>JARQOD010000006.1:101600702-101786645 GCA_033576555.1 Oophaga sylvatica
AAACATCAGTGGCTGAACTAAACTGAGAGGGCAAAAGCCCCCGGAGGGGACCCAGAAGGCCCCCACAGAAGTGCAGGACAAAATGCAAAAATATAGCACAAAAAGAAGAAAATGTCTTATCTGTTAGCAGGAGATGCAGACACGACACAGCAGGCTACAAGGGAAACAGGAATGAAGGATTCAGACCAGAACAATTGATCACCGGCAACCCTGATGGGAAGGTGACTCCCTTATATAAGACCAGTCAGTAACACCTGATTCCCAGTCCTCACAATCTTCACTGAACAGACCAGTACCGCTTGTAACCACCAGAGGGAGTCTCTGCTCAGAACTCATCTCAAACACATTCACAACACTTCTCCCATTTGGCGTACAGTTTATTATCCCGCAAGATCTGTAACACCTGCCTAACATGCTCCTGATGAGACACAAGATCCGGCGAGTAAATTAAAATATCATCCAGATATATGACCACAAACTGTCCCATTAGGTGGCGAAAGATGTCATTTACAAAGTGTTGAAACACCGCCGGGGCAATACTCAGGCCAAATGGCATAACAAGGTTCTCATAATTCCCTTCCGGAGTGTTAAACGCCGTCTTCCACTCATCCCCCTCCTTCATCCTAATCAGATTGTACGCCCCCCTGAGATCCAACTTAGAGAACCATTTGGCACCCACGATCTGATTGAAGAGATCGGGAATAAGTGGGAGCGGATACGGATCTCGGACCGTAATCCGATTAAGCTCACGGAAATTCAGGCAAGGGCGTAGGCCTCCATCTTTTTTCTTCACAAAGAAGAACCCCGCGGCCACCGGGGAAGATGAAGGTCTAATATGCCCCTTAGCCAGACTCTCTGAAATATAATCCTTCATGGCCTGTCTCTCAGGACCAGAAAGGTTATACAACCTAGATTTCGGTAATTTGGCCCCAGGGAGCAAGTTAACAGCACAGTCATATTCGCGATGAGGAGGTAGTTCTTGACACCCTTTCTCTGAGGAGAATACATCCTCAAAGTCCACCAGAAATGGAGGTAAGGCCCTAGGAGCGACCGCACCAATGACCGTTTTCATGCAGTTTTTATTACAGAATTCACTCCATTGGCTTATCTCTCTGGATTGCCAATTAATAACCGGGTTATGCTTAGTTAACCAAGGAAGGCCCAGCACTATAGGAGTAGGAAGACCCTCCAACACATAACAAGACAACAGTTCTTTATGTAACGCCCCCACTTGAAGATCTATGTTATGCACTGCTTGCAAAAAACTTCCCTGACCGAGAGGTCTGGCGTCGATCGAGAATATGGGGACGGGTTTAGCCAACACACTCAATCGCATACCTTGAACCCGGGCAAAGCGAGCATCCACCAGATTAGCCCCGGCCCCACTATCCAGAAGAACAGATATCCTCTCAGTTCTCGCACCCACCACCACCTCCGCCGGTACGAGAAACTGAGACGAATTTAGGGACGAAATACTTACTCCCAGATTGCCGTCCACCACACAATCTGGGATCAATAGTTTTCCGGCGACTTCTCACTCTGCAAAGGACGGGATGGACACCCCCCAATAAAATGTCCCTTTTTCCCACAGACGAAACAACTTCTCGTTTTGTGGCGCCCCACCGATCCCCTCCCCCGGAATGATGTCCCTCCAAATTGCATAGGCTCCTCTGGACTGACCAGGGGAACCTCCGTATAAGGGACCCTTGAGGAAGGTGGAGTCATCACAGGGGGCGAAGTTACCCCGCACCTCTCCCGAAGACGTCTGTCAATACGAATAGCAAGGGCCATAGCGGCTTCCAGTGACGTGGGAGGGTCATACTGTGCCAGCACATCCTTTAATTTGTCAGATAACCCTTGACAAAACTGGCTCCTAAGAGCCGGGTCATTCCACTGGGTGTCCGTGGCCCACCTACGGAACTCCGAACAGAATTCCTCCGCCGGACGATCTCCCTGCTGTATCCTACGTAACTTAGATTCAGCAAGGGAGACCCGATCCGGGTCATCATATACAAGACCCAGAGCTGCAAAAAACCTATCCACTGACTGGAGAGCTGGGACGCCCGGGGGGAGAGCGAACGCCCAGGATTGGGGGTCTCCTTGTAGGAGCGAGATGACAATCCCCACCCTTTGTTCTTCACTCCCAGATGACCGAGGTCGCAGCCGAAAGTACAATTTACATGCCTCCCGGAAAGCAAAAAACTTGTCCCGGCCCCCAGTGAATCTGTCAGGGAGAGCTACTTTAGGTTCAGGTCCGGCCTGCTCCGGGGGGTACAAAACCTTGGACTTAACGTCCGCCAGCTCCATGGACAAACTCTGCAACTGCCGAGCTAGACTGACTACTGGATCCATGGTGACTGGAGAAAATCTTTATTGGTCGGTGAAAATGTCACGCTGTCTCTGCATACAGGAGGACCGGGGTCTATGCTGACCCTAAGCTGGGGTCCTGACTAATCCCTCTACCTGGAAGTACTGTTGATGGTAGAGAGGTCCAGGCCGCCAGCGTAACCCTATCTCCTGTGAATCCCTGACCACTGTAATCTAGTCCTGAGAAGGACCCTGATTACCACCACAGGGAATGGGAAGGTAACTGCCTACACACAGTATAAGACGAACGAGACAGTACAAGGGGTAAAATAAAAGACACCTTGCATACAAAACTACCACTACAGAGGGAACACCAATGGGTAAGGAGATAAATAATAAAGCGAGGAGAGGAGAAAACCACAACAGGTACTCTTAGCTTTAGACTTCTCAATATGATCCGCTCTGCTGGTCTGCATGAATGCTTTCACCGACACTTCCCTAGCAGACAGGCAGGTATTTGAAGGAATCCAATTATCGCAACATTAATTGCAGCTGAGCGAGGCTGGTCTTGTCCAGCACAGAGAGAGGGAGAATTAACTCTCTCACTGCCGAAAAACACCCAGCAGCAGAAACTCAGCTGTGAGAAGTCAGGGTGTGCAATCGCGACGATCTTCGCAGCGACACACCCGTGACAAACGCCTCCTCAAACAACTAACTCCTCAAGGTCCAGTGCCAAGCAGCATGAAACTAACACTGGATTCCCTGATAGTTAGGGGTGAGTACATATAGCAGAGTGGAGTTGCCCACACTAAACAGCTGTGACCATCAACGTGGTAAAGCCCTAGAAGCTTTCAAATGATCAGTTTAACCCTTGCACTGCTAGCAGAAACCTGCACCGTTTAATATGATGATGAGGTGCTTCTAATCATTGCAGGAGTGAGTGAAATTAGATGCTGCGGTCTTCTGGCACCTCTTTTTTGCGGTAAACCCTTGACAATAGGGCATACCGGGCCAAATACAGCACCAAAGAACTACTTAGAAAAACAATACAGTAAAAACTCTGGGTGGCATAGATATATACGAACAGTAAAATTAAACTTTTAATGATGCAAGTTTGATATGCTAAGCTCAGAGTAAATGAGGTGTAATGTTTTACACCATATGGAATATGTATTAGCTTGATTGTATTGGTCTCCTACAGATGTCCTGATCCTATCCTTACCCTAGTATAAATCTAGAATAAATTGGTATTACGTATATGTGGAGACAGGGCAAAGAGAAGATTACCACTGTCACCAACTGGAATACAGTAAAAGTCACATTTGCTCAGTCCAAAAATTTAACGTGCTGTAATACTTTGATCATTCAACACAAAGCACTATATGGACACACAAAATATTCTATATGGTCCACCAAGTGACATAAAATATAAGATAACCATTATATGTACATTTATCAATTAAGTCACTGCTCACATATTAATAATAATATAAATCTGGCACTCAACTTTGAAATTTTTTGAATTTTTATTGTGTCCAAAAAGAATAACAGCAGTCAGCAAAACGTTTCGGTCCACAACCGGACCTTCGTCAGTTGCATTTTCAGAAAGCTGTATCAATCATAGAGCCAAATGAAGCAGTTTAGAGAAGATATCCGCTGAGGTGGAAAGAAATGTTTCAATAACGGAGCTATATAGCTTTTCTTATTTCAAATCGTCAGTGCCCAGGGAGATATTCAAGAGTAACGCCACAGGGATGACGCAGAATGTCTCAGGCTATCGAAGTTTATAGCCAGTGAGGTGTGCTGCCGACGCTTGATACAGCTTTCTGAAAACGCAACTGACGAAGGTCCGGTTGTGGACCGAAACGTTTTGCTGACTGCTGTTATTCTTTTTGGACACAATAAAAATTCAAAAAATTTCAAAGTTGAGTGCCAGATTTATATTATTATTGTCATGGTTTTGGAACCTATCTTGGCACCAGTTCTTTATATATTGTAAGCTTTCCGGGGGTTTAGCTCTAGGATCGCTGTCTGGGTAGACAGAATGGCACGGAAACAGTTCATTCAGACAGCAGTTTAGTGAAAACTGGCCGCAACCAGTTTTATTAAAGTCCACAGCACACAGATAAAAACAAATCATAAACAGAAACCCTGGGCTTGTCTAGCCTCTAATTACACTTAGATAGATGGCCCTCTCTATCCGGGACCCAGACTCTACCAGTCTGTGCCCAAAACAACACATATCACATATGTTACCAGTATGGAGTTTCACAGACACTCCTCTTTATGTCCGAAGGCAACTCCAATGTCCAGACTTGAGATAGGTCACCTCCTATTCAGTCGCTATTCGCACGGATTCTCACTGCGACTACTCCTGTGTCCGGGGTACTTCCTGCACCCAGACTGAGATAGCTCACACTCTTAGAGACTGCTTCCTTGTGCCAGGACACCTCCCTGTGTCCGGGCTAAAGACAGTTCCCACACTCTTGGAGACACCTTCTGTGCCTAGACCCCTTGTCCAGACTGAATGAGCTCTCTGACTGTGCTCCCAAGCACCTACTTCTGGCTTCCTAATCAACACCTGAGTGGATTCAGGTCTGAGCTGCAAGCGTGTACTGAATGGCAGGTGTAGTGACCTTTCTTTACCACCAGGTTTACAAAGCCACACATTTCGCTCATACCAGTCAGCAAGGTACTTAGGTGAAATATACACCTCATTCACCACATATTCCTTCACTGTCTCACATATCCCCTCCCTCTTCTCCAGACCGGAGGGCTGGTCATCCAGACCGGAGGGCTGGTCAACAATCCAACAGAGACAGTGAACTCTGGACCAGTCATGGCCCTCATCAGCTTCATCCTCACCACTGTCATAGCCAACATCAGTTTTCTCTTCATCTGAAGCATCCGCACTACCCTGTACCCTCCCAGGCCTATACTCTCTGCGGGCCTCGGGTATCCTGCACGGTTTCATCTTGACTTTAGTGCCAGCCTCAGTCTCGGTATAGTGGCTCACCAGATAAGTACGACCAGGCACGTCAGAACAGCTCTGCTGATTCTTCCTCAGAAACTTTCGTACCTCCTGTTTTTGGGGCACTGACCCTGTGTCACCCACTGTCACAGGAGGTATAGGGGTTTTCTCTAATTCCCCCTGAACTTTCTTTAGCACATCTACTTTCTTAAATATCAGTTGATTCATAAATTCTACCTCACAGAACCCAAGCGCCTCTGTCATGGTCTCTGACCATTCCGAGCCACACTGTTCAAACGATTGGCACTGTAGAGGGAGCTGATCGTTTTTCTTGGTCGGTACACATAATTTATCCTCTTCTGGTACAGGCTCACTTTGCATAAGACTCAGAGCTCTTACTTCTTTCTCCAGGAGATCCTCATGGCTACGCATCTTCTCCTGTAGTTGTTGGACGTCCTTTACGTCTTCGGCCCTTTCTTCAGGCTCTTCTGGTAGGACATGCTCAGAAGCCCTACCATCAGTCTTCTTTTCCACCACATCTTCACTTGAGACATCAGCCTCTGGTGAGGCACCTGGCCTGGTGTCCACCACTTCCATGGCTTTCTCCACCTCTGCAGCATCACCTTCCGAGTCCTTGGCCTGATGCAGATCCACACCATACATTGATAACTTCTCATTTTCAACAGCATCCACTTGTGCTGTGTTCAGTTTCAGAGTCCTGTCTTTCACCTTAGTCTTCGCCAGGGAACCGACCAACGGTACAACATCTTCAGATGCCATCCTCCGTCCGACTGCAAGGTCAGCCTCAGCCTTCCTCTCAGGACTCTCAATCTCCTCTGCCACCATGCCTTCCTCACTTGCACTGGTTGCTTTATTGTCATCAGATAATTCACTATCACTATCTGACCCCTTTTCTCAGCCACATCTGGCTCACTGTCAGGGCTATACACTTCATTTTCATTCACATCCTGCTCACTGTCAGGGTTATACAATTCATTTTCATTCACATCCTGCTCACTGTCAGTGTCACACAATTCATTTTCACTCACATCTTGATCTGGAACCTGAGTTAACATGTCATCCACAATATTAACTGCACCATCTGGTCCCTCAAGTATGTGACTATGTGACAACCCCAGCACTACACTTCTATATAGCTCAGGCACTAGGAGCTGACTCACAACCTCTCCTGGACTTCAGTGTTTATGGCAACATGAGAGAACCTCTCCTCAGAGTCAGGCTCCTGGGAAACCTCATTTAGAACAATCATATTTTCCTGTGCTGTTTTAAGAGAGGGTTCTCGCCACTGCTCACTCTCAAAACCGTCACAGGACACAGGCAAGTCAGGGACACTCGGTTCCCGAGAACCACCATCCTCGTCTCCCAACATCACCTGCAAAGGAATTTCATCACTATCACAGTCATCATTATTATCAACATCATCATCATGACTATGATCAGTATTATCATCACTATCATTATCAGCATCAGCACCATTTTCATGGTCATCATCATTATCAGGTTCATCATCATCATTAGCATTATCATCATCATTATCACATAATTTTAACATCCCACTAGCATTGTGTTCCGCCCCTCGGGACTGCGCACCCTCAGTAGGAGCTTCATCACACTGTCCATCAGAAACATTTTTCCCCAGAGATCCTTAGACCGGGGAAAGTCATTACCCAATATAACGGGGTGCACCAGGGTCTTCACTACCCCACTTCATATGAAACCTCCCCGAGTTTGGGGACCAAGTCCACGGCAGTCTCTGGGTAGACTTTGGTGTCTTCATGGATGTACACCACACTCAGGTGCTTATCAGGGATGAAGTCCCTATCACTCAGGCTGTCACATACGGAAGTCACTGGACTCTCTGAGTCCAAGAGGGCCTGTGCTGGGCAGTCACTTACAACCACCGGGGACCCCTGTGGTCCAGTCTCTTCGGCTGAGGTGGACACACACACAGGCTCTGCGCAGGAAGAGAGGGATCTGCCAACATCACAACACATAGGCTCCCCCTCTATTGGACAGTTGGCTGCAATTTCACGCCAGCTCCAACACTGTCCATCACACTCTCCCACCCACATGTCCCCTCGGGCCTGAACCCGCTTATCAGCATACCCCATGTCCCCAACAGCTGGAACGCTCTTACCGCGAGAGTTCAGCGTCCGGGAACTCCGAAGTGACGACCTCTCAGACGGCTGTACCTCAGGAGGACGTGCTTGGGTGTAGCGGTCCACTATCACCTTTTCAACTCCATAATCAGGCCTGCTGACTGCAGACTCCCAACTGTATCTCCAGTCATGAACTCTCCTGGCACGGGCTGCAACCGTAACACCCAGCCGGGTAAGAATCGCCGCTTTCAACTTTGCATAGTCTTCGCTGTCCTGCTTGCTCAGGTCAGCCCAGACTTTTTGGGGTTCCCCAATCAGATAGGGTACGACCACCATGGCCCATTCAGATAGTGGCAGATTCTCCTTCTCTGCCAGTCTCTCAAACCTAGTAAGATATACCTCCACATCATCACGAGGTGTCATTTTTCTCAAGGACCGTCTTACCGCCTTCTTTATAGCGGACAACGCCGGTGCCTTCACAACATTACTTCGGGACGCGGCACCGAAATCCTTTTTGGTGCTGTCATCTGCTCAACAAATAACCGGTTATTCTCCTGCTGCTGCAGGAATTGCTGCTGGGCCTGCTGCATGCGCTGCTGGTGCTGCAGGCGCTGCTGCTCCATGCTTCGCTGGGCCTGCACCAGGTACTCAACGAGTTCCTCCATACTGCCGGACTTATCTGTCTCAACCACGGCAGTTTTATGTTGCACATTAACTTGTGCCATTTGTTCAAACAGCGCCTCCATGCTGTCATCCATGCTGTCAGACTTCTCTGTCTTAACAACGGCAGTCTTCACTCAAGACATACACACTACACAGCTTTTTTTCCACAGAAAATTCAGCCTTGCTGTGCAACCACTTTTTTTTTTTTTTTTTTCCTTTGCAAAGTCTATTAGGGCTACTGTCTCTTTAAGACTGCTCCACAAATTTTTCTTTTGCTGCTGCACATTCCACAGTCATTTTCACAACAAGTTCAGCTTTGCTGTGCATACATTTTCTCTCTGCAGACCCTATCAGGGCCACTGTCTCTCCAAGACTGCTCCAAACAGACGTTTCTGCTGACACACTTTTTTTTTTTTTTTTTCTGCTGCTATTTCAATAGACTTCACCTTTAATGCTGTCTCTCGCCACTGTGCTGCATACACACTCCAGCACTAACTGTACCAGGCCCTGCGCTGCCCCAGCATTCTCCGCCAATTGTAAGCTTTCCGGGGGTTTAGCTCTAGGATCGCTGTCTGGGTAGACAGAATGGCACGGAAACAGTTCATTCAGACAGCAGTTTAGTGAAAACTGGCCGCAACCAGTTTTATTAAAGTCCACAGCACACAGATAAAAACAAATCATAAACAGAAACCCTGGGCTTGTCTAGCCTCTAATTACACTTAGATAGATGGCCCTCTCTATCCGGGACCCAGACTCTACCAGTCTGTGCCCAAAACAACACATATCACATATGTTACCAGTATGGAGTTTCACAGACACTCCTCTTTATGTCCGAAGGCAACTCCAATGTCCAGACTTGAGATAGGTCACCTCCTATTCAGTCGCTATTCGCACGGATTCTCACTGCGACTACTCCTGTGTCCGGGGTACTTCCTGCACCCAGACTGAGATAGCTCACACTCTTAGAGACTGCTTCCTTGTGCCAGGACACCTCCCTGTGTCCGGGCTAAAGACAGTTCCCACACTCTTGGAGACACCTTCTGTGCCTAGACCCCTTGTCCAGACTGAATGAGCTCTCTGACTGTGCTCCCAAGCACCTACTTCTGGCTTCCTAATCAACACCTGAGTGGATTCAGGTCTGAGCTGCAAGCGTGTACTGAATGGCAGGTGTAGTGACCTTTCTTTACCACCAGGTTTACAAAGCCACACATTTCGCTCATACCAGTCAGCAAGGTACTTAGGTGAAATATACACCTCATTCACCACATATTCCTTCACTGTCTCACAATATATTGCTGTGCACACGGTTCTTCTTCTGACTGCTCACATATTAGCCTAGATAAAATAATGTAAACTAATAGGTTGGAAAAAATAATGTGTTTATCCTTCTCATATTTCAGGTGAACCCTCCCACCTAAGTTACAATGCTAAATACAAAAAGATGCAACACAGGAGTAAAAAAGTGAATGATAAAATGTGATGAACCCACACCTCGCCAAACTGCCTGACGTCACTATTACGTCAGAAGGATCACATAGTGCAGTGCTCACTTTTGGCCTTGTGATGTTCCGCACCCCCTGTGGACATGTAAGGTCAGCTTGGTACAATTTTACAAAGACACCCACTGCCAACATGGGCCCAGGGAGGCACGGGGAGTGAGAGGATGTGGTTCATGGATTCACTGATGTGGCACCACACTCGCCCACAGTTGGGCAAAGCATACTGCGCATGCGCGAGGGCCCTTTTCAATGCGCATGACCGGAAACACTACGGGATCTGTGATATTCACAGATTTAGATACATACAGCAAGCCGAGGAGGGGGGTGGAGAAGGAGAATAAGCCCCACCCATCAGACCGGACCGCAGCGATTTGCATACATCGAAAGACATATTAAAAAGGTATTTTTCCATCAAAGGTGGGGGGTCAGGGGCTTTGAAAGGTACTACTAGAATACTTATAGGGCGCACAATTGAGTGATATCTTTACCTGATATCACAAAAAATGGGTGACAGATTCCCTTTAATGTTTACAATCACATATCTTGTTCCACTGCCTTTTCTGAATCTTGTTTCTTCTGCTGGCTGCTTTTTGTCAAAGTAAGGCTGTAACCATCTTTGTAGGATCTTCAGTAGAATCTTGCTGGAATGAGGTATGATCGCAATAGAATGATATTTCCCACAATCGGTAGCATCTCCCTTTTTCGGAATAGGAAAAAACAATGATCTTATTTAGTCCTTGAGCCTTTTATCAGTTGTCCATATCTGTTGACATAGGTGTGTGATGACATCAACTGCTGCTTCAGAAGTCTTCATTAGCTTTATTGGAATATTGTCACTTCCAGGCGCTTTGTTGTTTGACAGAAGCTTTATCGCAGCAATGACTTTGTCTTTCAGGACGTTTGGCTCGCTATCATTTCCAGTCTCTGTTTCTTTCCATATCGCTGAGTCGTTTTTGTAGAGGTGCTTTGTGTACTGTCTCCATCTTTCCTTGATCTGCTCTGCCTCAGTTAGGGTCCCGTCACACTCTTCAATGTCCCAGCGATCCCACCAACGATATGACGTGGATGGGATCGCTGGGACATCGTTAGCTGATCGCTGGTGAGCTGTGACATAGGCAGACTCACCAGCGATCAGGACCAGTGAGCACGCTGGTATCCAATGTACACATCGGGTAACTAAGCACCGCGCGGCACCTAGTTACCTGATATGTACCCTAGATACCGGCTCTCAGCTTCTGCTGTAGAGCGCTGAGAGCCGGTATCCAATGTACATATCGGGTAACTAGGTGCCGCGCGGTGCTTAGTTACCCGATATGTACCCTAGATACTGGCTCTCAGCGCTCTACAGCAGAAGCTGGGAGCCGGTATCCAGGGTACATATCGGGTAACTAGGTGCCGCGCGGTGCTTAGTTACCCGATATGTACATTGGATACCAGCTCGCTGATAGTTGGTCTCCCGTTGTCACACGCAGCGATGCGTGCTGGCCAGCGGGAGACCAACGATGAAAAAATGGTCCAGGACATTCAACGACGATCAGCGATACCCAGCATGGGGGCTGGTCGTCGCTGCGTGTCACACTAAGCGAGATCGCTGGCTAGGTCGCTGTTGCGTCACAAAATCGTTGACGCTTCAGCGATCTCACTAGCGATCTCGCTTAGTGTGACGGGGGCTTAAGTTTGTTCCTGTTGGCTTCTTTCAACATGCCCACTCTTGGTTGAAACTTCGTCATAGCTTTTTAATCTTTAGGTATGTCTTCCTGGTCTTGCCATTCAGATGTTCGTGAATGAGAAAAAATATTAAAAACTCACAACCCTTTTGATAATGGTCACTGATAGATGAAAGAAGAAATAGTAGGAATAGGGAGACCTCACACAAAATGTTAGAGGGTAACTGTAGTATTGTATATAGGAAAGCCAATGGTGTAGTACATTACCATATGGTTATTGAATACCAAACTTGGTGAGATCTTACTATTCTTCACCTTTTCATCTATTTGTGTTCATTACCAACATGGTTGTGAGTCTTTAATATATTTTATATTTTTTTTATTCCTATTTTGCTTGTTTTTGTGTTTAGCATTGGGATTTGTACTATATTCCAGTGATAGTGTTTACTACATTATCTTGTGTATTTCCTGCCCCACTTTACCTTTTTTTTTTTGCTGTCCCTATATATACACACAATACCAATTTAGATTTATACTAAGGTAAGGGTAGGATCAGAGCATCGATAGGAGACATAGACACCCAATTTGGTAAATGTTCCATATGATGTAAATCCTTGCACTTCATTAACTCTAAACTAAGTATATCTTTAGCTAGTATTATTATAAAAATGGTTTATTGTATACTGTTTGTATATATCTGTGTTAATCAAAGTTTTTACGGTACTTTTTCCTAATCTAGTAAAGGGTAAAATATCATAGGAAGGAATTTTTAGATGATTGTTGGTGTGCATACTTTTTAGTATTACTGTTCATTCTCACACATTATTATCAATGATTATCTTTATTAGCCATTCAGTGTCCAAAATATTGTGAGGTGTTACTTGAACATTGCTTTCTATTTTTGAGCAACTTTTCATATTTGTGGCAAGAATTGCCTGCCAGTATGAACATGGTAGTGGAATACAAGCAGTTTAATATGAACAGTTTTGCAAAGAATTCATACCTAGTTGGAATTGACACCTGAGGTATGCAGCAATTTATTGTTAGAAATACATATAGTGCACAGTTGGTATAAATAACGGCCTAAAATGTCTCTGCAGTTAATAGTTAGGTACTTGTAACAGGATGTCAGTATTGATTGTTGTCTGGAGCTGGAAACAGAAATGATAAAATATTATCCACAGCATAAATTGAAAAAGAGCCCCTAGTAGGCATGCTGTCTTTTCCGGAGAAAAATCACAACCTCAGTAGTGCATCTATATAATTAGTATTGGCCAGAGGTTGAACATTTACCATAGTTTGTGCTGTGCTTCTATTCCTAGGACCTGATTTTTTTTGTTCCCTGTAGAGTAAATAAAATCTTATCATAGTGTCATTTTAGACTTCAACATATGTACATGATATACATATACATACAAATATGCTTTTGTTCAAATGATGGAAAACTGGAGCAATAAGTTAAATAATTGTCAGTTACTATGTGTCTTCAGCAACAATGTTGTTACATAGTTTGGTGCAACATTTTGAGGCAGGTATGGAAAGAATGCTGCAAAGTACAGTAAGAATGCTTTAAAAATTGAAGTATTAATGGTTTATTTGTATTGATTAACAAAATGCAAAGTGAAATAACAAAATCAATGTTTAAAACATACTTTTCAGTCTATGGAGACCTTCATCAGTGTACTTAAAAATTCATAGGAAAAGAAAATTATATATCAACCCAAAGTCACAAAATATATCAGTGAAACAAAAAGAGAAAGATAATTGTGAGAAAACATCAGACAATTGCTATATCTTTTGAAAATGTGATGATTTAATGTATGAATTCAAATGTGAGAGAAAAAAAGAAAAGAAAAAACACATACCACACTGCTAAAGGAGAATGGGGAAAAGGACACAGTATCCAGCAGAGTATGTCATCTGTGAACGCCAAAATAGCTGGCAAGTGAGTAAAGCGCCTATCAGTATACCACCACTGGAAGCCAAAGAGAGAAAATAGAACATTCCAAAATTTTTAAGGCCAGGTTCAAATAGCGTTAATGCAATCCGTTCAACTCATAGCGTTGATGGACAGCATTAACGCTACTGTTATATTGTGAATGCGTTTACCGATCACGCTAGCGCAACTTCTCTATCTGCGCTAGCTGTGACGGACCCCCGAACTCTGCAGAACGCGTCTGAGGGTCCGTCACAGAATGATGGCACATCGCTAACACATGCCGCTTAGGATATGCGTTAGCGATGCGCTCAGTTATGGGAGTGAATGGCAGCGTTAACGGATGCGTTGCATCGTGTTAATGCCGCGGTGTAACGCTATACGTTAAACGGACCTGCCAAACGCTATGTGAACCCAGCCTAATGTGTTGAGTATAGTGGCGGCGACGTGAACACGATATCCACCTCTGGTTCTATGGTGGTCTCTGATGATCTCGGGTATAAAAAGGTAGGGTGCAGAATCATATTTATGGTTTTGGACCCTACTGGAGCACCTATAACAGGAGTGCCGCAGTTTTACCACTTTATGTATCATGAGAAGACTGAGCACAGCAACAAGACACACGCTAGATGCACTGCATCAGTAAAGTCTCTCCCTGGCAAAGATTTCAAAGTATAATCAGGTTTCAAGACCTTTCGTTCAAGCAATTTTGAAGAATAATCAAGAATGTACAATGTTGAGGTGAATAGAAGCCAAGGTAAATCAGTTAAATGGCAGTGATTGTGGCTCACGTTGATAGCTGCAGTTAAAGGGAACCTGTCAGCTCGTTTTTCTTTTCGCCACGACAGCACCCACTGAGAGAGGGGATCCGCCCCTAGGAACAGGAAACCTACAGAGAGATAAAAGGGGCGGCCCCCCTCGCTCCTCAGTTGGTTTCCTGTTCCTAAGAGAGGAACCTACTAAGAAGAGGATGCCTGGGCTAGGGAACCGCCTGCGCAGTATCTTTAAGAGCGGCAGGGGTTCCAGTACCAGAAGCAGCGTCGGGGGAGTTTTTATTCACTCCCTCCTCGACTGGGGATTACCACCTGGCAGGAACGGACACCAGGTGGAAATGCGAGGCCAGGAGCGATATAGCTCTGGCTCGCATAAATATGGCAATAAGGCTGCCCTACCTTTTTTAATCCGGAAGCCTTGATGGGATGTGAGTCGGCGTGGAGACCGCCACCTCTTCGGCCATAATGCGGGCATAATTGGAGTGCCGGGGCAGGAGACGCGGCGCAGGCAGAGGCGCGCGTTCAGGTGATCGCCGGAGGTAGGATTCAGTCCTCCGAGGATACCATAGAGGCGGAGAGCGGTATAGAGCGGCGCGCATGCGCTGAGGATGCAGAAACCCGGAAGTGAAGCATTACACTTCCGGGTCACCGCTAAAGAAAAAAAAAAAAAAAGGGGGTTATTTTGCGGGCAGCTGTATAAAAGCACCGCTTGTGGGACCTCCGGTGTGCAGCAATGTCAGTTCCAATTGACCCTGTGTCGCACCTGTCTGACGACATGCCTAATCCACGTCGTAGCAGCAGCAGCAGCAGCAGCAAAAAAGGTGAAAGTGGACGCTCCAAGCGAAGTGGTTCCACTAATAGAAATGGAGAAAAATTATCTCACTCCACGCCGCAGCCAGATCCCTTGACTTCAAAGCCGGTACTGTGCTGACAAGAGCTTCACTGGGTGAGTGTTTTTTTTAATCACACCTGTCAAGCTGATGGCCCTTCCTCCTCTTTCTATCTATCCTTAGGCGAAAAAAACGGACAAAACCAAACATAAAGAATGTGCCCTATGCTCCCAACCCCTCCCAGACGCATATTCTAAAAGATTATGTCAGATATGCATTGGCCATACGCTCCAGGAAGAAAATTCAATTAGAACGGAGGATATTCGTTTAATGATTAGAGAAGAGCTACAGGCCCTAGGGGGAAGCAGGTAGTGTTACGGGAAGAAAAACCCTTAGAGAGGTCACCCCGCCTAAAGTGGGGTCTTCTTCAGACAGCGGAGAGCTAAATTCGCAAGATTCTGTGTCCTCGGAGGAGGAAGAGGAACATACATGCTTTCCAACTGATAGTATAAATAACCTGATTAAATCCATAAGAAACACTATGGGTTTGTCGGACGTTAAAGATCCCAAAACTCCCCAAGAGATTATGTTTTCAGGTCTCTCCCAACGAAAGGGTAGAGTATTTCCTATAATTCCAGCCATAAAAGATATGGTCAAAAAAGAATGGGAGAAGCAAGGGCAGAGAGGTTTTATGCCAGCGGCATCCAAAAGACGATACCCCTTCAATGATGAAGATCTAACCTCTTGGGCAAAGGCACCTAAAGTGGACGCGGCTGTAGCCTCAACTTCTCGCCGGTCCTCTCTTCCAGTGGAAGATACTGGAATGTTATCGGATCCTCTGGATCGAAAAGCAGACACACTGCTTAAAAGATCATGGGAATCATGTATAGGTGCATTCAAGCCAGCAATATCATCCACATGTACGGGTAGAGCCTTGTTAATATGGCTAGACCAGTTGGAGGACAATATAAAAAATGGCCTATCCAGAGATAAGTTATGTGCCTCCATTCCATTAATTAAAGGTGCAGCTGCCTTCTTGTCAGATGCGTCAATAGATTCTCTCCGTCTAGCAGCAAGAACGGCGGGGTTAACTAACGCAGCTAGAAGAGCGTTATGGCTAAAAGTCTGGAAGGGGGACACACACATTAAGTCTAAGCTTTGTGCTATACCCTGCCAGGGTGAGTATCTGTTTGGAGCAGTACTAGATGACATCCTAACTAAGGCAGCAGAGAGAAAGAAAGGCTTCCCTAATCCGTACGTTCCATCCTATAGGAGATCATTCAGAAAGCCAGCGTTTGGCAGAAAGAAGGACTTTAAAGCCCAGAACTCCTGGAACAATAAGGACTTCAGACCGAAAGGAAATTTATTCGGTAAACGTCCCTTTAAATCAGGAGAAAAATTCCGGTAGTGCTAATCTACCTGTTGGTGGCAGGCTTTTACATTTCTGCTATCGCTGGGAAAAGATCACTTCGAACCCTGGGCAATTAATATTATAAAATCAGGTCTAGCTCTGGAATTTGTCCGGAATCCTCCGGACTCCTTTCTATTGACTTCCTTAAAGTCTCAATCTCAACAGGAGTCATTAGAATTAGAAATTAAAGGCCTATTACATAAAAAGGTGCTAGTAGAAGTTCCGGTTCATCAAAGAGGGAAGGGCTTTTATTCTCCCTTGTTTCTAGTGTCTAAACCAGATGGTTCATTTAGAACCATAGTAAATTTAAAGAAGCTGAATACCTTTTTGAAGGCCCGGACTTTTAAAATGGAGTCTATACGATCAGCCATTAAACTTCTACTTCCCAGATGCTACATGGCGGTCGTGGATCTCAAAGATGCGTATTACCATCTACCAATACAAATCTCGCATCAGCAGTTTCTACGAGTAGCAGTAATATTAGAAGGCCGAATCCGTCATCTCCAATTCACAGCAATGCCCTTCACACTATCCATGGCACCCCGTGTCTTCACCAAACTAATGCTGGAGGTGATGTCATACTTGCGAATAAAGGATACCCTGGTAATCCCATATCTGGATGATATTCTAATAGTGGGAAATTCGTATCTGCAGTGTGAGCACAGACTATCTGACGTAATTTCATCTTTGCAGAAATTAGGTTGGTTGATAAACTGGGAAAAATCCAGGCTTCACCCGGTAACCTGTCAGACGTTCTTAGGCCTTCATCTGGATTCAGTAAGTCAGAGATGTCTGCTACCAGAGGCAAAGAAATTAACTGTAATCAATAAAGTACGTCTTGTGGTAAATAATCCTATAATATCACTAAGAGCAGGCATGTCCTTACTAGGATCTTTAACCTCTTGTATTCCGGCAGTCCAGTGGGCCCAATTTCATACCAGGGAATTACAAAGATTCATCCTGCAGAAAGGAGAAAGTTTACAGGGACATTTAGAAAGTATGATATCCCTGCCAACGGAGGTGGTCATTTCCCTGAGGTGGTGGCTAGATCCAGATAATCTTTCGGGAGGGGTTCCTTGGATAGTAGTCCCCTCAAACGTAGTAACCACAGATGCCAGTCCCTTGGGATGGGGAGCGCATTTAAAAGACTTTATTGTGCAGGGAAAGTGGTCTAGATCTGAGGTAGAGGACTCGTCAAATATGAGAGAATTAAAAGCTATATATTATGCTATATATAACTTTCTTCCGCAGCTACAAGGATCTCATACAAGGATTCTATCAGACAATACCACCTCTGTAGCATACCTAAACCACCAAGGAGGAACACGATCGGTAGCGCTCATGTCTATCGCGGGAAAAATTCTAAACTTGGCAGAAAATCATCTTCTATCCCTATCAGCACTGCATGTCAGAGGGGCAGACAATATCAAAGCAGATTTTCTCAGTCGCCATACTCTACATCAGGGAGAATGGATGCTCAGTCGTCGAATCTTCAACATGATATCAGTCAGATGGGCAAGCCAGAAATAGATCTATTTGCCACAAGGAACAACAGACAAGTCGAAAGGTTTGCTTCATTGTTCAAGATAGACAGTCCGGACATACTGGATGCTTTACAGACCCCATGGAATTTTCGCCTAGCTTATGCCTTTCCTCCAATGATGTTACTACCAATTGTCATTCGGAAAATCAGGGAGGAAGGAGCAAGAATAATTCTAATAGCTCCATTCTGGCCCAAAAGGCCATGGTTCTCATGGCTGAGGACCATGTCGGTCTCAGATCCATGGATCCTACCTTGCGACTGGGACCTTCTCTCACAAGGGCCATGTCACCACCCTCAGGTCAAAGGCCTGAGCCTCACGGCTTGGAATTTGAAAGGCAGCTATTAAAGCAAAGAGGGTTTTCAGACGGTCTAATTAATACCCTTCTGCATAGTAGAAAAGAGATTACAACTAATATATATGCCAGAATCTGGAAAAAATTCTTAACATTTCATTCGGCACACCTATCTGATGAAGTACCTATCCCGGCTATCCTAGAATTGTTGCAAAAAGGACATGAATTAGGTCTATCAGTAAATACGCTTAAGGTCCAGGTGTCAGCTCTAGGAGCCTTATACAGTCATGACGTAGCAGGCAATAGATGGGTGGCTCGGTTTATCTCAGCCTGTCATCGAGCACAACCAATATATATACCACAGATGCCATCTTGGGACTTAAACTTAGTTCTAGACGCCTTAATGGAAGATCCATTTGAACCCCTCCATTCAGTTCCAATAAAATATGTTTCATTTAAAACCATTTTATTAATAGCCCTGGTCTCAGCGAGAAGAGTGAGTGATCTCCAGGCCTTATCGATAGATCCTCCTTTCCTGTCAGTATTTCAGGACAAAATAGTCTTAAAAACAGACCCATCTTATCTCCCTAAAGTGGCGACAAAATTTCATAGATCCCAGGAGATCTACCTTCCTTCCTTTTATGATAATCCCTCATCACCACAGGAAGAGAAACTCCACACTTTAGATGTTAAAAGAGCCGTCTTAAAGTATCTAGACAGGACTAGACCCTGGAGGCAGAGTAGGGCTCTCTTTGTCTCATTCCAGGGTAGCCGTAAAGGTGCAGGAGTGACAAAAAGTACACTGTCTCGATGGATTAGAGACGCGATATCTCTGGCGTATGTTACAAAAGGGAAAGTCCCACCACAAGGCGTGAAGGCACATTCCGCACGGGCTATATCTTCCTCATGGGCGGAAAGAGCAGATGTCCCGATAGACTTTATATGTAAGGCTGCAACCTGGGCTTCACCTTCTACCTTCTATGATCACTATAGATTAGATCTATCTTCCTCAACAGACCTAGTGTTTGGTAGATCAGTCCTTGACACGGTGGTCCCTCCCAGGTGATAGTCTCTGAAAATCTCTCAGTGGGTGCTGTCGTGGCGAAAAGAAAAAACCGGATTACTTACCGGTAATGCTCTTTTATAGAGCCCACGACAGCACCCACTCACTTCCCCCCCCTAGTTATGATATGCACGGTGTATTCCGTTGGGTGAAGGGTTGAATGTATATAATTGCTGTACATAGTCTAGTAGTGTAAATATGTATATATATGTATTATGGTGCAAATTAACTGAAACTTGTGTGGCGGTTCCTCTCATTCTCTGTAATCCAACTGAGGAGCGAGGGGGCCGCCCCTTTTATCTCTCTGTAGGTTTCCTGTTCCTAGGGGCGGATCCCCTCTCTCAGTGGGTGCTGTCGTGGGCTCTATAAAAGAGCATTACCGGTAAGTAATCCGGTTTTTTTCCGCAATAAGCTGCGGCCACCGCCTTTCGGGGCTTATCTACAGCTCTAAAATGCTGTAGATAAGCCCCCGATCTAACCTGAAAGAGTAGAAAAACAAGTCATATTATACTCACCCGGGGGCGGTCCGGTCCGATTGACGTCGCAGGTCTGGGTCCGGCACTTCCCATCTTCATGCGATGACGTCCTCCTCCTTGCTTCGTGTCGCGGCTCCTGCGTAGGCGTACTGATCTGCCCTGTTGAGGGCAGAGCAAAGTACTGCAGTGCGCAGGCGTCGGGAAAGGTCAGAGAGGTCCAGCGTCTGCGCACTGCAGTACTTTGCTCTTCCCTCAACAGGGCAGATCAGTACGCCTACGCAGGAGCCGCGACACGAAGCAAGGAGGAGGACGTCATCGCATGAAGATGGGAAGTGCCGGACCCAGACCTGCGACACCCATCGGACCGGACCGCCCCCCCGGTGAGTATAATAAAACTTGGTTTTCTTATCTTTCAGGTTACATCTGGGGCTTATCTACAGCATTCTAGAATGCTGTAGATAAGCCCCGAAAGGCTGTGGCCGCAGCTTATTGCGGAAAAACGAGCTGACAGGTTCCCTTTAAAGACAGATGCCGACTATGTATTACAGCCAGCATCTCTGTTGTTTGGATTGAGCACAGCTCCTGAATCAGCTCCATACATGTGTGCCATAGCCGTGACATACAGTACATGCACGAGAGGGTGTACGAAGGGGTTAAATGTGTCATTAGAAAATTAGCTGTTGCTTAAATCAGATTTTTAAGTTACATCAGATTTGTAAGTTACATACGGTATATTTAAAAAAAATAATTTTGGTAATTTAATTTTCTTAAAAAATAACAAAATGAATAATCTTGCAAATTTTACACTGGCCAATATTGATATTTTAGTCTCTTACTTCCTGCTCTCAAAAGTCTTATTATCAACAGAGGCAAGATTACCTATCCCTTCACAATGACTTTTGCACAACCTCATTAACTCATTAGATGCCTCAATGCACAAAATAGGGTCTGAGTCAGTCTATTGCTGCTATTGTTCTTGTGGATCTCCTGAAACAACAGGAAGTACAAGTCTCTAATAGCCCAGTGGCCCTTGTGAACATAACAGAATTTCTCATTTTTATCTTTGACAGTGTGATATTGAAAAATAACATTACCAATTTAAAAAAACAAAAAAAAACATTTAAGAGAAAATTTTAAAGTGTCCAGTTTCCAAAATACTGTGCGTAATGCTAACTTAAGTGTCCCAACATATGTTCTGATTGACCCATGCCACAAAAATGTGACTTTTGACAGACTCAGCAAATCATACACATGCATTTTTCTATTTTCTTCTTCATCCTCAGAAATAAATACAAACCCAGCAGCAGGCAGAGGAGTCAGAGACTGTGCCCCTGCTGCTCAGTGAATGTGACAGCACTATTAACTCTTTATTTTGCACAAATTGTTTAAATATTTTTGTTTTTCCAATAACACTGGACAAGACCTATAAGCATCAAGTATTAGAAGTTCAACAAAGTGTGAGCCACCTTAGGCTTAATGTTAGTACAAAATGGTAGATTCTGTGATTTAGGTGCAAAACATATCCTCAATCTACTGTAGCATTCCAGGGGGTTTAGCTCTAGGATCGCTGTCTGGGTAGACAGAATGGCACGGAAACAGTTCATTCAGACAGCAGTTTGGTGAAAACTGGCCGCAACCAGTTTTATTAAAGTCCACAGCACACAGATAAAAACAAAGCATAAACAAAAGACCTAGGCTTGTCTAGCCACTAATTACACATATATAGATTGCCCTCTCTATCCGGGTACAGACTCTACCAGTCTGTGCCCAAAACAACACATATGATATATGTTACCAGTATGGAGTTTCCCAGATACTCCTCCTTGTGTCTGAAGGACCCTTCAGCGTCCAGACTTGAGAGAGATCCACTCCTATTCAGCCGCTATTCGCACGGATTCTCACTGAGACTACTCCTGTGTCCGGGGTACCTCCTGCACCCCGACTGAGATAGCTCACACTCCTGGAGACGTACTCCCAATCCTGAAGACTGCTTCCTCGTGCCAGGACACCTCCCTGTGTCCAGGCTAAAGACAGCTCCCACTCTGACTTGGAGACTGTTTCTCGTGCCGGGACACCCTCCTGGTGTCCAGACTAAACTAGTTCCAGCCCTGTCTGTATTCCCAGACACCTACTTCTGGTTTCCTAATTATCACCTGAGTGGCCACAGGTTTGAGCTGCAAGCGTGTACTTGAATGGATGGTGTAATGACCTTTCTCTACCACTAGGTCTACAAAACCACACATTTCCCTTATACCTAGGTGAAATGTACACCCCATTCAACCCATATTCCTTCACTGTCTCACACTACATCTTGTTGCTGATTGCTAGACCTTCTCCTGATACTGGCAGATGGTGTTGTGAATCATGTCCCAGCATGGCTGGAGAGTAATATGCAAACTGTATTTATGGTAATCGGTAATATCAGGGGAAGTCAACGAGGAATGCAGAGAAATAATAGATACATGGCAATATTTAATGCATCACTTATGGTATATTAGACGTATTGCTTGTGCTGCATGCACTTATACCATGGCGAGCACAGGTCAATCTCAAAACCGTAAAACTGAGATTAGCGGTACAGAGACATAGATTTTTTTCTGCAATGTTCTTGAATGTGCCACAGAGTCAGCATGAAAACCTTGACATCTAAATATTGCCCTAAAGTCAAGTCCTGTAAGATAAAGATCTGCTGTACATTAATTATCTCGTACTCCAACAACGTAACAATGATGCTGATTCCTTCATCTAAGGCCATGTTCTCATGCTTTTTTTCCAGGTCATTTTTCTGCCGATGTCCGCACAAAAATGCACAAAAGAAATCTCAGATTATTGCATTTTTTTTCCTACATTTTATCTGCATTTTCCATTTTTTAGGTGCTTTTTTTGGTAAAGACTAGTGATGAGCCACCCCTGTAGTGTTCGAGTTCGGTTCGGTTCGCCGAACAGCCGTGTGTTCGACGAACTGTTCGACAAACAGTTTGTCGAACACCGTTAAAACCAATGGCAGGCAAACCAAAACACATAGAAATACATAGAAAACACATAAAAAACACTTCAAAGGTGTCCCAAAGCTGACAAATTGCTCAGAAGACACAACTAACACATGGAAAAGTGACAAGTACATATAGTCATGCGAAAAGAAAAGAGGTGGAGGAGTAAAAGGAGGGGGAGACACAGATATAGGCATGTCATGCCCTTCTAAAACCAAAAAAGTGCGAAGCCAACACAGCCAGTCCGTTCCTGCCCGTGCGACCTGCGTGTCGCCGGGTTTGTGCCAGACCTGCGGTGGACCCTGACGGCCAGCGCCCTCTCCCAATACTGGTGCCTGTCCGCTGGTGGGTTGAGCGAGCCCCCCTGCGGTGCAGGCAGGTCTAATCTTTTTAATTTAAATTGTCTCTCTAATTTGAATGAGTACACTTTAAATCCTTTTACAAGGATCTATTGGAGGGCAAGTCTCATGCCAGCAGCCGTGGTAATTCCAGCTCCAGTAGCGTCCAGTAAAGCTGCTGCAGTTAAAAAGCTTTTATAAAGATCAAGCTTGGCGGTCCACCGCAAGGCGTCTTACCGCCAGTCACAGCCCTTGTGCCTTGGGGTGCCTCCCTGATGCTCTTCACTGATTGTCCCGGGGGCCCGAAGCATTTCCTTTGAAAAAATTAAGTGTCCAAAGTACAGGTGGTGTAGCTTGCTTAACAGCTGGGTTAATTCGCTGACTAGCAGACACTGCTACTAGGCCCAACATTATTGTCTGGGCTAGATGCAGTTAAAAATTCGTAATTAGATCTACAGCCGGTGGCTACTCCGCTGACTAGCAGACACTGCTACTAGGCCCAAAATTATTGTCTGGGCTAGATGCAGTTAAAAATTTGTAATTAGATCTACAGCCGGTGGCTACTCCGCTGACTAGCAGACACTCAAGCTTTGGAGCAGACCTCTGATTCCCAGGCTATAGTATGAGTAAACAGCTCTTCACACTCAACCATCTGTGTTACCCAAGCCATAGTGTATGTAGTTTCTTACGGTTAAAAGGGGGGTGGGGAAAGACCCAACCCACCTGTAATTGACGATGCCAACGTCACGTAAAACACAGCAAGGTGACTCCAAAAAGAGTCTCCATTTTTTCCAAAAATTTGGGGCACAGACACCACTTAGAAGTAAAAGAAAACTGACTGGCACATCCAAACCAGTGTGAATTAGGTGCAAACCAGGAGCAGCTACCTCCATAGACAATATACAAAAAAAGGTAAAAGGCAAGCTTTACTGACAGAGGTGTCCACATTCACCCAGGAATTCAGATATCAGCCTAATAGAGGTATGTTCACATAGACAGGGACCCATACGTTCTGAGACCACCTTGACGTTGGTGTATGGGCAGGCATTATTTGGCCAAATTTTGTGCAAAGCGTCTCATTCATTTTTTTCTAATATTCAAAAGCCATATTGCTATTCATGTTTCATATTTCACATTGACTTGCTTTGGCACGATAGAGTGCAACCTTTTTTTGTATATTGTCTATGGAGGTAGCTGCTCCTGGTTTGCACCTAATTCACACTGGTTTGGATGTGCCAGTCAGTTTTCTTTTACTTCTATGTTAGCTTACTGACCGAGCACTCCGCCCATCACCATGTGGTGATTTTAATTATAGCAGGTTCCTGCTCATCCAGAAAAGGCAAGCTTTACTGACAGAGGTGTCCACATTCACCCAGGAATTCAGATATCAGCCTAATAGAGGTATGTTCACATAGACAGGGACCCATACGTTCTGAGACCACCTTGACGTTGGTGTATGGGCAGGCATTATTTGGCCAAATTTTGTGCAAAGCGTCTCATTAATTTTTTTCTAATATTCAAAAGCCATATTGCTATTCATGTTTCATATTTCACATCACTTGCTTTGGCACGATAGAGTGCAACCTTTTTTTGTATACAGACACCACTTAAGTAGCATCAATTGCCCCAGAGTTGCTTAAAACGGTTGGTGAGGTGATTTGAACAAATCCTCAAGCTTTTACTCTCCCCAGGATGACACAGGGGTAGAAAAGTCCTTTCGGATCCATGATTTGTTCATCTTTATGAACGTGAGTCTGTCTGCATTCTCAGTGGACAGCCGCATGCGCTTATCTGTCAGACTCAGCACACCACCAGCAGCGCTGAACACATGTTCAGAGAGAACAAAATTTATTATTAATTTGAAAGCTGGTGGAGCTTAGTATAGATTGCCTAATAGAATGAGTACCACACACTGCTACAGGCCCAAAGTTATTTTCCAGGCAAGATGCAGCTAAAAATTCGTATTAATTTAAAAGCTGGTGGAGCTTAGTATAGATAGCCTAATAGAATGAGTACCACACACTGCTATAGGCCCAAAATTATTGTCTAGGCAAGATGCAGCGAAAAATTCATATTAATTTGAAAGCTGGTGGAGCTTAGTATAGATGGCCTAATAGAATGAGTACCACACAATGCTACAGGCCCAAAATTATTGTCCAGGCAAGATGCAGCTAAAAATTCGTATTAATTTGAAAGCTGGTGGAGCTTAGTATAGATGGCCTAATAGAATGAGTACCACACACTGCTACAGGCCCAAAATTATTGTCCAGGCAAGATGCAACTAAAAATTATTATTAATTTGAAAGCTGGTGGAGCTTAGTATAGATGGCCTAATAGAATGAGTACCACACACTGCTACAGGCCCAAAATTATTTACCGGCCTAGATGCAACTAAAAATTATTAGTAATTTGAAAGCTTAAAACATTTGGTGAGGTGATTTTACCAAATCCTCAAGCTTTCACTCTCCCCAGGATGAGACAGGGGTAGAAAAGTCCTTGCGGATCCATGATTTGTTCATCTTTATGAACGTGAGTCTGACTACATTCTCAGTGGACAGCCGCGTGCGCTTATCTGTCAGCACACCAGCAGCAGCGCTGAACACACGTTCAGAGAGAACGCTGGCTGTGGGGCATGACAAGATCTCCAAGGCGTGAGTGGCGAGCTCCGGCCATTTATCCAGATTGGAAGCCCAAAAAGAGCAAGGGTCCAGTGACACAGTCATGTCTTCGATGTTCAGTTGGAGATACTCCTGTACCATCGTCTCTAGGCGTTGACTATGTGTCTGACTTCTTCTCTGCTGTGGCATTGCGCAGGATGGGCTAAAAAACTGGTGAAAGGATTCCGCAAAATTGCTGTTAGCACCAGCAGATTCTGTGTTTCTGTTACGGTTTGAGTGCTGAAGATTCGACAGTCCCACGGTTGGCAAGTTAGAACTGTTAGATTCACTACGTGCACCACTGGTGTTTTGTGGAAAAGCACATGTAAGATTCTGCAACAGTCTCTGCTGATACTCCTGCATGCGTGAATCCCTTTCTATGGCAGGAATTATTTTGGCAAATTTACTTTTGTACCGGGGATCTAACAGTATGGCTACCCAGTAGTCAGGATTATTTCGAATTCTGACAATTTGAGGGTCATGTTGCAGGTAGTGCAGCAAGAAGGCACTCATGTGTCTTGCGCATCCAGGAGCACCAAGTCCCTGTTGTGTTGGTGGCGAGGTACGAATCATGCTTCCTTCCTCTACCCTCTCCCCCCAACCTCGACAACAGAAATGTGATCAAGGTCTCCCTCATCTGATGAGTCTTCCATGCCCATCGTCAGTTCGTCCTCCACTTCTTCCTGGGCTCCTGCACCTTCCTCACTAGTTTGGCTGCTACCATGCGCCCTGATTAATCCCTCTCCCCCACCCTCCCATGCCAGCCGCCTTGGTGCTGCCGACTGTCTGGACCTTGCAGATGTTAGTCCTTCCGCATACAACTCCTCCTCCTCTACTTCCTCCACCTCCTCTTGTTCCACCACCTGACTCCGAATTCTGTTTAACATCTGCTCCAGCATGTAAATCACCGGAATAGTCATGCTGATAATGGCATAGTCAGCACTAAACATCTTCGTGGCCATTTCAAAACTGTGCAGAAGGGTGCATAGGTCCCTGATCTGAGACCACTCCTCCAGCGTGATTTGCCCCACCTCTGGATCTCGTTGGCCCAGGCTATAATTCAGAACGTATTCCACCAGGGCTTGTCGGTGCTGCCACAGTCGCTGCAACATGTGCAGAGTTGAATTCCACCGTGTTGGCACATCGCATTTTAGCCGGTGAAGTGGCAGGCCCAACGACTTCTGTAGAGATGTAAGTCGCTGAGCTGCAGGATGTCAATGGCAGAAGTGAGCACACAGCGACCGTGCCCTCTGCAGAAGGCCATAAAGTCCGGGATAGTGGGCTAAAAATTGCTGGACAACCAGGTTCAACACGTGAGCCATACAAGGCACGTGCGTGACATTGCCCCGGCGAAGGGCCGCACCCAGGTTTGCGGCATTGTCGCACGCGGCCTTCCCTGGTTGCAGGTCCAGTGGAGACAACCATTCATGAAACTGGTTCTCCAGAGCTGACCACAACTCCTCAGTTGTGTGACTCACATTTCCCAGACATTTCAACGTAAAAACCGCCTGATTACGTTGAGCCCTTCTGCCAGCATAGCAAGGAGGTGTGCTGCAGGATCCCTTCTGCGCAGTTAGAAAGCCCGTGGCATGACCAGACAGGCTTTGGGTGCAGGTGGAGGACCGAGAGGAGGTTGAGGAGGCGGAAGCAGTGGAGGAACTTCGAGATAAAGAGGATTGACGCACAACTCGTGGGGACGACAAAACTTGGACAGCAGCCCCTTGTCCTGCTGTCACCATAGTTACCCAGTGCCCAGTCAGCGACATATAACGCCCCTGTCCATGCCTACTCGTCCAAGTGTCTGTGGTGAAATGCACCCTGTCACACACCAAGTTTCTCAAAGAAGCGGTGATGTTGTGTGCGACATGCTGGTGGAGCGCAGGCACACCTTACTTTGAGAAGTAGTGCCGACTGGGCATGTGGTACTGGGGCACTGCGACGGACATAAAGTCTCGAAAATCCTCTGTGTCCACAAGGCAGAAAGGCAGCATTTCTGTAGCCAAGAGCTTGCAGATG
This sequence comes from Oophaga sylvatica, assembly GCA_033576555.1. Classification (NCBI taxonomy): domain Eukaryota; kingdom Metazoa; phylum Chordata; class Amphibia; order Anura; family Dendrobatidae; genus Oophaga; species Oophaga sylvatica. The sequence continues at coordinate 101,628,256 of JARQOD010000006.1, forward strand.
GTGAAATTCAACATCTTAGCTTTCTCATGGCTAGGAGGAAATGGTCTTTTACTTGTCCACATCTGAGGGACCGAGGGCTGGCTGTTGTGCGTAGACGGGGTTGAGTAGGGTGTCCCCGGGCAACTGATGGTCTGTGAGGATGATGCAGGCACAAAAGTTAGGTTGCCTTGATCCAAAGGTGGTGCTCTCGATGTCGGAGAGCACTCAACACCAGCTGATGTTTCCAATTACAAATGAACTGATGACCTGCCAATTAGACTGGCTGTTGCGGGTAAAGAGGTGCCAGGTCTAAGTCTCAAAACAGGTCTGACTGCTGTCCCCCCAGTCACAGAGGATGACGAGGCCGCGGTCGCGGATGCACAAGATGGGGCAGACGGTGGTTGGGCCGACCCGCTAGGCCGCATTGTAGCACAGTGAGCTTGCCACTGCATCTTATGCTTCATATCCATGTGACGGTTCATGCATGAAGTACTCAAACTAAGGATTTTTTGGCCTCTACTTAGCTTTTGGTCACAAATGTTACAGATAACACGAGTTGAGTCACCCTTATCGATGTTAAAAAATGCCCAGGCTATGCAAGGCTTAGAACCCATGCGACCTGAAGAGCCACCTTGACTTGTGGTCAGAGGCAGAGTTGTGGTTGAGGATGCAGTTGGTGACGTGCTTCCAGCACTACGTCTCTGTCCAGGAAGGCACACCCTGACCTCGTCGTCACTCGAATCCTCCTCCATCTGCTCTGCTGACCTCATCGACTGTCTGACTGTGGGTTGACAGTAAGTGGGATCTGCAACCTCGTCATCATCACCCTGTGTGTTCTCACACCCGTCGTCCTCAGAGCCAACCTCTTCCTGCCCTGACACAAAACTCAAGTTGTCGCTCAAATCAGGTATTTGAGTCTCATCATCGTCTTCCTCATTGTCTCCACCAACAGGAGTTACAGTTTGGGAACGAAGGTCTACATTATGCTCCGAACCTTCTTCATCTGGTCCTGGATCCGACTCATAAATATTTTGGGCATCAGTGCAGATCATTTCCTCGTCTGGATTCACAGAAGCTGTGGAGACGACCTCTGATTCCCAGGCTGTAGTATGAGTAAACAGCTCTGCAGACTCAACCATCTGTTCTACCCCATACTCAGACGGGCAGCTGGAGACTTGGGAGCTGTGAGGAAGCAAGTGCGATTGGGGTGACACCTCTGAGGACTGGAGTTTTTGTGATGTTGAAGTTGAGGTGGAGGAGAGCCGACTTAAAGGAGCACTTGATATCTGTTGAAGCACCTGCTGTTTTTGTGCCTCTGGAATTTGTAGCGATGGGCGTGCCCGTAAGAAAGGGATCGTACCACATTGTCCACTAAAAGAAGTAGACATCTTAGTTTGGCTGGAAGATGGTCTTTCTTCTGCAGATGTTACTGTTGCTTTAACACCTACCCCACAGACACAACATTTTTTTCCCTTCCCAACATGCCTATTTCCCTTTCCACCAGCAGCAGGCCTTTTGCCACTGATTTTGGTGGTTACCTAATTGACAGCTCTGGAGTTGTTTGCACAAAAAACGATGGATGCAAAAAATTCTTAGTATTTGAACGCTGGTGGAGCTTTGTATAGATTGCCTAATACAATGAGTACCACAGACTGCTACTATGCCCACAATTATATTACAGGCAAGATGCAGCAAAAAATTCTGAGTATTTCAACGCTGGTGGAGCTTTGTATAGATGGCTGTTATGTTTTGGTAGCTGAGGAGAGCAGGCAAAAACGGCAATACACCAGAGAGGTTGGAATCTACTGGATTGCAGTACCCTGACTAACCACCACAACTAAAGGCAGCCGTGGAGCGTTCCTACGTTGGTCCTAGATGCCTCGTCACAGCCTGAGAGGTTAACTACACCTAAAGATAGAAAGAGGAAAGCTATCTGCCCCGGAGCAGATCCCCAAAGAACATAGGAAGCCCCCCAATCCACACGACCTCTACCACCTAAATTAGTTCTCTGGTGTAACAAAACTAAGCCGCAGCCACTGAAAAAACTGGAAAAGGCAAATGAACAAATAACAGTGGCTCCAAAGGAACTGAGAGGAGCCCAAGCCCCCCGGGGAAGGGGACCTGGCTAACTTCACAGAAATGCAGAGAAATATGCAAATGGTAATCACAAAAACAAAAAACAGAAAATATCTTATGAGAGCAGGAGAAGAGGCAAGACTCAGCAAGCTTCCAAGTGAACCAGGAAACAACGTTGAGACAAGAACAATTGATCACCGGCAACCATGATGGGAGGAACCTCCTTTAATCCAGCCAGTCTGTAATTCCTGATTGCCAATCCTCATTGAATGGTTCAGTACTGTTTGTAACCACCAGAGGGAGCTTCTGCTCAGAATTCATTTCTAAAACATTCACAACAGATAGCCTAATACAATGAGTACCACAGACTGCTACTATGCCCAAAATTATTGTCCAGTCAAGATGCAGATAGAATTTTTTTTTTTTTTTTTTTTTTAAGGCTGGTGGAGCTTTGTATAGATGGACTAATAGAATGAGTACCACACACTGCTACTATGCCCAAAATTATTGTCCAGGCAAGATGCAGATAAAAATTCTTTTTTTTTTCGAACGCTGGTGGAGCTTTGTATAGATGGCCTAATAGATTGAGTACCACACACTGCAACTTTGGCCACAATTATTCTACAGGAAAGATGCAGGTAAAAAAAAAATTTTTGAACACTGGTGGAGCTTTGTATAGATGGCCTAATAGAATGAGTACCACACACTGCTACTATGCCCAAAATTATTGTACAGGCAAGATGCAGATAAAAATTCTTTTTTTTTTTTAAGGTTGGTGGAGCTTTGTATAGATGGCCTAATAGAATGAGTACTACACACTGCTACTATACCCACAATTATTTTACAGGCAAGATGCAGCAAAAAATTATCAGTATTTCAACGCTGGTGGAGTTGGTAAAAAGTGATAGCAACTGATGTAACCTAGCCCTCAAAAGGGCCGCAATTACAAATAGTCACTACTCCCAAGTTGACCTATCTGTCTATATAGAGCACAGACCTGCCTGCTAAAAGTGCTAGGAACTGCTGTAACCTAGCCCTTAAAAGGGCTGCAATTACTAACTAGTCCCTCCCTACTCCCTAAACCTTCCTGTCTAATTGTAAATTCGCTTTACAGTCACTGTTAGAAAGATAGCGCTAACAGCAGCAGCAGTGCCGTCTAACACTGTGCTGCAGCAGTGAGAAAATGGTGGCGAGGGGGGAAATGGCTGGGTCTTATAGGGCAAGGACATGTGACATACATAGCCAATGACACATGCCCTTGTGTGAAAAAAAAGCACTTCGCTCCGTGTGTGCGCTGATGATAGGCTGACAGACTGCACCGCCCACTGGAAATGCGGGAAAGAGGAAAAAAAATGGAGATCTTCATTATTTCTGCAGAGATCCATCCCATGCCCCTCTCCCCGCCCCGCTGTGCACTCAAACTGTGTATTAACAGTGATTCTCAGCATAACTGTGAAAAAATCCAGTGACGATTTAGGTGCACGAACAGTTATCGAACATAACCTCGAACAGCCGGATCTTTTCAAAATTGTTCGGGTTCGTCGAACGTCTCGAACACCGCCCAATACAGCTCGAGTTTGAAGTTGGCGAACAGTTCGCTTCGAACACCGCTCATCTCTTGTAAAGACTTAAATCTGCTTTTTTTTTTCATGCATTTTTAGAGCAAAAACGTTTGTGATTCTCCACTTAATACAACTATGATTTTCCATGCCTTTTTTTCTTGTTCGGCCTAGAAGCCTATATTAATAATTGCACCAAATAACAGTCTTTAACCCCTTACTGCCATCGGACGTACTATCCCGTCCATGGTACCTGGGCCCGTATGACCGGGGACGGGATAGTACGTCATAGGCGATCAGCTGCGCTCCTGAGGGGAGCGCAGCTAATCGCCGCCGGGTGTCAGCTGATTATCACAGCTGACACCCGTGACTGTGTGTCAGGAGCGGTCACGGACCGCTCCCGGCACATTAACCCCTAGCACACCGCGATCAAACATGATCGCGGTGTACTGGGGGACAGGGGAGGATCGCGCAGGGTGGGGGCTCCCTGCACGTCCCCCTGAGACCCTCAGAGCAGCGCGATGTGATCGCGCTGTTCTGAGGGCTTCCTCCCTCCCAGGACCCGGATCCAAGATGGCGCCGGGGTCCTGGAGGGAGGCGGCTACCTCAGTGCCTGCCGAGAGCAGGCACTGAGAAGCCTGCATCTATGCCTGTGCGATCTGCTGGTGTGACAGAGTGCTGTGCACACTGTCACACCAGCGATCTGATAAAATACAGTGATGTCCCACCCTGGGACAAAGTAAAAAAGTTAAAAAAGTAAAAATAAACATGTGTAAAAAAAAAATCCAAAATAAATAAAAAAAAAAAAAAAATATTCCCCAATAAATTCACTTCTTCCTATAAATAAAAAAAAAAAAAACAATAAAAGTACACATATTTGGTATCGCCGCGTCCGTAACGACCCCCCCTATAAAATTGTCCCACTAGTTAACCCCTTTAGTGAACCCCTTAAAAAAAAAAAAAAAAAAACGAAGCAAAAAATCAATGCTTTATCATCATACCGCCGAACAAAAAGTGGAATAACACGCGATCAAAAAGACCGATATAAAAAAACATGGTACCGCTGAAAACGTCATCTTGTCCCGCAAAAAACGAGCCATCATAAAGCATCATCAGCGAAAAAATAAAAAAGTTATAACTCGCAGAATAAAGCGATGCAAAAATAATTATTTTTATATAAAATTGTTTTTATTCTATAAAAGCGCCAAAACATGAAAAAATGATATAAATGAGGTATCGCCATTATCGTACTGACCCGAAGAATAAAACTGCTTTATCAATTTTACCACACGCGGAACGGTATAAACGCCTCCCCCAAAAGAAATTCATGAATTGCTGATTTTTGTTCATTCTAACCTCCCAAAAATCGAAATAAAAAGCGATCAAAAAATGTCACGTGCTCAAAAATGGTACAAATAAAAACGTCAACTCGTCCCGCAAAAAATAAGACCTCACATGACTCTGTGGGCCAAAATATGCAAAAATTATAGCTCTCAAAATGTGATGATGCAAAAACTATTTTTGCAATAAAAAGCGTCTTTTAGCGTGACAGCTGCCAATCATAAAAACCCGCTATAAATAGTAAATCAAACCCCCCTTTATCACCCCCTTAGTAAGGGAAAAATAATAAAATTAAAAAAAAGCATTTATTTCCATTTTCCCATTAGGGTTAGGGTTAGGGTTGCGGCTAAAGTTAGGGTTAGGGTTGGCGCTAAAGTTAGGATTAGGGTTAGGGTTGGGATTAGGGTGTGTGTTAGGGTTAGGTTTGTGGTTAGGGTTGGGACTAGGGTTAGGGGTGTGTTGGGGTTAGGGTTGGAGTTAGAATTGGGGGGTTTCAGCTGTTTAGGCACATCAGGGGCTCTCCAAATGTGACATGGCGTCTGATCTCAATTCCAGCCAATTCTGCGTTGAAAAAGTCAAACGGTGCTCCTTCACTTCTGAGCTCTGCCATGCGTCCAAACAGTAGTTTATCCCCACATATGGGGTATCAGCGTACTCTGGACCACAAGAGTTATTGTGCAATTTGTCCTATTTCTTCTGCTACCCTTGGGAAAATAAAAAACTGGGGCCGAAAATATCATTTTTGTACAAAAAAAAATATTTTTTTTTGTTTTTACGGCTGTACATTATAAACTTCTGTGAAGCACTTGGGCTTCATAGCGCTCACCACACATCTAGATAAGTTCCTTGTGGGGTCTATTTTCCAAAATGGGGTCACTTGTTGGGGATTTCCACTGTTTAGGTGCATCAGGGGCTCTCCAAATGCGACATGACGCCCCCAGACCATTCCATCAAAGTCTGCAATCCAAAACGTCACTACTTCCCTTCCGAGCCCCAACGTGTACCCATACAGTAGTTTTCTCCCACATATTGGATATCAGCGTACTCAGGACAAATTGGACAACAACTTTTGGGGTCCAATTTCTCCTGTTACCCTTGTAAAAATAAAATATTGGGGCAAAAAAATCATTTTTGCAAAAAAAAAAAGGATTTTTTATTTTTACGGCTGTGCGTTATAAACTTCTGTGAAGCACTTCGGGGTTCAAAGTGCTCACCATACATCTAGACAAGTTCCTTGTTGGGTCTATTTTCCAAAATGGGGTCACTTGTGGGGGGTTTCCACTGTTTAGGCGCATCAGGGGCTCTCCAAATGCGACATGACGCCCCCAGACCATTCCATCAAAGTCTGCAATCCAAAACGTCACTACTTCCCTTCCGAGCCCTGACGTGCGCCCATACAGTAGTTTTCTCCCACATATTGGGTATCAGCGTACTCAGGACAAATTGGACAACAACTTTTGGGTTCCAATTTCTTCTGTTACCCTTGTGAAAATAAAATATTGGGGGCGAAAAAATCATTTTTGTAAAAAAAAAAAGATTTTTTATTTTTACGGCTGTACGTTATAAACTTCTGTGAAGCACTTCGGGGTTCAAAGTGCTCACCACACATCTAGATAAGTTCCTTGTGGGGTCTATTTGCCAAAATGGGGTCACTTGTGGGGGGTTTCCACTGTATAGGTGCATCAGGGGCTCTCCAAATGTGACATGACGCCCCCAGACCATTCCATCAAAGTCTGCAATCCAAAACGTCACTACTTCCCTTCCGAGCCCTGACGTGCGCCCATACAGTAGTTTTCTCCCACATATTGGGTATCAGTGTACTCAGGACAAATTGGACAACAACTTTTGGGTTCCAATTTCTTCTGTTACCCTTGTGAAAATAAAATATTGGGGACGAAAAAATCATTTTTGTAAAAAAAAAAAAGATTTTTTATTTTACGGCTGTACGTTATAAACTTTAGTGAAACACCTGGGGTTAAAAGTTCTCACCACACATCTAGATAAGTTCCTTGAGGGGTCTAGTTTCCAAAATGGCATCATTTATGGGGGGTTTCCACTGTTTAGGCAGATCAGGAGCTCTCCAAACACGACATGGCGTCCAGCCAATTCTGCGTTGAAAAAGTCAGACGGCGCTCCTTCCCTTCCAAACTCTGCCATGCACCCAAACAGTGGTTTACCCCCACATATGGGGTATCAGCGCACTCAGGACAAATTGCACAATAACTTTTGGAGTCTTGTTACCCTTGGAAAAATAAAAATTGGGGTGAAAAGATCATTTTTGTGGAAAAAATATGATTTTTAAATTTTACGGCTCTACGTTATAAACTTGTGTGAAGCACTTGGGGGTTCAAATTGCTCACCAAAGATCTAGAAAAGTTCCTTAGGGGGTCTAGTTTCCAAAATGGGGTCATTTGTGGGGGGTTTCCACTGTTTAGGCACATCAGGGGCTCTCCAAATGCAACATGGCATCCAATCTCAATTCCAGCCAATTTTGGTTGGAAAAAGTCAAATGGTGCTCCTTCCATTCCGAGCTCTGCCGTGCGCCCAAACAGTGGTTCCCACCCACATATGGGGTATCAGCGTACTCAGGACAAATTGGACAACAACGTATGTGGTCCAATTTCTCCTGTTACCCTTGAGAAAATAAAAAATTAATGACTAAAAGATAATTTTTGTGGGAAAAAAATAGGATTTTTTATTTTCATGCCCAGGCATTATAAACTTGTGTGAAGCACTTGGGGGTTCAAAGTGCTCACCAAAGATCTAGATAAGTTCCTTAGGGGGTATAGTTTCCAAAATCGGGTCACTTGTGGGGGGTTTCCACTGTTTAGGCTCATCTGGGGCACTGCAAACGGAACATGACCCCCATCAACGTCTGCATTCCAAAACGTTACTACTTCCTTTCCAAGCCCTGCCGTGCACCCAAACAGTTCCCCCCCTCCACATATGGGGTATCAGCGTACTCAGGACAAATTGGACAACAACTTTTGGGGTCCAATTTCCTTGGGAAAATTCAAAAATTTGGGACTAAAAAATCATTTTTGTGGAAAATTGTTTTTTTTTTTTTTCACACCCAGGCATTATAAGCTTTTGTGAAACACTTGGGAGTTCAAAGTGCTCACAACAGATCTAGAGAAGTACCTTAGGGGGTCTAGTTTCCAAAATGGTGTCACTTGTGGGGGTTTCCACTGTTTAGGCGCATCAGGGGCTCTCCAAACACGACATGGCGTCCAATCTCAATTCCAGCCAATTTTAGTTTGAAAAAGTCAAACGGCGCTCCTTCCCTTACGAGCTCTGCCGTGTGCCCAAACAGTGGTTTTCCCCCACATATTGGGTATTGGCGTACTCAGGAGAAATTGCATAACAACCTTATCTGTCCATTTTCTCCTTTTACCCTTGTGAAAATAAAAAAAAAGTTTGTAAAAGATCATTTTTGTGGCTAAAAAGTTAAATATTCATTTTTTCCTTCCACGTTGCTTTAGTTCCTGTGAAGCACCTGAAGGGTTAATAATCTTCTTGAATGTGGTTTTGAGTACCTTGAGGGGTGCAGTTTTTAGAATGGTGTCACTTTTGGGTATTTTCTGCCATATAGACCCCTCAAAGTGACTTCAAATGAGAGGTGGTCCCTAAAAAAAATGGCTTTGTAAATTTTGTTGTAAAAATGAGAAATCGCTGGTCAACTTTTAACCCTTATAACTTCCTAACAAAAAAAAATTTTGGTTCCAAAATTGTGCTGATGTAAAGTAGACATGTGGGAAATGTTATTTCTTAACTATTTTATGTGACATATTTCTCTGTTTTAAGGGAATAAAAATTCAAAGTTTGAAAACTGCAAAATTTTAAAAATTTTCGCCATATTTGCGTTTTTTTCAAAAATAAACGCAAGTTATATCGAAGAAATTTTACTTCTAACGTGAAGTACAATATGTCACGAGAAAACATCTCAGAATCGCGAAGATCCGTTGAAGCGTTCCAGAGTTATAACCTCATAAAGAGACAGTGGTCAGAATTGTAAAAATTGGCCCGGTCATTAAGGTGCAAACCACCCTTGGGGGTGAAGGGGTTAAACACACAATGGGCATGAGTTGTCATGTAATTACGTGCTTGAACTGTTAAAGGCAGCAGATATTCTGTACCAAAAATCATTGTAAACAACGCTGTTTGTGCTCTAGGTGGGAACATTGCCTTAATATTTATATGTTATTGTGCCTATTTACATATTTTGAGCTTTTCAGGGGAATTAACTTATTTCCATCTGATGGATAAGATAATTGACTCAAGCAGATTTTTACTCTAACACAGTGGATTTTAAAAGAAAAGGAAGTCAGGAAAAAAAGGAAAACTATCCATGACCAGCTATATTTTCTTATACATGGCAAGGCAATATACATCACAGTTCACAAATATATATTTGGCATTCTGGCCACTAATTAAACATATGGTCCCTAGTTAAACAGATGAATGATATGCTGCCCAGCACCATAAAACATACACGTTACCCATACTATGTCTCACGATTGCTTCTGTAGTCTGTAGAAAGATGTGAACTTCTCACACCTTCTTTAGTGACCTGTGCTCAGGATAGGTCATCAATATCAGATTGTTGGGGGTCCAACCCCTGACACCCCAATAATCAGCTGTTATCCGCTCCATCAACCCGGTGTAAACTTTGCACAGATCTGCAGTGCATTTCTCTATTCAGTTTGTAGTGGCCGTCAGGTACTGAAGATCCGCTGCCAATCTCTTGACTAAGAGCTGATCTGTAGTACTAGGCAGCGGCCGATACGTGTTGAACGGAGTTGTACCATATTTGCATTTCTTTTGCCACTGGTAGCTGATCAATAGGAGTGCTGGCTGTTAGACCTCCACAGATCTGCTCTGGATGACCCATCCCTTGGATAGGTCATCAATATGAGATGACAGGACCACCCCTTTAATTGGGCTAATTAAACAGCCAAAGGCATGGACTAGCTGGATGGACTGGGAGCCCGTCCTTCTCTCCCCACACCAGAAACCAGGTCCTATTTTGAGCTTTGCACAAAATCAAATTCAGAAAAAGGACTTCTCTGCTTCACTCTTACACTGGTTTCCTGAAAAGTGCTGTTTCATGATAAAACACTATCTATGGAAACTTTCTTGCTACATTACATATCTGCTTTTTAATGTGATATTCCACTTCCATGTTGAGAGGTGAGCGAGGCCAGTGACGTCACATCTACTGATATCCGATGGGTCATGTGTGTGACTGGTCGACATTGTGTTCCTGTTGTAATGAAGGGGGCTGAAGGTGTTGTGTGTTAGACAATGTATTGCTTTTCTAATTGGAAAAAGTAGCAAGTGTGGGAACAGTGTGTGTGAATCGGATGGATGCAAAAATGGACCTTATATTATCTATACAGGCTAATTACTCACATATAATGTAAAGGGGTTATTCCTTTTCAGTAAGCTTTTCCAATTTACACCTCATTGTAAAAAGCTAACTGTGCTTTGCTTACCCTCCCGTGGTCCAAGGCGGTGTCTCTTCGGTTGTCCTAGTCTCCGCTATTTGGCTTTAGTGAGGATGTCACATCAACATGGTTGCGTCAAGCGGCCCAGCCCATGTAGACGGCATGAGCCGCTCAGAGCTGCTGGTGACATCACTGTGCCGGACCTGGGGAGGATAAGTAAAGCATAGTTTGTTATTAAGACACCAGTTGTGCATGTAGGGAAAATTTTTCGAAAATGGGGCAAACCCCTTTAAAATGAGTCACTTTATTCTTCTATACCTATACCTTCTGCTTATTCAGTGGGAATGTTAGATTCAGCCTCACTGACAGTAGGATGCATAGAATTTTGGACCATGGAAGTCACTTGCTACTTTACAGTTCTTGACAGTTTCTTCTTCTTTCTATTTATTATTTTTTTCTTCCAGCCTTAAAATTCAGTACACGCTGTCCTGGCTGCTCGCATCTGGATGGCGTAGCAGCAGCATAATGCTAAAAGCAAAAAGGCTTGCAGTTTTGATCGATAACAACAGAGCCTGGAAAAACACTGGAGGCCTGAATAAGATTCCCTTTCTTTCAACAGCACAAATAAAATGATGCACAAAATGGAAGCCTAATGCAGTCCATTTAATGCAAAACTCTCCAGGGAATGGACTAGAGATTAGACCTGCTGCCCTTCTTATTAAGACCCCTAGTGCTCAGGATGCTTACTGGGTGAACAGCATCTCCATATCAGACACCTGGTTGCCAGCGAGTGAAATTCTAATTATGCCTTAAAGATCTTGGTGACAATCTCAGAAGCTGGGTTTTCATCATTTTTAAATTATTACCTGGGTCACTGTGGGATTGGCCAGATAATAGTGACCTATGACCACCCATTAATCTCACGGGACTTCATTGTGGGAAAATTACACTTGTTTATCATTGCGAGCAAAATTGCTTTGGTAGGTTTCTTCAATAGACAGAAGGCAAATTATAGAAAATAACGTAGTAAAAATGGAGCCAGAGTGTGCTTAATGGCACATGATTATATTTAATTTTCTGGCTATTTCAGTCATTATGGCTGCATTATCCTCACTGATACCTAATTTACTCTAGCTGCCAATGAGTTTTGTGAGCTCACTTCCCTGGAAGATGCATTGAAGCATTAATCGTCTATCATTGCTGCTCGTGTTTAGTCAAAATTATACTAAGACTTAATTTTTTTGCCAAATTCTGTGTCCCATCTATTTGTTTTAAATTTTGCTGTTCAAAATGTTAAATTATTGCTGCCTAGCTCTGTTTATTATCTATTAGGTGCCTGATAAAAATGTTCTGCACCTTTTCTGTAAATCCGCATAAAATAACTGCAAGAGTCTACAAATGATATAACAGACAAATAATGAGAGCTAAAAATATGCAGATTTTGTATAATATGTTTTAAAAGGAATCTGTACAAAATAACTTTTAAAACCAAGCACAGGTGCTCGGTGCACCCATGGCGTGGCTGAGCAGGTCAAGGCTCTTTCTTGTTTTGCCTGCATCGCTGTCCTTTTCCGCCTGCAAAGCCTGAGCTTTTAATTAAATGGATTATCCAGGGCTATATTAGTTTTTTGGCTCATATTAACAAAATATCAGGCAGGTAGTTGCTAGGAGTGCCGTTCTTCCCTTCGATTATGACATCGGTAGCCATGCCCCGTCAACATAGCTGAGTGGAAGAGATGCCACTGCTCTGTCAACGTGATGTCAGTGGAAGCTGCAGACTCGCTGACAGGAGCGATGTATAATTGCTCTGTCCCGGCAGAGATCTGTGCTGGGCAGAACAGGCAGGTAGTTATCAACAGTAGTCAATTACTTGTCAGTTAGTTCTTAGGCCCATAGTAAAAAAAAAAAATATATAGTCCTGGATAACTCCTATAAGGAAAAGATGGCAGAAATATTTTCAAAACAAGTGGGAAAGTGCACAGAACTATTTGGCCAAGTCAATGTTGCCCAGAGTGCCTAAGCTTTGTTTGAACAGTAATTTTGTCCTGGCAGATTCCATTTAAATGTACCTGAAAATTTGGGGAACAACTTATTTGTACTCTTAACTAATTGACTGCCAGTTTAGTGTTAGCTAGTGCGATTTCTCAAATTTAAAAATCTTACTACAATGAATAGAATATCTTACCTCTGAATTGTTTCCATCCCTGATCCTTTGTTATCAGAGGAGCTGATCACTAGAGATGAGCAAATTTCTTCGGGTCTTGCTTTTTCGGCAAGCTATAGTGCTTACCGAATAAGCTGCAGACGGAACTTGGCTTCCTGGATCGCACCGGCTAATCAACTGTTCGGCTCCGTAGCTGCATGTGTCGCGGCTGTGTGACAGTCACGACATATGCATGGAGAGCCTGTTTGTTGGGCTCTCCATGCATATGTCGTGACTGTCACACAGCCACGACACATGCATTTGCAGAGCTGAACAGCTGATCAGCTGGCGCAATCCAGGAAGCCGGGTACCCTCTGCAGCTTATTTGGTAAGCGCTATAGTTTGCCGAATAAGCAGGGACCCGATGAAATTCGCTCATCTCTACTTATCACCAAATAGACCATTTTTCTCATCGTTTCTAACCAAAGTAGCACCTAGTCAAGTATTCAAGAATTGAACATCATCATTCAAGTAGATCCAAGGCTTGATCTGAATTTATACAACATATAAGATATATGTTTTAAATACAGAAAGTGATACTAAGACTGGAAGCCTTCGCCATTGGTATCCTACCCAGGCGGTAAGCCTCCTTACCTAGTACTAGCAAATATTACTACTTTCTTACATTCTGCCAGTAGTAACGATATAAGAAAAAATAGCTGCCTGTAACAGATGTGTAGGACATTGGAAAGCAACTCTCTAAACTTTGCTGCTTGCTCCTCATCACTCCAAGCCCTTTGACTCTTCCCCACCAATTTCAGCCTTCCCAATTCCCTTCAAAATTTTCCTCTTAATAGCCAAATGCAACTTCCTATTCTGTGTGAGTCACTTGTGTTGATTGGAAGTAGATTTTGAATTCCATTTTCTCACCTTCCTGTAATTAATGTAATGATATGCTTTCTATAAGTAAGTTACTCACATATTAAAACTTTTCAGACTGTTTCACCTATCATCTTGCCTGCTGTCGCTAAAGTTGTCTAAATAAATTAGAAGTAGGTTGAACACTTCTTCATGTCACCAGATATCTTTCATCTAAAGTTAAAGACCCTTCATAAAGCCCTGATTCATCGATCTGTTTTCCCAAATTATTAATAACATGAAATGTAGCAAATTACACAAAAATGTTGTAATTTTTGGCAGTTGTATGCTGATTCCAGCTAGCTCCACCAACTTTTGGAAAAGTTAATGGAACGTAATCTAGAGAGAACATTGCTGTGCTTGTAAAGGCCACATCCTGCCGTCTTGCTATTCCAGTCAGGCTTGCGGACCGAGACAGCCAAAGGGCTGAAACAGTGGTTCATTGATCACACCCGGCCGCCATCAGCTGCCCATTTTATAAGTGCTTGGGTGTCACGACACAGCTGTCGGGTGACCCGGGACAATGGGCTCCTTCCCTGTCACTAAAATTTTGGGGCGCCCTAGCTCACCCTGCTCCCCGGGATACTTCAAATGGAGAAGATCCCGGGGCCTCCGACCTTACCTTATCTCCTGAGTTAGCCCTCCGTCTGTTCTCTTCTCCCACCACCTACTGTGCACCGTAGTACACCAACCCGACAAACAAGGCAACACGGACAAAGGTTACCAGAAAACTCCAGGCATAAAAAATATTCACTCACATGTAACAGAGGAATGCACTGGGGTGTGAAGGTAGGGGGAATAAACAAAAATAGAGATGGATAAGGAATTACCATGCATACAAACCAAGCAACAGTCACTGATAACTCCTTCAACTCTCATAGCAACTCCTTTCCCTTCGTTAGCCATGCAGCAATAAAGTTAGCTCTGACATGGATTAGTAACAGAGCCCAGATTATAAAGGGGAAGCAAGTGGCTAACCGAGAACAGCTGAACACAAGGATCTCCAACATGGCCGATTAACCCCTGTTCTGCCAGAAGAAATAAACACATTTAATATGACGGAGAAGTGCTTCTCCTCAGCGCCGGAGTAGGAGCAATCAAACGCTGCGGTCTTCTGGCTCCACGCTGTCGCGGTAACCCCATGACAATAGTATATTTGTATGTATATAGGAGGCTATGTGGGGGCTCATACTGTATATATGAAGGCTATAGAATATAAGCCCGAACCATGGATAAAAGTAAAGACCATAGTCTGTAGGTGAAGCTCCCAAATAGAATGGGAACAGTGTGAAAGACCAAAAAACTGAGCCTATAAACCCCAACAACATATAAGAATCCTATAAAAAGTAAAATTTTATTAATGATATTAAAATAATTAACAAAAAATCACACATAAAATATTATTAGGTATAAATACAAGGTAGTACAAAGATCAGTAAAATGGTGGAAACACAAATGTAACAATGCACACAGATAATCAACACTCCTTGGTAGTATAGAGTTGAATACATAGCCACAATAGTTTAGTAAGGAATAGAGTGACCAACATTGTAGATATGTAAAGGAGAGGGGTTGACAGAGCACTATACAATCCTCAAATATGAGAGCCAAGGTATCCCAATAAGTAAAGCTAGACCCAGAGTCAGGTGTAAATATGGACTCCCATAGAGTGAACACCCAGCCTGTGAGAGAATGCTATGAAAGAATAAAAAATGGCAATGTGCTAATTGCAAAGTTACTCACCCATGGAGTATGATGACACTTGTGTGCCCTAATGAGCTCCAATGCATGTTTCGCATTTGCTTCTTTGGGGGCCTATGGAGGCTATGTGGAGCTCATACTGTATATATGAAAGCTATGTAGTGACTCATACTATATACAGGAGGCTATGTGAGGGCTCCCACTGTATATATTGAGAATATGTGGGACTCACACTGTATATGGATGCTATATGGGGGCTCATGCTGTATATACAGTAAGGGGGCTATGCTGGGGCTCATATTGTATATAAGAGGCTATGTGGGGCTTCATGCTGTATATGGGGTGTGTGCTTTAGGGCTGTGTGCGGGCTCATACAGTACAGTCATGGCCAAAAGTTTTGAGAATGACACAAATATTATATTTTCACATGATCTGCTGCCCTCTGGTTTTTATGTGTGTTTGACAGATGTTTTTATCACAGACAGAAATATAACAATTGCAAACATATGAGTAACAAAAGCTTATATTGACAGTTAGAATGAGTTAATGCAGCAAGTCAATATTTGCAGTGTTGACCCTTCTTCTTCAGGACCTCTGTAATTCTCGCTGGCATGCTCTCAATCAACTTCTGGACCAAATCCTGACTGATAGCAGTCCATTCTTGCACAATCAATGCTTTCATTTTGTCAGAATTTTTAGGTTTTTGTTTGTCCACCCGTCTCTTGATGATTGACCACAAGTTCTCAATGGGATTAAGATCTGGGAAGTTTCCAGGCCATGGACCCAAAATCTCTATGTTTTGTTCCCTGAGCCATTTAGTTATCACCTTTGCTTTATGGCAAGGTGCTCCATCATGCTGGAAAAGGCATTGTTGATCACCAAACTGCTCTTGGAGGGTTGGGAGAAGTTGCTCTTGGAGGACATTCTGGTACCATTCTTTATTCATGGCTGTGTTTTTAGGCAAGACTGTGAGAGAGCCGATTCCCTTGGCTGAGAAGCAACCCCACACATGAATGGTTTCAGGATGCTTAACAGTTGGCATGAGACAAGACTGGTGGTATCGCTCACCTTGTCTTCTCTGAATGAGGCGTTTTCCTGATTGTCCCAAACAATCGAAAAGGGGATTCATCAGAGAAAATAACTTTACCCCAGTCCTCAGCAGTACACTGCCTGTACCTTTTGCAGAATATCAGTCTGTCCATGATGTTTTTTCTGGAGAGAAGTGGCTTCTTTGCTGCCCTCCTTAGACCAGGCCTTGCTCCAAGAGTCTCCGCCTCACAGTGCGTGCAGATGCACTCACACCTGCCTGCTGCCATTCCTGAGCAAGCTCTGCACTGCTGGTAGCCCGATCCCGCAGCTGAAACACTTTTAAGAGACGTCCTGGCGCTTGCTGGTCTTTCTTGGGCGCCCTGAAGCCTTTTTGGCAACAATGGAACCTCTCTCCTTGAAGTTCTTGATGATGCGATAGATTGTTGACTGAGGTGCAATCTTTCTAGCTGCGATACTCTTCCCTGTTAGGCCATTTTTGTGCATTGCAATGATGACTGCACGTTTTTCTTTAGAGATAACCATGGTTAACAGAAGAGAAACAATGATGCCAAGCACCAGCCTCCTTTTAAAGTGTCCAGTGGTGTCATTCTTACTTAATCATGACAGATTGATCTCCAGCCATGTCCTCATAACACCCACACCTGTGTTAATGGAGCAATCACTGAAAAGAGGTTAGCTGGTCCTTTTAAGGCAGGGCTGCAATGATGTTGAAATGTGTTTTGGGGGATAAAGTTCATTTTCTAGCCAAATATTGACTTTGCAAGTAATTGCTGTTAAGCTGATCACTCTTTATAACATTCTGGAGTATATGCCAATTGCCATTAGAGAAAGTGAAGCAGTAGACTTTGTAAAAATTAATATTTGTGTCATTCTCAAAACTTTTGGCCATGACTGTATATGAGGATGTCAGCATACCGTATTCTGCTCAATATTAAATTATACAATTACTGTATATATTTTAATATAAGATGAGCTTTTCAGCACATTTGTTATGCTGAAATAGCTCCCCTCGGCTTATACTCAAGTGAGGGTCCCAGAAGACCGAGGTGGAGTGGCAGCGGCGGAGCAGCTGGTCACAGGAGGCAGGAGCCAGCTGCTGCGGCTAACTCCTGCGCCCGCTGCTAAAGAGAAATGAATATTCACTGCGCTCGCAGTGAACATTCATTTCTCTTTAGCAGCGGGCACAGTAGTCACAGTTGCTTCCTGCAGAGGCCGGGCTATCACGTGTGCCCGCTACTTACGGTGATGAATATACCTCCCTCCACTCCCATGGGCGTGGAGTGCAGTGAATATTCATTCCCTTTAATAACAGGCTCACATGATTGCCCAGCCGCTGCAGCTGCTGGCATCAGAACAAGACACTACAAGGAAGTGCAGGGAAGGTAAGTAGGATGGTTTATTTTTTTTTGTTTTTCTGATGGGAGCCATGCATACCAAAATAGGGATGAGGAAGCCATGCATACCAGGATTGGGATGAGCAGGCCATGCATACCAGGATGGTGATGAGGGGGCCATGCATACCAGGATGGGAATGAGGAGGCCATGCATACAAAGGATAGGGATCAGGGGGTTATGTATACCAGGATAGTGATGAGGGAGCCATGCATATCTGGATGAGGAAGAGGGGACCATGCTTACCAGTATAGGGATGAGGGTGCCATGCATACCAGGCTGGGGATGAGGGGGTCATGCATGCCACGGTGTGGGGATGAGGGGGTCATGCATACCGAGCTGGGCATGAGGAGGCCATGCATACCATGCTGGGGATGAGGAGGCCATGCATACCATGCTGGGGATGAAGGGGCCATGCATACCAGGATGGGGATGAAGGGGCCATGCATACCAGGATGGGGATGAGGGGGCCATGCATACCAGGATGGGGATGAGGGGTCCATGCATACCAGGATGGGGATGAGGGGGTCATGCATACCAGGATAGGGATGAGGTAGCCATCGGGGATGAGGGGGCCATTCATACCAGGCTGGGGATGAGGGGGCCATGCATACCAGGCTGGGGATGAGGGGGCCATGCATACCAGGATGTGGATGAAGGGGCCATGCATACCAGGATGGGGGTGAGGGGGCCATGCATACCAGGATGGGTTGAGGGAGCCATGCATGTGAGGATAGGGATGAGGGTGCCATGCATACCAGGATAGGGATGAGGGGGCGATGCATTCCAGGATAGGAATGAGAAGCCATGCATATAAGGATGGGGATGAGGAGGCCATGCATACCAGAATAGGGATGAGGGGGCCATGCATACCAGTATAAAGATGAGGGGGCCATGCATACCAGGATGGGGATGGTGATGAGAATGCCATGCACACCAGGATAGGGATGAGGAGGCCATGCATACCAGGATGGGGATGAGGAGGCCATGTAAACCAGGATAGGGATGAGGGTGTCATGCATACAAGGATAAGGATGAGTGGACCATGCACACCAGGATAGGAATGAGAAGCCATGCACACAAGGATGGGGATGAGGAGGCCATGCATACCAGGATGGGGATGACGGGGCCATGTATCCCAGGATAGGAATGAGAAGCCATACATACAAGGATGGGGATAAGGAGGCCATGCATACCAGGATAGGGATGAAGGCCAGGCTTATACTCAAGTCAATAAGATTTCCAAGTTTTTTTGTGGTAAAATTAGCTGCCTCAGCTTATATTCGGGTCGGCTTCTACTCAAGTATGTACGGTAATATTAATGTAAATAATTATAATTAACAAATTAATATTGAGCAGAATAAATTTCAATTAATTTCATCCTATTGGTTCGGCCCTCCACAACAGTCACGGTCTCTCATGTGGGCCCCTCAGAAAAATTAGTTGCCCACCCCTGCTGTAGAGGACATTTCATGCTATGACGCAGGTAGCTGAAA
Source organism: Oophaga sylvatica (assembly GCA_033576555.1). NCBI lineage: Eukaryota > Metazoa > Chordata > Amphibia > Anura > Dendrobatidae > Oophaga > Oophaga sylvatica. Next base: position 101,647,358 of record JARQOD010000006.1, read on the forward strand.
AATGCACGTGCCTCTTAATGAATTTGGCGCATCTTACTCCCACAGATTCATCATCAAGACTGACATAAGAAATGCCAGTCCTAATGAATCTGGGCCATTGTGGATTTTTTTTTATTGCAATCACACAAGAGATGATGTTGGTTTAGTCCGTCTATCTTAATAATGATTTTCTTTTGGGCTAAAGAGGCATGGGCCTATGATAGATCTGTTGTGAATGACACATCCTGCTTAGGATCAAGAGTTGATTAAAGTACATGCAATTGGTCCAATAGTCTCCTTTTAATAGTTTTATTAAAAATAGTTTTATTATTTTTTTCTTTGACTGTAAATTTTTATTAAAGTTTCGACAATTTTTGACAGATGAAAATGGATCAGGACAAACTTTTACAATACAGAAAATAGGAAACAAGAAGAGCCACCACAATGATTCTCCAACCAAAATAAAACAAAGGCAAAAAAGTTATCTGAAATGTAACCTTAGATGAAGGAACAAAAAGACAGGACACACACCACTAGGAAGGGAGGTGAAGGGGAAAGGATGAACTCCGAAAGGAGGGGAGACTGTTGTGAATGGACTTGAGGTGAGTTTTGAGCGGGGGCTCCCTCTGGTGGTTACAAGCGGTACTGGACTGTCCAGTGAAGATTGTGAGGATTGGGAATCAGGTGTTACTGACTGGTCTTATTTAAGGGAGTCGCCTTCCCATCAGGGTTGCCGGTGATCAATTGTTCTGGTCTCAATCCTTGATTCCTGTTTCCTTTGTAGCCTGCTTTGTCGTGTCTGCAATCTCCTGCTAACAGATAAGACATTTTCTTCTTTTTGTTTTTGTGCTTGATTTTTGCATTTTGTCCTGCACTTCTGTGGGGGCCTTCAGGGTCCCCTCCGGGGGCTTTTGCCCTCTCAGTTTAGTTCAGCCACTGATGTTTTGTACATTTGCTTTTTCCAGTTTTTTCAGTGGCTACTGTTTTGATTTTGTTACACCAGAGAACTAATTTAGGTGGTAGAGGTCGTGTGATCTCAGGTGTTTTTGAAATTAGTAGAGTTGGTGCTTTTCAGGGTTTTTCTGGATTGCAGTAAGTGCCCTTCCTATCCTTTTCTATTTAGATAGTTTGGGCCCCAACGTTTGCTCATACTATTTTCTGTCTGTGTCAGTATTTCTTCTTGTCTAACCGCCATTACATGTTTGGGGGCTATCTATGTTCTTTGGGGATCTGCTCCGGGGCAGATAGCTTTCCTCTTTCTATCTTTAGGTATAGTTAGTTTCTCAGGCTGTGACGAGGCGTCTAGGACCAACGTAGGAACGCTCCACGGCTGCCTCTAGTTGTGGTGGTTAGTCAGGGTACTGCAATCTCATAGATTCCAACTGCCTGGTGTATTGCCTTTTTTACCTGCACTCCTCAGCTACCAAATCATAACAGGAGACCAAGAGTACTAGGAGTGACCGATTCAGTCCTCTGAGCCCAAAAGTAATCCCAGAGAGACAAAACCGAATTGAAGCTCTCCACTCTAACATTTAGAATCGCTGTCATATATTCTATCCTTTGAATTCCATTAACTCTATAAAGCAAGTGTAGTTGGGAAGGCGGAGAGGTCTGCCTCCAGTTGAGAGAGATCAGACAATAAGCCACTGTGAGATGTGTAGAAGCAATTTAGCTGACTTTTTGCCCATCCCTTTAGGGTTTAAAGGTTTAACAGATATATGATCGGATCCAACCCCACTTCCGCATAAAGGACCTTAGAGATCAGCAATCTCACCTCCCTCCAGAAACTCCAATCCCCGACCAGAAAATATGATAAAGCGTATCCACATCAGAGCCACGCACCAACACACGTTTAGTATGAGGGATTTAATCGGTGAAGAAGTTCAGGAGTGTGATACCAGAACATAAGTATCTTATACTGGTTTTCCTTATAGAGAGTGCAAATAGAAGACTAAGCCGCCTTTTCACAGATGATATGCCAGCTTTGGGAGAGAGCTCTTTTCCCAGAATAGACTCCCTTTTGCACATGCAGGAATGTTTTGATTGCCGACCCCCTAAGGGAGAACACAGAATTTTATATATTTCCGATATTAAACCTTTGATCGACGACCCTCTCCTACAAATCCTCTCGAAGTCAGTTGGTAGTGAGACCCTCGAAGTACCAAAAAGGGAAAGGGCAAAGTGTTTAATCTGTAAGTACTGATAAAATTCTTTGTTAGTGATAGGAAACTTAGACTTGACAACATCAAATGGGAGGAGCTCCAACGTGTACCCGTCAACCAAATCCGCAAACCTAAACCCGCAGAGGACCAAGGATGGACCATTGCGTGTTCCAGGCTACTTGGCAACAAGGGTTGGAATATGAACGAAATCATAGGCGAGTTAGGGGAGGCTAAACCAAACTTCTTTATACAGGAACATCAGGAGGGATATTTAATGGGAGGGCCTCTGTTTTTGAAGTGTTCAGCTTATATCCCGATAATTCCCCGTATTTTTTAATATCTTCCATTAAGTTAGGTAGTGAAATATGTAAATTGGTTAGGGTTAAGAGGACGTCATCCACAAATAAAGAACTCTTAAACATCTTGTCACGAACCTCTACCCCTCATATGTTTGGATTTTGCCTAATCATTGCCGCCAGAGGCTCTATACATAAAACGTATAATAGGGCGATAATGGGCAGCCCTGGCGGGTCGCATTTGATATTTTAAAAGGGGGAGAAGTGTTATAGGGAAGCTTAATAGAAGCTGAAGAGGAGCTATACAGTACTCCAATAGCTGTACAGAAAGGACCCGAAAAGCTAAAAACCTTCAGTGTATCAAGTAGAAAGGACCAATTGAGGCGGTCAAATGCCTTTTCTGCGTCTAAACTTAGTATAAGAGACTGTAATTTTCTTTTATTAGCAACATCAATTAGGTCTATCGCTTGTGTTGTCCCCCCTGCCTGTTAGGCATGAAACCCACCTGATCTTTATTGATACGTTGGGGGAGCCAGCAGTTCAATCCATTGGCCAATAAACGGGTGAACATTTTTAAATCAGAGTTTAACAATGCTGTTGGACGATAGTTTGAGCAGTCCAAAGGATCCTTCCCCAGTTTTGGGATAAGAGCCAAATAGGAATATGTTAGCATATCCGACATGGGGGAGCCCTCAAGAAAAGAGTTAAAGAGTGTGACCATATGAGGAGAGAGTTCCTCTGCAAAGGTTTTAAAATACAGGTATGTCAACCCGTCTGCGCCCAGAGATTTACTCAATGGGAGGTCCTTCAAGATATCTAGTACCTCCTCCTGTGACACAGGATTGAGAGATGATAGGGCCTCAATGGGAAGAGTTGGACGGTCTAAGTTTGATAAAAAATGATGTAATGTCTCAATTCTATCAGAATTATTTGTATCTTCACGCAAAGATATGTCCTTTAATTTGTTTAAGGTCCTCACTGAGGGCGAGGCCTCCAGCTTACGCTCCTCTTTTGATAATTGAGAAGTTAATATATCAAATCAGGCTTTAGTGTTTCTTTTTAATCTGGAACTCTCCTTGATACAGTACCGCCTCATGACAGCCTTATGAGCTTTCCACAAGACCGAAGGGAAAGAAACTGAGCCCTCGTTCAAATGGAAGAAATCAGTGAGATGGTTCAATAGAGTTTTTCGAATAATTGGATCCTTTATTAAAAACTCATTCAACTGCCAGTGGCATACCCTGGGAAACGGTTGAGTGGATTTAAGGTCTCGAAGCACCGAGGCATTATCAGACCATGTAATATGACCCATCTCGGCCTTCGTCATCATCCTAAGGGTCGGAATATTTGCAAAAAAATAATTCTAGAATGGGTGCGATGAGGGGGGGGAGTAGAAGGAAAAGTCCTGTCTCTAGGATGGTCTATTCTCCACATGTCAAACAAGGAGTTAGTCCGAATTAATTTTATAAAGTCTCTCGCCAGATTGATCAGGTTTTGTGGTGGTGGTTTTTCCATTTATAGAGAATCTGTCAAATTGTTCTGAGAAAGGGATATTAAAGTCACCACCCACCAGCAATGCTGCTGGCAGAAGGTTTTGAGTCAAGGAAAAGATCTTTCTCAGAAATTTGATCTGACCTGAGTTTGGGGCATATAAATTACATAGAATGATAGGCTTGCCTCTAAAAGAAAACTAGATCTGAACTGAAAAAGTAAGTTGATGTGTATGCAAAATGTAAATGCATATTAACACATGACCATTACACAGAAAACAGGCACAAAAAACAAATGTCCAAAAATAAAAAAATAATTTTTTGCAAAAATTGCATGAAGGTAGTAATAATTATAAGGGTATTTAGTAAACATAATTTTGATCAAAAGAATGTACAAGCCATCCCGCCACGTCAAGGCAACCCTTTGTGGGACAGTCCTACTCTAATATTAAAAACCTTTCCACTTGTCAAGTGACGTAAATGTGAACAAGGCAGAGGGACTAAACCCACCAGTTGAAGCATAGGCCAGACAGGATGGATTTCTCAATTCAGAAACAGGGCGGTCCCACCCTTATATGCACAGAATGCACTCTGAACTACATAGAAAATTAGATCTGAACTGAAAAAGTAAGTTGATGTGTATGCAAAATGTAAATGCATATTAACACATGACCATTACACAGAAAACAGGCACAAAAAACAAATGTCTAAAAATAAAAAAATAAAAATTTTTTGCAAAAATTGCATGAAGGTAGTAATAATTATAAGGGTATTTAGTAAACATAATTTTGATCAATGTACAAGCCATCCCGCCACGTCAAGGCAACCCTTTGTGGGACAGTCCCTCTGCCTTGTTCACATTTACGTCACTTGACAAGTGGAAAGGTTTTTAATATTAGAGTAGGACTGTCCCACAAAGGGTTGCTAAATACCCTTATAATTATTACTACCTTCATGCAATTTTTGCAAAAATTTTTTTTTTTATTTTTGGACATTTGTTTTTTGTGCCTGTTGCCTCTAAAAGAAGCCTCCAAAATGACATATCTACCCTCTGGATCAATATGTGATCTGTTCACTTGTAGGGGACAACCTGAGGAAAGTAAGATGGCTACATCCCCTCTTATTATTTGAGAACGCAGAATAAGACATGGGAAAGGAGTTAAAGGCGAACCTGAAAGAGCCTGTTTTATCAAAATGTGTCTCCTGAAGGAAGGCAATGTCGACCTTTTGGGACCTAAGCTCCCGTATGGCAAGTCTCCTCTTTCCAGGAGAGTTAAGTCCCTTAACATTTAGTGATATTACACGTGCCATTTGGGATTGCATAGTGTACTCACAAGCATATAATCACCAGGTGTCAGCACCACTCCCACCTCCCTCGAGATACATAACCGGGCCCCCTCCTCCGATATATTCCGCAAGTGGAGATCCAGAGGTTGGAAACGGGTGATTGGAAGGGGAGGAAACAATAGGTAGGGGAGAGGACAAGGACAACGAAGAACATGGAGAGAAAAAACATACACTATTAGTAAATAGAGCACCATATTACCCAGGAATAGGAAGCCTGGTCCGTGGCTGACCTTGTGGAAAATGTCAAACCCACAAGGTTAAAAACAAAAAAAAACACAGCAGCCACGGAAAAAAATTCCCAGGGAGTTGTGGCCCAATGCCTAAACCACGAAAGGGAAAAACAGCAATAAAAGAACAATACCCTGTCAAATGGCCAACCAAAACTCCCCCAGGCACACAACTTAATTAATTTTCAGAACACCCTCTTAAAGAGAGTGAAAAGAGAAACGGCTGTTAAACTTTTACGAAATACTATAGAAATGAGCCTGCATCGGCTAGTACTTTTAAAGAAACGTAATCAGATTTCGAAGTCAAGTTTTGCGTTCTTCTAAAAGAGAAAGTGCAAATAGCAGAAAAAAAATTCTGTCCAGAAAGTCAGGGGAAGCCCGTGGTTCCCCTCTTCCCTCCTCTGTTACCCAGACAATTTAAAAGTCATGAAGGCAGCAAATAATTTCTCTTGGGAAAGGTGAAGCTCCTTTGGGTTGTAAGGCCCAGTGTACTCTGTCAAATTTAAGGGGGGTACAGACTGGATCTCCCAAGATGGAAGTGAAGATTTCTTGTAGAATTAGTTTAACTTTTTCCTGGCCATCTGTTTCTGGGACTCCACTCTGATATTATACCTATTTCCTCTGTTATCCAAGTCCTCTAGTTGAACCTGCATATCTCTGACCACTTTCTGCAGCAAAATAGATGTCTGGTGCAAATCAGCCACATGGGATCTGGTTTCATCATGCTCCCCCTCCAAAGAGTCAATTCTACCCATCAAAAGCTGCAGGTCCTGCCTCACACAAGCGATTTCTGACCTGCACGCGTCTTTGACCTCCGTTATTAATGCTTTGAAATCCTCCTTTGAAGGGAAACGCAAGAAAAAATTTCATCCACTGAGGGGGGAGATAATCGTCCAATAGATCACCTTCTTCATTAGAGGACCCCTCTAAACAATCTCTCCCCTCCTCAGTGCAGGTGTTACTAGGGGTTAATTTAGGAGGATCACTGTGAGGGAAAGAGACCCCTTTATTCCCTTGTGTGCCAGATCCCTCCATAGGAAACACTGTGTGGGTTAACTGCAGCATGCATTCATTCGTTTGAGCCTGATCAGGTGACGGAGGAAAATGGCTTCTCCCTATTGCTTGCTGGAAACCACCCAAGGCAGTGGCGTAATGACCAGGTGAGACCTGCTCCTGTAATAATCCAGCAGGAGAACGCAGCTCTGGGGCATCATTAGCACTAGTTGTTATCCCCATATCCCCTGTAGACCCAGTGGTTGCATGGCCCGAAGGCCTCTCACCAGCTCCCCGGGTGTCTCCTGAGCCGCCTCCTCCACGAGGCAAGATGGGGTCCGGACTCCAGCGGTGCCTTGATCCTGGAGGAGGAAGGTGTCCATTGCTGTAGCAGGACCAGCAGACGCCGATCCAGGTAGCGCCAGGTTCCTGATTCTTCTGGGACCATCTGGGGAACAGTTTATTATTATTATTTTTAAAGGTGTTGTTTGGTACTTTTATATCTTTAGATATGACATCAATATAGATCATTCTGGTTTCGACAGGCACCACTGCTGATCAGTTGTTTCCAGTGCCCACGACGGTCTGATGTGCTTAGTGTTGGGGCAGAACATCATAGCTCCATGAACTTCATAATGGCTGCAGCAGTGTACTGCAGATCCACACCTATTTATTCTAATAGGGGTAGATGTGCAGTAAATGGAGCTGTGCAGTTCCACAGCTGATCACATCCAGCCACTGCCGGCAGCTGGAGCAATTACTTTGCAGGCCTGCTGGGTGTCACAATCCCACTGGTCTGGTATCTGTTACCTAGCCTAAGGATGGACCAGCAGTGCTAAAGCACCAGACAATCCCTTTAACTAACGGAGCCTGATATGCAGGGCATATTGTACATGCAGGCTCCAGAGATGTTTCCCAGTGCTGAGTATGAGAACTTGTGTTTAACTCTTAGCAAGATCAATGACACACACATTATGTTCTTACTCTAAAGTGCACTTGTAAATATATATTTGGAAATGCCAGGGTATAATATACTCTTGCGGTGGCATCACATTTGTATTCTGTATTCTCTTCTGGTGATGTATTGTTTGCTTGCTGTGTCTTTGAGAAATTGTTTGCTTTAATCAGACTTGTCATTTTTGGGTTAGCAGTACAGATAAGAGCAACGCTAAACAGATTGCTTGTCTTCTTATTCTGTGGGCAAAAACACAAAAGAGATGCCCTCTATCCTCGGGGACCTCTGTCCTTGCTGCACAATCCCTCTGCATTTCTGTTGTGTGAATCCTAGTGATGCACGGCTGGTTCTCTCGCCATATTATCTGCCTGAAGGCATGGTACTGTAACATCATCCATAAGAAATTGCCAGCCTCATGGGTACAGTTGATAAAGTGATAAACTAATTTAGGCCGTGGCTTTAAACATCACTGAGGTTTTAAAGTTGCCTTTAGCTGTAGCTGTGATATAATAGAGTCTGCACATTACAATAATGAAACTGGAGTGGAATAGTAATGCATATTTCACTTTGTGTCCTCTATAAATGTACTGTTATATAGATCTAAGCTCATTTAGATTATGCAATATACCATAATACATTGCACATAAGCACAAATAAACATTTGGTTTCGTATTATGTATGATCATATATAATTTCTGTAAGGTTCTGATATATGTATTTTAAATGTACCTTTTGAGACTTAACCCAAAGTTGTACATACACACGTGGTCAAAATTGTTGGTACCCCTCGTTTAATGACAGAAAAACCCACAATGGTGACAGAAATAACTTGAATCTGACAAAAGTAATAATAAATCAAAAATCTATGAAAATCTATAAAAAATAAAACTCATGAAATAGGGCTGGACAGAAATGATGGTACCCCTGAAAATAATGTCACAAAAGAGACATGTTAAATCAAGGTGTGTCCACTAATTAGCATCACAGGTGTCTACAACCGTGGAATCAGTGAGTGGGCCTGTGTAGAGGGTTACAGATACTCACTGTGCTGTTTGGTGACATGGCGTGTATCACACTCAACATGGACCAGAGGAAGCGAAGGAAAGAGTTGTCTCAGTAGATTAGAAAAAAAAATTTACACGAACATGTTAAAGGTAAAAGTTATAAGACCATCTCCAAGCAGCTTGATGTTCCTGTGACTACAGTTGCACATAATATTCAGAAATTTAAGCTCCATAGGACTGTAGCCAACCTCCCTGGACTTGGCCGCAGGAGGAAAATTGATGACAATTCAAAAAGTCGGATAATACGAGTGGTAACAAAAGAGCCCAGAAAACCATCTAACATCAGTGTCAGAGCGCGCCATCCGTCGCTGTGTGAGCCAAAGTGGACTTCATGGGAGATAACCAAGGAGGACAGCTTTATTGAAAAAAAATGAAAAAAAACAGACTGGAATTTGCCAAACTACTTGTTGGCAAGCCACAAAACTTCTGGGAGAATGTCCTGTGGACAGATGAGAGAAAAACTTTTTGGCAAGGCACATCAGCTCTATGTTCACAGATAGAAAAATGAAGCATATCAAGAAAAGAACACTGTCCCTACTGTGAAATATGGAGGTGGCTCTGTTATGTACTGGGGCTACTTTGCTGCATCTGGTACAGGGTGTCTAGAATCTGTGCAGGGTACAATGAAATCTCAAGACTATCAAGGGATTCTAGAGAGAAATGTGCTCCCCAGTGTCAGAAAGCTTGGTCTCAGTCGCAGTTCATGGGTCTTGCAACAGGATAATGACCCAAAATACCCAGCGAAAAACACACAAGAATGGGTAAGAGGAAGACATTGGACTATTCTGAAATGGCCTTCTATGAGCACTGACCTAAATCCTATTGAGCATCTTTGGAAAGAGCTGAAACATGCCGTCTGGAAAAGGCATCCTTCAAACACGAGACAACTGGAGCAGTTTGCTCTTGAGGAGTGGGCCAAAATACCTGACGAGAGGTGCAGAAGTCTCATTGACAGTTACAGAATCGTTTCATTGCAGTGATTGCCTCAAAAGGTTGTGCAACAAAATATTAAGTTAAGGGTACCATCATTTCTGTCCAGGCCTATTACATGAGTTTATTTTTTTTTTTTTTAAATTCTGTGGAAGCATGGTTGAAAAGCAATGTCTGACTTTCATTTGTTTATTGTCATAGATTTTTTATTTATTATTACTTTTGTCAGATTCAAGTTATTTCTGTCACCAATGTGGGTTTTTCTGTCATTAAATGAGGGGTACCAACAATTTTGACCATGTGTGTATATATGTCGTATAATTATGTTTGCCTTTTATCTGATAATTTTACTTACTATAATTATTTTTTTTAATGTCAGGTTTTTGGTAATTTTAGTGACATAAATATTGCTGCATACTGTACTTTTACCTCTGTCAGAAAACAATAACACAAGTGTGAACAGATCCTGGTTCACTAATTTAAGTTTTCCCCATGAAATTCGGAAAATAAGAGAACATCATGAAGTCTGTGAGCAATACAGAAATGGCTGATTGCTATCATTCTCTTAGGCTGTAATGGACCAGACACACCTGAAGGCACTGCCATTTCTTGGAGGCCCCAGCAGTGTGTAAATATTTTGCCACTTCGCATGTGTTTTTTTTATGGTGCCAATTTTTGTATGTAAGCCAACCTGTCACTAGGTTTTCCCCATATAATGTATGTCACCACTATTAGGGCCTATTTTACAGCATATTGGAATGCTGTAAAAATGTCCCCAATCCTGTCTGCAGATCACAAAAAAGACCTTTTATAATACTCACAATGCAGTCCAGTTCAATGGGCGTCTCTGGTCTTGATCCGGTGCCTCCTCTCTTAAGATCATCGTCTTCCTTCCCCTGCTTTGTGTGCCCTACGTGATCCACACAGTAGCAAAGTACTGTAGTGCACATGCGCCCGGTGAGGCCACAGAGTGCCAATGACTCGGAAGTAAAGCCAGCGCATGCTCACTACAGTAGTTTGTAGTAGTAGTAGTACAGTAGTAGTAGTAGTAGTAGGGCAGAGTGAAGTAAGCCTGTGCAGGACTTTGATTGGGAAACACTGTGTGAATGACGTAGGATACATCATCCACACGAACCAGGGAAGGAGGACGGCGATCATAAGAAAAGAGGAGACCCTGGATCAACACCAGAGCTGCCCATTGGACTAGACCGCCCCATCTATGAGTATAATGAAAGGTCTTTGTCACTTTGGCATGGCTCGGCTTAGGGAATCAATCCAGTGACTTAGCTCGTTTCCTTCCCTGTCCAGTTACTGATTGTTCTTTTGTCCTTATTCTCCCTTTTTGGTTTGCTTTTTTCCAGGTGTTTTCCATTTTCTCATGTTGGTTTGCACGTTCTGCTTGGGGTTTTGTATAATATCTCTTCTTTGCACTCCTTGCTGGCTATATTTCCTGGTGGATGTACATTTAGGCTAAGTGCACACGATCAGGATTAATTGCGTTTTTTTCGCGGTTTTTCCGCGGTTTTCCGCGGTAAAAACGCGATAAAAACGCAAGCATTAAGCATCCTATACATGTTAATTGATTCCGCATGTTTTGGCCACATGTTGCGTTTTTTTCCGCGAAAAAAACGCTTTGCGGAAAAAATAGCAACATGTTCATTAATTTAGCGTAATCGCGGTGATTCCGCCGCCATAGGAATGCATTGAACCGCTTACTTTCCGCATGTGGCTATGCCCACTATGCGCAATGTAAGCGGTTCATGTGCGGATGGTACCCAGGGTCTGGAGCAGAGGAGACTCTCCTCCAGGCCCTGGGTACCATATCCCTGGTAAAACAATAATTAAAATAAAAAATAATGATATTCTCACCTTCCGGCGGCCCCCGCAGCCTTCCCGCGGCCCCCGCAGCCTTCCCGCCTTCAGCGACGCTCCCGGCAACTTCCGGTCCCAAGAGTCCTTTGCGAGAATCACCCAGATGGCGTAGCGGTCTCGCGAGATGCTACGTCATCGGTGTGATTTGTTGCAAAGCACTTCTGGGACCGGAGTTGCCGGGAGCGTCGCTGAGAGGCGGGAAGGCTGCGGGGGCCGCCGGAAGGTGAGAATATCATTATTTATTATTTTTTTTATTATTTTTACATTAGATCTTTTTACTATTGATGCGACATAGGCGGCATCAATAGTAAAAAGTTGGTCACACTTGTCAAACACTATGTTTGACTCGTGTGACCAACCTGTCAATCAGTTTTCCAAGCGATGCTACAGATCGCTAGGAAAACGCTAGCATTCTGCAAGCTAATTACGCTTGCAAAACGCTATTATTCTGGCGGGAATCAGCATAAAAAAACGTGCGTATTTCCTGCGGGAGAAGTGCGGGATTGCCGCGGAAATTTCCGCGGCAATTCCGCAACGTGTGAACTTAGCCTTAGGAGTGCCAGCTCTTTATCTTAAGGTACTGCCACACTAAACAATCCCGCTAGCGATCACTATAACGACGCATACTAATGCGATCGCTAGCGGGATTGTTTCTATATCGCTAAATGCGGCCACATTTAGCGATATAGTTTAACGACGCTATCGCCGTTAGCGATCTTCTTAACGACTTTAGCGGTACAAAAGTACCGCTAAATCGCTAAGAAAAGGTGCCACACAGCGATAAGATACTTACCCAGCGGGAGCGCCGACGAGAAAATAGGGTCCGGAACGATTCCAGCGACGAGCGAGATCACAGCAGGAAGCTCGTCGCTGGAAGCTGCCGCACTGAACAATATCGCTAACGGGATCGCTAAATAGTGACGTTTTTTAGCGATCCCGTTAGCGATATTGTTTAGTGTGGCATACCCTTTAGGGGTTTACCTTGCTGAGTAAACTTCAATTGTATTCTTTCAGTAAGTGGGTTTGCTTTCCCTCCCGTCACCTTTTCCTTTAATCTCTATTAGGTTCTAGGGAGGATGTACTAGTTCCTTTCATTTTTGGTATTTCTTAAAGGGAACCTGTCCCTAGATTGTGCTCAGTAACCAACATACAGTGTCACTTCGGTGCAGTTATACTGATTAAAATTATACCTTGGTTGATGAAATCCATCTTGTGTTTGTTGTTTATTATTTATTTTCAGTTTTGAGTTAATGATATGCCCGTGCTCTGGGGCGGCCTGTGGGGGGGTCTTCATATGATCTGATTAGGTACTCACCAGTATGGCTTATGACAGGTCACTGATCCCTCAGTGACCTGCCCCCTAGTTTACATAATACACATAAACCTTCAGTCCTTTACCTTATTTGAATGGGTCTTAGTTACTCCCCTTGGATTCTTGTATCTCTCCTCACTCTTTCCTTTCCCCTTGTTGGTAGTGTGTTGCGTCCTCCCCTCTGGTACAATAAACCCTCCTACGGCCTTTTAGGGAGCCTGGTCCAAGGTGATGTTTTTTTAATTATGTAGCTAGGGCTTTTCTAGTCTATACAGGGACCAGTTGGTTGTAGGTGTGGACTTTTTTACCTGGTGTGAGTGTGAACACATTCATACCAGTCTTTTTTGGAATCTGCAGACTAGATTGGGGACTTTGTTTTATAGCTTTCCAGTTTGCTGGAATGGTGGTGGCTATACTTTATATATGTAAAACCTGCTAACAGATTCCCTTTAGTTAAATTTTATATCCTCACCATATGTTTGGGCTATGATCCTCTCATACATACATTTTTTAACTTCACTCTAACTGCACTTTCCTAGTGTATCCTCCTAGTGTATCCTCACCCATCCCTGTAGACTGTGAGCCCTCGCGGGCAGGGTCCTCTCTCCTTCTGTACTTGTGTGTCCCTTGTCTAGCACACGTTTATTGTACCTGTCTATATTTTCCCTTTTCATATGTAAAGCGCCATGGAATAAATGGCGCTATATAAATGTGTAATAATAATAATAACTGCAGTTTAGGACAATTTAGGACCCAACTGAATTTTGTCAATTGTTAAAAATTTAGTAGTGAGGGAATCCATTTGCAGGACTCCATGGAACCTTAACCTGGTCTCATAGAACAGGGAGTGTGCCAATCTCCTTACCTCCTGGCAAACCATGCCAAAAGAATAGGAGCTGAAAATGCCAAGAGATAACATGTTTTGCCGGTCTCTTGTCCAGCTTTCACAGATTTCTATCCAGGACGATGAACCAGAGTCCTGAAAATTGATTCTCTCATCTATAGTTAACATATTTCCATGTATGGGCATGGAGGCTCATCGTTATGAAGAAAGATCAATAGGATTAAATTAATTTAATTTTGAGAAGAAATGAGTAACTGGGGACCTTATTACTTTGCACAAGTATATAAATGGCCCATACAAAAAATATGGTCAAAATCGGTTTCATGTCTGGAGAAAAAAAAACTTCGGTCTGCATAGGAGGCAAGGCTTCTTTACCACAACAGCTATTAACTTGTAGAACAGCCTACCTTGGGAGCAGGTCACGAAAAGTCCTTAGATGTTTTTTTAAAAGAAAAAAAACAGAAATACTTATGGAAATGTATTAAATTCTTGTTCTGAATGTTGATCCAGTCAGTGGGCACTTGAGATCAAGAGAGAAAAACTTGCTCTTTAGTGCTGCCTGGACCATGCATTATGGATTTACCTAAATCTCATTCCTTTTATTTATTCCCATCCATCAGTTGAATTTGATGGACATGTGTCTTTTTTCAACTGTATTAACTGTGTAGCTAGATAATTACTTTTACTTTGTTTCGGAAATGAGAGTTCTTAAAAGTTTTTTGGTCACCTTGTGTTAATGTATTAAATCTTAATTTGTTTGAACCCTACATTCGATGTCTTTTTATCTTTGCTTAACCAGAGTCTTGTACTTTTGCAACATAAGCTTCTCTCATTTTCTTCTCTTATGCATCACTTGTACAATAACTGATCTTGGCGTTGTCAACTTTCTGTCTTCTTTGAAATGCTATTACAAAGCCTCTAGATAAATCAAACTTTATATTAACCTTGTTGCTTTGATATTAGTAGCTGTTCATAAATTCGATAGTTTTAAGGTTGTTTTCTTTAATTGCTGCCATACTATATATATTCTGAGTCAATCAAGCTTTTCAATATTTCATTATATTGTATGAGAACTTCTTCATTTTACACTTTGAATGTATAAAGCACTACCCATCAATTAATCAGAATTATTTGTGAAGGAATTTTGCTGTTTCCAAGGTGAGACATCCGGTACTCTATGCATCATTGATCAGGATTCAAAAAGATATACATAAACTGGAGCAGTGGGCAGCAACTAACAGAATGGATTTTAACAGGGAAAAATGCAAAGTACTACATCTGGGCAATAAAAATGAAAAAAGCATATACAAAATGGAAGGAATAGGGCTAAGTAACAGCACATGTGAAAAAGACTTGGGTATACTAATTGATCACAGACTTAACATGAGTCAACAGTGTGATGCAGCAGCAAAAAAGGCAAATGCAATTCTAGGATGTATCAACAGAAGCATACAGTCTAGATCACGTGAGGTCATTATTGCCCTCTACTCCTCTTTGGTCAGACCTCATCTGGAATACTGTGTCCAGTTTTGGGCACCACATTTTAAAAAAGACATCAACAAACTGGAGCAAGTTCAGAGAAGAGCCACCAGAATGGTGACCGGTCTGCAAACCATGTCCTATGAGGAACGGTTGCAGGATTTGGGAATGTTTAGCTTGCAAAAATAAGACTGAGAGGAGACTTAATAGCTGTCTACAAATATCTCAAGGGCTGTCACATTGTAGAAGGATCATCTTTATTCTCATTTGCACAAGGAAAGACTAGAAGCAATGGGATGAAACTGAATGGGAGGAGACACAGATTAGATATTAGAAAAAACTTTTTGACAGTTAGGGTGATCAATGAGTGGAACAGGCTGCCACAAGAGGTGGTGAGTTCTCCTTCAATGGAAGTCTTCAAACAGAGGCTGGATAGACATCTGTCTGGGATGATTTAGAGAATCCTGCTTTGAGCAGGGGGTTGGACCAGAAGGCCCAGGAGGTCCCTTCCAACTCTACCATTCTATGATTCTATTCTATGAGGATTGACTTATGAGGGCCCATCCTCTATATCCGCCAACATCTCAAAAGTTGAAGAGCTGCAATTTGAAGAACTCTGGTTTATATGAGCATGTATTTAGGTTTTCTATACAGATTTCATGTTTGTCCATGTTTGTTCTTAAAGTTGTATGAGAAATAATAGAGAATGCCACTGCATTTACCACTGTGTACTAGTTATCTGTTGTCTGGTTCTAGGCTCTCCTTGGTGTTAGTGATTTGATGTATGATACTAACATCCAATTTTCCTCTATTTCATTTACCACATCCATAGTATTTTTAAAATTGGAATAACAAATGGGACCTAGAATTGGTAATTTGCAGAAAAGGCTGATTGTGCAGTCACATTCTGCATATATATAATATTTTCGTCCCCCTCAATATTCTGGTTTGGTATTTGGCATTACCATCAGACACACCTAGACAGATGTTATAGCTCCCTTGGCTTCAGTAAGGTTGGTTAATCAGCAACATTGCTGATTTGGGTAAATGCGTTGTCAAGCTGAGAATTTGCTAGACAGTGACTTCCAAGGTCCAAATTACAAATACCAGCACAGATTTCAGTCTCACCTCCACTGCCTGGTCTCTTGATTTAACTTGTCACTCTCACTTCCAGCACAGTAAGAGGTCAGTTTATATAGCCTATTAAACTCTATGGAGAGGGGAGATGGAGAAGGAATGAGGAGCTCTCAGCATATTGAGAGACTAGGCAGACACAAAGCAAAAAAAACAAGCAAGCCAATTCTACTGCAGCTTTCAATAATGTATTTCACTCCAGAACTGGGTTCACAACTACACAGCTCAGTACTTCTGTATGTTGTTTTATATGCTCCTTCTGTCTGTGTGCTACTTAAAGAGTAACCACTGTTTTAATATTGTTTTCCATAAATTAATTGTACACATAAAAATAAGAAACTTTATATTATATCATATTAAAAATTCTGCTTTTTTCTCCTCCTGGACTGCTATTGCTCATTAATTCTCAACTTACAGGTAAAATCTGTTTTCAGTGAATACAGACTTTTCCATTACTGAGATAAATGACAGTTGGTTGTTAAAAAGTTCTATGTAGAACTATAGCAGTCATTTCAGTAGAACCTGCAGGTTGTGTACCTTCAGCTCCTCCCTCCTTCTCCATAAAATTTTAAAAATACCAACTATCATCTTTCAGTAATAGGAAAATCTGTCTTTACTGAATACATGTTTTACCCTCTGAATTGAAAGTGAAAGATTAGTCCAGAAGGTAAAAGAAGCAGATTTCTCTGGTCATGTATACAGTATTACAAAGCTGCTAATGATTTATAAAATTATAAAATTAAAAATAAAACAATGGTTACTCTTTAAAGAAGGAAGAGCAGGAATCACTCATGTCATTGTGTGTTGTGTTTAGGAGACAAAATAGCAGCTAGACTCTGCCCACTGGCTCAGAGAGAACTGAAAATTGCAGAGGGAAAAACTGGTGTAACATGCAAAATACAAGTAATATGGCTAGAAACAATGTTATTCCTCATGTACAGACATGACAGAATATTTTCAAAAGTTAGCTGAAACTACAGATATTCTTTAATTTTTTAACTAGCCCTGACAAAAAGAAAATGGTTGCTATGCGCAGCTACGTGTTTTGTTTAGTTTTGATAAATGAAACTCCGTATGTTTTGTCTTCAGCATACTTACCGTACATAGAAGGAGAAGTTGATGGTTGGGACCAGCCCTCCTTATATCTCCGACTTACATCATATGTGGTTTAGAACTGCACCTGTGGAAATAAGCAAATTTGTACTGAGTGCCCAAAGTTGATATCCACACACTTTCCATCCACTCTTTTTCACTTTGACCCTAGTTTGGGCTGTGTCAGTATGTTTTTGTGAACAGAGTTGATTGAATAAGCATATAAACAGTTGTATATTTTTACGTATAATCAGATTTGCTACTTTCCTTGTATTTCTTTGCAGTGCCCTTGGTGTTTCATGGCTGTCCTTCTTAAACACAGAAGCAATTAGTTTTGAGAAGGCTGATTCTTCAGGGTCCAGTGCTTCCATGCCTTTCATTTGCAAAAGCTGCACATTTTAATGAAGTTGTTTCATCTGTGTTGCCAAACACTAGAATTTTGCTGCTTCAAGTCTAATTATCTCAGTTGGCGATTGCTGTGTTTTATTAAAGCTGTCAAACGTACTGTTCATTAAATGCCCACATTTGCGGCATCTCTCCCACAAATAACATCAACTTGTTCTGCTGATGGATTGAAAGAACATATTTCCTCCTTAATCTTGACAAATCGATTTTACCAGTCATGACACGTTCTTAGACTGTTGGACCCCTTGTGGTGAGCATTCGTGTGTTTGTGTCAAACTGAGGTTCTTGTAAAATCCTCCAGTAAATATGTTAAGATTGAGGAACTGTATAATCTGAAGATGTTTGGCTGGAAGACCATTCAAGTAAAATGGCAGTGGAAAAACTGGCCAGTTAGGCTGTTTTGCAGATTTAGGCAAGTTTCATATTGGCATATTATAGTTCCATTGTTATAAACGCAAGTCCATAATTATAGTGACCCAAATGGATTAATGATGCTGGTCTTGCTGCCTTACAATTGCAGGGCGGTGCACCTTACCGCATAACCCGGATAGGTTTCAATAACTTGTTATTGAACAATAAAGATTCTTACTCAATGACAAAAAGAAGAGGTATTGAAAAATAATTAATAAATTAATAATTTTCTTTTAAAACCTTTTTGATTTGGATTTTAATCTTTCTAAGATAACATACAAACGGGAAAAAAATCAAATGTTTACTACAGGTTACAAAATGTTGAAATATCAAAGAAAATAGTTCAAATTAAGCCTCCAATGATTGTGTGCATACTCTGATATGTACACTCCCAAACCACATGTCATAAGTTGGTGCAGGGAGTTTGACCCTTTGGGCATTTTGTTGCAAATTAGTCATTTTTATCAGTTTGAGGGTTACGTAAACACCCATTCAAATACGTGTAGTAGGTACGCTAGAAAAGGAGACTTATACTGCTGCTGTCTTCAAAAAGTGAAAGAAAGATCTCGCATAGGACTGCAAGACTACTTATAGCATTATACCGGCAGTGGTACATGGGGCCATTTAGTGCGTACACTCCTTGTCCAAATTTTTAGCCACTTAAGACTTACCAATTTTTGCCCCTCTGGCTTTAGAGTCCTGTTTTTATTACCATCTTTATGAAAATAGGTCTATACAACGGGAATAAGTAGTCGTTTCTGAACATGTAATTCCTTAAAACATTTTATTTCTCAAATCTTAAAAAATACACCAAACCCAGTGTGACAAACAGTCATGAAGGAATGATTGCTTGATAGGGTTATATCAATCTATAAAATCAGATCATGCATAACATCATACACCTCTATAACATGTTTGATTAATGTTCAATAACAGCCAAATAAATGTCTACAAGGTCCCTAGAAATATCCTGTATTATTCCTGCCTGTCTGCGGAGGTTGGCACTCTTGAGAGTGCGAGATGTGGCGCCTCCACTCGTCATCATGTTTTTATTACCACCCTTCCCTCATGTTCCTTTTGTAAAGTGCATTATGAGAATGCCGTGTGGTCTTCATGAAATTTCAGTTTGCCTCTGAAGTTATTTACTGCTGGAGAGATGTAACTGTAATAATTATAGGGGATAACTCAGGAGACTTCTTGCATGGAAAAAGACAACTGCAGGACTCAGTCTTATAAGTGGAAAAGTCTATATTATCACACGGTGATTCAAATAGGTGCAAAGCAAAGCTGAAGTCCACAACACTTGGTGTAGATAATAAATGCAGCTTAACAGTCTATGGGTAACTTCAGAGAGAAATGCAATCAAGCAGAGAGTCTATGAAGCACAGTTAAACTTGATGATACTTGACACGAATAAGTCTTAGTTTAGTCCAAGCACAGTTAGGCAGTTCAAATGATTTCTTTAGCTCAACCAGGGAGGCCTGGGTGATAGTCTCAGGTTTAAGCAGCGCAGAGCTGCAACAACTTACATGTCCAGCAAATGCAGAAGGGAGTAACACAAGCAGCCAGATGAAGGAGGATTACTGGAAACCGGTGTATGCAGCAGGAACTCAGAGCAGAATAGCAGGATCATAAACAGGTTCACAGGAGCAGGTACAAAGCCAGAGAGCCACCAGAGGTCAGAAGCTGGATGCAAGGCAGAATACTCTAGTACAGACTAAAGGCTGGGGTGGAGTTATATAGCAGGAAGACACAGTGCACATGAGACCAAAGACGCCATCTTGGAAAAGGGCAGTAATGCACAAAAGGTGATCAAAAATGTTCAGAGTCCTGACATTACTTCCTCCTTAGAAGCGGCCTCAGGATGATCCTGGACCTGTTTTCTCAGGGAATCTCTGATGAAAAATTAGAAATCTTCTGTTGGGCATTGATGTTTTCCACCGGTTCCCAAGAGTCTTCCTCAGGGTGATATCCCTTCCATCTTATTAAATATTGGAGTCAATTCCTGCGAATACTGGAATCAATAATTTCCTCCACCATAAATTGTTCTTGCCCATCAATCACCACAGGCTGCAGAGGTGGCACAAGATGTCCCTGGAAGGTATTAGGAGATACAGGCTTTAGTAAAGATACATGGAAAACTCGGTGTACCTTCATAGTCCTAGGCAGCTTCAGACGGCAGGCCACAGAGCTCACAATACCGTTGATCTTGAAAGGGCCAATGAACTTCTGTCCAAGTTTTTGTGAAGGAACGTTTAATTTCAGATTCTTAGTTGCTAACCACATGGAATCTCCTACCTTGAACATGGGTGCAGGTTTACAGAATCTATCAGCCGATCTCTTATAACGTTCTTGAGCTGTGGTCAGGGACTCCTTCAGAACCTCCAAATTTTGCCTCATCGCAGTCAGCCTTTCCTCCACTGCCGGAACCGGAGAATTAATCGGAGACCTAGGTAAGATACACGGATGATAACCCAGATTGGCAAAGAAAGGTGTAAACTTAGTGGAGGCGCTCTGAGAATTGTATGAAAATTCAGCTAACGGTAGCAACTCCAACCAATCATCCTGGAGATGGCTGACATAGCATCTTAGATATTGTTCCAGCGTCTGGTTGGTACGCTCAGTCTGACCATTTGTCTGGGGATGGTAAGCGGAAGAGACAGACATTAATATTGAGTGCAGAGCAAAACCCCTTCCAGAATCTTGAAGTGAACTGTACTCCATAGTCAGAGATGATCTCATCCAGGACCCCATGCAGCCGAAAGACATTCTGTATAACCAAGTTCACTGTATCCTTAGCTGAGGGAGGCCGGTGCATGGAACAAAATGAGCGGCTTCAGTCAGGCGATCAACTACCACCAAGATCGTATTCATGCCCCCCGATGTAGGCAGCTCCACAATAAAGTCCATTGATATAGACCCCCAAGGGTGGGACGGAACAGGTAATGGTTGCAGAAGACCCGTAGGTGCCACATGAGGAGTCTTGTAACGAGCACATATCTCGCAAGAGAGAACATAGTCCTTGGTATCCTTCAGGCAAGTTGGCCACCACAAAAATCGGCTTAGGAACTCTTGTGTCTTCTGTACCCCCTGTGACCAGCCAACTTGGAGTCATGTACCACCTTCAGGATCTGCAGACAGACATCTTCAGGGACATAGATACGTCGATCTCTGAACCACATTCCACCCTTAAAGACAAGATTAATATCAACAGGTGGGTTGGCCAGAAATACATCACCATCATAAGCCTCCCTGCACTCCTTCCACAAGTCTTGATCGTGGATAACTCCGATGAAATTGGTATCAGATAGAATGGTCTTGGACGGGGCTCCAGGTACGGAATCCGCAGCATGGATTCGGGATAAAGCATCAGCCTTCCCATTACGAGAACCTGGACGGTACGAGATAACAAAATTAAATTAATTTAAAAATAAATTCCAACGAGCCTGACGAGGAGAAAGACATCTAGCGGATCTAAGGAACTCTAAATTGCGATGGTCAGTTAGCACTACGATCTGTTGTGCAGCTCCTTGCAGATGATGCCTCCATTCCTTGAAAGCCGCAATAATAGCCAGCAATTCCTTGTCTCCCACGCCGTAATTCTTCTCTGCTGAGGTTAGTCTACGGGAAAAGAAAGCACAAGGATGTAGCAGCCCCTTCTCTCCAGTTGTTTGGGAGAGAATAGCCCCCAAAGCATTATCAGAAGCGTCCACCTCCACAATGAAAGACAGTGTTGGATCTGGGTGTATCAACAGCGGTGCTGAGGTGAAACAGATCTTAAGCCCATCAAAAGCTTCTTCAGCCTGTGAAGACCACTTAAAAGGCTATTCCTTCTTTGTCAAGGAAGTAATGGGACGGACAATATCAGAAAAATTTCGAATGAAACGTCTGTAGAAATTTGCAAAACCAATAAAACGTTGGACCTCCCTAACGTTTTTGGGTACCGGCCAGTCAAGGATAGCCTGAATCTTACCAGATTCCATGTTCAGCCCCTGAGGAGAGATGATATAACCTAAGAACTGTATCTCAGAACGATGGAACTCGCATTTCTCCGTCTTGATATACAGATGGTTCTCTTTCAGACGTCTTAAAACCGCTTTGACATGTTCTTCATGTTCCTGTAGAGAGTCAGAAAAGATTAAAATATCGTCCAAATAGATCACCACAAACTGGTCCAACAAATCTCTGAAGATGTCATTAGCAAGGTGTTGAAATGTTGCAGGGGCGTTACAAAGCCCGAAGTGCATCACGAGATATTCAAAGTGTCCATACCGGCATCTGAATGCTGTCTTCCACTCATCCCCTGGACGAATACGCACCAAATTATAAACCCCACGAAGATCCAGTTTAGAGAACACCTTAGCATGGCGGACTCTTTCCAGTAATTCAGGAATCAGAGGCAAAGGGTAACGGTTTCATATGGTTACCTTATTGATTTCCCGATAGTCTACACAGGGTCTCAGGGTCCCATCGTTCTTCTTTACAAAAAATATAAGTGCCCCTGCTGGTGAGGAAGAAGGATGTATGAAGCCTTTGGCCAGGTTTTCATCAATATACTCCTTTAAGGCTTGGAGCTCAGGTGCCGCCAAAGAGTATACTTTGCCAAAAGGAATAGCTGCCCCAGGAAGCAGCTCAATGGGACTGTCAAAATGCCTGTGTGGAGGAAGCTGATCTGCATTCTTGTCACAGATGTCAGAGAACTCTTTATATGCTGAAGGTAAAGTAAATACCTGTACAGGTGGTTCCGTAGCAGTGGACTCAGGGACAACTTCAGTTGATGCTGGGTTGCTCCTTGTTGGAAAGATAATCTCCTTGGTCTCCCAGTTGATAGTTGGATTCTGAGAACTCAGCCAAGGGATGCCTAAAATCACAGGAAAATGAGGAGAAGAAATTAGCAAGAAAGAGAGTTGCTCCTGATGATTAGGCTCCAACAAAATCTCAAGGGGTGCGGTCTCCTGATCCACAGGCCCGGAGACTAAAGGTGACCCGTCCACTGTTTCCATGGTAATTGGAGAGGCTCTTTGCTGAATTTCAATAACATGTTCCTTGGCAAATGCGATAAAATTGCCACCTGCACCAGAGTCAAGATCATACAGGATCTTAATAGGGAGAGAACAGTGAGAATTCTTTTCCTTCAGCTCCTTGGGTGGTGAAGTCATAGAAAGTGAATGGAATACAGCGTTTAAAGGCAGGCTACATTCAGAGATGTCAGATTCGTCATCACAGTAGTCATACTCTCCTGCTAGCACCTTGTTAGGCCGCTTGGGACACTTGGGACAGTTGATTAAAAAGTGGTCAGACTGGCCGCAGTAGAAACATAGACTTTCACGAAGTCGATGCTCCCGGCGCTCATTACTCTCGCGCGTCTGAACAGAATCAATTTGCATGGGCACCTCCTCCACCTCCCGAGATGTTTTACCTGCAGGCTCTCTGGAAGGAAGGGAAAAGTTAGAGATACGGTTCAAGGCAGCAAACTTCTCCTGCCTACGCTCAGTAAGGCGAATGTCAATGCGCACACAATGCTGAATAAATGTCTCTAGCTCTTGTGGTGATTCAGAGTGAGCTAATTCGTCCTTTACAATGCTAGACAGACCCCTTTTAAAAATAGGCAATTGAGCATAACTGTCCCAATTGGTATCTACTGCTAATCTCCTGAATTCAGTAGCATACTCAAAAACAGAACGTTTAGCCTGGCGTAAAGACAATAAAGCAGATTCAGCAGTTGCACGGCGATTAGGATCATCAAACATTAATGCCATAGCGGCCAAGAAATCATCCTAATTATTTAACCGCGGGTCACGAGACTCAATCATCGGATTTGCCAAGGCGAGCGCTCGTGCGGTCAGCAGCATTATTACACACAGTACTTTAGATCTATCATTAGTGAAACGGTCAGCATGCACATCAAAATATAGCATACATTGATTGACAAAGTCACGAAATTTGTCGCGATCACCATTAAATCTGAATGGGGGCAACTTAGGTGGGCTAGCTGGTGGCGGTTGCCCAGAAGGTTGTGCCGCTATTTGCGTGCTTATGTCCTGAAAAGCCCGTCCATACTGGGACTCCATGCCAGCAAGTTTGTTTTCCTGGGCTGCCATGCGGGTGCTTAAGTCCTGCAAAGTTAGTACATGCACTTGTTCATTGCATTCAAAGCTTCCAAACTTCTTTTGCAGACCTTCCACATCTTTCTGTAGTGATCTAATTATGGAGAAAACCTGCTCTAATCTGCCTTCTGCAGTCATTGTTCCAGCAGTCTCCTCTTTTGAGGCTAGAGTATCCTGTAATAATTATAGGGGATAACTCAGGAGACTTCTTGCGTGGAACAAGACAACTACAGGACTCAGTCTTATAAGTGGTAAAGTCTATATTATCACACGGTGATTCAAACAGGTGCTAATCAAAGCTCAAGTCCACAACACTTGGTGTAGATAATAAATGCAGCTTAACAGTCTATAGGAAACTTCAGAGAGAAATGCAATCAAGCAGAGAGTCTATGAAGCACAGTTAAACTTGAGGATACTTGACACGAATAAGTCTTAGTTTAGTCCAAGCACAGGTAGGCAGTTCAAATGATATCTGTAGCTCAACCAGGAAGGCCTGGGTGATAGTCTCAGGTTTAAGCAGCGCAGAGCTGCAACAGCTTACATGTCCAGCAAATGCAGAAGGGAGTAACACAAGCAGCCAGATGGAGGATTAGTGGAAACTGGTGTATGCAGCAGGAACTCAGAGCAGAGTAGCAGGATCATAAACAGGTTCACAGAAGCAGGTACAAAGCCAGGGAGCCACCAGAGGTCAGAAGCTGGATGCAAGGCAGAATACTCTAGTACAGACTAAAGGCTGGGGTGGAGTTATATAGCAGGAAGACACAGTGCACATGAGACCAAAGACGCCATCTTGGAAAAGGGCAGTAATGCACAAAAGGTGATCAAAAATGTTCAGAGTCTTGTCAGTAACGTAAGGTTCCCGGGTCCCAGATCAAAGTGTTTATGTAGCGCCCCTGAGGTTCCAGTTGCCACATAGGCACTGCACCTCATCCAGAGGTGTGGTATCCCTCTCTCAGGTAAGGAGGGAGCACTACCCAGGACTCTAACACTCTCACCCAACACACACTAGTTCAGTCAGGGTACCTCGGTGTACTACCCCAAGGAAGGAGGGCCTCATCTCAGGCTGGGTAGGAAAGGGTGTTGGGGTGTGGGTCGAGAAGGTAGAGAAAAGGGGAGGAGGTTAGAAGGCTGGAGTGAGTGTGCAGAGCGGAGTAGGAGAGTCGAGAAGGCGAGCTCAAGCTGTGAGGAGCTTGTCCTCAGACGAGTAGAGAGAATAGAGAGGGAGAGACAGAAGGAAGCTTCTGGGAGGACAGAAGGGGTCCTAGGGGCACAGATAGTGAGAGATCCATCCGTGGGGCCCAATCCAGTATTGGAGGGACCAGGTTGCAGTAGGGGAACCGGCCCCTAAGCCTGTTGGAGGACTTCAAGACTCAGCTAGCAAGCCAGAGGCGGAGGTATCTTTACGTGCCTCAGCCACATCCACAATTATTTGCCGAAAAGGCATCCATATAGGAGCAAGGGGACTTAGAGAACGTCGCCCGACAAGGTCCACAGGTGCTGGCTTGTGACACTGTTGTGAACACTCAGGATCTGACTTCTGAGTTGGGGCTTCCCCTGGTGGCTGCTGATAGTAATGAAGCTGCTTTGGCTAACAGAAATTCATCACCTGGGGCAATGACTGGCAAACAGGTGTTTTTGACTGAGCAGATATAAGTGAGCAGCCTTCCCATGATCTTTGCCGGTGATTTTTTGCTTGCTGGACCCTTTTGGAAGTCAGCTTGCTTCCTGCTCTGTCCTGCAACTTTCAGATAAGTTTTGCTGTTTATTTCTGTGGCATTTGTATTTGTCTATTGTTATGAATGTGCTAAAGATGGTTTCTGAGCAGAGGCTCCCTCTGGTGGTTACAGACAGTACTGAACCTTTCAGCGAGGAGTGGCAATCTGGAATCACGGACTGGTCTGATATAAGGGAGGTTCCCTCCCATGATGGTTTTCTGCACTTTTGTGGAGGTCAGCCAGGTCCCCTCCTGGGGCCTGAGCTCCTCACAGTTTTTCTGCAGCCACTGTTATTTGCTCATTTGCTTTTTCCTGTTTTTTCAGCGGTTGCGGCTTGGTTTTTGTTCACACTGAGATCTGATCTAGTGGGTTTCGAGATCGTGTGATCTCAGTATTTTTGTAATCAGAATTGTTGGATTTTTGTAGGGTTTTCTGGGTTGCAGAAAGTAATCTCTCCTGTCCTATCCTATTTAGTCAGCTTGTGGCCTCAGCGTTTGCTCAGTCTATTTTCTGCCTATGTTTGTATTTCATCTTGTCTAACCGCCATTATATGTTTGGGGGCTTCCTATTTTCTTTTGGGATCTGCTCCGGGGCAGATAGCTTTCATCATTCTGCCTTTAGGTGTAGTTATCTCTCAGGCTGTGACGAGGCATCTAAGATCAACGTAGGAACGCTCCACTGCTACCTCTAGTTGTGTCGTTAGTTTAGGAATCTGCAACCCATCAGTTACCAACATCTCAGGTGTTCGGCTGCCCTGCTGTTGTTCCTGTCCTACTCAGCTACCGAAACATAACAGTATCACCGGCCAGAACTGAAAATTATATGGTACTCACAGAAGGGAAAAATAGTGTGGAAAGAAAAAAGTTGTCAGAGTTGTCAGAGATTTTTTTTTTTCTGTCTGTTGCATTTTTTCCCTCTTTTTCTCTGGGTGCTGAGGAGGATTTTTTTTTCTCTCAATGGAGTTTGCACAGTTGTCTGGCCGTGTGGATCAGCTTGCCACTGAGGTTCGGAGTATTGCTACCTATCTTGCTGTGTTGCCGGTTGTGGAACCTAGGATTCCCATGCCAGATTTGTTTTTGGGGGATCGGGCTAAATTTCTGAATTTCAAAAATAACTGTAAGTTGTTTTTTGCCTTAAAGCCTAAGTCTTCAGGTAACGCAGCACAGCAGGTTCAAATTGTCCTCTCTCTCCTGCGCGGCGATCCTCAGGATTGGGCTTTTTCCCTGACACCTGGGGATCCTGTTTTGAATGATATTGATGCATTTTTTCTGGCTCTGGGGTTATTGTACGATGAACCTAATGTCACTGATCAAGCTGAAAAAACCTTGTTGGCATTAAATCAGGGTCTTGAAGACGCTGAGTTGTACTGTCAGAAATTCCAAAAGTGGGCAGTCCTGACCAAATGGAATGATGATGCTTTGGCAGCCCTTTTTCGGAAGGGGCTGTCAGAGAATGTAAAGGATGTTATGGTGGGATTCCCTGTTCCCTCTGGTCTCAATGATTCTATGTCATTGGCTATTCAAATTGACAGACGTTTGCGTGAGCACAGAGGTATGCGTGAGATAGTGTTGCCTTGTGAGCCAGCTTCTGAGCCCATGCAGTGTGATCGAGTGACTTCTGGGGCTCAGCGTCATGAGTTTCGAAAGCGCAATGGGTTATGTTTCTACTGTGGTGATGCCTCTCATGCTATTTCAGTCTGCCCTAAGCGGGGAAGACGTTTTGCACGCTCAGTTGTCTTGGGTAGTGTTCAGACTAAATTTCTGTTGACTGTTACCCTGATTTGCTCCCTGTCCACATTTTCTGCTCAGGCTTTTGTTGATTCAGGAGCAGCTATTAACCTGATGGATTTTGACTTTGCCAAACGTTGTGGGTTTCCCATGATACCCCTGCGGAAGTCTATTCCCCTACTGGGCATTGATTCTACCCCTTTGGTGGAGAATAAACCCCAGTTTTCTACTCGGGTGATAATGAGGGTTGAACCAGATCATCAGGAGAGTTGCGAATTTCTGGTGCTGTATAATCTGCTTGACATGATTGTACTAGGTTTCCCTTGGTTACAGTCTCATAATCCTGTTTTGGATTGGAAATCTGTGTCTGTGACCAGTTGGGGCTGCCAATGTGTTAATGCCGACACTCCTGTTTTTTCTGCCTCTCCCAAGTCTCAGGATGTTCCTGACTTTTTGACTGATTTTTCGGATGTATTTAGTGAAAGTAAATCTGCATCTTTGCCCCCTCACACGAGCTACGATTGCGCTATTGAATTAGTGCCTGGTGGTAAATTTCCTAAAGGTCGCCTTTTTAACTTGTCTGTACCTGAACACGATGCTATGCGATCTTATATCAAGGAGTCATTGGAGAAGGGTCATATCAGACCATCCTCTTCACCCTTTGGTGCCGTTTTTTTCTTTGTGGCCAAAAGGATGGTTCATTGAGGCCGTGTATTGATTATCGTCTCTTGAATAAGATCACTGTGAAGTATCAATATCCGTTACCCTTGATTTCTGACCTGTTTTCCAGGGTGAAAAGTGCTAGTTGGTTTACCAAGCTTGACCTCAGGGGGGCGTATAACCTTATTCGCATTAAGCACGGGGATGAATGGAAGACGGCGTTTAATACCCCAGAGGGGCATTTTGAGTACCTAGTGATGCCCTTTGTGCTCACTAATGCTCCTTCTGTCTTCCAATCCTTCATGAATGATATTTTCAGGGATTTTGTGGATAAATTTCTGATTGTTTATTTGGATGATATCTTGATTTTTTCCAATGACTGGGACTCTCATGTGAAACATGTTCGGACTGTGTTCCAGATTTTGAGAGAGAATGCACTGTATGTGAAGGGATCGAAGTGTCTTTTTGGCATACAGAAGGTCTAATTTCTTGGATTCATTTTGTCTCCGTCTGTTATTGAAATGGACCCGGTCAAGGTTCAAGCCATCTGTGATTGGGTTCAACCTACTCCATTAAAGGCTCTTCAGAGATTTTTGGGTTTTGCCAATTTTTATCGTAAATTTATTGGTAATTTCTCCGGTATTGTTAAACCATTGACTGATTTGACCAAAAAGGGTTCTGATGTGGTGAATTGGCCTCCTGAGGCAGTCTCTGCGTTTCAGGAACTTAAGCAGAGATTCACTTCTGCTCCTATTCTACAACAGCCTGATGTTTCTCTACCGTTTCAGGTGGAGGTTGATGCCTCTGAAATTGGGGCAGGTGCTGTTTTGTCCCAAAGAGATCCAGAGACCTCTAAGAGTAACTCTTGTTGTGCCTTTTTCTCTCGAAAATTTTCTCCAACTGAACGTAATTATGACGTGGGTAATCGGGAGTTATTGGCCATGAAGTGGGCCTTTGAAGAGTGGAGACATTGGCTGGAAGGAGCCAAACATCAGGTGGTGGTCCTCACAGACCATAAGAATCTGGTTTATCTGGAATCAGCCAAGCGACTTAATCCTAGACAGGCCAGGTGGGCCTTGTTTTTCACACGTTTTAATTTTGTGGTTTCTTTTCTTCCTGGCACTAAGAATGTTAAGGCGGATGCCCTCTCGAGGTGTTTCTTTGCGGACTCTCCTGAGTTATCTGATCCTACTGTTATTTTGAAAGAGGGTGTAGTTCTTTCCGCCATCTCGCCCAATTTGAGACTGGCCTTGGAAGGGTGTCAGGAGGATAAACCTGAGCGCTGCCCTATTGGGAAATTGTTTGTCCCAGACCAGTGGAAGAAGAGTGTGATGTCTGAGATTCATTATTCCGCGTTGGCTGGTCATCCCGGGTTTTTTGGTACCAGAGACTTGGTGAGTCGGTCCTTTTGGTGGCCTACTTTGTCTCGTGACGTCAGGTAATTTGTGCAGTCCTGTGGGACTTGCTCTCGCTCCAAGCCTTGCTCTCGCTCTAGTGGTTTGTTAATACCATTACCTGTGCCCAAGAGGCCATGGACCCATATCTCTATGGATTTCATTTCCGACCTCCCTGACTCTCAGAGAATGACCGTTATCTGGGTAATCTGTGATAGGTTTTCCAAGATGATACATCTTGTGCCATTACCTAAGTTACCTTCCTCCTCCTAGTTGGTGCCTTTGTTCCTTCAGCACATGGTTCGGTTACATGGCATTCCGGAGAACATTGTGTCTGACAGAGGAGTCCAGTTTGTTTCCAGATTTTGGAGGACATTTTGTTCTAAACTTGGTGTTCAATTATCTTTCTCCTCTGCTTTTCATCCTCAGACCAATGGACAAACCGAGAGAACAAACCAGACCTTGGAGACTTATTTGAGATGTTTTGTGTCTGCTGATCAAGATGACTGGGTCTCTTTTTTGCCTTTGGCTGAGTTTGCTCTTAATAATAGGGCTAGCTCTGCCACCTTGATGTCTCCATTTTTCTGCAATTTAGGGTTTCACCCTCGATTTTCTTCGGGACAGGCGGAGGCTTCTGTCTGTCCGGGTGTTGACTCTGTTGTGGAGCGAATGCAGCAGATTTAGGACCAGGTAGTAGAGAAGTTGTCTCTCTCTCAGGAGAAGGCCCAACGGTTTGCCAACCAGCATAGGACTGATGGTCCTCGGTTTAAAGTGGGGGACTTGGTTTGGTTGTCCTCAAGAAATATCCCTATGAGGGTTGCATCTCCAAAGTTTAAGCCCAGGTTCATTGGACCTTATAAGATCATGGAGATTCTTAATCCTGTTTCCTTCCGTTTGCTTCTTCCAGGGACATTTAAGAACCATAACGTGTTCCACAAGTCCTTATTGAAGAGGTTTGTCGAGCCAGTGGTTCCTATGGCTGCGCCTCCTGACCCTGTTTTGGTTGAGGGCAATCTGGAGTATGTGGTTGAGAAAATATTGGATTCTCGTTTTTCTAGACAGAAACTCCAGTATTTGGTTAAGTGGAGAGGTTATGGTCAGGAGGACAATTCTTGGGTGTTTGCTTCGGACATCCATGCTAGGATACTGATCCATGCCTATCACCGAGCTCATCCTGATCGGCCTGGTTGCACTAGTGAGGGTTCGGTGACCCCTCCTCAAGGGGGGGGTACTGTTATGAATTTGCTAGAGATGGTTTCTGAGCAGAGGCTCCCTCTGGTGGTTACAGACAGTACTGAACCTTTCAGCAAGGAGTGGCAATCTGGAATCACGGACTGGTCTGATATAAGGGAGGTTCCCTCCCATGATGGTTGCCGGTGATCAATTGTTCTTGTCTCAATTGTGGTTCCTGATTCATTTGGAAGTTTGCTGGATTCTTGCCTGCATCTCCTGCTTTCAGATAAGATATTTTTTGCTTTTCTTTTTGTGCTTGCTTTTTGCATTGTTTTCTGCACTTTTGTGGAGGTCAGCCAGGTCCCCTCCTGGGGCCTGAGCTCTTCACAGTTTTTCTGCAGCCACTGTTATTTGCTCATTTGCTTTTTCCTGTTTTTTCAGCGGCTGCGGCTTGGTTTTTGTTCACACTGAGATCTGATTTAGTGGGTGGCTGTTGTGAATGTGTTGGAAGTGAGTTCTGAGTGGAAGCTCCCTCTGGTGGTTACAAACAGTACTGAACCATTCAATGAAGATTGTGAAGATTGGCAATCAGGAGTTGCAGACTGATCTTATATAAAGGAGGTTCCCTCCCATCAGGGTTGCCGGTGAACAATTGTTCTTGTCTCAAATTTGGTTCCTGGTTCACTTGGAAGCTTGCTGAGTCTTGCCTGCATCTTCTGCTAACAGATAAGATATTTTCTGCTTTTATTTTTGTGCTTGCTTTTTGCATTTTTTCCTGCACTTCTGTGGAGGTCAGCCAGGTCCCCTCCGGGGGCTTGTGCTCCTCTCAGTTTATCTGAGCCACTGTTATTTGTTTATTTGCCTTTTCCAGTTTTTTCAGTGGCTGCGGCTTAGTTTTGTTACACCAGAGAACTAATTTAGGTGGTAGAGGTCGTGTGATCTCAGGTGTTTTTGCAATTTGTAGAGTTGGTATTTTTTTAGGGTTTTTTGGATTGCAGTAAATGTCCTTCCTATCCTTTTCTTTCTAGGAAGATTGGGCCCCAACGTTTACTCATACTATTTTATGTCTGTGTCTGTATTTCCTCTTGTTTAACCGCCATTACATGTTTGGGGGCTTCCTATGTTCTTTGGGGATCTGCTCCGGGGCAGATAGCTTTCCTCTTTCTATCTTTAGGTGTAGTTAACCTCTCAGGCTGTGACGAGGCGTCTAGGACCAACGTAGGTACGCTCCACGGCTGCGTTTAGTTGTGGTGGTTAGTCAGGGTACTGCAATCCAGTAGATTCCAACCTCTCTGGTGTATTGCCGTTTTTGCCTGCTCTCCTAAGCTACCAAATCATAACAGGTGGCAAGATCGTGTGATCTCAGTATTTTTGTAATCAGAATTGTTGGATTTTTGTAGGGTTTTCTGGGTTGCAGAAAGTAATCTCTCCTGTCCTATCCTATTTAGTCAGCTTGTGGCCCCAGCGTTTGCTCAGTCTATTTTCTGCCTATGTTTGTATTTTCATCTTGTCTAACCGCCATTATATGTTTGGGGGCTTCCTATTTTCTTTGGGGATCTGCTCCGGGGCAGATAGCTTTCATCTTTCTGCCTTTAGGTGTAGTTATTTCTCAGGCTGTGACGAGGCGTCTAGGATCAACGTAGGAACGCTCCACGGCTACCTCTAGTTGTGTCGTTAGTTTAGGAATCTGCAACCCATCAGTTACCAACATCTCAGATGTTCAGCTGCCCTGCTGTTGTTCCTGTCCTCCTCAGCTACCGAAACATAACAGTCTATCTTTGTTTTCTGGCCTTCTGGAGTTAGTACAGCCAGGTTCCCCTGCGGGGGCCTGCGCAGGACTCTGTTTCTCATTTGCCACTGTTTATGTATTTTCAGTTCCCTGTTATTTCAGAATCTGCTGATTTGCTACCAGTTCACACCAGAGACAGTTCTTGTACTTTCAGTTCCCTGTTAT
This sequence comes from Oophaga sylvatica, assembly GCA_033576555.1. NCBI lineage: Eukaryota > Metazoa > Chordata > Amphibia > Anura > Dendrobatidae > Oophaga > Oophaga sylvatica. Next base: position 101,680,080 of record JARQOD010000006.1, read on the forward strand.
TTCGATATCTGCTGATTTGCTACCAGTCCACACCAGAGTGATGATCTAGTGGGGAAGAGATCGTGTGGTCTCAGTATTTTTGTATATCAGACATGTTGGAGTTTTTCTTAGAGTTTTTGCTGGATTGCAGACAGTATTCTTTCCTGTCCTGTTCTATCTAGACAGTTTGGGCCCCAGCATTTGCTTGCTCTATTTTCTGCCTGTGTTTGTTTTTCATATTGTCTCACCGTCAATATATGTTTGGGGGCTACCTATTCCTTTGGGGGCTCTACTCCGGGGCAGTTAGCTTTCCCCTTTCTCTCTTTAGGCTTAGTTAACTCTCCGGCTGTGTCGAGGTGTCTAGGGCACCGTAGGCATGTCCCACAGCTGCTTCTAGTTGTGCTGTCAGTTTAGGGGTCTGCAATCCACTAGTTACCAACCTCTCTGGGTGTCTAGTTGCCTAGGCTATTTTGGCTACTGTCCTCCTCGGCTACTAAATCATAACAGGACACTGATTGCGTAGGTGCTGAGCTGAAGGGAGGAAGCCAGTGCAGTGAGATGGCCAGGAAAGAAACATAAGGGAGTCCTGGAAAGGTGTATCCTGATCTACCTGTGAGTTTGCTGGACCCCTCACCTAGAGCACATGGCACCAAGCGGGCATCTGTGTACGCAAGAACTACGAGTAAAACGTTGGAAACTGCACCCTGCTATGTCTTCTGAATCATTCCTGCGCCACCTGCCCTGCACCACACTGACCACCAGCATCACCCTTTAATATCCAAACTGCTCTGGGACACAGCTCTACCCGTGGAGAGCTTAACCATCTTTGCTGCCCCATCATCATCCCAGAGGATCTGCATTGCAGAGTCGGTCTCCTGACCGAATACCACGTGTGACGTCACAAACACTTTATTACAAACTTTATTTTTCCCTTTTTCACTAATCCCCTTTTACTGGACGCCCAGGGCCACGGACCGGGTCACTGCTGCTGTGACACTGCCCCTTTAAGAAGCGACCCGGTACCGAGTATCCCCACTGCCCTGGCGGGCGATCCATGTAGAATAGATAATTCTTTGGTAGATAGACATTGGGAGCCTTCAGAAGCGTAAGGTCACATGCGGCACATATGTTGCGTTTTACAGTGGCAACACTGTGTATGAAATGTTGAAAAACGTCATTCAGGCATTGTGTAAATTAACCTACTCTGCAGATTTGAAAACCAAAGCATGTTAGTTTATGATGCAGATGTTACTGCGGATTTCACCCTTTACAGTAGAAAAGGTAAAATGTGTGTCTTATGAAATCCGAAGTGGAAATGCTGTAGTGAATTCCGCAGCAGGAAAACGGCAGACATGTTTAATGTATTCTAAGTCTGGATGACTAATGGCCCAACTGGACTAAGAAAAGTTTGCTATACGTTGCGTGCATCTCGATGCATGTGAAACAATTATACGTTAGATTTATGTGGCATATCATATTGTGAATTGGACAATGCACTTGTTCTGAGTGACAAATTAATGATATTGTATGAGGGCATGTTACACACATATTTCCATCTATCATTTATCGAGACAATAGCTTGTGTGTCTTAATAGCTTTGTATTTTGCTTTTTATATAGACTGGCTTTAATGCTTTTTTTTTTTGTTCCATTTATTATGTGGTCCTCAGACATGAATAAAGGATATTGTCATGTTAGGGTTTGTAAATAAATCTCTCTTCTTACATGCTTCAGAAATAATTAGACCCACTGGTGGAAGGCAGTAAAAGAATCATTTGTCTTCCTAAAGTATAGAATAGATCTGAAAAACTGTTCCTGTTTAATAAAAGACAGATCTCAGAAATATGTCGCTGCTGGGATTGTACATTCTCCATCTTCTGCGCCGCGCGGAAGCTTCTCATGTGAAGTAATTAGAAGTAACACAACTACATGGACAGTGCAGGGTGCTCATTGTGTTCACTTTGTTTATTGCAGACGCATCAAGATAATGTGCTTGGAAATGTCATTCACAATGTGATTTCTTTATTATATAATTTGGTCGCTCAAAAAGATACAAACTTGAAGCATCTCTATGAGCAGGGTAAGTACATCATACATAGTTTGTGTGCATTTGGAGATACATTTTGTCTGGGGGGGTTTCATAAAATTTCAGCCCTGAATGATGTAAATGAAAGGAAACATGTCACCAGGTTTACCGTTTTAAACTGCTGCCAGCACCTAATGTGTCTCCTAATTAAGATCCTACCTATCCGTTCTGTGCCACCTTGGAGCCAGGCATACTGCTAAAAATTATCTTTATATCAGAGAAAGTAACAAGAAAAGCAGCACTCACCCAATCCTTCTTTCAAGATGTGGTTTTAATCCATAAAATTGGTTACATTGAGATTAGCGGAGGTGCAGGTGTCAGGGGAGTTATTTCATGAACAGTGAGACCTGCCGGACTACGGACGTTTCACGCCCTGCTGGCGCTTCTACGGGTCCAACAATATGGTAAAGCCAATGGTGTCATTCAAAAGTACATCTTGTCCCACAGAAAGCAAGCCCTCACATGGCCATATTGACAGAAAAATAACAAAGATATGGCTATGGGAAGAAGGGGAGCAATAAATGGAAATGCAAAGACGGAAATACTCCTGGTCCTTAAGGGGATAATTTTATTACATAAATCAATAGGTCACATGAAAATAAGCAACTTTGTAACACATCTCGTCAGAGAAATCTGCTTCTTTCTCCTCCTTGACTGATCTTTCATTTTCAAAAGTCTCAATTCCCGTGTAAAATCTGTCTTCAGTGAATACAGATTTTTGCATTAATAATGGATTTTTCCATTACTGAGATAGGAGATAACAGTTGCATCTGACGATATTCTATCTCGGTAATGTAAAAATCTGTCCAGGAGAAATGAGCGGATTTCTCTGATAAAATATATTAGAAAGTTGCTTATTTTCATGTGTACTATTGATTTATAAAATGAAAATGTAAAACAATGGTTATACTTTAAATGTTTTACTGCATCCCAAAAGTGTTTTCTGACCTTGTGGAGCACAATAAGTGAAGTAAATGGAAAAAAAATGCATACATAAATAAAACGGGGAAAAAAAGCCATTGCTAATACAAAATGCTGTTACTAACCCTACTCCATGAAGAAAAAACATGTCTAAAATATATTGTTATGAAAAGGGGAGCAAAATTTAAAACAGATTTCAGTAGTCCATTGTGGTTATAACAAAAAAATAAAAAATGGGAAGAACAGACATATATTTCTTATTTTTTCTCATCATTATCACCCGATATTAGCAAAACATTAACATAAAATATGAAAAAACTTGAAAATTATGCCCCTTATATCACAAAAATTGCAAAAAATTGTTTGAATATCCAAATGAGAACATTTATTACAGCTCTTTAAAACACTTGTATGAAAAAAAAAATTGTGCCTGGTCTGGAATAGGGGTCAATGGCCTGGTCTTGTAAATCCCAATAAATGCTCAAAAGACTGAACACAAGTAAAAACGAATTGCTTTTCATAAGTTCAATCCATTGAGTGTCTGTTATCCCCTTCTAGTTTCCCAATACCCTAAAAGAAGTGACCTCTCCGTTTTTCCAGCGGCTTCCATTAGGGAAACGCTCTATACTTTTATATTAGAAATCAACGGGAAGCCTATAAAGATGCTTGTAAATCGCCCGGACGTTTTTTGAGTGTTTTGCCAGAGTTTTTGATTGAAATACTAGAGTTACATGAAAATGCCAGAATAAAAGATTCTATAAAAACACTACAAAAATGCTCACCAAAAACTCACCTGCTTTCAAAATCATCAAAAAAGCGCTAGGGAAATGATAAAAAATAAGCTAAAAAGAAAAATAACACTTTAGGCGAAAAAAAACTTTGCCAAGTGCAGCAAATCCATTTTTATGGAAGGTTTCATCTGTTTGCTCAGGAGTACTTACTGTTTTCCCCAAATTAGTTACAACCTATCGAGCTGTGTGCGTATATGTGGGCATTGGTGGCCATAAAGTGTGTGCACTGCAGTGCGTAATGTGTGTGGACTGTGCAGGGCATTATCTTGGCAATGCAAGGCATAATGTACTTTGGCATTGTGACTGATGTTCCTGAGCGCATTATGCTTGTCCGCAGCATTGAAGTGTGTAAGTGCAGCTTAATGTTAATGTGAACTGTAAACAAGCTGCAGGTTTACTGCTAATTTTGGATACTGAGGGCCGCAATGAAAAATGATGGTGACTTATATGCATTAATTATTCTAACATTAAATAGGTTTGCTGAGACCTGATGAGTTGTAGAAAAAACCCTTAATGCACTGTAGTTGCAAAATAAACTAAACTATATGACATACAGAGCTGTGAAAAATGCTGCTAGGTAAGAATACTTTAAAAAATAGAAGAGTTAATAGTTCATTTCTATCAATTAACAAAATGCAAAGTGAATGAACTAAAGGGTAGTCTGAATCATAGCAATATATGATGAGACCACCCTTTTGTTTTCAAAACAGCATAAAAGCATCAATTCTTCTAGGAACATTTGCAGTTTCCCAGTTTTTGAAGAAGTTGAGCAGGGAGGTTGCTCCAAACATCTTGTAGAACATAGCACAGATCTTCTTTCAATGTAGGCTTGTCCAATCCTTGTGTCTCTTCATGTTATCCCCCACAGACTCGATGTTGAGGTCAGGGCTCTGTGGGGGCGATATCATCACTTCCAGGACTACTTCTTTACCCTTAAGATAGTTCTTAATTATATTGGTTGTATGTTTGGAGTCATTTTCCTGCTGCAGAATAATTTTCAAGCCAACTGGACACGTCCCTGATGGTCTTGCATGATGGATAAGTACCTGCCTATAATTCTCAGCATTGAGGACACCAAGAAAGATTGTGTGCAAGAGTGCCTAGAAGAAATGATGCTCTTTTAACCCCTTTACCCCCAAGGGTGGTTTGCACATTAATGACCGCGCCAATTTTTACAATTCTGACCACTGTCTCTTTATGAGGTTATAACTATGGAACGCTTCAACGGATCTTCGCGATTCTGAGATTATTTTCTCGTGACATATTGTACTTTAGGTTAGTGGTAAAATTTTCTTCGATATAACTTGCGTTTATTTTTTAAAAAGCGCAAATATAGCGAAAATTTTGAAAATTTAGCATTTTTCAAACTTTGAATTTTTATTCCCTTAAAACAGAGAGATATGTCACACAAAATAGTTAAGAAATAATATTTCCCACATGTCTACTTTACATCAGCACAATTTTGGAACCAACATTTTTTTTTGTTAGGAAATTATAAGGGTTAAAAGTTGACCAGCGATTTCTCATTTTTACAACAAAATTTACAAAACCATTTTTTTAGGGACCACCTCACATTTGAAGTCACTTTGAAAGATCTATATGGCAGAAAATACCCAAAAGTGACACCATTCTTAAAACTGCACCCCTCAAGGTACTCAAAACCACATTCAAGAAGTTTATTAACCCTTCAGGTACTTCACAGGAGCTGAAGAAATGTGGAAGGAAAAAATGAGCATTTAACTTTTTAGTCACAAAAATGATATTTTGCAAACATTTTTTTTATTTTCACAAGGGTAAAAGGAGAAAATGGACAGATAAAGTTGTTGTGCAATTTCTCCTGAGTACGCCAATACCCCATATGTGGGGGAAAACCACTGTTTGGGCACACGGCAGAGCTCGTAAGAGAAGGAGTGCCGTTTGACATTTTCAAACCAAAATTGTCTGGAATTGAGATTGGACGCCATTTCGCGTTTGGAGAGCCCCTGATGAACCTAAACAGTGGATACCCCCCACAAGTTACACCATTTTGGAAACTAGACCCCCTATGGAACTTATCTAGATCTGTTGTGAGCACTTTGAACCCCCAAGTGTTTCACAAAAGTTTATAATGCCTGAGTGTGAAAAAAAAATTTTTTTCCACAAAAATGATTTTTAGTCCCCAATTTTTGATTTTTCCCAAGGAAATTGGACCCCAAAAGTGGTCCAATTTGTCCTGAGTACGCTGATACCCCATATGTGGGGGGGAAAAACTGTTTGGGCGCACGGCAGGGCTTGGAAAGAAAGTAATAACGTTTTGGAATGCAGACGTTGATGGGTGTCATGTTCCATTTGCAGTGCCTCAGATGTGCCTAAACAGTGGAAACCCCCCACAAGTGACCCCATTTTGGAAACTAGACCCCCTAAGGAACTTATCTAGATCTGTGGTGAGCAATTTGAACCCCCAAGTGCTTCACACAAGTTTATAACGTAGAGCCATAAAATTAAAAAAATCATATTTTTCCACAAAAATTATCTTTTCACCCCAATTTTTATTTTCCCAATGGTAACGACCCCAAAAGTTATTGTGCTATTTGTCCTGAGTACGTTGATACCCCATATGTGGGGGTAAACCACTATTTGGGTGCATGGCAGAGCTCGGAAGAGAAGGAGCGCCGTTTGACTTTTTCAACGTAGAATTGGCTGGACGCCATGTCGTGTTTGGAGAGCCCCTGATGTGCCTAAACAGTGGAAACCCCCCACAAATGACACCATTTTGGAAACTAGACCCCTCAAGGAACTTATCTAGATATGTGGTGAGAACTTTGAACCCCAGGTGTTTCACTAAAGTTTATAACGCCCGAGCATGAAAATAAAAAAACTCATATTTTTTCCACAAACATATTTTAGTCCCCAACTTTTTATTTTCCCAAGGGTAACAGAAGAAATTGGACCCCAAAAGTTGTTGTCCAATTTGTCCTGAGTACGCTGATACCCCATATGTGGGAGAAAACTACTGTGTGGGCACACGTCGAGGCTCAGAAGGGAAGTAGTGACGTTTTGTATTGCAGACTTTGATGGAATGGTCTGCGGGTGTTATGTCGCATTTGGAGAGCCCCTGATGTGCCTAAACATTGGAAACCCCCCATAGATGACCCCATTTTGGAAGCTAGACCACCCAAGGAACTTAGCTAGATGTGTGGGGAGAACTTTGAACCCCCAAGTGCGTCACAGAAGTCTATAACGTAGAGTCATAAAAATAAAAAATCATAATTTTTTTTCACAAAAATGATATTTTCGCCCCCAATTTTTATTTTCCCAAGGGTAACAGAAGAAATTAGACTCCATGAGTTATTGTGCAATTTGTCCTGAGTATGCTGATACCCCATATGTGGGGGTAAACTACTGTTTGGACGCATGGCAGAGCTCAGAAGGGAATTAGCACCTTTTGACATTTTCAACACAGAATAGGCTGGAATTGAGATCAGATGCCATGTCATATTTGGAGAGCCCCTGATGTGCCTAAACAGTGGAAACCCCCAAGTCTAACTCCAACCCTAACCCCAACAACCCCCTAACCCTAGTCCCAACCATAACCCTAACCACAAACCTAACCCTAATACACCCCTTACCCTAATCCCAACCCTAACCCTAATTCTCACTTTAGCCCCAACCCTAACTTTAGGCCCAACCCTAACCCTAATGGGAAAATGAAAATACTTTTTTTAAATTTTATTATTTTTCCCTAACTAAGGGGGTGATAAAGGGGTGTTTGATTTACTATTTATAGCGGGTTTTTATGTTTGGCAGCTGTCACACGCTAAAAGACGCTTTTTATTTGCAAAAAATATTTTTTGCATCACCACATTTTGAGAGCTATAATTTTTGCATATTTTGGCCCACAGAGTCATGTGAGGGCTTATTTTTTGCTGGACGAGTTGACGTTTTTACTGGTACCATTTTTTGGCACGTGACATTTTTTGATAGCTTTTTATTACGGGAGGTTTTTATTGGGAGGTTAGAATAAACAATAAACAGCAATTCATGAATTTCTTTTGGGGGGACATTTATACCGTTCCGCATGTGGTAAAATTGATAAAGCAGTTTTATACTTCGGGTTAGTACGATTACGTCAATACCTCATTTATTGTCATTTTTTTATGTTTTGGCGCTTTTATACAATAAAAACAATTTTATATATAAAATAATTATGTGGCGCTTCCCACGGCTGTGGGGCGTCGGGACATGGCATAGCTTGCCTAACTAGCCAATGCTCCCACGCCGCCAGTCCACGACGACGTGAGGCATGGGTCCCAGATGGTAAGAGAATGTGGACCCACTGGACCACGGAGGGAGACCCGGGCCTGCCCGGACTAGGGAAGGGCAGCGACCGGGATCCGTGGCAGCTGAGCATGTGGGCAAGGTGGCGACCTGCAGGACTAGACAACACCGCACAACTTCAGGTAAGAAGAAACATAAAGTTTACTTAAAGAAACAAAGTAAATAAACATAACATAAGACCGGGCTCCCGATTCCGCACATCAGAGAAGGGTACACAACTCAGGATCACAGACGAGTGCTGGAGGACATCACGGGTAGATGCAGTCCAGGGTTATCTGGCACAGGCATACTTGGACGGCCTCTCTCTCAGGCCTTAGGCGTAGCACAGGCTCAGCAGGAGAACATCAGACACCGACCTCAGACAGACTTCAGACGATGGCGGGGTCATCACGGGTTGATGAAGTCCAGAATCATCTGGCACGGGCATACTAGTATGGCCACACTCTCAGGCCTCGGGCGTAGCACAGGCTCAGCAGGAGAACATCAGACACCGGCCCAGGACGAACGTCAGACGATGGCGGGGTCATCACGGGTTGATGAAGTCCAGGGTCATCTGGCACGGGCATACTAGGACGGCCTCTCTCTCAGGCCTCAGGCGTAGCACAGGCTCAGCAGGAGAACATCAGACACCGACCCAGGACAGACGTCATCACAGGGTAGACCAAGGAGGAACCGGCAGGACAGGCAGGTTGTCACGGCAAGTGACCAGGCAGTCTCTGGGACAGGCAGGTTGTCACGGCTAGTGACCAGGCCAATCTCTGGGACAGGCAGGCTGTCACGGCAAGTGACCAGGGCAGGCAGGTTGTCACGGCAAGTGACCAGGCAGGCAGGTTGTCACGGCAAGTGACCAGGCAGGCAGGTTGTCACGGCAAGTGACCAGGGCAGGCAGGTTGTCACGGCAAGTGACCAGGGCAGGCAGGTTGTCACGGCAAGTGACAGGGCAGGCAGGTTGTCACGGCAAGTGACCAGGGCAGGCAGGTTGTCACGGCAAGTGACCAGGGCAGGCAGGTTGTCACGGCAAGTGACCAGGCAGGTTGTCACGGCAAGTGACCAGGCAGGTTGTCACGGCAAGTGACCAGGCAGGCAGGTTGTCACGGCAAGTGACCAGGCAGTCTCTGGGACAGGCAGGTTGTCACAGTAAGTGACCAGGCAGTCTCTAGACAGGCAGGTTGTCACAGTAAGTGACCAGGCAGTCTCTAGACAGGCAGGTATATACGACCTGATATGGTGGAGCCTCCAGGTAGGCTGCAGTCGGATGGCAGATGATCGCTCCCAGGTGAGCAGGCAAGAGCCGGGGATCTCTGCAGATGATGTCCGAACTTCCGGATGGAGCTGCAGTCGGATGGCAGATGATCGCTCCTAGGTGAGCAGGCAAGAGCCGGGGATCTCTGCAGATGACGTCCGAACCTCTGGAAGGAACTGCAGACGGATGGCAGACAGGCAAGCCGACAGGTAACAGACAGGTAACTGGAATCAGGAGCTGATGGCTGAAACAGAGTTAGACTGCACAGGAACACGGATTGGATCTCAGAGAGTCAGGAACACAGACAGGAACACGGACTGGGTCTCAGGGAGTCAGGAACACGGACAGGAACATGGATTGAATCACAGGAACACGGACTGGAACACAGGCCTCGGACTCCGGACATCTGGCACCGATCAGCAGGCTCCGGACATCTGGCAATGATCGGCAGGATCCGGACATCAGGCAGGAAGGATAGGATCCGGACATCTGGAAGTGGTCGTCGGACATCGGACATCAGGCCATGGTCATCAGGCATAGGATCCGGACATCTGGCAGCGACCTGAAAAGGAACCCCAGCGGTCTGGTGCAAGCCCCGCCAGGCTCAACGGGAGCTGGCCGGGGATTGCACAGAGGCTGAGCACAGAGTAACAGAAACTCAGCACACACCGGACTCCTCCTTCCAAGATGAACTCAGGTTATATAGCAAGGATTCACAGTCACTGGCACAGGGTTCTGGACACAGCAGGATTTCAGGAACATAACACAGAGGACACAGTTCAGAAAGTCAGGTACAGGATGCGATCCAAGATCAGGGGTTCAGGTAATTAGACACAGCAGGAACAGGCCTGGATATACAGCCTCCAGGAACGGCGATCTGGGTAATCAGCCCCCAGCATAGGCGGAAACACAAGACACAATTCAGACATTCAGGTACCGGGTTTGATCCAGGATCAGGGAACAAGACACAGCAGGAACAGGGAATCAGCTCTCCAGAGCTGATCAACTTCAGAGCAGGAGCTGAACACACAACCACATACGGCTAGGTTCAGGGATTCAGTGTGGATTCAATGCGAAGCTCTGGCAACGCCCACTAGGGCTGGGGAACTTTATATATGAGCTGCTTCACAGCGATAGGCTGGAGCAGTAATTCTAGTAAACACCCAATCCACATAAAAGCAGGACAGGTGTGGGCCGCGCCCCCTATGCAGAGCCAGACAGCACAACACAGAGGGAACCCAACAATGGCTGCTGCCAACCACGCAGTAAGTCATGCACCACTGCAGAGGACTTTTCAAGCTACGGACGGCTTTCACAGCAAGTCAGGAACCGCACATGCGGGCGGTCATGCAAAGCAGCGGAGCCACTCACGCAAGTACGGGTACGCAGCAGAGCCGGGAACTGAGCAGCATCCATATAGGTAACAGACAACAGTATCCCAGCTGGTTAGGGGAAAGGAGCAAAAGGGTTAATGCAAAAAACATGCAAAGTAACGCTGGAAAACAAAGTACAGACAATACCAGCGTTACAAATTATTTTTGCATCGCTTTATTCTGCGAGCTATAACTTTTTTATTTTTTTGCTGATGATGCTGTGTGGCGGCTTGTTTTTTGCGGGACAAGATGACATCTTCATCGGTACCATGTTTATTTACATCCGTCTTTTTGATCGCGTGTTATTCCACTTTTTGTTCGGCGGTATGATGATAAAGCATTGTTTTTTTGCTTTGTTTTTTTTTAAGGGGTTCACTAAAGGGGTTAACTAGTGGGACAGTTTTATAGGGCGGGTTGTTACGGACGCGGCGATACCAAATATGTGTACTTTTATTTGTTTTTTTTATTTACATGACGAAATGAATTTATTGGGGAATATTTTTTTTTCCGTATTTAGGAATTTTTTTTACACATGTTATTTTTATTTTTTTAACTTTTTTACTTTGTCTCAGGGTAGGACATCACTGCATAAGGTCAGATCGCCGATCTGACACTGTGCACAGCACTCTGTCAGATCAGTTATCTCACAGGCAGTGCTGCAGGCTTTCTCAGCGCTTGCTCTCATCAGGGACTGAGGAAGCCGCCTCCCTGCAAGACCCCGAAGGACCCCGCGTCCATCTTGGATCCGGGGTCCTGCAGGGAGGAGGTGCTGTTCTGGGGGTTTCAGGGAAGCACTCAGGGAGCTCCCTCCCTGCGCGATGCTCCCCTGTGCCCCCGGTACACTGCGATCATGTTTGATCACAGCGTGCCAGGGGTTAATGTGCCGGGAGCGGTCCGTGACCGCTCCTGGCACATAGTGCCGGGTGTCAGCTGTGATAATTTGCTGACACCCGGCCACGATCCCCCCGGGAGCGCGTCCGATCGCATGTGATGTATTATGGCAGAAAAAGGTTAATGTGGTAACACCAAATATTTATTTGATTTGGATTTCTCTTTTGTTCATTCACTTTGCATTTTGTTAATTGATTAAAGCAAAACTACTAACACTTCTATGTTTTAAAGCACTTTCTTCACTGACTTACTTTATTAATTTTTGCACTTTCATCTCACGACTCTTGTCCGCTGGTGGCAATTCCAATGTATATATTTAGCATAGTTAATATTTGTCATTCTGAAATGCAAGAGTTGACGACTGTGGCTATATGACATGCCTGGGGATGGAATTATAAGCCTATGTTCACATGTTGTAGATTAGTTGATGAAATTTCTGCTACAGAAAAATCCATTCCATAAATACAGATGAATTGATTTCCCCTTGAAATGAATGCAAAGGTTGGATATATTTGTGTGTTATCAATACCCAAAGGCTATAGTTATACTGTATATGGCATATTTGCTATTAACCTGTGATGCATATTCTGCACCCCAAATCCACAATACACTATAGTGCAATATATTTGAATGGTGTTTCTAAAATGTAGTGGACAATTCTGCATGAAGAAAATAGCGCCCTGAAGAATATAAAATCCACATCATGGTCATTATTTTGCAGAAACGAGATCGGATGTGAAAAAATTATGTGTCGTGTTTCCTCACTTTAATTTGGACACAGGGGCGGGATACCAGATAACCTTAGGAGGTGAAATAGTGTAGAAATATAGCGGTTGTCCTGAACTAAAGAATCCCTAGAATAGCTCAACAATATCATATCAGTAGGAGACCATCACTTGGTACTCTAGTTATGAATAGTTGCCTATTTCTGTTGTCATTTATTTTTTGTACTCACTTATATAGCGCCATCATATTCTGCAGGGCTTTACAGACATCATCATCGCTATCCCCATTGGGGCTCATAACCTAAATTCCCAATCAGTATGTCTTTGGAGTGTGGGAGGAAACTGGAGAACCCAGAGGAAACACATACGGAGAACATACAAACTCTTTGCAGATGTTGTCCTTGTTGGGATTTGAATCTGGGACCCCAGCGCTGCAAAGCAACAGTGCTAACCACTGAACCACTGTGCTGCCACAGTGTTCACCGTGGACTGATCCGATACACCACAACTGTGTACACTGTATGTAGTGGTCATTCTCAGATACTATAGCTAGATCCCATTCACTTTAATCAGAGCAGAGCTGCAGTACCAAGAATGGCCACTACACACTGTAAGAAGCTGTGGGGTTTTGGTTCCATACTCTGTGTACTTCCACCTGCTGCAGAACCTAAAAACAGCAAGTTAGTGAAGGTGTTAGACCCCACCAACCTGGTAATGATGACCTATTATAGCGGACAACCCGTTTAAGGATAGTTTAATTTTTTTTTATTGTATTAGTGATGTTTTCAGTCTCCAAAAACCCCTCTAAGGTTCTACAAACGGTTTAAAACCTAAAAAACATTTCTATCCTATTTTGCTGTATGAATACTGACACTACTTACAGTTCTATACAGTGAGACATGGCAAACTATCATTATTCCATAGAATAAACCATATAAACCTGTGCCACTGAAGGATTTTATGGTGCCATTATGTTTTACTATGTTCTGTTCCGCAGGCGTTTATTTCATACACGTTAGACTGTTTGGTTTAAAGCATCGAATTCTGTGCAGATTCAGAAAGTAATTTTTACTATTAATCCAGTTTTTAGCATTCCTGTTGTATCATGTAGTGTCTTGGGACACCACGTCTACTTATTAATACTCTGACTTTAGGGAGGAAAAAACTGCGTTCACATAAATGTGAAATGACAGTTCTTATCAAGCTACGCACATTTATTTTCCCATGTCAGTAAGAATCCTAATGTCCCAGTAGACTTTGAATATGATATATAATGATAGGGATGTAAAACAGCATTTTTAATACTTCTCAACTTTAACCATTTGTAGTATGGTCAGAGAAAGGAGTATTTCTTACACTAATAAAGCCCTCCTGTTTACATTAAATCATAAATCACTTTGGAATAAAGGGTGTTGTAGTTTTAGAGAGTCACAGGTAGGGAACAACTGCCTTGAAGATCATTTAGTAGAGGAGAGACTAGGATTATAGATACTATTAAGTCCCACTTTCATTTGGTGATAAATCACTTTAGAACCTTTTTCCCTAATCTGTGGCTTTCCAGCTGTTGTAAAGCGATCTCTCCTCTGATTATTCAGCAGAGGAAAGATAAGGATTATAGAGCCTAATATTATAATGAGCTTGCTGAGGGTTTCACTGTTAACCCATTCTGCAGACTGCTATGGACTGTAATACTTAGAGGATTAGAGGATGAAAAAGCCGATTGGTATTTTTAAAGAAATCCAAAATACATGAATTTAGGTTAAAAACTTTAAAAGTTGTGTGGTATAACATGCAATAGCCAAAATTGTGGAAAAAAGTAAGCCGCCTCATCCAAAAAATAATGTTTACAATAAAAACATTAAACGAGGTAGTGGACAATATTTTGCCCAAAATACGCAAGCTCGGAACCCACGTCAAGGATCCTCATACTTTCAAGTCCTAACACTAAGATTAACCCCTTAACATCCATTGACGGACACAGTCCGTCATGGCCGGGTGTAAGTTACCGCACCATGACGGACTATGTCCGTCATGCCTTTGAACTACCACTGCGTGTAAACGCGCTCTGGTAGTTCAGTGCAGCCAGCTGTCACAGACAGCTGACAGGCACAACAAGAGATGCGGGGACCCATGCCGTCGGTCACCGCACCCAGATCACTGTGATCGGTCAGTCAATCTGACTGACCGATCACAGCATGATCGGGCAGGAGATGCTGAAATTTCAGCATCTCCCGCCCAGTCAGTGCAGGAGCTCAGCGCTGCCAGTGGCTAAGCTTCTGCGCGAACAGCCAGGAGCGGCGTCCGCACTGCCCCTGGCTGTTAACCCCTGGTTGGTGCGATCGCAGCATTCAGGAGGGAAGCAGAGGATCGGGGGCTCCCTCTGTCTTCAGATCGGCGTCCCCGTGATGTAATCATGGAGCCCGATCTCTGCCATGTTGACCCGGGGTTGTCATGACGACCCCGAGTCATCCGGCTACGGAAAGCCTCTGAGACCATGCTCACAGCATGGTCTCAGAAGCTTTCTGCATAGGTATAATACATTGCAATGTTGGAGCATTGCAATGTATTATACCATCAATCAAAAGTAAAAAAGTAAAAGTCCCATAAAGGGACTAGGTAAAAAAAAAACATTTAAAAAAAAAGTAAAAAAAAAAAATGTAAATATTAATATTAAAAAATTCCCCTAATAAATACACATTTTTATGTAAAAAAAAAAAAAAAAAAAAAAAAAAAAAGTACACGTTTCATGTTTGGTATCACCGCGTCCATAAAAATCCGATGTATAAAAGTAACACACTAGTTAAACCCTTCAGTTAACGCTGTAAAAAAAACACAAAAAAAAGTAGAAAATTATGCTTTATCATTATACCGCTTGGAAAAAGTTGAACAAAACGCGATCAAAAGGACGGATATAAATAAAAATAGCATCACTGAAACCGCCATCTTGTCCCGCAAAAAAAACAAGCTGCCTTACGGCTCCATCAGCAGAAAATTAAAAAAGTTACAGCTCTCAGAATAAAGTGATGCAAAAATAATTATTTTTTCTATAAAAGGTTTTATTGAAGAAAAGCACCAAAACATAAAAAAGTTATAAATGAGGTTTCGCTGTAATCGTACTGACCCGAAGAATAAAACTGCTTTATCAATTTTACCATACGCGGAACGAAGAGAAAAAAAAAGCAATTCCTGAATTGTTGGTTTTTGTTCGTTTTGCCTCCACAAAAATCAGAATAGAAAGCGATCAAAAAATGTCATGTGCCAGAAAATGGTTCCAGTAAAAACATCAGCTCGTCCTGCAAAAAACAAGACCTCACATGACTCTGTGGGCCAAAATATGGAAAAACTATAGCTCTCAAAATGTGGTGATGCAAAAACTTTTTTTGCAATAAAAAGCATCTTTTAGTGTGTAACAGCTGCCAAACATAAAAACACGCTATAAAAACCCACTATAACCAGTAAATCAAACACCCTTTATCACCCCCTTAGTTGGGGAAAAATAATAAAATAAAAAAATGTATTTCCATTTTCCTATTAGGGTTAGGGTTGGGGGCTAATGTTAGGGTTAGGGTTGGGTTTGGGATTAGTATTAGGGGTGTGTTAGGGTTAGGTTTGTGGTTAGGGTTATGATTAGGAAAAAAAATAAGCAATGGGTGTATCCCCCACAGAAAATCATAAATATTTAGCAAAATGGAGGTAAAACTTAACTTTTAATAAATATTTAAAATAGTTTAGGACCATAACAATAACTAACATGCTGAAAAAGTGTCCCACCAACAGTGTCAAATTAAGTGCAACCACAAAGGTATAGTAAAATAGTGCTAGACATACAACTGCACCAAGAAATAATCATCGCCAAACATATATGATCATTATAATCATTTGTCAAACTATGTAAAGCAAGATAAAGCCTAATCAGCATAAAGCCAAGGTCTTTAAACTTAACTTTTAATAAATATTTAATAAAATAGTTTAGGACCATAACAATAACATGCTAAAAAAGCATAAGGAGCCATAGTTATGTTGATTTATCCACTGCAATGAATTTACACCAACACCTACATAGAAAGGTCAATGCAAAGGCCCCTGCTAAACAAATACATTACAGGCATAGAAAGCAACAATTAACATTTCAATGGAACATTCTCACCCAGTCCTTAACCGAAAGGGACTATTCAATACATCAGGTGATGTATCTGAAGAATCTTTTTGAGAGGATAAATGAAAAAAAATTGTTTGGTACCATGTTAGCCAGTAGAAAAAAAGATATAGAGTGCTCTCAGTGGGAGAAACAAAGCAAGCTTTCGAGACTGCTTGCGTCTCTTCATCAGGCTGGTATATCATATACCATATCACCATATACCAGCCTGTTGAAGAGACGAAAGCTTGCTTTGTAACATCATTCACTATATTTTGTTAGCCATTAAAAGGTATCATACCGACAAGGTTCCTATTTTGTTTCTCCCACTGAGAGCACTCTATATCTTTTTTTGAGAGGAAACGCGTTGGGAGTGGCGTTACCTGAT
This sequence comes from Oophaga sylvatica, assembly GCA_033576555.1. Lineage (NCBI taxonomy): Eukaryota > Metazoa > Chordata > Amphibia > Anura > Dendrobatidae > Oophaga > Oophaga sylvatica. Next base: position 101,696,928 of record JARQOD010000006.1, read on the forward strand.
AAACAGAATATCACCTGATGTATTGAATAGTCCCTTTCAGTTAAGGACTGGGTGAGAATGTTCCATTTATATGTTAATTGTTGCATCCTATGCCTGTAATGTATTTGTTTAGCAGAGGCCATTGCTTTAACCTTTCTATGTAGGTGTTGGTATAAATTAATTGCAGTGGATAAACCAACATAACTATGGCTCCTTATGCTTTTTTAGCATGTTATTGTTATGGTCCTAAACTATTTTATTAAATATTTATTAAAAGTTAAGTTTTACCTCCATTTTGCTAAATATTTAGGGTTATGGTTAGGGTTGGGATTGGGGTTATGGGTGTGTTGGGGTTAGGGATGGAGTTAGAATTGGGGGGTTTCCACTGTTTAGGCACATCAGGGGCTCTTTAAACACGACATGGCGTCCAATATCAATTCCAGCCAATTCTGCGTTGAAAAAGTCAAACGGGGCTCCTTCCCTTCCGAGCTCTGCCATGCGCCCAAACAGTAGTTTACCCCCACATATGGGGTATCAGCGTACTCAGGACAAATTGCACAATAACTTTTGGGGTCTTGTTGCCCTTGGAAAAATAAAAATTGGGGGTGAAAAGATCATTTTTGTGGAAAAAATATGATTTTTTAATTTTACGGCTTTACGTTATAAACTTCTGTGAAGCCCTTGGGGGTTCAAACTTCTCACCACACATCTAAATAAGTTACTTGAGGGGGTCTAGTTCCAAATGGGGTCACTTATGGGTTCCACTGTTTAGGTACATCAGGGGCTTCTCCAAACACGACATGGCGTCCGCTCTTGATTCCAGTCATTGACATTCAAATCCTCAAATGATACTCCATCCCATGCGCCTAAAGATTGGTCTTCCTCCACACATGGGGTATCGGTGTACTCGAGAGAAATTGCACAACAAATATTAAGGTTAATTTTCTCCCGATACCCTTGACAAAATAAAAAAAAATTGTGTCCGAAGTAAAATTTTTGGGAAAAAAAGTTAAATGTTCATTTTTTCATTCCACATTTTTTCAATTCTTGTGAAGTACCTAAAGGGTTAATAAACTTATTGAATGTGGTTTTGAACACCTTGAGGGGTGCAGATTTTAGAATGGTATCACTTTTGGGTATTTTTGTTATAGTGACTCCCCAAACTCACTTCAAATGTGAGGTGGTCCCTAAAAAAATGATTTTGTAAATTTTGTTGGAAAAATGGAAATCGCTGGTCAACTTTTAACCCTTATAATGTCCTAACAAAAAAAAGTTTCCAAAATTGTGCTGATGTAAACTAGACATGTGGAAAATGTTATTTATTACCTATTTTATGTGTCATCACTCTCTGATTTAAGGGTACAAAAATTAAAAGTTTGGAAATTGCAAAATTTAAAAACATTTTGACAAATATCCGTTATTTTCAAAAATAAATGCAAGTTATATCGAAGAAATTTTACCTCTAACATGAAGTACAATATGTCACGAAAAAACATTCTCAGAATCAGTGGGATCCATTGAAGCGTTCCAGAGTTATAACCACATAAAGTGACAGTGGTCCCATTTCAAAATTAAGGCCTGGTCATTAACCTACAAAGTGGCTTGGTCCTTAAGGGGTTAAAAACGTCTCACCAAAGGACATAAGTTCAAAAAACATAACAGAAAAAGAAACAGCCTTACCAACACCAAGTCAGATTACCAATGCACAAGCAAGATGCAGCAGACCCCCTTAAATAAAGGTAGGGGGCAGCACAAGTTCAAAATACTGATGAAAGCCGTCACTCACAAACCTATCAATTCATGGAGGTGGTGACTGCCTCGTAAAAAAATCAACACAAATAAGGCTTGCTTAGGACTTTCTTGTTAGAATTTAACTTTTAAAGCTGAAACAAGGCTGCGACGGTGTCATAAATTATTGGTATCTAAGGGGTAACGTTTCTCCTTGTAGACAGTAACATGCCTAGCCTGGCATGCCAATGTGAGGAGGCTTATAAGCCTTGTAATGCTACTCTGGGAAATTAAATATGCAAATTGTCTTTTCAAAGAGGAAGAGGACTTGAACTCTAGTGACACCTATTGGAAGTAGCAATCCTAAAGTCACTATCGATCCTATCGATAAGACTTTTCTTTGCCTTTAGTAGGGCAGTGCATAGAGCAGCTTCATAGGTACAAGATTTGTGGCAATCTGTGGATGACATAAGACACATCATCCACATTATTCAAGCCAGGATGACAGCATGTGCAGGGATTGAGGAGCAGACAGACTGGTATTCTGCAGGAAGTACAGGGAATGGGCTTCAGAGGATTGGGTTAAGATATTTTCTCTGAAGAAATTTCTCCAGACTGTTTAAGACATCTGAAAGAATGATTGTCAGGAAAAAAAGAGCATTATCATTAGCCCTGTGTCTGCAACCAGTAAAGCATTGTGGGACCATTCATGTGTGGGGGCTTTTCGTCCAAGAGAGTGGGGCTTGCTCACAATTTTCCCAAAAACAGCAATGCAGCACTATCCACTCTGAGAGCTCTCTTACAAAGTCATCAAAGGCACAATCTGGCATGATGAAATTATCATGGTGCTCAGCTCCCAACAAAAGTTTTGTAATGCAACAAAAAAAAAATGAAAGATCGGCACTGCACTCACCATCCCTGAAAACCCATCCTTTATTAGAAGGCATAAAATCTGGTAGCAGAGGAATGCAGGTAGTGTGTGGACTGCGGCCGTCACGTGGCACCTCAGATGTCTTAAATAGTCTCTTTATGACACCAGCTCAGTCTTGTTTCGGTTTTAAATGTTCAATTCTACCAAGTGTAGGGATCCACTCTGGTAGGCAGGGGCCGGGTCGCAGTAATGAGGCATACACACAGGCTTTTAGGTCAAAGTTCAGTGGTTTTAATAACGGGTTCAACAAAAAGTCCAGATAACAAAATCAAAACAGAACATAACATCCTCCAGTTTGGAGAACCACTGGTCCCAGACTCACCCTTGCTTGGGACAGGCTTAACTAAGCGGCTGCAGGTCAGCAGAGACCGCCAGGTGCCATTCCGGGTGGTCTGGTACTCGCTTCCTGGTGCACACTGACACACTGTAACAAAAACAATCTTCCAGGCTGACTCCACCCAAGCTCCTTCCTTCCACACCCACCAACTACACAGCTCCTTGTTTTATAGGCCTAGTCCACACCCTCAGGTGAGGTACACATCAGCTGACCTGATCAAGTGACTATGACCTCATCACAGGTCCTTGCGATCAGGGAAAATCCTGACCAAACTCCAATCTGCTAGGAGAAATATATCTCCCATCCATCAAGACCCCCTTTTGTGTACCACACAAGATTGTGAGAGATTATGAGTCCTAATGTATTTAGGCGCTAAACTCAGGCTCGACTCGTCTGGATTAATTGACCGGCTGCAGCATGTACTGAACACTTTGAGATTTCAGATTTCAGCAGATTGAGTTTGGATCATGAATATGCTTAGACTTGAACTCTCTTCTCTTAAAGGACTTAACCCCTTACTGCCATCGGACGTACTATCCCGTCCATGGTACCTGGGCCCGTATGACCGGGGACGGGATAGTACGTCTCGTGCGATCGGACGCGCTCCCGGGGGGAGCGCAGCCGATCGCGCCGGGTGTCAGCTGATTATCACAGCTGACACCCATGACTGTGTGTCAGGAGCGGTCACGGACCGCTCCCGGCACATTAACCCCTTGCACAACGCGATCAAACATGATCGCGGTGTACTGGGGGCACAAGGGAGGATCGCGCAGGGTGGGGGCTCCCTGCGCGCCCCCCTGAGACCCTCAGAGCAGCGCGATGTGATCGCGCTGTTCTGAGGGCTTCCTCCCTCCCAGGACCCGGATCCAAGATGGTGCCGGGGTCCTAGAGGGAGGCGGCTACCTCAGTGCCTGCCGAGAGCAGGCACTGAGAAGCCTGCTGCACTGCCTGAGCGATCGCTGGTGTGACAGAGTGCTGTGCACACTGTCACACCAGCGATCTGATAAAATACAGTGATGTCCCACCCTGGGACAAAGTAAAAAAGTTAAAAAAATAAAAATAAACATGTTTTAAAAAAAAATCCAAAATAAATAAAAAAAATATATATATATTCCCCAATAATTCACTTCTTCCTGTAAATAAAAAAAACAAAGCAATAAAAGTACACATATTTGGTATCGCCGCGTCCGTAACGACCCCCCCTATAAAATTGTCCCACTAGTTAACCCCTTTAGTGAACCCCTTAAAAAAAAAAAAAAAAAAAAACGAAGCAAAAAATCAATGCTTTATCATCATACCGCCGAACAAAAAGTGGAATAACACGCGATCAAAAAGACCGATATAAAAAAACATGGTACTGCTGAAAACGTCATCTCGTCCCGCAAAAAACGAGCCGTCATACAGCATCATCAGCGAAAAAATAAAAAAGTTATAGCTCGCAGAATAAAGCGATGCAAAAATAATTATTTTTTATATAAAATTGTTTTTATTCTATAAAAGTGCCAAAACATGAAAAAATGATATAAATGAGGTATCGCCATAATCGTACTGACCCGAAGAATAAAACTGCTTTATCAATTTTACCACACGCGGAACGGTATAAACGCCTCCCCCAAAAGAAATTCATGAATTGCTGATTTTTGTTCATTCTAACCTCCCAAAAATCGAAATAAAAAGTGATCAAAAAACGTCACGTGCTCAAAAATGGTACCAATAAAAACGTCAACTCGTCCCGCAAAAAATAAGACCTCACATGACTCTGTGGGCCAAAATATGCAAAAATTATAGCTCTCAAAATGTGATGATGCAAAAACTATTTTTGCAATAAAAAGCGTCTTTTAGCGTGACAGCTGCCAATCATAAAAACCCGCTATAAATAGTAAATCAAACCCCCCTTTATCACCCCCTTAGTAAGGGAAAAATAATAAAATTAAAAAAAAGTATTTATTTCCATTTTCCCATTAGGGTTAGGGTTAGTGTTGCGGCTAAAGTTAGGGTTAGGGTTGGCGCTAAAGTTAGGATTAGGGTTAGGGTTGGGATTAGGGTGTGTTAGGGTTAGGTTTGTGGTTAGGGTTGGGACTAGGGTTAGGGGTGTGTTGGGGTTAGGGTTGGAGTTAGAATTGGGGGGTTTCCGCTGTTTAGGCACATCAGGGGCTCTCCAAATGTGACATGGCATCTGATCTCAATGCCAGCCAATTCTGCGTTGAAAAAGTCAAACGGTGCTCCTTCACTTCTCAGCTCTGCCATGCGTCCAAACAGTAGTTTATCCCCACATATGGGGTATCAGCGTACTCTGGACCCCAAGAGTTATTGTGCAATTTGTCCTATTTCTTCTGTTACCCTTGGGAAAATAAAAAACTGGGGGCGAAAATATCATTTTTGTACAAAAAAAAATATTTTTTTGTTTTTACGGCTGTACATTATAAACTTCTGTGAAGCACTTGGGGCTTCATAGCGCTCACCACACATCTAGATAAGTTCCATGTGGGGTCTATTTTCCAAAATGGGGTCACTTGTTGGGGATTTCCACTGTTTAGGCGCATCAGGGGCTCTCCAAATGCGACATGACGCCCCCAGACCATTCCATCAAAGTCTGCAATCCAAAACGTCACTACTTCCTTTCCGAGCCCCAACGTGTACCCATACAGTAGTTTTCTCCCACATATTGGATATCAGCGTACTCAGGACAAATGGACAACAACTTTTGGGGTCCAATTTCTCCTGTTACCCTTGTGAAAATAAAATATTGGGGCGAAAAAATCATTTTTGTAAAAAAAAAAAAGATTTTTTATTTTTACGGCTGTACGTTATAAACTTCTGTGAAGCACTTCGGGGTTCAAAGTGCTCACCACACATCTAGATAAGTTCCTTGTGGGGTCTATTTGCCAAAATGGGGTCACTTGTGGGGGGTTTCCACTGTATAGGTGCATCAGGGGCTCTCCAAATGTAACATGACGCCCCCAGACCATTCCATCAAAGTCTGCAATCCAAAAACGTCACTACTTCCCTTCCGAGCCCTGACGTGCGCCCATACGGTAGTTTTCTCCCACATATTGGGTATCAGCGTACTCAGGACAAATTGGACAACAACTTTTGGGTTCCAATTTCTTCTGTTACCCTTGTGAAAATAAAATATTGGGGGCGAAAAAATCATTTTTGTAAAAAAAAAAAAGATTTTTTTATTTTACGTCTGTACGTTATAAACTTTAGTGAAACACCTGGGGGTTAAAAGTTCTCACCACACATCTAGATAAGTTCCTTGAGGGGTCTAGTTTCCAAAATGGTGTCATTTATGGGGGTTTCCATTGTTTAGGCAGATCAGGAGCTCTCCAAACACGACATGGCGTCCAGCCAATTCTGCGTTGAAAAAGTCAGACGGCGCTCCTTCCCTTCCAAACTCTGCCATGCACCCAAACAGTGGTTTACCCCCACATATGGGATATCAGTTCACTCAGGACAAATTGCACAATAACTTTTGGAGTCTTGTTACCCTTGGAAAAATAAAAATTGGGGTGAAAAGATCATTTTTGTGGAAAAAATATGATTTTTAAATTTTACGGCTCTACGTTATAAACTTGTGTGAAGCACTTGGGGGTTCAAATTGCTCACCAAAGATCTAGAAAAGTTCCTTAGGGGGTCTAGTTTCCCAAATGGGGTCATTTGTGGGGGGTTTCCACTGTTTAGGCACATCAGGGCTCTCCAAATGCAACATGGCATCCAATCTCAATTCCAGCCAATTTTGGTTGGAAAAAGTCAAATGGTGCTCCTTCAATTCCGAGCTCTGCCGTGCGCCCAAACAGTGGTTCCCCCCCACATATGGGGTATCAGCGTACTCAGGACAAATTGGACAACAACTTATGTGGTCCAATTTCTCCTGTTACCCTTGGGAAAATAAAAAATTAGTGACTAAAAGATAATTTTTGTGGGAAAAAAATAGGATTTTTTATTTTCATGCCCGGGCATTATAAACTTGTGTGAAGCACTTGGGGTTCAAAGTGCTCACCAAAGATCTAGATAAGTTCCTTAGGGGTCTAGTTTCCAAAATGGGGTCACTTGTGGGGGGTTTCCACTGTTTAGGCTCATCTGGGGCACTGCAAACGGAACATGACCCCCATCAACGTCTGCACTCCAAAACATTACTACTTCCTTTCCAAGCCCTGCCGTGCACCCAAACAGTTCCCCCCCCCCCACATATGGGGTATCAGCGTACTCAGGACAAATTGGACAACAACTTTTGGGGTCCAATTTCCTTGGGAAAATTCAAAAATTTGGGACTAAAAAATCATTTTTGTGGAAATTTTTTTTTTTTTTTTCACACCCAGGCATTATAAGCTTTTGTGAAACACTTGGGGATTCAAAGTGCTCACAACAGATCTAGATAAGTACCTTAGGGGTCTAGTTTCCAAAATGGTGTCACTTGTGGGGGTTTCCACTGTTTAGGCGCATCAGGGGCTCTCCAAACACGACATGGCGTCCAATCTCAATTCCCGCCAATTTTAGTTTGAAAAAGTCAAACGGCGCTCCTTCCCTTACGAGCTCTGCCGTGTGCCCAAACAGTGGTTTTCCCCCACATATTGGGTATTGGCGTACTCAGGAGAAATTGCATAACAACCTTATCTGTCCATTTTCTCCTTTTACCCTTGTGAAAATAAAAAAAAAGTTTGTAAAAGATCATTTTTGTGGCTAAAAAGTTAAATATTCATTTTTTCCTTCCACGTTGCTTTAGTTCCTGTGAAGCACCTGAAGGGTTAATAATCTTCTTGAATGTGGTTTTGAGTACCTTGAGGGGTGCACTTTTTAGAATGGTGTCACTTTTGGGTATTTTCTGCCATATAGACCCCTCAAAGTGACTTCAAATGAGAGGTGGTCCCTAAAAAAAATGGCTTTGTAAATTTTGTTGTAAAAATGAGAAATCGCTGGTCAACTTTTAACCCTTATAACTTCCTAACAAAAAAAAATGTTGGTTCCAAAATTGTGCTGATTTAAAGTAGACATGTGGGAAATGTTATTTCTTAACTATTTTGTGTAATATATTTCTCTGTTTTAAGGGAATAAAAATTCAAAGTTTGAAAATTGCAAAATTTTAAAAATTTTCGCCATATTTGTGTTTTTTTCAAAAATAAACGCAAGTTATATCGAAGAAATTTTACGTCTAACGTGAAGTACAATATGTCACGAGAAAACAGTCTCAGAATCGCGAAGATCCGTTGAAGCGTTCCAGAGTTATAACCTCATAAAGAGACAGTGGTCAGAATTGTAAAAATTGGCCCGGTCATTAACGTGCAAACCACCCTTGGGGGTGAAGGGGTTAAGGTACTGCCACACTTAGCGATCTCGTTAGCGATCACGATAACGACGCAAGCTAACGAGATCGTTGGTGTGATCGCTTTTAGGTCGCTAGTAGCTGCCAAACAGGAGATCTCATAAATGACACATCAGCGGTCAGCGATCTCTTTAACGACTTTGGCGGTCGTTAGGATGTCATTAGCATGTACTGAGCGCTTCTGATTCATAGGAATTTCCAGCATCGCTCCTGCTCTCTGCGTCCTGCTAGCCTGCTTTGCAACTTCTGCGATCCCTCTCTGTGACGCAAAAGAGAACCTACAGATATTGCGATCCACTCCGTGATGCTAAAAACCCTAGTCCCGCCTGCGCCACTGTCATATGCGTCACAAACGAGGTCGCTCGTCGTTCGCAAAAGGTGCCAAACACAGCGATAAAGGCTCACCAGCGGGATGCCAACGATCAAAAAACGGTCCAGAACGCTAGTGAACGATCAGCGACATCACAGCAGGGGCCACATCGTTGCTACATGCCACACACAACGAGGTCACTAACGAGATCGCTAAATAGTGACGTTTTAGCGATCTCGTTAGCTATCTCGTTTAGTGTGGCATACCCTTTAGTTTTAAGAAGGATTATACAGCCATTCTGATAGGGATTGTCAAAGTAAGCACACCAGTCTCATTAAGTCTAACACATGTATTTAATAATGTACACCATGTTCCAAATTATTATGCAAATTATGTTTTTCTCTGATTTTCCTAAGTGGTCAGTGCAAATGACAGTCAGTCTAATAAAAGTCATCACCCATTAGAGTATACATCTAATTTTATTGAAGAAACCTCCCAATGATAACAGTATAATCTCCAAAATGGAAAAAAAACTCAAAATATACTGTTTCAAATGATTAGGCACAGTAGAATTTCTGAACATTTGATCTATTTTAAAGAACTGAAAATGCTCATTTGTGGAATTTGCAGCATTAGGAGGTCACATTCACTGAACAAAAAAGCTACTTAACTCCAAAACATCCTAAAAGGCCAAGTTACATGTTAACATAGGAACCCTTCTTTGATATCACCTTCACAATTCTTGCATCCATTGAACTTGTGAGTTTTTGGAGAGTTTCTGCTTGTATTTCTTTGCATGAAGTCAGAATAGCCTCACAGAGCTGCTGTTTTGATGTGAACTGCCTCCCACCCTCATAGATCTTTTGCTTGATGATACTCCAAAGGTTCTTTATAGGGTTGAGGTCAGGGGAAGATGGTGGCCACATCATGAGTTTATCTCCTTTTATGCCCATAGCAGCCAATGACTCAGAGGTATTCTTTGCAGCATGAGATGGTGCATTGTCATGAATAAAGATGATTTTGCTCCTGAAGACACGTTTCTGCCTGTCAGGAGTCGAACCCAGTACCTCTTGTCCACTGGCCAGCAGCTCTACCATCTGAGCTATTCTGCTGGCTGCAAAGTTCCTTGCTGAACCCTGATACCATTGACTGTTCTTCCTGATTAGCTACACCTAGTGCTCTTTTGATTGGGCCTCTGATTGCCAATTACACACCCTATATAAACCTGGCCCTGTGGGTGTGTCATTGCGAGATTATGAGCTCCAAGCCTTTAGTCAAGCGTTTCCTGCTGATCCATTGCTACAAACACTGCTCTCCTGTGAACCGACCTCGGCCTGCCTTCTGACTACGCTCTCCGCCTGATCCATTGCTACAAACACTGCTCTCCTGTGAACCGACCTCGGCCTGCCTTCTGACTACGCTCTCCGCCTGATCCATTGCTACAAACACTGCTCTCCTGTGTACCGACCTCCTGCTGCCACCTGACTACGTTATTTGCCTGCTTCCCTGCTACAAACACTGCCTTTCCTGTGTACCGACCTCCGGCTGCCATCTGACTACGTTATTTGCCTGCTTCCCTGCTACAAACACTGCTTTCCTGTGTACCGACCTTGGCCTGCCTTCTGACTACGCTACCTGCCTCTGCTTCCCCTAGTGTTTGCAGTAACATCGGCTCCAACCCAGACGGGATCTTGACAGAATAATCTCGCGCCAAAATGGAGTCCGCTGTGAACACCCTGAGACGGCAAGTTACGGAGCTTCAAAGTTTTTGTACTGACTCTCAAGGAAAATATGCCAAGTTACAAACTGATTTCACGGCGATACAACAGGAAGTAATTGAGCTACAAAAACAACTTCTGGACGTGCGCAATTCAGGGTCCGAATCAAACGCGCGGCTGCCGCTGCCTGCAAAGTTCAGTGGGGATCGCAAGCAGTACCGAGGATTCCTCAATCAATGCCGCATATACTTCCAGATGCAACCTGCTCCCTTTACCAGTGAGAGGAAGAAAGTTTTTTTCATGATAAATCTCCTGACGGATGAAGCTCTTGCTTGGGCTTCACCTTATGTAGAAAAGGACTATGACCTCCTTAATGACCTGGAAGCCTTCACCGCAGCTATGAATCAAGTTTTTGATGACCCAAACCGCTGTGCCACAGCAGAAACCAAATTACATAATTTGCGCCAAGGACGTCGCTCTGTTGCGGAATATACATCGGAGTTCCGTCGCTGGGTGGCCGACACCACCTGGAATCCAGCGGCCCAGAGAAGTCAATTTCGACGAGGGTTATCAGAACCAGTGAAAGACGAGCTTGCCAGGGTTGAGACCCCTGACCAGTTGGAGGACTTTATTCAACTATGTATCCGGATTGACCAGAGACTTACTGAAAGGAGAAAGGAGAGACTGCGAGCACTTGGGAATAGCCCTGGCTTCTCATTTTCAGCATCGGACCACCAAGAAAAGACGCAAGGCGTGTCTGAACCGATGCAGATCGACGTCATCCGAAGACCACTCTCTGCACAGGAGAAGGAGAGGCGACGTGCAGAACATCTCTGCCTCTATTGTGGGGACCCTGGACACTATGCCATCAACTGTCCTAACAAAAGGACTATAGCCTTTACCAACAACAGGTCTGCCAGCAATATGGACCTTTCTCAGCAGTCGGATTCCATCTTGCAGACTATCTCATCAGTAACGCCAGAAATAGACAAAATACATACTACATCATCTCATTTTGTAATCCCCATTCAGGTTGTAATGGGCACCCAAAAAATACAATGCTCTGCCCTGTTGGATTCGGGAGCAGGAGGGAATTTTATGGACTTAAAATTTACACGTGATAATAATATTTCCAGTAGGACCAAATCCACACCAATTGAAATGGAAACGGTGGATGGATCACCCTTGTCTTCTGGACCTGTCACGCATGAGACAATCGAACTGGAGATTTGTATCGAACCGGATCATCATGAAGCTGTCAGTTTCCACCTTATCTCATCTCCGAAATTTCCGGTTATTCTAGGGATCCCCTGGTTTTCAGTCCATAACCCTTCTATCAACTGGGCATCAAGGACCATCACCTTTCCATCTGACTACTGTAAGAATAATTGTCATAAGGAACCCCCTGTTCTCCAACAAGTCCAAATCTCTGAGATTTCGCATGAGAAGGAAGAGAAACTACCACCTCAATATCAGCAGTTCTCTGATGTCTGCAGTAAGAAGAAAGCAGATCAATTACCTCCTCACCGTCCTTACGACTGTCCCATTGAATTGCTGCCAGGAGCAACCATTCCATTTGGACGGATTTACAATCTTTCCGAACTGAATTGAAGGTATTAAGAAAGTTCCTGGATGAAAATTTAGAGAAAGGCTTTATTCGACCTTCCACATCTCCAGCTGGGCACCCCTGTTCTTTGTTGAAAAGAAAGACTCCACTCTGCGGCCATGTATTGACTACAGAGAGATGAATAATATCACTGTCAAGAATCGCTACCCGCTACCCTTGATTCCTGAACTATTTGAGAGACTCCGTTCTGCGAAATTCTTTACGAAGCTGGATCTTAGAGGGGCTTACAACCTCATACGGATTCGCCCAGGAGATGAGTGGAAGACCGCCTTCAGAACGAGATATGGACATTTTGAATCTCTGGTTATGACCTTTGGTCTTAGCAATGCCCCAGCCACCTTTCAACATTTTATTAATGATATATTTCGAGATTTCTTGGACCAATTCGTTGTGGCTTATCTCGATGACATTCTTATATTTTCAGACACCTTGGAAGAGCATCGCAGGCACGTCCAGTTAGTCTTGGAACGACTACAGGAGAACCATCTTTACATTAAACTTGAAAAATGTGAGTTTGAACAAACCAGTATCCAATTTCTGGGATATATCATCTCCCCAGAAGGTCTGAGCATGGATCCCGGCAAAATCAATGCTGTAGTGGACTGGCCTGTTCCAAGAAATTTAAAAGACGTCCAGCGTTTCATAGGATTTGCAAATTTTTACCGAAAATTTATAAAGAACTTTTCACGGATCATACTACCAATTACTACACTAACAAAAAAGACCAAAGCATTTTTCTGGTCTCCGGAGGCACAGGAGGCTTTTGACAAATTGAAAACTCTTTTTACGTCTGCTCCATTGTTAGTACACCCAAATCCTGAATTGCCATTTACTGTCGAAGTGGACGCCTCGGACTCTGCAGTGGGAGCCATTCTGTCTCAGCGAGTTGGGGACAAAATGCAACTTCACCCATGTGCGTTTCTTTCCCACACCATGTCATCTGCAGAAAAGAACTACGACATCGGTAATAAAGAACTGTTAGCCATTAAAGTTGCCTTCTCCGAATGGAGACATCTTTTGGAAGGTGCCAATCACCCTGTGACTGTCCTCACGGACCACAAGAATCTTGAATTCCTCCGTACAGCAAAAAGATTGTCTGCAAGACAAGCACGATGGGCCTTATTTTTCTCAAGATTCAATTTTATAATTTCTTACCGGCCTGGTTCAAGAAATGGCAAGGCTGACGCCCTGTCCAGGATGTGTTCGGAACCTCAGGAGAGGTCTAGTAATGACGATACAATTCTAGGCCCTAAAAATTTTTTGGGAATATTGCACTCTAGAGGACTATGTAATAGAATTAAAGATGGATATCAAGAGGACTCTTTCCTTAACCATCCTTCGGAAGACGTCGATCTTTCATTCAAAGAGGGGTTTTGGATGCAGAAACACAAAATATATGTACCTGAATCTTCTCGCCTTGAAGTCCTCAAAAGTGTCCATGATTCTAAACTGGCAGGACATCCTGAAGTTGCAAAAACACAAGACTTACTACTTCGTTTCTTTTGGTGGCCTAATTGTAGGAAGGACGTGAGGAAATATGTTTCAACCTGTTTAACATGCGCACGAAACAAGACCCCACGATCGTCTCCTCTAGGACTCTTGCAACCACTTCCAGTTCCATCCAGGCCTTGGGATCTATTTCCATGGATTTTATTGTGGAACTACCCCCTTCCAAACAGATGACCGTCATCCTTGTCATAGTGGACCGACTCACAAAAATGGCCCACTTTATTCAACTGAAGGAATTCCTACTGCTGAAAAAACTGCAGAACTGATAATCAAAGAGGTATTCAGGTTACATGGAATTCCTGACAGCGTGGTGTCTGACAGAGGCGTTCAGTTTACGTCAAAATTTTGGAAGAGTTTCTGTACAGCCTTGGGAGTCACGGTGAATCTTTCTACCGCTTTCCATCCTCAGTCCAATGGCCAGACGGAGAGAACGAACCAGACTTTGGAGCAATACCTCCGTTGCTTCATTTCCTATCTTCAGGATGACTGGGTGGACTATTTACCAACAGCAGAGTTTTCCTACAACAACTCCATACATAGCGCTACATCTCAAACCCCATTTTTTGCTAATTATGGAGTACATCCAGTATTTATCCCTAATCTGCCAGTGAACACTCCCATTCCTGCTGTAAATGACAGGCTTGCAAAATTACAGGAATCCCAGAAGGAATTATCAGAGATATTACTCAAGACCCAGGAAGTATATAAGGAAGCAGCAGATAAACATCGGAGAGTGCCCCCTGCTCTTCAGGTTGGAGACAAAGTTTGGCTGTCCACTAAAAACCTTAAGACACATGTGCCATCCTCCAAATTGGGTCAGAAATTCATTGGACCTTTTCAAATTTCTGCAAAAATTAACCAGGTTGCTTTTCGTTTGGAACTTCCCAACAATCTAAAGATTCATCCAGTGTTTCACATATCCTTGCTCAAACCCTTCTGTGAAAACCCGTTTCCAGGAAGAATTCAGCCACCACTCCTCCACCAGAAAGGATCCGTGGTGAAGAAGAATACATTGTGGATAAGATTCTGGACTCCCGAAAATTCAGAGGTAAACTGCAGTATCTGGTGCAGTGGAAGGGTTACGGACCAGAGGAAAATTCATGGGAACCAAGGGACAACGTCCATGCTCCTAGACTAACAAGAGCCTTTCATCAGAGGTACCCGGATAAGCCAGCTCCTGAGATGTCCAGAGGCCATCCTGGAAGGAGGGGAGTACTGTCAGGAGTCGAACTCAGTACCTCTTGTCCACTGGCCAGCAGCTCTACCATCTGAGCTATTCTGCTGGCTGCAAAGTTCCTTGCTGAACCCTGATACCATTGACTGTTCTTCCTGATTAGCTACACCTAGTGCTCTTTTGATTGGGCCTCTGATTGCCAATTACACACCCTATATAAACCTGGCCCTGTGGGTGTGTCATTGCGAGATTATTGAGCTCCAAGCCTTTAGTCAAGCGTTTCCTGCTGATCCATTGCTACAAACACTGCTCTACTGTGAACCGACCTCGGCCTGCCTTCTGACTACGCTCTCCGCCTGATCCATTGCTACAAACACTGCTCTCCTGTGAACCGACCTCGGCCTGCCTTCTGACTACGCTCTCCGCCTGATCCATTGCTACAAACACTGCTCTCCTGTGTACCGACCTCCTGCTGCCACCTGACTACGTTATTTGCCTGCTTCCCTGCTACAAACACTGCCTTTCCTGTGTACCGACCTCCGGCTGCCATCTGACTACGTTATTTGCCTGCTTCCCTGCTACAAACACTGCTTTCCTGTGTACCGACCTCGGCCTGCCTTCTGACTACGCTACCTGCCTCTGCTTCCCCTAGTGTTTGCAGTAACATCGGCTCCAACCCAGACGGGATCTTGACACTGCCTTTTTTACCATAGAAGAAAGTTGTCAGTCAGAAACTCTATATACTTTGCAGAGATCATTTTCACATCTTCAGGAACCTTAAAGGGCCCTACCAGCTGTTTCCCCATGATTCCGGCCCAAAACATGACTCCACCTACTTGCTGATGTCGCAGCCTTGTTGGCACATGGTGGCCATCCACCAACCATCCACTACTCCATACATCTGGACCATCCAGGGTTGCTCGACACTCATCAGTAAACAAGACTGTTTCAAAATTAGTCTTCATGTATGTATGGGCCCACTGCAACCGTTTCTGCTTGTGAGAACTGTTTAGGGGTGGCCGAATAGTAGGTTTATGCACCACAGCAAGCCTTTGAAGGATCCTACACCTTGAGGTTTGAGGGACTCCAGAGGCACCAGCAGCTTCAAATATCTGTTTTCTGGCTTGTAATGGTTTTTTTAGCAGCTGCTCTCTTAATCCTATGAAGTTGCCTGGCAGAAACCTTCCTCATTCTGCCTTTATCAGCACGAACACGTCTGTGCTCAGAATCAGCTACAAATCTCTTAACAGTACGATGATCACGCTTAAGTTTTCAGGAAATATCTAATGTTTTCATCCCTGACCAAGGCATTGCACTATTTGATGCTTTTCAGCAGCAGAGAGATCCTTTTTCTTTTCCATATTACTTGAAAACTCTGGCCTGTTTAATAGTGTGGAACATCCAGTTTTCCTTTTTTTGGACTCACATGGCAAACTAATTATCACAGGTATCTGAGATTGATTTCAGTGATCCAAAGAACCCTGAGACACAATACCATCAATGGGTTTCATTTACAAAAAAAAACAAAAAAACGCTATGACACTTAAACCAATTTGCATAATAGTTTGGAACATGGTGTATGTACTTTTTATTTTGAAATCTGGTGACAGCTGCAAGTTCCCAGTCATTTTTTTTTTTGGGGGGACAGATGTTTGTAGTGCACATCAACACTAAATAGGGAGTAATACAATAATAAAACTATTTGACATACAGTATATGAAAGGCACTCAGGTTCCCTTTTTTAAAAGAACTCCCTGTTTTAAAGGGCAGTAATATAGTTAATTTTAGTATACCGTAAAGGTTTTAGTCGGCATTGAAATATACATGGTTAATTGACTTCTGAACAAATTGGTTTCGGTACGCAGGCTTTTTATGTATGATTAATTAGGTGAGCCACACCCACACACCCTCTCTGGCTGCAGAACAAAAGATTTGATAAGCATTAAAGGGTAAATAAGGAGATGAAAGTCCCCGCTTCTAAATGTTCTGTGGACTGGGGACTGATGATGTAGTGCTTTCATATAGTTTGTTTGAAGTGATAAACTGATTGTTTGATCTTTCGTTGTTTTGTCTAGTATCACTAATGTTATTAGTCATATACAAATAATATATATGCATGTGTGTGGTCTGTTTGTGCACAGGTGTACAAAGGGACAATTTTCTCTGAAAACATGCCAAGGAGGAAAATAAAGTCCATTCTGTCTAGCATGACACCATAAGAAGAAAAAGTTGCATTCTGACCCTAATACAGCCCGCAGTAAATATTGTGCACACTCTTGAATTACAATCAGAGCATTGTAAGTGCAGCATAGGCACAGTGTAGGCTTTAAAAGATAAGTAGAAAAAACTTTGCACTCTAATAGTTGCAAGTGAATAAAGTAGCTTTATTCAGTGGAGCCTCAGTGCTACTACATACCGACAGCTGAGGACTCTGCAAACACTTCCTGCACAGACATACCATCACGGGTGTGTCACGTCCTGATGTGACTCCTGAAGGATCTGGGATCAGACAGTTATAACATTTATTAGATCGCAGGTCCTATTTAGGATAAGTTTATTGTTTACCTTCAATTGGAGTGGATTTACTTTCATTCAGTGCTGAAAGTGTTAAGTACCCTTTCTCTTCTTGCTGTGAACTTGGAGCTTGAGAACTCAGCTGCAGCACTTTGTGACCACTCCCTTTCACTATATAAACTCATGGCTAGCTTCATTCCTTGCTGGTTATACTTCATCTATAGTGACCTCTTTGAAGGAGCCAGCTCTGGATAAACTGTGGTGTTTGTTCCTGGTCCAGTAATGGAGTTTCCTGTTGGAGAAGCTGAGGAGTGGTATTTGTTGTGTCTTTTCACACTGTTTGTCTTACCTTCCTTTTGCTGTCTTTTGTAGTAGTGGTACTAGTCTCTCCTGGCCTATGCACTAGATAAGCTAAGTTCAGGGCCAGCTAGGGCTTAGGCACATGATCACGCATGGGGGGGAAGGGCACGTCTACAAACGATAGGGAGTGCATTGAATATAGACTCTGGTTTAATTTAGGTGGTGACCTCTATCCCTTCTCCTTATCCCCTGGGTTTCCTTGTACATCTTCCCTGGTGTTCGCCTAGAGTGACATATACCTTGAGAAAGGCCCTGTTTGGCCAAAACGTTGACTTAATCTTTATTCACATGTGTTGGTTTAATTGAATAAATTTACTTTCTTCACTTGCAACTATTAGAGTGCCAAAGTTTTTTTTTTCTACTTATTTGAAGACTACATCTTACTTCTGAGTGCCTACTTTACATTACACTAGATCTAACCTATTTGTTGTATATTGGCTTTAAAAGATAACCATTTTATTTTTCTATTTGTAGTAGTTGTAGACATACATTAATGATGATCACTTTCTACCTCTATAATCCATATGTCCCTTTAGGTTTCATGTCAGAAATATTTTAGTGGCAATTATGCCTTGCAAATTTCATGGGGAATGCTAGGTTTTGAAACTTTATGGAATCAAGCCAAAAAAACTTGTGTTTCCACCCTACTCACTTCAGCAGCGATGGCTAAGGCCAGGTTCACATCGCGTTATGGCAGTCCGTTTAACGGATGCGTTACAAAGCGGCATTAACGCGATGTAACGCATCCATTAACGCACCCATAGACTGCCATAACCTAGCGCATCACCAACGCATGTCAAAATCGGCATGCGTTAGCGATGTCCCGTTATGTTGTGACGGACGCTCGGGCGCGGTCATGGCTAGCGCAGAACGAGAAGATGCACTCACGTGATCGCACAAACGCGATAAAAAAAGACTCGCGTTAGCGCAGTCCTTTTAATGCATCCGTTAAACGAACTGCCATAGCGCGATGTGAACCTGGCCTTACAGGCACCGTCTTGGGAGTGTCCTTTGAAAATCAGTACTTTGGGGCCTGGTACCTGCTTATCTTGTCAGTCCTGTACCTAAATAGTTTTCTCTGACATATACACTACTATATACTGTGACAGGGTCTCTGTCACTGTATGTGTGGGGAGATATGTGTCACGAAGATTGCTTTCTTCTGTGATCTGAAACCCATAAGTTTCTCTCCAGCATATTATGTTGTGAAGGGGTTAACCCGCCATGATAAGGGACTGGGTTTTTTGGTGAGTATGTGAGAGATGCGCAGGACACCTACTCATCATATCTCCACCTCAAAGGTGTGGCCGGGGAGTTAAATGTTTAGCCACTGTTTTTTTTTTTCTCTGTGTTGTATGTTTGGAGAGGAAAGTCTCCAGACGGTGGCTCCAGGTGGAGCTGAAGACTTGTGGTGTCCTCTGCGGGCGAGTCCCACCAATTCAAGGACTTTGCCATACTTTATCTTTTGTTTTGCCAGAAAGGCCATGTATATTTTTTTAAACCCTGCCATGGTTTATGCTGTGCTACATTAAAGCAGCAGGTGACTTACACAAGAAGCGTTCCTTGTGTCTACCTTTGCAAACAGCCGAGTGAGTCAACCCCTCACAGTTGATGTTTAGATTGCAGGCAGCGATCCAGAAACTCGCATAGCAACTGTGAACAAACTGCATGTCCTGGGTAAAATCCGCCATTCAGCGCAAAACGTCTGGCAGCATGGAGGAACTTTTCAATCATCTGGTCCAGGTTCAACAGCAGCAGCAGCAGCTGGCAAGTCATCAGCTGCAAATGGAGCAACAGGAAACTAATAAACTGGTGGCACACCAGCTCTAACAGCAGCAGCGACAGCAACAGGAGGTGCTAATGCAGCAGATGCAACTCCTCGCCGAGTCGGTTAGTCGGAGACCGGTAATCTCCTCCCCAACTCCAGTTGATGACTCGTATGTCCGGAAAACGGTAAGACCAGCCATGCGAAAGATGACCCCGGGGAATGATGTGGAAGCTTTTCTGACTGTTTTCGAGAGATTTGTTGTACGGGAGAAACTTCCACCAGAGCAGTAGGCAGAGCTGCTGGCACCATATTTGACTGGTGAACCGCAAAAGGCATATTATGACTTAGTGCTACTGGATGCCAAAGAATACACCAAATTATAGACTGAAATCTTTGCATGCCTGGGAGTAACTATGTCCATTAGAGCTAAGTGAGTCCATCGCCGGGCGTATGCTGCTGACAAACCCCCTCGCTCACAAATGTTCGATTTGTTGCACCTGGTCCAAAAGTGGCTGTAGCCAGAAACTTCCACTCCTGCTCAGATGGTCGAGTGTATGCTGATGGACAGATTCATACACTCCCTTCCCAGGCCAATACAGACCTGGGTTGCCCAGGGCGATCCTTGCAATGTGGACGACCTGGTTAGCCTAGTGGAGAGATACCAGGTTGTCGAGAAGTCACTTGGGAAACCAGACATCGCCACTTTCCCATAATGGGATATCCAAAGGGGGGCGGGCTCACCACGGAGGGCATCTAGACCCACAAATGGGGGGCGTCCCCGATCTCACAATCCAGGTCATGTAGCCCCCAGTGTCATTTGTCCCCTGAACTAGTGGACTGCAGCGTTGTTCCTATTACGCCTTTCCCACTTGCAGTGTGGACTGTCAACCTGGGAGGTACTGCAGGCATGTACCATGTCCATCAGTGGAGTACTGATTCTTGGACTTTTGGATTCTGTAAGTCTATTGACCCTAATCAGTGCTACACTGCCACACCAGTTGATCCCTGATAAGTTTATGGGCATCCGCTGCATACACGGAGATGCCAAGGACTATGCTGTGGCCAGAGTAACCATGGGAAAAGACTGTGGTGCTAAGTCCCATAAGGTTGGGGTGGTAAAAGACTTAATACATTCTGTCATAGTGGGGTGGGATTTTTCATTATTTTGGAACTTGTGGCAAAAGAGGGCTGTACAGAGTGTCTCCGACAGAAGCCAGATTCCTGGGGAAAAGACTCCATCAAAATCAAAAATGGAGGAGATTTCCCTAGGTGTCCTCGTTGGAGAGTGGGATGAGAGTGACAAAGGAGCCCAACTTCCATAAGTTAGAAGTGCCCGAAAAGAACTTTGGGACTGCTCAAGTTAGGGACCTTACCTTAAAGGGGGCATTTGATAATGTTACCGTATGTAATGGGGTTGCTCAAGAGCCGGGGGCTGAAACCAGGTTCCCACACTTTGCAGTCAATGGTGATTTATTGTATCGGGTGACCAAACTGAGGGGAGTAAAATTAAAGTATATGATGTGCACGCTGTATATAAAAAGGAGGAAAAAACATCACCTACCAGACAGACAGGTCTCCTGAAAATCCTTTTGAGCCCACCCCGGGACTTACCCTTTTACAAATATAGCCTCTACCTATCCCTCTCCATAAGTGAGGTTTTGAAAAAGACCACTCATGGTTGAGACGTTAAATCTAACCTTGCCGTCCGCATCTACTACATGCTTTATGCTATATGCACCTGGTGATGTCTATATGCACTAATAAAAGAAAACTTGTTTTGGCATAATTATCTACAATTTGAGTGCGGCTGCTTCTTTTTTTGATTATCGCAAACTGAGAGGGAGGTCAGATAGTGTAGCAGCTGCTCCAGGACCCTACCAGCAGAGGGTTTTAGACATGGCCCATTCGCATGTTTTGGGGGGACATCTAGGAGTAGAGAAAACTCAGTAGAGAGTAATGTGGAGGTACTGTTGGCCAGGATGTTACCGGGAGATCCTAAATTATTGTAGGTCCCTCCCAACCTGCCAGATAACCGTTCTCACTTCCGAAGTCCCTTAGTCCCTTTACCTGTGATAGAGGTCCCATTTGAGAGGATTGCCATGGACCTAGTAGGTCCCCTAGTTTAGTCTGCATGGGGCCATCAGTACATCCTAGTGTTCATGGATTATGTGACTCGGTTCCCTGAAGCGGCGCCACTAAGGAACTCTTCGGCTAAGAGTATCGTTCTGGAGCTTGTCCATATCTTTGCTGGAACCGGCCTGCCAAAGGAGACTTTAATGGACCAGGGAACCCCCTTCATGAGCAAAGTGATGAGGGAGCTGTGTAGAGTCCTTCAGATTGCTCAGCTGCGAACCTCAGTTTACCATTCGCAGACTGATGGCCTGGTAGAGCGCTTCAATAAGGCCTTAAAGGCCATGCTCAAGAAGGTCTTGGAGAATGACATTTTAGACTGGGACTATGTGTTTCCTTTTCTGCTCTTCTCCATTAGAGAAGTTCCTCAAGCCTCCACTGGCTTCTTGCCTTTCAAACACCTGTATGGTCGACATCCACGAGAGATCCTGGATATAGCCAAGGAAACCTGGGAAGCTGAGGTCATGCCACACCGGAGCATTATAGAGAATGTCACCCAGTTGCAGGAGAGAATGGCAAAATAAATTTCTATCGTTAAGGAGCATCTTCTCCAGGCACAGGCAAGGGTGTATAACCGATCAGCAAGGCTGAGAAGGTTCAAGCCCAGGCACTGAATGACAGTGCTTATCCCCACAGTGGAGAGCAAGTTCCTAGCCAAGTGGCAAGGTCCATACAAGGTGGTGGAAAATCTGGGTGAGTTGAATTACAAGGTACACCAGCTAGATCGAAGGAAGCTGCACCAAGTATATCATGTGAACTTGCTCAAACCATGGTGAGATCGGAAATTGCTGGAAGATCCTTGCCTGGGAGCCTGTTCCGATGCTAAGGTGGAGGAGGTGACAATTGCAGAGACTCGAACGCCGGCCCAGAAGCAACATTGTCGGGAACTGCTGAAGCAAAACCATGACGTTTTCTCGGAGTTGCCAGGGCATACACTGGTGGTGGAGCATGACGTGTTAACAGAGCCGCATGTAAGGGTGAACCTCAAGGCCTATAGAATTCTCGAAGCACACCGGGAGATAATATCAAAGGAGGAATGTCAGACCTCGGTGTGAGAGACTTCAACATTACAACCCTCGACCTGACAAAGGGCTACTGGCTGATGGGTGTTTCCAATACACCAGAATGCCCTTCAGACTGCAGGGGGCCCCAGCTACCTTCCAGAGGGCTATGGATCGGATCTTGGCTCCACATAAGAAGTATACCGGAGCCTACCTTGATGACATTGTGGTCTTTAGCCCTGACTTTAGTAGTCATCTATCAAAGGTACAGGCGATCCTGGATGTGTTGAGAAAACTAGGTTCACCATAAATCCAAAAAAGTGTGCCATAGGGAGGAAGAGGCCAAGTACTTAGGCTACATCGTCGGAAGAGACTAAATCAAGCTACAGTTCAACAAGATCGAGGTGATTCAGAAGTGGCTGCAACCGCTTTCTAAGAGCAAGTGAGGGTGTTTCTTGGAATTGTGGGATATTACCAACAGTTTATTCCAAGTTTTGCCATAATCGCCGCACCATTAATAGATTTGCTTAAAGGCACCAAGTAGACAATGGTGAAATGGACTGTTGACAAAGGGTGGCATTTCAGGAGCTGAAGCGGGCTCTGTGTAAACATCAGGTTCTGGTCGCACCGGATTTTAGCAAAGAATTCCAGACAGATGCTTCAGAAGATGGGTTGGAAGCCATGCTGTCTCAGGTAATGAATGGGGGAGAGCATCCCATCCTGTATCTGAGCCGGAAACTCTTCCTGTGAGAAAAACTATGCGATTGTAGAGAAGCAGTGCTTAACCATAAAGTGGGCCGTGGATACACTGAAGGATTACCTACTAGGCCGTAGGATTATGCTAGTTTCAGACCATGCCCCTCTGAGATGGTTAATGGAAAAGAAGGGCCCGCATGACTAGGTAGTTCTTATCTTCCAAGATTTCAGGTTCCACGTAGAGCATAGAACTGGCAAGTTACATGGTAACTCGGATGCTCTCTCCTGAATCCCCTGTTTATTGTATGAAGGTGCCAAAACCCCGGCTTTGGGCAAAGGGGGTGTTATGTGACAGGGTCACGCACTGTATGTGAGTGGAGATATCTGTCACGAAGATTGCTTTCTACCTTGATCTGAAGCCCATAAGTTTTTCTCCATCATGTTATGTGCTGAAGGGTTTAACCAGCCATGATAAAGGTCTGGGGGGTGGTTTTGTGAGTAGGTGAGAGTTGGGCAGCTCCCATCCGGCACCTCCCATCTTTCTTCCTTCTTGCCATTCTTCTATAAAGGCCAGATTTGTGGTTTATGTGACTAATATTTGTACTGTGGACAGATTCTCCTGCCTGAGCTGTGGATCTCTGCATCTCATCCAGACTGACCATAGGCCTCTTGGCTGCCTCTCTAATTCAAACCAAAAGAAATGAAGTAGAGTATATGTTGGCATACTTGCAACTTGTAGGAGCATGTTCACCCTGGCCATTAAACAGACAGAACCTAAGATTTAAACAGAATGAACATATATTCTGATGTAAGTAAAAAGTAATAGTGCATATAAATAACATAAAGTAGTTAGTAGACACTGTTTTTTATTTAAAAAAAAGCGTAAAAGTCATCCTACCAGCGGCAAGTTGCACCTAATCAGGACGGTCTTAACCTCTAGTTTTAAAATCTTGCCATGTGTCAAAAATTACCTCACTATGAATAAGCTTTATGCATCATAAAGAATCATAGCTTCATGCATCGGGGTGGGCCTGTGGGGTGGGTCTTTGGCTCAGGCCTGTGGAGTGGGCCTTTGGGTCTTCCATGTCCACTCCGCTGCCTCTAGTGTCTTTATCTATTATTATATTTTTGCTCCGGCGCCATCCCAAAGCTGCGGGCATCACTTGCACACATTGATTTCCTGCCAGTCGTCATGAAAATGGCGCCGGTGGTGGCACATGTGCAGATTGAGATCTCGGCTCAATGACGAGCTGAGATCTCAATCTGTACATGCGCCACCCCTGGCGTCATTGCCTGAGGTCAATCTGCTCATGCACCGCCATCGGCATTATCTCCTGAAGACTGCCAGGAGATCAATGTCCGCAAGCTTCACCCATAGTCCTTGGACAGCACTAGCGCAAAATTTAAAATCAGAAAGATGATAAAGGTACCAGAGGCAACGGAAGAGCCATAGCAGAACTGAAGAACCTACCCACAGTCCTGCCCCAAAGACCCACTGCGATGCATGAAGCTATGATTACAAGAAAAGGTCATACAATAATTACACAAAATCCCGAAAGCTGATTTCTTCACAGGTATCATTTTAATCAGTGTTAACAGCGTCAATATAGCCATGTGTGTACTTTGCTTAGCAAAATCTTGCTGACAGGTACTCTTTAACAAAAGGCTAATCTAGAGAAGAATCAGTGA
The DNA here is from genome assembly GCA_033576555.1 of Oophaga sylvatica. Classification (NCBI taxonomy): domain Eukaryota; kingdom Metazoa; phylum Chordata; class Amphibia; order Anura; family Dendrobatidae; genus Oophaga; species Oophaga sylvatica. The sequence continues at coordinate 101,721,722 of JARQOD010000006.1, forward strand.
GGAATGATAAGAAGAGTGTAATTTACTGTGGCTACCACCTAATAAAACTAGTTTGTTTTCATTTTTTTTTTTGGGGGGGGGCTTATCTTTTCAGACCGCAGCATGTCCTAGCGTCTTGCGGCGACGCTGCGTCGCCGCAAGGTAAATAACACAGGGCTATGCAGCCCTGCGTTCTTTCCGAATGTGTTCCGGAGGTGTCCGGAAAACATCCGGAAAGAGCGCGCGTCAGAAAGGGGGCGGGGCTTTGGGCGGTGCGGAATTTCCGCTCCGTCCAAAGCGCTGTGGTTCCGGACCGTGGAACCACAGCCTTATAGTTTATGAAGGCGCGATCATTAGGATAAATTTTTATCTCCCGGAGTACCCCTTTAAAGTCCCATTTATTTTAATTTCACTATTGGTTAGGTATCAGTAATATATGTTTCCGGTGTTTAGTAGCATACTTACCGGTTGTCATCTTCTGCAGTTTCCAGTGCTACTCCAGTTTACCTCCGCCATTTGCAGCGCTGACTGGCTAGCTCACATTGCGAACCATTACATCCTATCTTAATAAAATAGCATAGTCTCATAGACTTTCATTGAGAAAGTGAATTCTGGTCACACCAAAACACTTCAATAGTTAAGTGAAAAAAGAGAACACTAGACTGGTAGTTTCTACTTTATTTTGGGGGGAACTGCATATCCAAGCATTTTCACTCAGGACTTTTTCAGGAGATATTTGATATGCTGTTCTTAAAGAAGTACTCACAATGATTTTTTTTTTATTCCCGAACTGTATAAATGAAGCCACATTTTGTAGCGTGGTAATACACTCACCGATTGCCGCCCTTTTTAGTATCCAGCTCCTTTACGCCCCTCTTCTGAGTCGCGTGTAGGAAATTCAGACTCTCTAGATCACACTGAGCTCGATTTATGAGCTGGAACGTCTCTTTTACAAATGTATATAAAAAATGTCGCCTAGATTAACCCCACATGAAGGCGAACAGGCAAACACAGATAGCCACTTCAGCAGGGTTATATATAAAAATAATATATTTTTTTGATTAATTTGTGAAAATAACAACCAATTACATAAAACAGAAGGTGCCTCTTATGTGAGGAAGTGCACAGTAGATAACCTTTGCATATAATGGCGATAATAAATAGGTCATATAATTTTTCTAGAGAGCCAAAGGAGATTGGGGACTCATCGTTCTATGTATATATTTTTATCTTTATTTTATTTTATAGGCAGAGATTTTCTACTGTGCATTTCCTCACACAAAAGGCACCTTCTGTTTTATGTAATTGGTTGTTTTGTCTATTTTAACAAATTAATTAACATACGGTATATTATTTTTATATATAACCCTGTTGAAGTGGCTATCTGTGTTTGCCTGTTCCCCTTCATGTGGGGTTAATATAGGCAACATTTTTTATTTATATTTGTGTGTATAATACCGCAATATTGGACTCCTCCTTGATCTCATATGTCTTTTTTACAAAGTAAGCCTATGGAGCCTTGTATTGACACTCCATAGGCTTTCATTATAAAAGCCTCTTCAGGGTCACAGAGAGCGCCTTGTGATCCGGAGAGTGTGAATTTCCATCACGTGACTCAGAAAAGGCGCAAAATGGCGATGGATGCCAGAGAAGAAGACGATTTCTTAGAATATTAAAGGGAATCTGTCATCCCCTGGACGAATTTAAGCTATTACTATGTGCATACAGGTAATAGAATGATTAAACCAGTCTTACCTTGGCATGTGATGCCTGGAAGTTATTCTGACTTCATTATAATGGCACCCCTTCCTATGCATGTCACACTCACCTTTGACGCGCCGTTGCGGTGATGTAATACTGTGCATGCGTCATCCACTCGCTCAGTTATGTGAAACTTATCCGCACTTCTATAGACAGAGTCTTCATCGATATTCTGCGCAGGCGCCGGAGAGTCACTGTGCAGTAGCAGAAACTCGCCTGCGCAGAAAATCGATGAAGACTCTCCCCATAGAAGGGCTGATAAGTTTCACATAACCACACGAGTGGACGGTGCATGCGCAGGATTACAGCGCTGGAACCGCACGTCATTGGTCAATATGACGTGCATGGGAAGGGGGTGCTATCATAATAAAGAGAGGAGGTAGTGATTTCTTCCAGGCAAGGCACGCCCCGGAGCCTGGAAGAAATCATTAACAAATAACATTAAAACTACTTTTCTCTACATCTACACCGCAGCTATGAGGCATACATGTTGTACTGGTTTAACCACTTAATTAGCTGTATGCCCATAGTAATAGCTTAAATTCGTCCAGGGAGTGACAGATTCGCTTTAACACTACACTAATATTTATACAGACTTAGGGAATGAAAAAATGATCAGGTGTTTCTTTAATATTCATTGGTGCCTAATATTGACCACAACTGTGTGGCATATTTAAATAACTGTTTATTTAGGTATCAAGTATAGATAACTGTTTGACATTCTGTAATGCAGTTGTCAAATGGATAAAAATGTTTTTATTTTTCATCTTTATTTGGGAAAAAAGGTTTAAAATTTTCCTGCTGAGATTCTACAATGGATAAGAAATCGTTTGTTGTAATCATACAGAAAAAATGTCGTATTTAGGGTTGTTTTATCTCCATCAGCTTTTTATGAAATTATTTTTCTATAATATATTCTGTTCCCTGAGGCGATAGTCAGCCAGCGTCTATTTTTGTGCTTACTAGCTGTTTTGCTGCTGTGTTTTCATGCTTGTTAACCACATCTAAGATCAACATTTATTTGCTCATAGTAATCCTATATTAAGCATTTCATCCTAGCAGATATACCTTATCTTGCTAAGGAACTACAGCTGAAGCACGCCATGTGTCAACAAATTCCCTTTTAACAATTTAATTTTTCTATCACCTCTTTGTCACTTTTGACTTCCAATGTTAGGCGTTTTACTTCTAGATAATTTGCTGTCCACTTACCACTAGCTTCTACTTATGCATCAAACACAGTTTCTTGACCGTTCCTTTTCTTATATTTTAGTTTTATAAAACCTTACTGTCACTTTCTGTTATTGTAATTTGATATAACTTTTTTTTTTTTTTTAACTGTTCCCGAACATCCAGGGGTCTGCCCAGCTGTAACGTTGAGCCATGAAAATTAAAAAAAAATCACTTTTTTCCCACAAAAATGTTTTTAACTCCACATTTTGTATTTTCACAAGAGCAACAGGAGAAAATGGATCCCAAAATTTGTTGTGCAATTTCTTCTGAGTACACCAATACCCCATATGTGGTTGAAAACTACTTTTGAGGCACAGTGCAAAGCTCAGGAGTGAAGGAGCGCCATAATTTGCTGGAATGGTTTTACGGTTCCATCCCACATTGGCAGAACCCCTGAGGTGCCAGAACAGCAGAACCCCCCATATAAGTGACCCCATTTTACAAACTACACCTCTCAATGAATTCATCTAGGGTCCAGTGATCATATTCACACCACATGTGGGTGACAGAATTTGATACCATTGGGTCGTGAAGAAAAAATAAGTTACATTTTTACCACCAAGATTGTGTGTTAGCCCCAAGTTTTACATTTTCATACTTGGAACTGGGTAAAAATGACACCAAAATTTGTCCCACAATTTCTGCTGAATGTAGAAATACCCCGTATATGGTGGTATAGTAGTGCTCCCGCAGCGCCGTACATATGTGGCGCATATCAGGAAGGGATTAAAGGATTTCTGTCAGTAGGATCAACCAGGGCCGACGTCTGCACCCGGCAAGTGCCGGGGCCCTGAGCAGGCTGGGGGGCCACTCGACGTCAGGGACATCGGTACACTATGGGGGCCCGGTGTCTGTGCCAGTGCTAACTCCCGTGAGTGGGCCCCCCCGCTTGCTCAGGGCCCTGTCATTTGTGATACTTCCCTCTCCCCGTTCCATCACTGCGGCGTCTTCTGACTGTGACGTTCAGATCAGAGGACGCTATGACGTCACATCTGTGCGCCCTCTGCCTGAACAGTCACAGTGCAGACAGCTGGACGATGGTGATGCTGAGTAGTCCGGAGCAGAGCAGCAAGGAGAGGGGAGTATTTCATATTATTTTATTTTTGTGTTTGGAACATTATATATAGGGACCATCATACACTGGTATGAGGCCCATTATACACTGAAGCATCGTATATGGGGCCCATTATCCACTGGAGCATCATATATGGGGCGCATTATACACTGGAGCATCATATATGGGGCAAATTATATATGGATCATTATATGGGCCCATCATATACTGGAGCATTATATGGAGTCCATCATATACTGTATGGAACATTATATGGGCCCTTTTATGTATTTAGCAATACATGGGGTCCATTATTCTGTATGGAGCAATATACGGGGCCTATTATATACTGTATGGAGCAATATATGGGGCCCATTATACAGTATGGAGCATTATATGGGTCCATTATTCTGTATGGAGCAATTTATGGGGCCTATTGTATACTGTATGGAGCAATATATGGGGCCCATTATACGGTGTGGAGCATTGTATGGGGCTCATTATTCTTTATGGAGCAATTTATGGGGCCTATTATATACTGTATGGAGCAATATATGGGGCCCATTATACAGTATGGAGCATTATATGGGGTCCATTATTCTATATGGAGCAATTTATGGGGCCTATTATATACTGCATTGTATGGGCTCATACTGTATGGAGCATTATATGTGGCTCATTATACTGTATGGAACAATATATGGGGCTCATTATTCTGTATGGATCACTATGTGGTGCCCATAATACTGTATGGAGGACTATACTGTCCAATTTCTGATCTATTGTAGAATTTACAATAGATGTCACTCATGTAATGTAAGAAGTGAAATACCTATATTTTTTTTCCATATCTGTGCATCATGAATTGTGGTATGTGTTAAAGGGCCCACTAAGACTCTTTCGCCCGGGGCCCAAGAAAACCTAGAACCTGCCCTGGGATCAACACTCCTAAGCAGTCTTAGAAATGTCATAGAAATTTGAATGAAATGAAATGTCGATATCTGAAAGCCGATGTCATGTTCCAGACATATCTATGTTTTTATCATATGTAAATACACTGTTAAGATGTTTGAGTCGACACTGATCTCCTTGAGAATCTGCCTCTATGGGCCTTTAGGGTCTGCTTTGGAGTAATAAATCGATTATATTCTCCTACATTGTACTGCTGGTTACTTAAATACACTTTAGGTGAAACCAGACGTGTTGTTGGCCGTGCAGCCAAGGTTCTGTCCACCCGCAACTATCAATGGCATGATCTTATTCATAATCATGTGGCCTTTTGGCTTCACAGCCAACTGCATCTATGGTTGTGCCAAATTCAGGCGTTTCCTAGATTGATGAGCGATTTTAATTCATATTTAACGAACTTCAGAAAGTTTTACTGAGAAATCATAGTAATCTTGATATAAAAATAATAAATCTACATAGATATCAGAAATAAAAAATGGTAACGAAAATGTAAGATTTATATAATTTTCTAAATGGAAAGAGAGAAGCATGCAGCTAAAAAGAACTATGCCAGATATTTCCATCTTGACTACACAGAAAATAAGTGTAGCTTACACTTTGTATTTAGTCCTTTTATTTGAGATGGATTTCAGATGAATGCTATGGAGGTGCTGAGAGTGTTGAAAGTGCACTTGTGCCTTAATAGGAAACAAACACCATTAGAATTGGACTATTTTCACAAAAGCCAGAACATAGCAGGACTGCAATTTCTAGTAACAATATGTTTGGAGGGCAGAGAATGAAAATCCAATCAGCAAAGAGATACAGAAGAGTAGTTCTGAAGAGGCTGCTAAGAGCGGGTGAGGTGAAATGACATTGAAAGTCATTACAGATGGAAAATGCAGCAGAGGCAACACCTGTCATAGAGCAGTGAAAGGAGTGTGCTGCTAACATATTACGAGAGCAGACACGCAGGCCTGGTACAAAATTAATATTCGATTTTCATTCAGTTGATTCAATTAGAACCTGTCTTCCATTATGCTTTACATTTTTTCATCTTGCACAGCTCGCTCGCAGGGAAGATGTGTGGAAGTGAAGGGATTATTACTAATAGAGAGAATGTCATCAATATGTCCATCTATTATGTGCAAACATTTTTAATTTTTGCATTGGCTTCAATTAAATGCAAGATTATCCTTTTTACGCAAAAGTATTGGGTTTTCTTTATACTTACTGTAACTTGTTTTCACTGGACAACCTTTTTCTCACCTATCCACATGCTAGGTAATAAGTTGCTGATCATCGGAGGTCCGACCACTGGGACCTGCACCAATCAGTAGATAGGGTTGTTTGTTTTTATCCCCAACAAAGAACTTTTATCCACATTACAAAATGAACAGGCAAGTCAGACGCCTGGCCTCTGCTCCATTCATTCTCTATAGGGTTGACGGAAAAAGCCGAGAGCATTGCTCAGCAGCCCCATAAGGAATCGATGGAGCTACGGTCAAGCACATTGCTGCTGCATTGTAACCAGTATAAAAGTGCCCCTTCTGTCGATTGGTCCGTGTCTCAGCCGGACCACTATCATTCAATAAGTTGCCAATTATTCGGTGGATAGGCAATGACTTCTTTTCACCGGATAGCCCCTTTACCTTGCAATGAAGGCTCTTTCAAATATCACTTATTTGGGAAAGTGTGCTATCCCTTATTTTTTCTGATAGATCTTTGATTCATTACAATTAATGTGCATTTTCACATGTCCTTTATTTTTGTAGACTAATTGCAAAAAATATAAATACATTTCATCTGTGTGCTATCTGTATTTTACTATTCAATGAGTACAAGATAAAGTAGGTACAGGACTCAGTCCATTAGCTATGTCAGAAATCTGTGACCGCTGGATGGGATTCTTGAGAACCGCTTCCTTTCTCCCATCATCTGTGGCTCTTCTTTTGATTAGCCAGCCTGGCACGCCATTGTGGTGTGTTACACATATGACATCGCGCCAGACTGACTAATCAAAAGAAGAGCTTCTGTCCAATGGCCACAGATAACTGACTTGTGAATCAATTTACAATAAGCCTGGAATACTGTGTCCATTTCTGTGCACCACATTTAAAAAAAAAAAAAACATTGAAAAATTGGAGCAAGTTCATAGAAGACTGGTGGGCAGACTGCAAACTGTCCTACGAGGAATGGTTAAAGGATCTGAGAATGTTTAGCTTGCAAAAAGAAGCCTAAAAGGAGATTTAATGGTGGTCTACAAATATCTGAAGGGATGTCACAGTGTAGAGGGGTCATCATTATTCTCATTTGCACATGGAAACACAAGAAGCAATGGAATGAAACTGAAATTGAGAAGATACAGATTAGATATTAGAAAAAACTTTTTGACAGTGAGGGTGATCAATGAGTGTAATAGGCTGCCACGAGAGGTGGTGAGTTCTCCTTCAATGGAAGTCTTCAAACAGAGGCTGGACAGACATCTGTCAAAGATGGTTTAGTGAATCCTGCATTGAGCAGAAAGTTCAACATTATGACCCTGGAGATCCCTTCCAACTCTAACATTCTTTGGTTCTAGTACAAGAAGGTAAAGATTTTTTTTCATCATAATAGAAAATTGATTAATGGACTGTAAAAACTAACACACAGTCCAAGGATGAATTCGGTGTGCTGGCAAAAAGCAAACGGCTTTTCATGTACCACAAAAAAATCACATGGGAAACTGGCCTAACTGGAAGACACCACCACCAGATATAAAACTTTTTTCTTTTGATACGTACTGGTAATCCTCAACTGCAATGGTTTATTCAACTTATATTTTTGTTACAATTCAATGCAAGTGTGTCGACCCGCCACCACAATTGTGGATTACCAGGGCAATGGGGTACTCAGAGCCGAGCCCATGGAAGTCTATGGGGTTTGTCACAGGTAGCTGTGGCTCGGTCTGTGGCCCGGGCGGTCTGGCGTTCGTTGGGGATATATTTACAGGGGATAGGTTTATGTACAGTTCGTGACGCCACCTGTAGTCTTCTGGTAATATGTACCAGCGCTGCTGTAGATCTCTGAGGGGATGGTGATGCAGCTAGATGTCGGGTCCCCTACAGGTGGGACTGGTCCCTCAAAGTCTATGGGATTTGTGAAGTCGGGTGCAGATAAAGAACACAGTCTCACACGGTCAGCGTCTTTCCATACCTTTACTTGTAAGATGTTCAGGCAGGTCCCAGGGAGGCTGATCCAAGGAGAGTGTATCTTGAGACAGCAGCTGGACAAGTTAGGGGCCTCCTTTACTTCCAATACAACGAGTACAACCAGCCTGAAGCGTAGTTCCCTCAAAATCTCCAGCTAATCTATAGCTGTAACACCCAGTCAGCTTTGTGTTAGGAGCCTTCCTGCGAAGAAGCTGAATTCTTATCTTGTCGTGCACTGACTCAAAGTCTTCACTTCCCTGACCCCAGTTACGTACTGACTATAAGGGGCTGTTTGCCGCGACCTAAGGTCCGGTAAATTCTGGTTTTCTTATCACTCTGCTTGAAACAGTAGTGATCCTTCGGTCCCAGTGACCGGTTGCAATGTGCAGGACTTCTCAATCCGTAAGCACTATTCCAATAAAACCACTGTGCTTTCGCCTTGTCCACGCTGGTAACATAAGCACTCACACTAGCCAAGGGTCGAGTAGTCACTTCTTTCTTTCCTTCACTTCAAAGTTAGCTACAGATGCTCAGTTATCAATAGGCAGGAGCACGTCTCTGAACCTGATACCGTCCTTTAGACAGGATGCTGAAGACTTTCTGCACTAAACTTCTTCTTTCCTTCCAGTGTATGCTGATGAGGTACAGCTCTGACTAGACTAAGGTGAATTCAAACACCTGTACCAGCCTCCACGATCTGAACTGATGATAGAGCAGGCTGGACTCCTTCCTCCTCCAGACGTCTTCTCTCTCTGAAGTCTAGACACAGACTCCAAATCACTCTAACACATACCTTGACCACTCCCTCAAGAGCAAACTCCACTACCCTAAGGGTGTGTCTAGTATATGTCGAGTGAATGGATATTTAGCATTAAACTGCTGTCTCGCCATACACTCTCCAGGGTACTGCGTGTGCCTAACACCAGGGCTACACACAAGCCTTTTAAATCACTCACTACCTAATACTGTATATATCCTTCCAGACACTTTCACATTTAGAGCACATATACTAGACTGTATTATAACCCTACAACCTAAAGGTACTGTCACACTAAGCGAGATCGCTAAAGCGTCAGCGATTTTATGACGCAGTAGCGATCTCGTTAGCGACGCTGCTGTGTGTGACATGTAGCGGCGATGTGGCCCCCGCTGCGATGTCGCTGATCGCTCATGAACGTTCTGAGCCGTTTTTTGGTTGTTGGTGTCCCGCTGGTGAGCCTGAATCGCTGAGTGTGACACCCTTTATGAACGACTTTACCAGCGTCGCAGGCGGGACTAGGTTTTCCCAACGACCGCAGAGGTCGTTATACAGATCGCTGATCTCTGATGAGATCTTTGTGTTTGGAAGCTAACTAGCGACCACATAGTGATCGCACTAGCGATCTCGCCAGGTTGTGTCGTTGTCGTGATCGCTGGTGCGATCTCTAAGTGTGACAGTGCCTTTAGTCCTCCAAAGCAAAATAAAAGTCTTCTATGGGGCCGTTCTGTACTATTTTTTATTTTCTTGCGTAAATCTATATGAAACTGCCCGGTATAAAAATTCCATACAATAATACTGCACCATGTGGAGGCACTAAACAGCATGGATAAAAGAACATGTGCCCTGTACAGTCTCAGATCACCATAGATGTTCCACTGTTGCTTATGTGCACTTAGGGACCACATACGTCTGCGGCTTGATTCTTTTTCATTACTTTCCAAAAATATGTAATTTTTAAACCATAAACCAATAATAGCACCATGGTGTATTTATTGAAAATCTATGTAATGCATGCTTTGCCTTAAAAAATGTGATTTGTTAAATATAATTTGACATTATCGTCTAATAAATATTTTCTGTTTCACATAAGTCTTCTTTTGTGAAAATGCTTGGATAAACCAGTTTACGCATAGGTCCTTTTGTTTCAGTCATTTACAACCAGCATGTGTTAACTTGAAGATTAGAAAAAGCCAAAATAGCATAACTTGTAAAAACCACCTCAATTGTATTAAGCAAATGTAAACGAAACACGGACTGTTACATTTCACTGCACAAAATACAATTCAATTGCTTATAATCGAAAAAAGATTCAATTAGAAATTTTCAAATTCATTTACACAGTGATTTTTTTTACATAATAGAAGTGATTTGCATGTAATTGGTAAGTACTGCTTAAGGACTAGAGCGCAAGTATATTGTTAAACTCCAGCATAGGGTTGATTTTTTTTTTTTTAGTTTAGACTGTATTAATATAATATATAATATAATATAATTAATATAATAATATATCAGTAATGTCTCCGGGTCTGTGAATTTACAGCTCAACATAAAGTATTCAAATTAAGCCACATTTATCAAAATGGTGGGCATTTGGTGCTAAATTTGACAAAGTACTCCACACAACTTTTATTTTCGTTATACCATAAAAACTTCCCTTGTTTACATCATATTTCTTATACCACAAACATGGTTGTGCCTTATGCATTACAAAAATTATTTGGAAGGACCTTGTCAGCCATAATGGGTTCAGACAGAAACTATCCCACAGTATTTATCAGCCCATCTGTTTCTGATGGTCACATCTATAATAGTTTGCATAATAATAAATCTTTACAAATATCCCTTTACTTTTAAGTGTCATTTTTTAAAGCTTTTAGAAAGGGCTCATAGTCAGGCCAATACCTAGCCAGTAGTGTTGAGGGAACGTGCTCGGATAAGGTGTTATCCAAACACGCTCAGGTGCTAACAGAGTGTCTTCGGCGTGCTCGGATGCTGTGTTTGAGTCGCTGCAGCTGTATGTCTCGCGGATGTTCAACAGCCACAACACATGCAGGGATTGCCTAACAAACTGGAACTCCCTGCAAGTTTTGCTGCTGACTCAAGAAATGCAGCCTCAGCGAATCGATCATAATATTCAAGCATGCCAAAGATACTCTGTTAGCACCCGAGCGTGCTTGGATAACACCTTATTCGAGGACGTTTTCTCAACACTACTAGCCAGTACTTTTGTGATGTAATTGACAGCTCTGACCTCTGTTGCTCTTACTATGGTAAATCTGCAGAGAAAAATATTCTGGGGGCCCTAAAAGTATCATCTCTTTACAATCTGTATATATGGGATGGACTTTCCGAATCAGATGAAACTGTATACTGTGTAAGATGGCCGTCGGACGAGTCCTTGAGGGGAGATATGTGTCATCGCGGCTGTTAGCTGCGGTGATGTGAGCTCGGAAGCATGCTCCAGCACATATAGTGTCAAGCGAGTTATTAGGCCATTCCAGGGCCGGGTTTTATGAGCAATCATAAGAGATGGGTGGGAATGACTGTTCACATATCCCCACCTCAGTGGCGTGGTTTGGCAGATAAAATGGAGGCCAAGTGCCTCATTCAGGGTCTGGAGGTGTTGAGGCCTCCAGTGTGTTTGCTAAAGACACTGACCTGAGTGGGCGGACCTGTCGCGTTATATGGACTATTTATTTTAAGTTTGTTTTCACTTTGTGAAGGCTATCCTTTGTTTGCTTGTGCTTAAACAGGTTTATGAAGTTAATAAACCTGACCGGACATTTTCTTATGGAACCGCTTTCCGTGCCTACCTCAGACCGCAGCTGAGTGAGTGTAACCTTACAATTGGAATGACCATTTAAAGTGATTGCTGTATCCTCAGAGACTCCATGTGGATTCCCCCATAAGATAAAACTTTATAACTAGGGACAGTGAGAGGCAATACATTTTCAGAAGCCATAGTTATGTCTGAGACAGTTGCTGGTGTAATCCATATACAAAACAGCACACTCCAATCTTCAATTAGGAAGTATTGATTTACAAAATTGGATACAAATCCAAAATAATCATGTGGAGACACAGCTGGTTACAATTCAATGATCTGTGACAAAATGGAAAACTTTTCCATAGCCTTGATTTTACTATATCACTGAATGGAAGAGTATAAAGCCCTGATAGTGCTAATTGTGTACAAAGAGCAACTATGCTGTGGGCGCTGGCAATGAAATTGGTGGAGCGTCATGCTCAGAGAATACAAGAGATATAATTCACCACACACATAGACTGAATAAATGCAAAAAAGTGATATTTATTGTAGTTCTCCACATCAAAGAAAAAAAGTGCCACGTAGCAAGCAAGATGAATAGACATAAATACCCTTACATAAACTTATACCCGACGTTTCGATCCTCCTGGATCTTAGTCATGGGGTACTGTTGGGAAATCAGAAAAAGCAATCAGTGCGATATAGCACATCAACACCTATATACAAATATACATATATACATATTTACAATATTATGAACAATATTTAGATGTGGAAGATTAATGGCAAATTCCAGACATAAACAAGAGTATAATAGTATGCATGCAACAATAATATAGAATCCACTTGTGTAATATATAAACTGTTGGCAATTATGCATAATAAAATTACACAGAAGAAAAGTTTAGGGAGAATGTAAAAGTACCTTAGAAGTAGGTATTTCAAGGATAAGGCACTTAATGGAAATAATTGATCACTGCCCCTGTTAACAATTGCCAGGTACTAGGGTAGAAGAAAAATACATTACTCAATAAAGGGATATCATAAAAGAGTCCAGCTGTAGGGCTTCTATTACCTGTCACTGTGGCTAGACATTGAGGGCGTTATGAGCCAGAAGAAAAGTAGTGCTGAAGGAAAAGAAAGCGTACTGTGAAGACCCCTTAATTCCTGTATATTGGTGGGGTATGATAGCACGTCTCTAGAGTACCCGTAAATACCTGTATGAAGGGGCGTTAAATGAGGCGGCGCTCCCGCGCCCTGCCACAGCTGTTAGATGAGGCTGTATGTGGACACAGGGCGAGCCCTGTTTAAATAATTGCGCTGTGTCACGCCGGCCCGGAAATACGTCACCGGACCGGAAGTGACTTGGCGCCACAGTATAGGAAGATCGCGCATGCGCGATGCCTGTCTCAATCGCCATGTTGGTTGTTGGCAGGGAATACATAGGCGTGATAAGCGGAAAGGAACAGAATATATGGGCATAAGAGGCGGAAAGGAGCATATGTATATTTGTATATAGGTGTTGATGTGCTATATCGCACTGATTGCTTTTTCTGATTTCCAAACAGTACCCCATGACTAAGATCCGGGAGGATCGAAACGTCGGGTATTAGTTTATGTATGGGTATTTATCTCTATTCATCTTGCTTGCTACGTGGCACTTTTTTTGTTTGATGTGGAGAACTACAATAAATATCACTTTTTTGCATTTATTCAGTCTATGTGTGCGGTGAATTATATCTCTTGAATTGTCTTGGTACCTACATAGGTCCAATTTCACCAGCACCTCCATAACCGTGACCTGTGTGCACACCCATTTCCTAGTGCTCAGGGAATAGTCAGCTCTGTTTGGTGAGGCAAGTGTGAGTAGTCTCAGTCAATTAGATGGAGCCGAGCATGTCTAAGAACTACACAAAATAGAGCATTATGCCCTGGAAGCAAAAGTGCAGTGTCATAATCCTATAAAGTGGCAATCAATTAGCCATGTCATCTGTGGCAGTCTTTGGCTATGTTGTGGCACTAGTGGAGTAAGAACCTTGCACAGAATGTCACTAGTAGAGGAAGATTGGGTGCCATTTTTTGACACATATGGGAAGCTGTAAAACTCTTTTTCAGTCGAACAAGACTATGGCTTTTCTGTTAAACCCTCTTCAAGGGTACAGAACTATGGCTCTACTGTGAAACTCAACAATGGTACAAGACTGTGGCTCTATTGTGAAACTTTCTTCCAGATGTACAGGATTATGTATCTATTTTGAAACCTTTTCCAAGTCATATAAGACTATCGGTCTGTTGTGAAATCCTCCAGGGTTACAAGGCTATTTCTCTATTGTAAACCCCTCTTCCAGATGTGCAATACTATGTCTCTACTGTGAAGCCCTCTTCCAGTTGAATTAAGGTACTGCCACACTTAGTGATCTCGTTAGCGATCTCAATAACGACGCAAGCTAATGAGATCGTTTTGTGATCATTTTAATGTCTCTAGTAGCTGCCACACTTAGTGATCTCGTTAACGACTCAAAAGCGGTTAGCGATCTCATTAACGACTTAACGGTCATTGCGATGTAAAAAACAGCGCACATCGCTCACAAAAGGTGCCAGACACAGCGATATAGGCTCACCAGCGGGACGCCAACGATCTAAATACGGTCCAGAACTCTAGTGAACGATCAGCGAGATCACAGCAGGGGCCACGTCGTTGCTACATGCCACACACGTTAGCGTCACGAACGAGATCGCTAAATAGTGACGTATTTAGCGATCTCGTTAGCGACGCTGTTTAGTGTGGCATACCCTTAGGTTATGACTCTATTGTGAAACCTTCTAAGATTACAAGACTATGTCTTTATTGTGAAAGCCTCTTCCGGATGTGTAAGACTATGACTCTATTGTGAAACCCTTTTCCAGGCACACAAGACTATGGCTCTACTGTGAAACCCTCTTCACAGGTACAGGACTATGGTTCTATTGTTAAACCATCTTCAAGGGTAAAAGACTATGGCTCTAATGTGAAACCCTCTTTCAGACATACATGATTATGGCTGTTATGAAACCTTTTTCCAGGTGAATAAGACTATGGCTCTATGATGAAACCCTCTTCCATGGTAACTGTAGTGCCAGCGTCCCTGCACACTTCCCTTCTCCCCCTGCAGGGATGCTGACTCATTGCCGCGTCCCCCGTTCTGCACTTTCTCCTCCTCCTCCTTCTGCTGCCTGGGGTCTGTGCATGGCACGCAGATCACCTAGCACTGTGCTTAGGGAGCTCGCTCCCTCCTTCTTAAAGGGACAGTGTGCCATCCTAATGTGTCCCCAGCCAGTGGCTGGGAGACACTTACTATATAAGGCACCTCCACCTGATGGGAAGTGCCTGAGCAACGTATTCACTTTGCTAGTTTCATGCTTGCTGGTTCTCAAGTCCCCTATTCTAGTTTACCTTCCAGTACCTGCCTGTGCTTGCCTGTATATCACTGTACCTGCCTGTGCTTGCCTGTATATCAGCCGTACCTGCCTGCACCTGCCATGCCCACCTTTATAACAGCCATACCAGCCTATACCTGCTGTGCCCACCAGTATACCAGCTGCACCTGCCAGTGCCTGCCTGCACCTGCCAGTGTCTGCCTGTATAACAGCTGTTCCTCTCTGCACATGCCATTGCCTGCCTGTATTCCAGCTGTCCCTGCCAGTACCTTCCGCTCCTGTGTTCCTGCCGTGCCTCCCTGTACCAGCTGAACTTTGCCTTCTAGGCCCTTCCAGCTTCCTATCCTTGGGGGTCAGCTGCCGTGTGTCTGAGGTCCGTCCTGGTGTAGCACCTGGTGTTCATCTGGAGCCAAGTCTAACCTCACCATCAGGGGCTCTAGTGAAGAGTCAGGTGTTTACCTAGTTAGTCCCCTCCAGGCTCTCCTCAGACCTCTGCACAGTGGTTCCTCCACCACTGCCATTACAAGAAAATATCTCTATTGTGAAGACAGACGTAAAATACTATGGTTTTACTGTGAAAACTTTCCACCAGTCATACAAGATTATGCCTCTATTGTGAAACTCTCTTCCAAGGTTACAAGACTATGTCTTTATTGTGAAACCCTCTTGCAAATGTACAAGACTATGGCTCTATTGTGAATTCCCTTTCTAGGCACACAAGACCATGGCTCTACTGTGAAACCCTATTCAAGGGTACAAGACTATGGCACTAGTGTGAAACCCGCTTCCAGATGTACAAGACTATGACTCTATTGTGAAACCCTATTGTGTAAACCATCTTCAAGGGTACAAGACTATGGCACTAGTGTGAAACCCTCTTCCAGATACATACAAGACTATGGCTCTATTATGAAACCCTCTTCTAGGGATAAAAGATTATGGCATTATTGTGAAACCCTCTTCTGGGCACCCCAGACTAGCTCACACTCTTTATTCTTGCCAGGCAAGATAATAACAGTAAATGCCTCATTCTCTTTTAAAGAAGGTATGCAAAAAAGAAGTAGATTATAAATGATGTAAAATGTAGAACAGCTGGATATTCTTCACCAAAATGAAATAGAAGGAAAGCGTTCTTATGCAAATTGAAGGTTGTGCTATTTTTAGTCCTATCAAAGTTTTGTTTAGCTTAACGAACACAAGAAAATTATTCTATGATTAAATTAACCCTTGTTAGACCCTGCTCTCTGGAAACTATTTTGAGAAATCTGTTCTCGCTCTATAAATATCTCATCCTGCAAAATAAAATCCATTTGTTTGTCTAAGTACATAATATGAGACCTTCATATTCACTCCCAATGTTCTCAGAAGCATACTGCAAGCAATCCATGTTTTATGTAAATGTCTGTGAATTATAGTTCATATATGCTAACATTAATTATTAACGATCCGTCACTTATTATGCAGAATATGAGCGATGTAGAATTTAGTAGCTTATGTTTTGTCATCCTCTACTACCTTTAAACCCGTGCACGGTTTCCTTCCATCAGGTTTTGATAGTCGTTGAGCTCAATGTATAGACAAAATGTTATCATGTCAGGATTTTCCCTTCCAATGCAGAAGCACGAAGCATGCAGTTACTGTTCAATTGTGAATTATATTTCTAGTTTTCTATGGTGAATTCATTTTTTCAGATCTAGTGATAATTGGTGACATCTCTGATGTTCCTGGGATCCAGTATTTTTGGGTTATTTGAGTTCCTGATATTCCATAGCTTGCAGTTTCCTGTGCCTGTATGTAGTGGCCTGTTGACTGCTGTACTTGGTGCTCTTGAGTCTTTGATGTCTGGTTATTTTGTGTGTACACAAACCTTAAGGAGCCTTTCCACTAGCCAATTCACGGCGTTAAATGTCTACTGATTGCCTACATACAAGTCAATTTGGCGGTCATTTAATATTCTGATTAAATAGGCCGACCACACTTCTAATGTGCACAGAGGGTTCAGTAATAGATCATTCTGTCCGCATAGACTTTCAGTACTCTTCATCACACATTTCATGTTTACACAAGACAATGTGCTGCCGAGAATGAGGATATTTAAGCAAGCTTAAAAATAATTTCGCCCTGCAAATAAGCATTTTGCTCATTTGTCAGGTGGTCAGAGAGTTTACACTGCACAATTATCAGAAAATAAGAGTTTCTGGAAAGTTCCTGGCTAGTTCTTGATAGTCAGCCAGTGTAAGTGCACCCTTAGTGCATAGTGGTCTGTTGATACAGTCCCTGGTATACAAATTGGATCTAAAAATTGGAGGGGCATGGGGGGGGGGAATTGAGACTGCACTGATCCTCCTATTGGCTGTCTTTTTATTGTATCCTTCTTTCCCTAAGCACTCATCATGGCATCCTTCTTATCCATAAGCATCAATTGAATGTGTACTAATCTATGTACATTGGTGAAGACTTACATTGTCTATTGTGCTTTCAATAAGGGACATCTCAAATTGGATATTGCAATTGATATTTTCTTGGGTGGATTAAGCACACAGCATGTTAATGCTGTACTCGACTTGTTAATTTTGCAGAATTATTAGTGGAAACATGTTCATTAGATACCATATTCTATGCATACTAGTGATTACCATAAGGATTAGCACGACAAACTATATATATATATTTTTTATTTTTTTGATTTTTTTTAAAACATTTTTTTTTACTTTTTGAATGCTTCAATAGTCTCCATGGGAGACTAGAAGCTGCACTACTTTGATTGCCTCTGCTACACACAGGCAATGATCAGATCGCTTGTGTGTAGTAGAAATGCTCACTTGCT
Organism: Oophaga sylvatica; assembly: GCA_033576555.1. Lineage (NCBI taxonomy): Eukaryota > Metazoa > Chordata > Amphibia > Anura > Dendrobatidae > Oophaga > Oophaga sylvatica. Next base: position 101,739,659 of record JARQOD010000006.1, read on the forward strand.
ATGAGTGCCGACCATGGGGCTGCTCTCAATGCAATCTGGCAATGACAACCACAGAGGTCTGCTGAAGACTTGTGGTTGTCATGCTGACCCATTGGTGACCCGCTATCACATGACGGGGTCACCCATAGGCATGATTAGTGACGCACTTCCTGTAAGCACGACTTAAATGCCGCTGTCAGAGATTGACAGCGGAATTTAACTGGTTAACAGCCACGGGTAGATCGCAATTCCACCCGCGTCTGTTGTGGGCACATGTCAACTGTATAGAACAGCTGTTATGTGCTTGGAAACGGGGAGTTCGACATGTGCGTACTATTACTGCACATGTTGGAAAGGGGTTAAAGAGGTTGTCCAGCTAAATAATATCTTTATCTTTATTCTTGTGTAAAATTAAAATCTATACAACTTACTCATATACATGACTGTCACCAAGAGTGAATAAATCGCTCACCGTGCAGTAAATGATCATATCTGTCCTTTGTATGCAATGGGTGCCATTTCAAATGTTGCTGACCATCAGGAAATTAGTGTGTGAAAATATAAACCCTCTAAAAACAATGTTCTTTAATATACTTGGTCATCGTCACCATCTCAGCCTGTGATTTTTCATCACAAATTTGCAGCCATCATTTATACCATCCATCAACTGAACCTCTTGATGAACCGAATGGACAGGGAAACGCGTTGAGGCAGTTCCTACAACTAATGATAAGTTTATCCATCTATTTATTAATCTGCTAGAGATTTTCTTGTATTAAAATAGGCTGTCACCCATTTTCTGTCTTCAGCTCATTGTATCAGGGCTTAAAAGGGAGAATGAGGGAGAGCCGTTGAGGCCCAGGAGCGCCAATCTGCTTGTACTGGGGTTCCAACATTTGTGTTAGGCAGTATTAGTTCAGGCAAAGAGCAGGGATTTATAAGTCTAAAGTTGGTATTGTCAGAAAGAATTTTAGGATATTTGTTTAATACGATGGTCCTTATTTGGACTATCACTTATTTCCACAATGGTGTTTTTTAACCAAGTATATTAAAGTACATTGTTTTTAGAGGGTTTATATGTTCACATACTATTGGTCCTCAACAATTTGGATAGTTCTTTTTCTTTCATCAGGAAATTAGTCAAAGTAAAAGTATAGTTGAAAAGCACATCCAAAAAATTAGAATTTTCAAATTTTATTCCATTGGTTCCTTTTAATTGTTCAATACCTATCAGATCCCCATAGCCCTAGAATCACCAGCAGTTGTGTCTACATATCTGAATTCATTGCCCATTAGTCCCTTTATTACATTAAACACATAAACATATTTTTAGAAAAAGTTTTCTAAAGTCCATTTATTATATGTAAATGAGGCCTTTGACTAGTGGATGTGGTGTTAAAGTCCCTAGACTAGTCGGACTACCTAGCATGTTATCACGTCACTGTTGGGCTTAACTTACAAGCATCGGCGTCATCGCCAGCACTATACATACCTCGCGCATGCACCCAGCTTCTTTCCCTCACTGCATTGATCTTCTGGAGCCGGGTACACACATACTGGTTTCAGAGAGGTGCACTGCGCATGACCAGAAGTCTTCTTCACTTTTGATAATGCTCGATGCGCCTCTCTGAAGCCGTCACACGTACACCTGGCTTCAGAGGATCAATGTAGTGAGGGAAAGAAGCCTCGTGCATGTACATGGTATGTATAGTGTTGGTGATAACACCGGCTCTTGTAAAGGGCCCGTCTCACACAACGATCTCGCTAGCGAGATCGCTGCTGAGTCACTAGTTTTGTGACGCGGCAGCGAGCTCACCAGCGATATCGCTGTGTGTGACATTCAGCGACGATCAGCCCCCCTGCCGGGTATCGCTGATCGTCGCTGAAATGTCTGGACATTTTTTTGATCGCTGGTTTCCCGCTGACAGGCACGCATCGCTGCGTGTGACAGGGGGAGACCAGCGATCCGCTGGTAACCAAGGTACACAGCGGGTTTCCAGGGCGGGGCTGTGCCTAGAAACCCGCTGTGTACCTTGGATACCAGCGCCCTGATGCAGGGAGCTGGTAACCAAGGTACACAGCGGGTTTCCAGGCACCGCGCAGCGCCTGGAAACCCGATGTGTACCTTGGTTACCAGCTCCCTGCATCAGGGCGCTGGTATCCAAGGTACACTGCGGGTAACTAGCGATGTTTACCCGCAGTGTCCTTGTGCTGATCGCTGCCCTGAGCTGCCTGTTTGGCTTATTTCACTTGTATTGAGCAAGGCCAAGCACATCTAATTGACACATGACTGCATGTATGCAAAACACATACTTACGGTCATGGAACCGTCCGCTCTCACCGTCAACACCGGAGAATCCTGATGGCATGTGGTCTACACTCTTTAAGGATTCAGAAGTCTGCAGTCAACAGGACAACCCCTAAAAATAGTTACATTTTTAAAGTCTTCAACTGGAATTCAACATCAGATGCTTGTTCTGAATAGTAATATTTGTTAGGAATGTAAAAGAAACTTTAATCTATTTCATGAGAGCTTGCTGCATCCTGCACTGCATTAATATTGTGACCAGGTATTGGTAAGTATGGCTGCTTTTTTATCTGATGTGTTTTGGATATTATGTCCTTTTTAGTGAATTACTTTGATATTATTAATTGCTATATTACCTTTTTTGTTAACTTTAATGTATGTTTTTCATGTTCAGGGTTGGTCCATCATGTTTCAAACTTGATTGTGGAAACAGCAGCGTTGTATCTGGACAATGACAAAAGTCGTCTGAAAGCTGCTAATGCACAGCTACTTTCACTGCTTGACGTCCTGCATTGCCTTCTAAAATACACTTCTGGTGTAGTACGAGTGGTCATTCAGGTATGGGAAAGTGCATTCAATTTATCAGTATATTTAGTATAGTGGGAGACTCAAAAAGAAAGGTGCAGATTTATAGCCTTGGTATTCTTATCCCCAAGAACATAACACAAATTTATTAACAACGTCTGGACAGAACTGGGCTCTCACCTAGACATCTGCCGTGTCATCAGTGGAAATTATTTTGTAGTAAATAGATAAAACCTGGATGGCTAGTGTGACTTTTCATGTTAATAAATTTGTGTTATTTTCTCAGTTATGACAACCAAAAGGTATAATTTTGTCCCATCCTTTTTTAATCATCATGTTTTAGTCCATTTGTTTTCTATAAGAATTTCCTATGTACATTTTCTGTAAGGCCATACAAAAACGGGTGAAAAAAGATAGTTATAACAAAGATGGTTCTCCATGAAATGAATTTATTTTGTATTTCATTGTTGCTTCATTAATTAGATAATTGAGAAATCATGTTATTTTTCAGTGTTATATTTTACAAGTAGAAATTTTCAGGGAACACCTGCATCAGAGACATCTTTCCTACATAATGAACACATATGAAAAGCTTTACTTCCTCATTCTGCGTGTGTAGTCCTATGTTCATACTGTGTTGTTGGCATTCATTTAATCTATATACCAGGAAGAGCTAGTTTACTTGTAAATAGATTTGGTGGCGAATGTCTAACAGTGGAATCCATCTTTCATAGACTAATATTGTGAGCTTTTTGTATAATGTATTCCTTAAGCAGATGCCATTATACCCTTTGGGTGGTAGATGCCACTATTATTTATCCGCTTAATGTATCCATCAACCAAAGACCAACATGGCATCCATTTAATTAATTTGACATAAAGATATATTTGAGAAGTTCATTACCTATCCGTTGAACATTTGTGTGGATAAGGCTCCATATAGTGGCATCCATCAACCATACGATTCAATGTTTAAAGTAATATACTTTACATGTTTGTTTTACTGGACTTTGTGGCCTAGAATGGTATGGTGTTATACACTTTTTTTTTGTGGTATTCTTATGTATACTTGCGAGACTGATGCCAACAGGACACATCTTTTGACTCTGTTTGGCAGTAGAGCCCATTAAATAAGTTTAGCTTGTTTGTCGAGAACCTAAGAAATTTTGGACAAAAACTCGATGTGAGCATAGCCTAAAGGAACGGGAGGAGGGGGAAGGGCTATATGCCGTCAGTAAAAATACATTTATACTCTTAGGCTTTCCCCTGTGAGAGCAATTCTTTATTTTTACTCATATTACCAATCAGGAAATAAAGAGTATGTTCTCTCTGATGTCACCTTTAGGTGGAGAACGTTTTCCACTAGTAAAGCAGTGAAATGAGCAGTTGCATCTTCTCACTGTGCCAGAATAACAAAACTGAAATATAATATAAACTTCGGCAATCCAAGTTGCAAGGAAATGAAAGTTTATATGTAAACTTGAATCACAGACATTCAAATTAAGCCATCGTTTTGGCCCGTATGTGGCCTTTGTCAAGGTAAGTCTGTGGGTGCCGCGATAAGGCTTCAGGGTCTGTGGATGCCGTGACAGGACTCTAAGATCTAGTCCTCCATGTTTGGAGATCTCCTCAGCAACATGGAGAACTAGATCTTAGAGTCCTGTCACAGAATGCACAGGACCTGAAGCCTGAACACGGCATCCACAGACTTACCTTGATAAAGGCCACATATAGGCCGAAATGTTGGCTTAATTTGAATGTCTGTGAGTCAAGTTTACATATAAACTTTCATTTACTTGCAACTTGGAGTGCTGAAGTTTATATTTCATTTATGTGACTTGCTGTCATACTTCAGAGCACCCAATCATACTGTTGAGCGACACCTATCATCCATTAGAATAACAAAATTATCATGCTTATAAAGATGTACTAGGATTTATTCACACATCACAGTCATGTTTTTAGCTTCTTTCACAGCAATTTTGTAAGAATCAAGATACAAATAAGCAATTGTGATATTTGAATATCCTTTTAAGAAGTGAATAAAATCAGAATTATGAATGAAAGTCACTTTCAGCTTTAGAGTTCGTCATTTGTAGATCCGTAGTATAAAGTAAGATATAACTAATTGAATCCAAAACCTCACAAAGGAGAAATAAATATACTGTTTTCACTTTGCCTAAAACATTCCATCTTGATGTGATTTACTCATTCTGTGTTCTTTTTTTATCTGTCCTATGTTTTTTCATTAGCAGGTGAAAATTACTTATGACACATTTTACTTTACACGTCTATGCTCCAAAATATTCAGTGTGAATGCTCTCAAGATGCTGAAAACATGACAGTAATTCCAGAAATGTACTTTGATTTTCTAGGCTCAGAAGACTGGACAAGATGGAGACACTCACACAGCCGAGGAGCTTCTCATTGTGAATAAACCTCTAACGGATTTAATCAGTTTACTTGTTCAGCTGGTAAGTCGTTCTACAAACGTTACCATATTCTATAGTTGTATTCCGCACATGCAGCAATTTTTGTAGAAACATGGCAGACATTTTGAAAGATAGCTGTCAGTACAGCCTATTACTAAACTAAGTCACCTGCAGAAATGTAGCATATAAACTTTAAAGAAAGATGTGCCGTCATCCTGTATACTGAATTTGACATTGGATGCGGAAAGATGCAGATGTTATCAAGGCAATCACCTGAAGCCCTACAGATGAGTTGCATTGGTCCTTTTAATTAGAATTGACCTTTATATGATAAATGCTAAGCAATAGATAGTTGTATACATAGCATGACTGTACATGTTTAACTCTGTGGCATTTCAGAGAAAATAGTCGCCAGGAACCAAGCCACAATGGAGACTAGTCAGACAAGCATGCCCTCCATGCTCCCCTTGAGTGACAGGTCACTCCTTATATGCGCACGCCAGGAGACCGGTCAGTCACTGGCAATGTGCTGGGAGAAGGTGCCGGGGACCCATCTGTCCACTACGTTTTTCACTGGAACACTGCAGCGGTTCAGAGTTGAATATATATGGCTGAAATCATGCAGCCAGTGTCGAATACTTGCTACCTGTGGATCGGGCAGCCTGTATCAGCTTTCAGGTTCCCTTTAATCCTGTACCAAGTAAACTTCGTAATACATAGAGTATCTTTAATTTCTAAATAGAAATAATGCTAGCTTGGGTTAAATATCATGGCTCACATGGTTGACTTTTTTCTTTTTTTAGAATTTTGGTGGGTTTAGATTAGATCAGACCCGGGCAAGGGGTGGCCCGCGGCCGCATCCGGCCCGCCGGCTGTCCGTGACCGGCCCGCGGAGGCGCTCCGGCAGTCTCAGGGCCCCGGCATCAGCTGGCACAATACTTACCTCTCCCGTGCCTCCGCTGCTGCAGCTCCGGGCTCCACCGGCGCTTCCTCTCACAGCCGGCCGCTGAATGACGTCATCATTCAGCGGCCGGCTGTGTCAGAGAGCGGGGACGCTGGACAGGTAAGACGTGTCTCTGTGTGTGTCTGTGTCTATGTAGTGCGGTGCTTTGTGTGTGTGTGTGTGTGTGTGTGTGTGTGTATGTATGTGAGAGAGTGCTTATGTGCTGTCTGTGTGTGATGATGGGCAGGCATTGCTGATAATGGGGAGGCATTGATGATGATGGGAGAAGATGATGATAATGGGCAGGCATTGATGATAATGGGCAGGCATTGATGATGGGGAGAAGATGATGATGATGATGATGGGCAGGCATTGATGATGGGGAGAAGATGATGATGGGCAGGCATTGCTGATAATGGGGAGGCATTGATGATGATGGGGAGAAGATGATGATAATGGGCAGGTATTGATGATATTGGGCAGGCATTGATGATGGGGAGAAGATGATGATGATGATGGGCAGGCATTGATGATGATGGGGAGAAGATGATGATAATGGGCAGGTATTGATGATAATGGGCAGGCATTGATGATGGGGAGAAGATGATGATGATGATGATGGGCAGGCATTGATGATGATGGGGAGAAGATGATGATAATGGGCAGGTATTGATGATAATGGGCAGGCATTGATGATGGGGAGAAGATGATGATGGGCAGGCATTGCTGATAATGGGGAGGCATTGATGATGATGGGGAGAAGATGATGATAATGGGCAGGCATTGATGATAATGGGCAGGCATTGATGATGGGGAGAAGATGATGATGGGCAGGCATTGCTGATAATGGGGAGGCATTGATGATGATGGGGAGAAGATGATAATGGGCAGGTATGTATATATACAGTATACAGTATATATATATTTATATATATGTGTATATATACAGTATTGGGTAGAACAGAGTTAATTATATTAGTCCGGCCCTCTAAAACCATCCCAATTTCTCATGCGGCCCCCTGGCAAAATTAATTGCCCACCCCTGGATTAGATGGTTTTATTACTATACAAGTGCCACATTTTAAAGTAAAGGCAGTTGGTTGATATTTTAATGTCCTTTTTTTTTCCTTGCCGCTTGTCCAAATGTTTCCCAAAACAAAGTGATTATACATAAATCTCCTTTCTTAATTATGTGTATTACTCATTTTTCCCACATGTCAAGTCACCTCTCATTAAAATGTTCATTTTCTTATTTTTATTTAACGTTTTTACAAAATGGATAGTTTAAATTCAGCGTAGGTGACCTTTTAAAAATGTCACTCTTAATCACCTTGCTTTGTTGTGATTTTGGCGATTTAGCTGTATTTCTGATTTCAAATGTTTTTTACCCTCTTATGATGACATAAATGTACTTGCTTTCAGCTTAATCTACTGTATCCCACCTTGGGACAAAGGTTATTTCCAAGCCAGAGCCTCTGTTTTGTAACATGAACATAGGCAATGTACATTACTGCCTCAGAGATATACCTTAGTAAATATTTAGTAGAATAACAAACAATGGACAGTGTTTTCTAATGTAACAGTGCACAATCCCTGCATGTGTTGCGGTTGTCCGACAGCCGCGAGACATGCAGCCGTGGCAGCTCGAGCATACCTTATCCTAGCACTCTCACTCATTACTATTGGAGGCCCTCTTTGTGTAGTACAAGTAACATTTTACATATACTAGAACGAAGAGCTTAATCTCTTAAAAAAATAAGAATAAAAATGGTTAATAAAAAATATTCTTTCTGTAGCTCCCCCTTTTAGTGTGTGCTTTTACTTAAACTATAACCTTTTGTGTACTAACAGTACATACTCTATAATATATCTGTAGCTTTCTTTTAAAAGACTGTAACTTGTACATCCTGGATTTACTTCTTATAGTCAGGATATACAGGACAGGAAAATGTGATATTGCTGGATATATACAAGTTATGGTCAGAATTCAGTGAATAGTCTTGTTTATCAGCAAAATTTATCGCTTGGCACAGGACTAGTGCAGACAGTGCTGTGTCAGATTACAGCTCACAGCCTTTAGCTCTTCCCATCACTAGTTTAAATTAATCTAAGGTCCAGTGCTGTGACAAATGAATTGGACATGGAAAAGATTTGAGGTGAAACAACTGCTTTACATTAGAAAATAATAGCGAACTTGAATCAAAGTAATGCCTTAAAGCAAAAGTTAACCTAAGTTTTAATTGATATATACCAATCAGTTGTAACATTAAAACCGCCTTCATATACCTCATATTGCATTAGTGTCGTTCATGCGATCAAGATTTTAGCACCAAATCTTTTACTTCTTGAAAGCTCAGTGGATTGGACTTCTTTTTCTAGCACAGACCACAAATGACTGGATCTAAAAGGAATCTATCAATCTGCAGTTATATATATTTCTCTATTGCTTCATTGTTTGACACAGGAACCATGGGTGTATGCTGCTGCCACTAGGAGGCTGACACTATGCACAAAAAAGGTTAGCTCCTCCTCTGCAGTATACACTATGTTCCAAATTATTATGCAAATGATATTTTTCTCTGATTTTCTTAAGTGTTCAGTGCAAATGACAGTCAGTCTAATAAAAGTCATCACCCGTTAGAGTATACATCGAATTTTATTGAAGAAACCTACCAATGATAACAGTATAATCTCCAAAATGGAAAAAAACTCAAAATGCACTGTTCCAAATTATTAGGCACAGTAGAATTTCTGAACATTTGATCTGTTTTAAAGAACCGAAAATGCTCATTTGTGGAATTTGCAGCATTAGGAGGTCACATTCACTGAACAAAAAAGCTACTTAACTCCAAAACATCCTAAAAGGCCAAATTACATGTTAACATAGGAACCCTTCTTTGATATCACCTTCACAATTCTTGCATCCATTGAACTTGTGAGTTTTTGGAGAGTTTCTGCTTGTATTTCTTTGCATGAAGTCAGAATAGCCTCCCAGAGCTGCGGTTTTGATGTGAACTGCCTCCCACCCTCTCAGATATTTTGCTTGATTTTACTCCAAAGGTTCTCTATATGGTTGAGGTCAGAGGAGTTTATCTCCTTCTATGCCCATAGCAGCCAATGACTCCAAGGTATTCTTTGCAGCATGAGATGGTGCATTGTCATGAATGAAGATGATTTTGCTCCTGAAGACACGTTTCTGCTTTTTATACCATGGAAGAAAGTTGTCAGTCAGAAACTCTATATACTTTGCAGAGGTCATTTTCACACCTTCAGGAACCTTAAAGGGCCCTACCAGCTGTTTCCCCATGATTCCGACCCAAATCATGACTCCTCCACCTCCTTGCTAACGTAGCAGCCTTGTTGGGACATGGTGGCCATCCTCCAACCATCCACTACTCCATCCATCTGGACCATCCAGGGTTGCTCAACACTCATCAGTAAACAAGACTGTTTGAAAATTAGTCTTCATGTATGTCTGGGCCCACTGCAACCGTTTCTGCTTGAGAGCACTGTTTAGGTGTGGCCGAATAGTACGTTTATGCACCACAGCAAGCCTTAGAAGGATCCTACACCTTGAGGTTCGAGTGACTCCAGAGGCACTAGCAGTTTCAAATATTTGTTTGCTGGTTTGTAATGGCTTTGTAGCAGCTGCTCTCTTAATCCGATGAACTTGCCTGGCAGAACCCTTCATCATTCTGTCTTTATCAGCACAAACACATCTGTGCTCAGAATCAGCCACAAATCTCTTAACAGTACGATGATCAAGCTTAAGTTTTCGGGAAATATCTAATGTTTTCATCCCTTGACCAAGGCATTGCACTATTTGATGCTTTTCAGCAGCAGAGAGATCCTTTTTCTTTCCCATATTACTTGAAAACTCTGGCCTGCTTAATAGTGTGGAATATCCAGTTTTCCTTTTATTGGGCTCACATGGCAAACTAATTATCACAGGTATCTGAGATTGATTTCAGTGATTCAAAGAACCCTGAGACACAATACCATCAATGGGTTTCATTTACAAAAAAAAACAAAAAACGCTATGACAATTTGCATAATAATTTGGAACATAGTGTACACCCCACCGACTGGCACTAGGTTAATCAGTGTTAGCTTAGTGTCAGTAGTAGGTGGACACGGGTCTTTCATTAGACCCATATCTACCTCCGTGTGCGTTGTTTCTTTTCAGATGGATCTTCTCCCCTTCCTCGGGAGGAATACAGTGTGAACAGTCACAACTTTACTCCCACGTAGAGACTATGAGTATGGTGTGTACTGCCACCCCGTATCCTCATATGTCTAGTCGGCAGGACTCCAACCCCTAACACGGAAGAGTGTTTAGGGGATCCGGATTTGATCCTGGCCCCAGTCTCCTACCCACTCGCCCTCCAGAGCCTGTGGTGGATGTCCCACAACACAGGATTTCGGACATCCGATCTTTCCTGGATGGGGAGGTACTTCTCTCTCTTTCCCCCCAGGTGCCTTCCAAAGACGAGGATAAGATCTAAGTAAAGAGGAAGATATGAAGATTGAAAGAAGAAGATGAGGTTTTTCCTTTTATTTCAGGGTTTTTTTGTGTAATGTTCCTTTTAAGATCACTATGGGAGCTTTGTCCTACGGGACTACCTTTTACGGCATTTTGGGGACCTCCACGCCGCTCCCCCATGCTCTGGCGGCCACCAGCTTTAATTTAGGCCCCGGCTTCTCTCAGGCCTAGTTGCGGCGTTGGCTCCACCCCCCTTCTTCCCTGCACTTCGGGCTTTTTTCCCACCCGTCGCTTGCTCATTTCCTTCCGGCCTGCGGCTAGCCCCACCTCCCCTCGGCTTCATCTCTCAGCTCTGAGCTGGATCCATATTTTTCCTCCTGGACCCAGCACTTGGCTCCGCCCCCTCTTCCTGCCTCAGCGCGAGCTTTTCAGCGTGCGTCCCTGCAGCGCACGATTTTATCCTCCTGGTCCGTGGCATCCTCTTGCTGTCGCCATTTTCCGGCTTGTGGATCCGGATGGTGACCCTTTCCCTGCGGTACCTACATCTTCTCAGTGCAGCAGCCCTACAGCCTGGAAGCAGACTACAGGACAACTGCACTTACTGTGAGTAGCTCTGCTCTGGGGACTGACATTCTCCTCGGCATCTTTAAGCTTCAGGGGTCTGACAATCCGAGTTCAGACAGACAATGCTACAGCGGTGGCATATGTCAATCACCAGGGAGGGACTCGGAGTCCCTTGGCAATGGCCGAGGTATCCAAGATTCTCCTCTGGACAGAGGCAATGGTTCCAGCGATATCCGCAGTGCATATCCCCAGCGTGGACAACTGGGCCGCTAACCTTCTCAGCCGTGAGGGTCTCGCGGCGGGAGAGTGGTCCCTGCATCAGGAAGTCTTCCATCAGATTTGCCTTCGATGGGGAACTCCGGACGTGGACCTCGTGGTGTCCCAGCTGAACAGGAAGGTTCCACGGTTCGTTTCCAGGTCCCACGATCCTCTCACGGTGGGATCCGACGCTCTGGCCATTCGCTGGTCGCAGTTTGTTCTTCCCTATCCGTTTCCTCCCCTTCCCTTTCATAGAATCATAGAATGGTAGAGTTGGAAGGGACCTCCTGGGCCATCTGGACAAACCCCTGCTCAAAGCAGGATTCACTAAATCATCCCAGACAGATGTCTGTCCAGCCTCTGTTTCAAAACTTCCATTGAAGGAGAACTCACCACCTCTCGTGGCAGCCTGTTCCACTCATTGATCACTCTAACTGTCAAAAAGTTTTTTCTAATATCTAATCTGTGTCTCCTCCCATTCAGTTTCATCCATTTGCTTCTAGTCTTTCCTTGTGCAAATGAGAATAAAGATGATCCTTCTACAATGTGACAGCTCTTGAGATATTTGTATACAGCTATTAAGTCTCCTCTCAGTCTTCTCTTTTGCAAGCTAAACATTCCCAAATCCTGCAACCGTTCCTCATTGGACATGGTTTGCAGACCAGTCACCATTCTAGTCGCTCTTCTCTGAACTTGCTCTAGTTTGTTGATGTCTTTTTTTAAAATGTGGTGCCCAAAACTGGACACAGTATTCCAGATGAGGTCTGACCAAAGAGGAGTAGAGGGCAATAATGACTTCACGTGATCTAGACTGTATGCTTCTGTTAATACATCCTAGCATTGCTGTTGTGAACGTGTTGGATACAATTTCTGAGCTGAGGCTCCCTCTGGTGGTTGCTGTCGGTACTGAAGCTGTATCGAATGACAGGGCCTCCTCAGCTGGCAGCGATAGCTGGCAATCAGGAGTCACTGACTGGGCTGCTATAAGGGAGCTGCCTTCCATGATCCTCGCCGGTTATCAATTGTTGTTTCCTGGTTCATTTGGAAGTCTGCTGGTGTCTTGCTTTCATCTGCTACTTTCAGATAAGATATTTTCTGCTTGTTTCTATTGTTTGCTATATCCATTTTTGTCTGCACCTTTGTGGAGGTTAGCCGGGTCCCCTCCTGGGGCCTGTGCTACTCTCTGTTTTTCAGTAGCCACTGTTATTTGTTCAATTACTCTTTCCCTGCTTTTTGAGTGGCTGCGGGTTAGCCCTGTTCACTCTGAGATCTGATTTAGTGGGTGGCGAGATCGTGTGATCTCAGCATTTTTGTAATCAGAAGTGTTGGAAGTTTTGCTAGGGTTTTGCTGGGTTGCAGATAGTATTCTGTCCTGACCTATTTAGGCAGTGTATGGCCCCAGCGTTTGCTCACTCTATTCTCTGCCTGCGTTTGTGTTTCGTCTTGTCTAACCGCCATTATATGTTTGGGGGCTGCCTATTCGTTTGGGGCTCTACTCCGGGACAGTTAAATTTCCTGTTTCTGTCTTTAGGTGTAGCTAGCTCTCCGGCTGTGGTTAATTTAGGGAACTGCAACCCATTAGTTTCCAACCTCTCAGGTGTTCGGCAGCCTTACTGTTTTGCTCCTGCCCTCCTCAGTTACCATATCATAACAGAATCACCGGCCTTACTGAAAATTCTATGGTACTCAATAGAAGGGAAAAATAGTAAAAAAAAAAAGTTGTCAGGAAAAAAAGTTATCAGAATTTTTTTTTTATATACATTTTTCCCTCTTTTTCTCTGGAGGCTGAGGAGGAATTTTTTCTTCAATGGAAGTCAAGCACTTGTCCGAGCGTGTGGAGCAACTTACTGCTAAAGTTCGGAGTATGGCAATCTGTCTCTCTCGAATGTCTGCTGTAGAGCCTAGGATTCCTACTCCAGAGTTGTTTTTTGGGGATCGCTCTAAATTTTTGAATTTTAAAAATAACTGTAAGTTGTTTTTGCCTTGAGATCTATGTCCTCGGGGAACGCTGCACAGCATGTTCAAATTGTCATCTCCCTGTTGCGCGGCCACCCTCAGGATTGGGCCTTTTCCTTGACACCTGGGGATCCTGCAACCGAAGAAAGAATGCTTTGTACGTTAAGGGATCGAAATGTCTCTTTGGAGTACAGAAGGTTTCGTTTTTGGGATTCATTTTGTCCCCGTCCGCTATTGAAATGGACCCGGTCAAGGTTCAGGCCATTTGTGATTGGGTTCAGCCCACTTTATTGAAGGCTCTTCAGAGATTTTTGGGTTTTGATAATTTCTACCATAAATTTATAAGTAATTTCTCTGGTATTGCGAAACCACTGACTGATTTAACCAAAAAGGGTTCTGATGTTGTAAATTGGTCTCCTGAGGCAGTTTCTGCGTTTCAGGAGCTTAAGCGCAGATTCACTTCTGCACCTGTTCTACGGCAACCTGTTGTTTCTCTACCATTTCAGGTGGAGATAGGTGCGTCTGAGATTGGTGCAGGAGTTGTTTTGTCCCAAAGAGATCCTGTAACCTCTAAGATTAACCCTTGTGCCTTATTCTCCCGAAAGTTTTCCCCAGCTGAACGTAATTATGATGTGGGGAATCGGGAATTATTGGCTATGAAGTGGGCGTTTGAAGAGTGGAGACATTGGTTGGAGGGAGCCAAACATCAAGTTGTGGTTCTCACTGACCACAAAAACTTGATCTATCTCGAATCAGCCAAATGATTGAATCCCAGACAGGCCAGGTGGGCCTTGTTATTCACAAGTTTTAACTTTGTGGTGTCCTTCCTCCTGGGTACTAAGAATGTTAAGGCAGATGCCCTCTCTAGGAGTTTCCTTGCGGATTCTATTGATGTGGCTGAGCCTACTGCCATTCTGAAGGAGGGCGTCGTTTTCTCCGCTATCTCACCCGATTTGAGACTGGCCCTGGAGCAATTTCAGGGGGATAAACCTGAGCGTTGCCCTGCGGGGAAATTGTATGTCCCAGACCAATGGAGAGAGAGAGTTATGTCTGAAGTTCATTGCTCTGCGTTGGCTGGTCATTCTGGTATTTTTGGTACTAGAGATTTGGTGAGTCGGTCCTTTTGGTGGCCCACTTTATTTCGCGATGTCAGGAATTTTGTGCAGTTCTGTGGGACTTGTTCTTATTGCAAGCCCTGTTCTCATTCTAGTGGATTGTTAATGCCACTGCCTGTGCCCAGGAGGCCATGGACCCATATCTCTATGGATTTTATCTCCGACCTCCCTGTCTCTAAAGAGAATGACTGTCATTTGGGTGATCTGTGATAAATTCTCCAAGATGATCCATCTTGTGCCACTACCTAAGTTGCCGTCCTCTTCCGAGTTGGTACCTTTGTTTTTTCAGCATGTGGTTCGTTTGCACGGCATTCCGGAGAACATTGTGTCTGACGGGGAAGTCCAGTTTGTTTCCAAATTTTGGAGGACATTTTGTTCTAAACTAGGAGTTCAGCTGTCTTTCTCCTCTGTGTTTCATCCTCAGACCAATGGGCAGACTGAGAGAACAAACCAGACCTTGGAGACTTATGTGAGATGTTTTATGTCTGCGGATCAGGATGACTGGGTCTCTTTTTTGCCCCTGGCTGAATTTGCTTTTAATAATAGGGCTAGTTGTCCCCTTTCTTCTGCAATTCCGGGTTTGATCCTCGATTTTCTTCGGGGCAGGTGGAGGCTTCTCTCTGTCGGGTGTTGACTCTAATAGAGAGACTGCAGCAGATTTGGGATCAAGTAGTGGATAAGTTGTCTCTCTCTCAGGAGAAGGCACAACAGTTTGCCAACCGGCATAGGACTGATGGTCCTCGGTTTAAAGTGGGTGACTTTGTTTGGTTGTCTTCAAGAAATATCCCTATGAAGGCTGCGTCTCCAAAGTTTAAGCCAAGGTTCAGTGGACCTTATAGGATCTTGAAAGTCCTTAATCCAGTTTCTTTTCGCTTGGCTCTTCCAGGGAGATTTAAGATTCATAACGTCTTCAACAAATCTTTATTGAAAAGGTTTGTAGAGCCAGTGGTTCCTGTGGCTGCGACTCCTGAGCCTGTTTTGGTTGAGGGCAATCTGAAATATGAAGTGGAGAAGATATTGGATTCTCGTTTCGCTAGACGGAGACTCCAGTACTTGGTTAAGTGGAAAGGTTATGGTCAGGAGGACAATTTTTGGGTGTTTGCTTCTGACATTCATGCGGAGAGACTGGTTCGTGCCTATTACCGAGCTCATCCTGATCGGCCTGGTGGCGCAGGTGAGGGTTCGGTGACCCCTCCTTAAGGGGGGGTACTGTTGTGAACGGTTGGAGACAATTTCTGAGCTGAGGCTCCCTTTGTTGGTTGCTGTCGGTACTGAAGCTGTATCGAATAACAGGGCCTCCTCAGCTGGCAGCGATAGCTGGCACTCAGGAGTCACTGACTGGGCTGATATAAGAGAGCTGCCTTCCCATGATCCTCGCCGTGATCAATTGTTGTTTTCTGGTTCATTTAGAAGTCTACTGGTGTCTTGCCGTCATCTGCTACTTTCAGATAAGATATTTTCTGCTTGTTTATATTGTTTGCTATATCCATTTTTGTGTGCACCTTTGTGGAGGTTAGCCGGGTCCCCTCCTGGGGCCTGTGCTACTCTCTGTTTTTCAGTAGCCACTGTTATTTGTTCAATTACTCTTTCCCTGCTTTTTGAGTGGCTGCAGTTTAGCCTTGTTCACTCTGAGATCTGATTTAGTGGGTGGCGAGATCATGTGATCTCAGCATTTTTGTAATCAGAAGTGTTGGAAGTTTTGCTAGGGTTTTGCTGGGTTGCAGATAGTATTATGTCCTGTCCTACTTAGGCAGTGTATGGCCCCAGCGTTTGCTCACTCTATTCTCTGCCTGCGTTTGTTTCGTCTTGTCTAACCGCCATTATATGTTTGGGGGCTGCCTATTCCTATGGGGCTCTACTCCGGGGCAGTTAGCTTTCCTGTTTCTATCTTTAGGTGTAACTAGCTCTCCGGCTGGGCCGAGAGGCGTCTAGGTCACCGTAGGTACGCTCCCCGGCTACTTCTAGTTGCGCGGTTAGTTTAGGGATCTGCAACCCATTAGTTTCCAACCTCTCAGGTGTTCAGCTGCCTTACTGTTTTGCTCCTGCCCCCCTCAGTTACCATAACACATTGCATTTGACTTTTTTGCTGTGCTGCATCACACTGTTGACTCATGTTCAGTGTGTGATCTATTAGTATACCCAAGTCTTTTTCACATGTGCTGTTGCTTAGCCCTAATCCTCCCATTTTGTATATGCTTTTTTCATTTTTATTACCCAGATGTAGTACTTTGCATTTTTCCCTGTTAAAAACCATTCTGTTAGTTACTGCCCACTACTCCAGTTTATTTATTTATTTATTTATTTTTTTGAATCCTCTCTCTCTCTTCTCCAGTATTAGCTATTCCTCCTAGCTTTGTGTCATCAGCAAATTTAATTAGCTCACCCTCAATTCCTTCATCTAAATCATTGATAAAAATGTTGAACAATACAGGGCCCAGGACAGAGCCCTGTGGTACCCCACTTGAGACATTCTTCCAACTGGATGTGCAGCCATTTACGACCACTCTATGGGTCCGATCACTAAGCCAGTTATGAATCTACCTAAAAATTGCCTTGTCCATTCCATACTTAGTCATTTTTTCAATAAGGATTGTATGAGATACTTTGTCAAATGCTTTGCTGAAGTCAAGATATACTATATCTACAGCATTTCCCTAATCCACCCAGTCAGTGATTCTATCATAGAAGGAAATTAAGTTAGTCTGACATGACTTATTAGTTACAAACCCATGCTGACTTTGTTTAATCACTTCATTCTTGTCACGGGTGTGTCGCTGCGAAGATCGTCGCGATTGCACACCCTGACTTCGCACAGCTGAGTTTCTGGTGCTGGGTGTTTTTCGGCACTGAGGGAGTTAATTCTTTCTCTCTCTGTGCTGGACTGACCAGCCTCGCTCAGCTGCAATTAATGTTTTGTTAATTGGTTTCCTTTAAATACCTGCCTGTCTGCTGGGGAAGTGTCGGTGAAAGCATTCATGCAGACCAGCAGAGCGGATCGTATTGAGAAGTCTAAGCTAAGAATACCTGTTGTGGTTTTCTCCTCTCCTCGCTTTATTAGTTATCTCCCTACCCTTTTGTGTTCCCTCTGTATTGGTAGTTTTGTATGCAAGGTGTTCTTTTATTTACCCCTTGTACTGTCTCGTTTGTCTTATACTGTGTGTGAAGGCAGATACCTTCCTTATCCCTGTGGTGGTAATCAGGGTCCTTCTCAGGACTGGATTACAGTGGTTAGGGATTCACAGGAGATAGGGTTACGCTGGCGGCCTGGACCTCTGTACCATCAACAGTACCTCCAGGTAGAGGGATTAGTCAGGCCCCAGCTTAGGGTCAGCATAAACCCCGGTTCTCCTGTATACAGAGACAGCGTGACATTTTCACCGACCACATTAAAGATTCTCCCCAGCCACTATGGATCCAGTAGCCAGTCTAGCTCAGCAGTTGCAGAGTTTGTCCATGGAGCTGAGGGATGTTAAGTCCAAGGTTTTGTACCCCCGGAGCATGCCAGACCTGAACCTAAAGTAGCTCTCCCGGACAGGTTCACTGGAGGGCGGGACAAGTTTTTTGCTTTCCGGGAGGCATGTAAATTGTACTTTCGGCTGCGACCTCGGTCATCTGGGAGTGAAGATCAAAGGGTGGGAATTGTCATCTCGCTCCTACAAGGGACCCCCAGTCCTGGGCGTTCTCTCTTCCCCGGACTCCCCCGGGTCTCCAGTCAGTGGATAGATTTTTCGCAGCACTGGGTCTTGTATATGATGACCCGGATCGAGTCTCCCTTGCTGAAAATAAGTTACGTAAGATACAGCAGGGAGATCGTCCGGCAGAGGAATTTTCTTCGGAGTTCCGTAGGTGGGCCACGGACACCCAGTGGAATGACCCGGCTCTTAGGAGCCAGTTTTGTCAAGGTTTATCTGACAAATTAAAAGATGTGTTGGCGCAGTATGACCCTCCCACGACACTGGAAGCCGCTATGGCCCTTGCTATTCGCATTGATAGACGGTTACGGGAGAGGTGCGGGATAACTCCGCCCCCTGTGATGATTCCACCTTCCTCAAGGGTCCCTTACACGGAGGTTCCCCTGGTCAGTCCAGAGGAGCCTATGCAATTAGGAGGGACATCATTCCGGGAGAGGGGATCGGTGGGGCGCCACAAAACAAGAAGTTGTTTCTTCTGTGGAAAAAAAGGACATTTTATTGGGGGGTGTCCATCCCGTCCTTTGCAGAGTGAGAAGTCGCCGGAAAACTATTGATCCCAGATTGTGTGGTGGACGGCAATCTGGGAGTAAGTATTTCATCCCGAAGTTCGTCTCAGTTTCTCGTACCGGCGGAGGTGGTGGTGGGTTTGAGAACTGAGAGGATATCTGTTCTTCTGGATAGTGGGGCCGGGGCAAATCTGCTGGATGCTCGCTTTGCCCGGGTTCAAGGTATGCAATTGTGTGGGTTGGCTAAACCCATCCCCATATTCTCGATCGACGCCAGACCTCTCGGTCAGGGAAGTTTTGTGCAAGCAGTGCATAACATTGATCTTCAAGTGGGGGCGCTACATAAAGAACTGTTGTCTTGTTATGTGTTGGAGGGTCTTCCCACTCCTATAGTGCTGGGCCTGCCTTGGCTAACTAAGCATAACCCGGTTATTGATTGGCAATCCAGAGAGATAAGTCAATGGAGCGATTTCTGTAATAAAAACTGCATGAATACGGTCATTGGTGCGGTCGCTCCAAGGGCCTTACCTCCATTTCTGGTGGACTTTGAGGATGTATTCTCGGAGGAAGGGTGTCAAGAACTACCTCCTCATCGCGAGTATGACTGTGCTGTTAACTTGATCCCTGGGGCCAAGTTACCGAAATCTAGGTTGTATAACCTTTCTGGTCCTGAGAGACAGGCCATGAAGGATTATATTTCAGAGAGTCTGGCTAAGGGGCATATTAGACCTTCATCTTCCCCGGTGGCCGCGGGGTTCTTCTTTGTGAAGAAAAAAGATGGAGGCCTACGCCCTTGCCTGGATTTCCGTGAGCTTAATCGGATTACGGTCCGAGATCCGTATCCGCTCCCACTTATTCCCGATCTCTTCAATCAGATCGTGGGTGCCAAATGGTTCTCTAAGTTGGATCTCAGGGGGGCGTACAATCTTATTAGGATGAAGGAGGGGGATGAGTGGAAGACGGCGTTTAACACTCCGGAGGGGCATTATGAGAACCTTGTCATGCCATTTGGTCTGAGTATTGCCCCGGCGGTGTTTCAACACTTTGTAAATGACATCTTTCGCCACCTAATGGGACAGTTTGTGGTCATATATCTGGATGATATCTTAATTTACTCGCCAGATCTTGTGTCTCATCAGGAGCATGTTAGGCAGGTGTTACAGATATTGCGGGATAACAAACTGTACGCCAAATGGGAGAAGTGTGTGTTCGCCGTACAGGAACTTCAGTTTTTAGGATTCCTGGTGTCAGCATCCGGTTTTCGTATGGACCCTGGGAAAGTGCGGGCAGTTCTTGAGTGGGATCTGCCAGAGGATCTTAAGGCATTACAACGTTTCCTGGGGTTTGCTAACTACTACCGGAAACTCATTCGTAATTTCTCCTCCATAGTTAAACCTCTCACAGACATGACTAAAAAAGGGACGGATTTTTCAAAGTGGTCTGACAAGGCTTGTCAAGCGTTTTCCTCTTTGAAAAAATGTTTTGCTTTTGCACCCATACTTGTTCAGCCTGATGCGTCTCAGGCATTCATTGTTGAGGTGGACGCTTCCGAGGTAGGGGTGGGAGCGGTATTGTCACAAGGTTCGTCCCCTGGTAAGTGGCATCCGTGCGCCGCCTTTTCTAAAAAATTGTCGTCCGCTGAGAGGAATTATGATGTCGGCAATAGGGAGCTCTTGGCCATTAAGTTGGCTTTTGAGGAGTGGCGTCATTTTTTGGAGGGGGCAGTCCACCCGGTCACTGTCATTACCGATCACAAAAACCTGCTATATTTAGAATCCGCTAAACGTCTGAATCCCAGACAAGCTAGGTGGTCGTTGTTTTTTACCAGGTTTAATTTTGTTGTCACATATCGTCCTGGGTCAAAAAATGTTAAGGCGGATGCCTTATCTCGCTGTTTCCCAGGAGCTGGGAATACGGAGGATCCGGTTCCGGTCCTTCAGGAGGGGGTGGTGGTCTCGGCAGTATGCTCTGAGCTTGAGGAAGAGGTATTGGAGGCTCAGGGGGACGCCCCTGTAGGACCTCCAGGGAGACTGTTTGTTCGTAATCAGTTGCGACAAAGGGTGATCGAGGCACACCATAATTCAGCTTTGGCAGGACACCCAGGGAGTAAAGCAACTGAGGATCTCCTCTCGCGCCGGTTTTGGTGGCCTAACTTACATAGGGAGGTGGTAACTTTTGTCGCGTCCTGCGAGGTTTGTGCGCGCTCTAAGACCCCACATACCCGTCCGTCTGGGGCCCTCTTACCTTTGAAGATCCCGGAGCGTCCGTGGACTCATCTGTCTATGGACTTCATTACGGATCTCCCGCCATCTTCGGGTAAAACAGTCATACTCGTTGTGGTGGACAGGTTCAGCAAGATGGCACATTTTATTGCTCTTCCTGCTCTTCCTAATGCTAAGACTCTTGCGCAGGTGTTTATTGGGGAGATTGTAAGGCTTCACGGGGTACCCTCCGATGTGGTGTCGGATCGGGGGTCTCAGTTCATGTCCAAATTCTGGAAAGCATTTTGTACACGGCAGAGCGTCTGAACCAGAGCTTGGAGACATATCTCCGGTGTTTTGTGTCAGAGAACCAGGAGGACTGGGCTTCTTTCTTGCCTCTGGCGGAGTTTGCTCTAAATAATAGGCGGAGCGAGTCCACTGGTAAGTCCCCGTTTTTTGGGGCATATGGTTTTCACCCCCAGTTTTGTACTTTCAATAGGGGGGGGCTCTTCTGGGGTTCCTGAGGAGGAACGATTTTCGTCGTCACTTGCTTCAGTGTGGAGAGGAGTGCTGAATAATCTGAGTACTATGGGGAACCGATACAAACGTATGGCTGATAGGAGGAGAGTGTCTGGTCCGGACCTAAGTGTGAACGATCTGGTATGGTTGTCTACCAAAAATATAAAACTTAAGGTTCCCTCCTGGAAACTGGGTCCCAGGTTCATCGGGCCATACAAGATCAGTGCTATAATTAATCCGGTTGCATTCCGTCTTGACCTCCCTCCTACATTTAAAATTCATAATGTGTTCCACAGATCGTTACTTAAGAAGTATGTGGCGCCGGTGATACCGGCACCTTTACCTCCTCCTCCTGTAGTGGTCAATGGTAACTTGGAGTTCCAGGTGTCGAGAGTCATCGATTCACGTCTGAATCGCCGGTCCCTTCAGTACCTTGTTCATTGGAGGGGGTATGGTCCTGAGGAGAGGACGTGGGTTTCTGCGTCGGATATTAACGCAGACCGATTGGTTCGGGCCTTCCACACTACTCACCCAGATAAACCTGGCCCTGAGGGTCCGGAGGCCCCTCGTAGAAGGGGGGTACTGTCACGGGTGTGTCGCTGCGAAGATCGTCGCGATTGCACACCCTGACTTCGCACAGCTGAGTTTCTGGTGCTGGGTGTTTTTCGGCACTGAGGGAGTTAATTCTTTCTCTCTCTGTGCTGGACTGACCAGCCTCGCTCAGCTGCAATTAATGTTTTGTTAATTGGTTTCCTTTAAATACCTGCCTGTCTGCTGGGGAAGTGTCGGTGAAAGCATTCATGCAGACCAGCAGAGCGGATCGTATTGAGAAGTCTAAGCTAAGAATACCTGTTGTGGTTTTCTCCTCTCCTCGCTTTATTAGTTATCTCCCTACCCTTTTGTGTTCCCTCTGTATTGGTAGTTTTGTATGCAAGGTGTTCTTTTATTTACCCCTTGTACTGTCTCGTTTGTCTTATACTGTGTGTGAAGGCAGATACCTTCCTTATCCCTGTGGTGGTAATCGGGTCCTTCTCAGGACTGGATTACAGTGGTTAGGGATTCACAGGAGATAGGGTTACGCTGGCGGCCTGGACCTCTGTACCATCAACAGTACCTCCAGGTAGAGGGATTAGTCAGGCCCCAGCTTAGGGTCAGCATAAACCCCGGTTCTCCTGTATACAGAGACAGCGTGACATTTCTTATCCAGGTACTTACATACATGTTGTTTAATAATTTGTTCAAAGATATTTCCTGGTATAGAAGTCAGACTCACCAGCCTATAGTTGCCTGGGTCCACCTTCTTCCCCTTTTTGAAGATAGGAACAACATTTGCTCTTCTCAAGTCTTCTGTTACTTCTCCTATTCTCCAAGAATTTTCAAAGATTATGGAGAGTGGTTCAAAAATTTCTTCTGCTATCTCCTTCAGTACTCTGGGGTGTAATTCATCTGGACCAGGAGACTTGAATTAATTTAGGTTAGCTAAGTGTTTCCTCACTATCTTTCTGTTTATAGATATCCTGGATTCTTCTATTCCCTTAATAGGACAGTGAAGATCAGTTGATGTTACATTTCCTTTCTGAGAGAAAACAGATGCAAAATAGGAATTTAAAAGTTCGCCTTCTCAACATCTTGTCTTACCATTTCATCATTTTCACCCTGTAAAAATCCTATAGCATCTTTGACTTTTCTTTTACTTTTGACATATTCCCAAAATCCTTTTTTATTACTTTTGATGGCTCTTGCAAGCCTCAAATCATTGTCGGCTTTAGATAATCTGATTTGTGCCCTGCAGGTTCTGCAGACAGCATTATATTCTTCTTTAGATATGCCTCCCTCTTTCCATTTTATAAACATTTCTTTCTTCCTTTTTAGCATGTGCTTAAGTTCTGTGTTCATCTATCCTGGTTTCCTTAAATGCTTCCTATTCTTTCCTCTTTTCGGAATTGTTAACTATTGTGCTTTGAGAATTTCATTTTTCAAGATTTCCCAACCTTCTTGGACATTTTTGTCCTTAAGGATATCCAGTCATTGGATCCCTCCAATTCTCTTTCCGAATCCCTTAAAATCTGCCTTTCTGAAATCTAACCTTGACGTCTGAGTCTTCACAGGTCTTCCGCCTCTAGTTATCCAAAATTCTAAAATAGCATGGTCGCTAGATCCTAGGGTCCCAGCCACTCTTACCTCCTCAACCATTTGCTCCCTATTGATAAGGATTAGATCCAAGGTAGCAAATCCCCTTGTTTTCTCTCCTACCTTTTGAAAGATAAAGTTGTCAGCAAGAGAGGATAAGAATTTCCTTGACCTGTTAGTTTCGCCTGAGAGAGATTCCCAACAAATGTCTGGATAGTTGAAATCTCTCATGACAACTATGCCATATTTTTTTGAGAACTTGGCCATTTGATGCATAAAGAGTTCATCCATATCTTCAGCTTGCACAGGCGGCCGGTAGTAAATGCCTACAATGGTGTCCTTTCCATTGTTCTGTCCTTGTATTCTTACCCCAGTTTCCACAGAACTCCCAGTCTCTGAAGCTTCAATCTCTGTGCAGATATATGCGTTTCTAAAGGGTATGCCACACTGAACAATATCGCTAACGGGATCGCTAAAAAACGTCACTATTTAGCGATCCCGTTAGCGATGTTGTTCAGTGCGGCAGCTTCCAGCGACGAGCTTCCTGCTGTGATCTCGCTCGTCGCTGGAATCGTTCCGGACCCTATTTTCTCGTCGGCGCTCCCGCTGGGTAAGTATATATCGCTAGTGTGGCACCTTTTCTTAGCGATTTAGCGGTACTTTTGTACCGCTAAAGTCGTTAAGAAGATCGCTAACGGCGATAGCGTCGTTAACTATATCGCTAAATGTGGCCGCACTTAGCGATATAGAAACAATCCCGCTAGCGATCGCATTAGTATGCGTCGTTATCGTGATCGCTAGCGGGATTGTTTAGTGTGGCAGTACCTTAACATACAATGCGACACCTCCTCCTCGTTTATCAAGTCTGTTTCTTGCAAATAAGTTGTATCCTTCTATTCTTGTATTCCAATCATGTGTATTGTCCCACCAAGTTTCAGTGATTCCAATCAATCATATTTCTTTTCCTTCGTTAGTAGTTCCAATTCTCCTTGTTTGTTGCCCATGCTTTGTGCATTCGTATAGAAACATTTTAGTTTGTGATTGGTTTCTCTTTCTCCAATATTTTTATTTAGATTTTTTTGTCTTTGTTCTTTCCTCCCACTTCTAATAGCAGAATTCTCAATAGCATTTGTCAGGTGTATGGCTTTTTCTGGCCTTTTGCTTCCTTCACACATTGTTCTAGTTTAAAGCTCTCCTGATGAGTGTAGCAAGACGACTTCCAAATACATGTTTTCCAGTCTTCGTAAGGTGCACCCCATCTCTAGCAAGTAGTTCATCGTATAGGTAATTCACTCCGTGATCCAGAAATCCAAATCCTTGCTGACGTCACCATCGACGTAGCCAGTTGTTCAACTGCAGAATCTTGTTCCACCTCCTTGTTCCATGGCCATCCACTGGGAGGATGGAAGAGAAGACCACCTGCGCCCCCAGTTCTTTCACTTTCTTACCTAAGTTTTCAAAGTCACTGCAGATGGTTTCCAGGTCGTTTCTCGCTGTGTCATTTGTCCCCACATGTATTAGCAGGAATAGGTAGTCATCTGTAGGTCTGAAGAGTCCTGATATCCTGTCAGACAGATCTTTAATTTTTGCACCTGGAAGACAGCACATTTCTCTTGAGGTTATATCCGGTCTGCAGATAGCAGCCTCTGTTCCTCTCAACAGTGAATCCCTCATGACCACCACTCTCCGTTTCTTCTTCACAACATTTTTCTTTCTCCATCCAGGAGGACTCTGAGGGCGTACAAGGTAGTTGTTTGTGGGCAAAGTCTTATCCTGATGTATTTCTTCATCGTTCTCCTATGTAAGAGCCTGGTACTGGTTCCTAGGCTGTTGAAGAAGATCAAGGCAGAAGGGGTGCTGGTCATTCTGATCACTCCGGATTGGCCCAGAAGGTCTTGGTTCACAGAGATCATCAATCTCCTCGTGTACGCCCCTGGAGACTCCCAGACAGACTGGATCTTCTGTCGCAAGGTCCGATCTGCCACCAGAATTCTCCGTCGCTCAATTTAACGGCGTGGCTGTTGAAATTGCAGCTCTGAGAGCATCCGGGTTTTCAGATTGTGTGATTCACACCATGTTACAGGCTAGGAAGCCTTCGTCTTCCAGGGTCTATTATCGGACTTGGAAAGCCTATTTCAGGTGGTGTGAGTCTAATCACATCCCACCTATGTCCTTTTCTCTCCCTGCCATTTTGGCGTTTCTCCAAGCGGAACTCGATGCTGGTCTTGCCCTTAGTTCGCTAAAAGGCCAGGTTTCAGCACTTTCCATTCTTTTTCAGAAGAGTTTATCCTCCTGCTTTCAGGTCAGAACTTTTCTTCATGGGGTAGCGCATATGGCTCCCCCGTACCGGACACCTGTGGCCCCCTTCAAGAAAAAAAGGTAGCACACTGTAGCGCTATAGCTTGCAGACATAAAATATGGAAAATGAATTGCATCACTGCCTTAGAAATATG
The DNA here is from genome assembly GCA_033576555.1 of Oophaga sylvatica. Lineage (NCBI taxonomy): Eukaryota > Metazoa > Chordata > Amphibia > Anura > Dendrobatidae > Oophaga > Oophaga sylvatica. Next base: position 101,765,723 of record JARQOD010000006.1, read on the forward strand.
AAAATTGAGAAGTCTTAGCGCATAAAATGGCCAATTTATGTGTACTTGGAAGCCACGTAAAGGCTCTTCTCGTATTCCAGGTCCTAAATAATGCCAATCCTCGCTTAGAAAAGTCTATCTGTATGGGAACATATGAATCCTCTCACTACACTGTGTTCCAAATTATTATGCAAAAATTGTTTAGAAGTGATAAGGTAAGAATTTTTTTGTTTGTCAGTTAAACTCATTGATGGTGATGTGTGTCAGGGCTCTTTACATCACTGTAAGCAATTGCAGACACCTGTGCTAATTAGTTTGGCAGGTGTGTCCAATGAAAGGCAAGACTACTTAAGAAGGCTGTCCCACATTATTAAGCAGCCTACATTTTCTGCCAAAATGGGAAAGAAAAAGGATGTGTCGGCTGCTGAGAAGCAACAAATTGTGGAGTGTTTAGGTCAAGGCATGACTACAATCAACATTACCAAGACACTTCATCGTGATCATCGCACAATCAAGAAGTATGTAGCTGATTCACAGTACACACGTGTGCGTTCTGATAAGGGAAAATTGAGCACTCTTTCCTACAGGCTATTACGTCAGGTTAAAAGAGCAGCGGCAAAAAAGCCTTGTCATAGCAGCAGACAAGTTTTTGAAGCTGCTGGTGCCTCCAATGTCCCCAGATCAACAAGATGCAGGGTCCTTCAGCGGTTTTCAGCTGTGCGTAAGCCATCCTGTCGACCTCCTCTATCCACTGCACACAAGCAGAAACGGCTCCAGTGGGCCAAACAATACATGAAGCCTGACTTCAAAACTGTTTTGTTCACCGATGAGTGCCGTGCAACGCTCGATTGGCCAGATGGATGGAGTGGAAGATGGCTGGTTGATGGACACCCCATGCAAACACGGCTACGGCGCCAACAAGGAGGAGGTGGAGTAATGTTTTGGGCTGGAATCATGGGGAGAGAGATTGTCGGCCCCTTTAGGATCCCTGAAGGGGTAAAGATGAACTCCATAGTGTATGTTGAGTTTCTCAAACAGCACTTCTTGCCATGGTTCAAGAAGAAGAACCGTGCATTCCGCAGCAAGATCATTTTCATGCATGATAATGCACCGTCTCATGCTGCACATAACACATCTGCATCTCTGGCTGCTATGGGCATAAAAGGAGACAAACGTATGGTGTGGCCCCATGCTACCCTGACCTCAACCCCATTGAGAACCTCTGGAGCATCATCAAAAGGAGTGTCTATGATGGCGGGAGGCAGTTCACATCTAAGCAACAGCTCTGGGAGAGTATTATGTCCTTATGCAAAACAATTGAAGCAGAAACCATCCAAAACCTGACAAATTCAATGGACGAGAGAGTTCAGAAGCTCCTTTCGAACAAGGGGTCCTATGTGTAAATGTAACATCACCTAGAATAAAGTTTTGATATGAAAAATTGAGAAGTTTTAGCGCATAAAATGGCCAATTTATGTGTACCTGGAAGCCACGTAAAGGCTCTTCTCGTATTCCAGGTCCTAACTAATGCCAATCCTCGCTTAGAAAAGTCTATCTGTATGAGAACATATGAATACTCTCTCTAGACTAAAATCTACATCTCTGTGGAGGGGTAATGGACCTGGTATAATTAAAACACCTGTGACCAGCAGGTGGAGTGCTCAGGCAGAAGGTAAATGAATACATATCAATAAAACTGACCGGCACATCCAAAAATAGACCCAATGTGAACAGGTGCTAAACCTAGAGTCACAAACTCATGCACATTCAAGAAAAAAAGGTAGCACACTGTATATCGCTATAGCTTGCAGACACAAAATATGGAAAATGAATTGCATCACTGCCTTAGAAATATGAAAGATTGAGAAGTCTTAGCGCATAAAATGGCCAATTTATGTGTACCTGGAAGCCACATAAAGGCTCTTCTCGTATTCCAGGTCCTAACTAATACCAAACCTCGCTTAGAAAATTCTATCTGTATGGTAACATATGAATCCTTTCTCTAGACTAAAATCTACATCTCTGTGGAGGGGTAATGGACCTAGTATAATTAAAATACCTGTGACCAGCAGGTGGAGTGCTCAGGCAGAAGGTAAATGATTACATATCAAAAAACTGACCGGCACATCCAAAAATAGACATTTTATGCGCTAAAACTTCTCAATTTTTCTTATTTCTAAGGCAGTGATGCAATTCATTTTCCATATTTTGTGTCTGTAAGCTATAGCGCTACAGTGTGCTACCTTTTTTTCTTGAATGTGCATGAGTTGGTGACTCTAGGTTTAGCACCTGTTCACATTGAGTCTATTTTTAGATGTGCCGGTCAGTTTTTTGATATGTATTCCTTTACCTTCTGCCTGAGCACTCCACCTGCTGGTAACAGGTGTTTTAATTATACCAGGTCCATTACCCCTCCACAGAGATGTAGATTTTAGTCTAGAGAGAGGATTCATATGTTCCCATACAGATAGACTTTTCTAAGAGAGGTTTGGCATTAGTTAGGACCTGGAATACGAGAAGAGCCTTAACGTGGCTTCCAGGTACACATAAATTGGCCATTTTATGCGCTAAGACTTCTCAATTTTTCATATTTCTAAGTCAGTGATGCAATTCATTTTCCATATTTTGTGTCTGCAAGCTATAGCACTACAGTGTGCTACCTTTTTTTCTTGAATGTGCATGAGTTGGTGACTCTAGGTTTAGCACCTGTTCACAATGGGTCTATTTTTGGATGTGCCGGTCAGTTTTTTGACCTGTGGACCCCTGTGACCTCAATCTAGTTCTGGAGGCCCTGAGGAGTTCTCCCTTTGAACCGCTCCGAGAGGTTTCCCTGTACTTTCGGTCTTGGAAGGTGGCATTTCTGGTGGCCATCACCTCCATTACACGCGTCTCGGAGTTGGCGGCTCTTTCCTGTCGCCCTCCTTTCCTGTTTCTTCACCAGCATAAGGTGGTTTTGTGGCCTCCGCCTTCCTTCCTTCCCAAGGTGGTGTCCGCCTTTCACCTACATGAGGATATTGTGCTCCCTTTTGTCCTGCTCTGACTCATCCTCTCGAGTGTTCATTAAGCAGGCTAGACCTGGTCATGGCGGTGAGGGTCTCTCTGGCTACGACCGCCCCTTTAGGAAGACGGACTCTCTTTTTGTCATTCCAGATGGTACGCGGAGAGGCCTCCTGGCCTCCAAGGCTACGATTGCTCGTTGTATCAGAACTTCAATTTTGGAGGCTTACCAGGTCAAGAACAGAGTGCTTCCCCCTGGGATTAAGGCTCACTTTACCCGGGCAGTGGGCACCTCCTGGGCGGTACACCATAGGGCATCTGACCTATATCTTTGCAAAGCGGCAACCTGATGTTCCATTCACACATTCGTCAAATTTTATAAGGTCTATACCTACGCGTCAGCGGACGCCAGCCTAAGCAGAAGGATCTTGCAGGCGGCAGTGGTAAGTTCTCCGACCTGAATGGAGTTTCTGCTGTTTCCTCCCCAGGGACTGCTTTGGGATGTCCCATTGTTCCTGTGTCCCCCAATGAAGCGATAGAGAAAACAGGATTTTTGTTTGCTTACCGTAAAATCTGTTTCTTGGAGCCTTTATTGGAGGACACAGCTCCCTCCCATGTTTTTCAGCTCTTTTTTCTGTGTTCTATTGTTACAGTTTGAGTTGTCTGTTTTGTTTTTCTCTTTATCTTGTTGCTTCTCCTACTGCTTTCTCACTAACCGATTAACCTAGTGCCAGTCGGTGGGGTGTATACTGCAGAGGAGAAGCTAACCTTTTTTTGTGCATAGTGTCAACCTCCTAGTGGCAGCAGCCATACACACATGCTTCCTGTGTTCCCCAATGAATGCTCAGAGAAACAGATTTTACAGTAAGCAACCAAAAATCCTGTTCTTGTAGATCGGCTCACTTGGCTGGGTACCTAGGAAGACTCAGGAATACTGTCTTTTTAATCCTCTCATTAGATTATTAAGAATCCTGCCTAAACCAGTGCTGAGTTGGCAAAAGTAAACATGGCCTTTCTGGCCTAGGGAAAAATAAAACATAATACAAAGCACAGTCCTTGTTGCTGCGGGGATGCGCCCGCTCAGAGTTCGCAAAACACACAATTCAGGTTAGCACAAACACAAACACCTTTCTGGAGATAGCCTCTCCAGACACACTGAACACCTAATGACTATATGATGAACAACCTCCCACCCGCTCTATGGTTGTTCACAAAACCCGGCCCTTAAATTGACCTTTTAACACCTCTCAACACATAGTGTGCTGGAGGAAACTTTTAGGTTTCAAATCACTGAAGCTAATAGCCTCAGTGAAAACTATCTCCCCTCCAGTGCTTTGCCAGTTACTTTGTCACATATACCCCCCTCTGCCCGAAGCCGTGGGTTTTGGCACATTTGCTAACAACAGCGCATCTCCGTTACCATGTAGTATCCCGGGCCTGTGCTCCATGTGAAAACGAAAGTCCTGAAGCACTAGAAACCACCTAGTCACCCTGCCGTTCTTCCCCTTCCTTTCCCTCATCCATCTCAGGGCGCATGATCTGAAACTACACTGAACTTCCGGCCTAATAGGTAGTACCTCAGCGTGTCAATTGCCCATTTCATGGCCAAGCACATTTCCTCTACAATAGCATAGTTCTTTTCAGAGGAGGAGAGTTTCCTACTCTGGTATAGGACTGGATGTTTGTCCCCATCTATTTCCTGAGACAACACAGCTCCCAAACCGACCATGGACCCCAAACTCCTTGGTGAAGTCAGATGAGACCAAGACCGGCTGTTTACAAATGACGAGCTTCAGCTCCCGGGACGCCATCTTTGCTTCAGAGGACCATTTGGCCATCAATGTCTTCTGCCCTTCAGAAGACCAGGCAGGGGGTTGGCTAGCACGTCAAAATTTGGGGTAAGTCTCTTATAGTATCCCACAATTCCCAGAAACGCCCAAACCTGTTTCTTGGACACTGGTTTCTGACAATTTTGGATTGCCTGCACCTTATTTGCTTACAGCTTTATTTCGCCCCTTCCGATGATATAGCCCAAGTATTTTGCCTCTTCTTTCCCAATGGCGCTCTTCTTTGGGTTTATAGAAAACCCTGCCTTTCTCAGTGCATCCATTACCTCCTGGACTTTCTGCAGGTGACTTCCCCAATCAGGGCTGAAGATCACGATATCGTCCTGATAAGCTGTGGCATAATTTTTGTAAGAGACTAGGATCCAGTCCATGGCTTTCTGGAAGGTAGCTGGGGTTCCCTGCAGACCGAATGGCATTCTGGTATGCCCAAAGCCGTAGAGAATGCCGCCTTCTCCTTGGCACTTGGGGACAGGAGAATTTGCCAGTACGCTTTTGTTGGGTTCAGGGTAGTGATATATGTGGCTGATACTAGCCTGTCAATGAGCTCATCCACCTGGGGCATTGTATAATCATCGAATTTGGACTCCTCATTTAGCTTCTTGTAGTCATTACAGTAACGCCACTGTCACTCCCTTGGGTAGGGGCTACCAGTCTCCCACGAGCTGCCTCTGTGAGCAACTTAATCTGCTGCTGTTGTTGGTGGTGGTCTTGTTGCTGCTGCCGCTATTGTTGGATCTGCATAAGCAGCTGACTTGTCTCTTGCTGGGCTTTCACAAGGTGCTTAATCGGCTTATCCATGCTGTCTGTCGTCGCTTCCTGGCTTATGGCCGCCTTCACCCAGGACATGGGGTTTCTCCACAGCTGTCGCACGTGCTTCCTGGGGAAATTGCTCGCATTTCTAGCACCAACTGTGGTAGATCTGCTCATTCTCCTGCATAAACCAGTGCAGAGTTGGCAAAAACAAACAGTGCCTTTCTGGCCTAAGGAAAAACAAAACATGATACAATGCACAGTCCTTGTTGTCGCGGGGATCCGCCCGCTCAGGGTTCACAAAACACAGGGTTCAGATTAGCACAAACATGAACACCTCTCCAGCCGCACTGCACACCTAATGACTCAAAAGGCTTGCTATTTATATCCCAGACCACACCCTGGGGTGGAGATATGGTGAAAAACCTCCAAGCCTCTCTATGGTTGCTCACAAAAACCCAGCACTTAAAATGGCCTATTAACATAGTAGGCTGGGAGAAACTTCAGTGATTGACAGCTCTTTCTTTATGCACATTTATACAAAGAAAGCTGTCAATCACTGATAGGACCACCCACTGAACTGATAATCCCAGAAGGAGCAGAGGTTTACGTGATTAAATCACAGATCACACTGAATCTTTTCTATGAAAACCATATATCAGTTTACTCAGCTACCACTGCATGCTTCATAACATGGTGCCTGCAGATTGGACTGCATTTTCATGGTGATAGGTCCCCTTTCAGAGCTTTATAAGCTAGTATTTTGTGGGAGGTGCAGTGACCGAAAAAATAGCAATTTTCTTTGCTCTATGCAGTTTACTGTAAATAAAAATAGGGGTGTGATCCAAACGTATGAGGTTTTTTTTACATTGTTTAATACATTTAACAACGTTTTTTATTTTTTTTCTAGTAGACTTGAACCTGCGATTGTTTGATCGCTTTTAGTATATGCTGCAATAATTCAGTGTGTAAACATCACTGTATACTTGAATTCTTTTGGAGCTTACTATCTCCTATGAAGCCCCGCCACAAGAGTACAAAAACCAGCCATAGGATGACAGCAATGTGAGCTTTTAGTAGGCCACTGCAGGTATTGCAGTCCATTAATATTCCCCGACAAATATTGATAGCGGCATTAAATGGTTAAACAATGATCAAAGCTAGCTCCAGTCACTGCTGTTAGAGACAAGTGTTTACTGTATAACACAGATGGCACCTGCTATGTATGCAGCTACCTTAGTTTCTGAGCCCAGTACTGACACTTGCACCCAACAAGAGCTATACTTATACAGCGGATCTAGGGAAGGAATTAATGGCCACGGTCATTTCAACAAACTTTGGATAAGTCAATAGTGCAAACAAGATAATATAAGCAGTCATATGTTATCACAGAAATATACTTTATTTCTCCAGTAATTAGTTAGGCCAAGGTCACACTTGCAAGTATGATGCGAGAAACTTGCACGAGTCTCTCCCATCAATACCTGGCACTGCCGCCGGCTCTCGGGACTGGAGTGTGCGGCAGCATGTATTTCTATGCAGCCGCACACTCCAGTCTGAATGCCGGCGGCAATGCCAGATATTGATGTGAGAGACTTGCGCGAGTTTCTCGCATCACACTCGCAAGTGTGACCCTGGCCTTACTGTTTCTCCTCCCTCTGCCTCTTGAACTCATTCACACAAAGCTACTGTTAAAATCTGTCTTACTCAAAACAAGATGGACTGCCAGCATACTGGGGCATTAGATTATAGCTGCATATTGGGAATTGGCAGTCTGTAGGGAAAGGAGGAGAACGAGCGGGAAGATATGAGAGTTGCAGAGAGCCCCAACCAGACTATTCTTCTACTGTCTAGTGTACATATGTCAAACTCTGGCCAAATCTGACCCTCAAGGTGAGTATATTTGGCCCACAATGCCGTACGGGTCCACTGAGAATATTTGGCCCTCGATGCATCCGGCATCGTACTTTAAACTATTCTGGCTGACTCTCCTTCTCCCATCATTCCTCCTTTGCATCAAATTTCTCAGTCCAGCGGGCACGATGATGTCATTACAACACGCCCGCTGTACCGAGATGTGCAGAGGATCTGAAGACACCATTAAGAGACCGAAGCAGCAGGGGCACAGGCAGGTGTGAGTATTTAACTTTTTTTTATGTGGGGCCCATTATACTGTACAGAGCACTATATGAGGCGCATTATACTGTATGGAGCACTATGTGAGGCCATTATACTAAATGGAACACTATGTGGGGTCATTATACTGTATGGAGTACTTTGTGATGCCATTATACTGTATGGGGCACTATGTGGGGCCATTGTACTGCATAGAGCACTATGTTTATTTATTTATTTTACTCATTTATATAGCGCTATTAATTCCACAGTGCTTTACAGACTTTATTGTTGCTGTCCCCAGTGGGGCTCACAATCTAAATTCCCTATCAGTATGTCTTTGGAATGTGGGAGGAAACCCACGCAAACACGGGGAGAACATACAAACTCCTTGCAGATGTTCTTGGTGGGATGTGACTATGTGAGGCCATTATACTGTATTACTCTGTATGGAGGACTATGTGGGGCCATTATACTGTATGGAGCACTATATGAAGCCATTATACTATATGGAGCACTATGTCGGGCCATTATACTGTATGGAATACTATGTGGGGCCATTATACTATATAAAGACTGTGTGAGGTCATTATACTTTATTTAGCTCTGTGGGTTCATTATACTGTATAGAGCACTGTGTGAAGCCATTACGTTGTACGGAGCATTATGTGGCGCCCATTATACTGTATGGAGCACTATGTGAGGCCATTATACTGTGTAGAGCACAATTTGGGCCATTATACTTTATGGAGCACTATGTGGGGCCCATTATACTGTGTTCAGCACTAAATAGGTCCCATTATACTGTATGGAGCACTATGTGGGACCATTATAATGTATGAAAGGCAATGCAGGGCCCTGTTATACTGGATGGAGGTATATGTGGGCCCATTATACTGTATAGAGCACTTTTTTGTGGCCATTATACTGTACAGAGGGCTGTGTGGGGATAACAGTTGGAGAATCATACAGTGAAGGGGTCACTATTATTTGTGACAATGAAAGCAAAAAAGGAAAGACACTACCGTAAGAAATGCACACCACACCACAATTAATACGTGAAAAAATCAGCAATATTTATTATTGGTAATACAAAAAGTGAAATAAAACATAATTAAAAGCATGGTTCAATCCGTCCCACAAACCTAGCCCAAAATAATAAGACAGGGTAAATAACAATTCATGTATAACAACATTACCAAAAAATCAATAAGAAACAGTTGTATTTGGAGGCATCTTTGTTTGTTCACACTTTATTATCTGCATTATTCAAGTTTTTTTTTTATAATTGTTATAATATATTTAAATTAGGTCATTGGGCCATAAGCTTTCTGCTGTTCTTACATAACATATACTGTATTATTCCAATATTTTATTCTAAGATCTATTTATTAAAATGTACTTTGTGCAAGTAACAACCCCTTTAAGTTTATTTCCATATGAAAAACTCATCATTATATTTGATGATGAGGAAAAACGTTCTCAATTGTAGAAACTTTTTTTTTACATTTCAGGGTTGGTCCGTGACTGTATCCAAGCTTTTAATTGTAACCCTATGTGTATTAGAGTTTAACTTCCCTTGTCTACTACGTGTTTCATCTCTTGCTCCAGTGCTCGGTTCACAGCAATACTGCTGAGTACTGCTGTGTAATGTTCCCTATGCTGAACATGTGCTACAACAAGATAACAGAGTATGAATCAATCATATCTATGTGTGCAGTGTATACCTGACATCATAATAACTAGCCTACACCCTGCATGGACCCTTCAGAGAGTGAAACTCTTACAAATTCGGTAAAAATTAAAATACTTGCTTATACTGAAATATCATCTGTAGTGACCGCTACACTCTATGATTTGGGGATCCAAATCCAGTTGAGAAACTGACAATGATTATGTCCTGGGAATAAAGGATCTATATAGTTATAATCTTAAAAGCTGAATCTTTGTTAGCAAAATCTAGAATGGTAAAATAATTACCCAAAAATGTGTAATTACAATATATAAGTAAAAAACAACAAATAGCGGCGCCAGTGTACATATACCTTAATCAGCTGCAAGTATTGGTAAACCTTCCACCATAAAGAAGGGGTAAAAAATGAAAATAAATATATAAATACTCGCGCTATGATTATAGTATAACAACAACTGATATAACAAATACCTGTAAATGGGATACTCAAAAGGGGGGGGCTACTTTTGATTGAAGAAAGAGATGCAGAGAATCGTACCAGGTGAGAGTGCGCCTTTTTCACCAAAAATGGCTAAAAAAGAGAAAATAGATCTAAATGATATCTATACGATAAGTCTATTAAAAGAGATTGGTGTAAAAATATATATACATAGTTCACCCGGGGAGGGTAAAGCAAAGTGTACAAAAATGTGGATAAGAAGCTGCAAAAAGTGCACATTAAAACAGTGTACTAAAGGAGGTAGAAGAACCGCATAATAACGCTACAAATATATGACGCATGTGTTAAACATACTGTTTGTAGAGTATAATTGCAAGATAAACACCTAGGGGTGAGTAATGCGAATAGTATAAATATGTGACTCAAGAAGACAATTGCATGACAACAATAGTATGTAGATAACAAGCTGCATGAAAAACGCACACTGATGCGGCAAAACATACTGTAACGGGTCTGGGAGGCGGAACCTCTGAGCTACTATACAAAGGGGCGGACCTTGTAAGAGAGCGGGTGGCGACCAGGGTGGACGGGCAGGTAGTCACAGCAGATAAGCGAGGTAGTCTCTGGATGAACGGGCAGGAAGTCGCGGCAAGTGACCGAGGCAGTCTCTGGAAGAGTGGGCAGGAGGTCACGGCAAGTGACCGGGGCAGTCTCTGGATGAGTGGGCAGGAGGTCACGGCAAGTGACCGGGGCAGTCTCTGGATGAGTGGGTAGGAGGTCACGGCAAGTGACCGGGGCAGTCTCTGGATGAGTGGGTAGGAGGTCACGGCAAGTGACCGGGCAGTCTCTGGATGAGTGGGTAGGAGGTCACGGCAAGTGACCGGAGTAGTCTCTGGAGGAGTGTAGATACGACCTGTGATGACTGAGCCTCCAGGTAGGCTAGCAGGCAGGTAACGGATGAGCGCTCCCAGGTGAGCGGACAGGCAGGTAACAGATGAGCACTCCCAGGTGAGTGGGCAGACAGGTAACAGATGAGCGCTCCCAGGTGAGCGGGCAGGCAGGTAACAGATGAGCGCTCCCAGGTGAGCGTGCAGGCAGGTAACAGATGAGCGCTCCCAGGTGAGCGTGCAGGCAGGTAACAGATGAGCGCTCCCAGGTGAGCGTGCAGGCAGGTAACAGATGAGCGCTCCCAGGTGAGCGTGCAGGCAGGTAACAGATAGCGACAGACAGATCGTCTCTGGCAAGGACCCTGAGGACTGAAGCAGAGTAGTGAACTGTGCAACAACATTGCTCGGGCACCTCCATTTTGGAGGAGGGGCCTTATATAAGGTGAAGTCCTCCGGCCATTGGCCGGGGACTTCTTAGGACGACGCGCGCGGCCCCTTTAAGAGGGGGGGGCAGCGCCCGCGCGCACGCCCTAAGCACAGAGGCAGGAAAGGAGCGTGCACCGCCAGCAGAGCGGCAGGAGGACGCCGGACCTGGAGCAGAGGGGTGAGGGGAACAGCGTCCCTGCCTGGCAGAGGGCAGGGACGCCGACGCTGACGCTACACATACACTGATGGCGGCAAAAAAGAACCGTTCAATACGGCTAAAAATGTGCACCAAATAAAAACATGTGCCACACGCTGATATTAGAGTATTAATGTGAGATAGGCGCAAATGATATAATCACAGAGACCCCACCAGGGGTAACCAAAAGGGCTGAAACAAAGATCCACCATAAATAAATCAATCAATACTGGTGAAAAAAGTCCAAATGGTGAAACCAGGATAAAGATAATTATAAACAGAATTTATCTGAAAAAAGGGGGGTGAGCTGAGTCCTTGGAGATCCAGTGGTAATTCCTTGCTGCAAACAGGTCGGTAGCAGAGAGATGTCCCTGCCGGAGACGCTCTCACGCAGAGCCTGGGTGTGCAGTAATGGAAGCAGGAAGTGAGAACGCGGCAGGGGCCGCGTCTGACATCGGTGGATCTCGAGGGTTCGGGTCACGTGACTTTAAGTCACGTGGTGCCCCAGCAGAGGTCCGGGAAAAAAAAGGTTGTGTAATAAAAAGCAAAGGATGATGTGCTTGAAGAGCTGTTCCTACTCGTTTCAGAATCGTCGGATTCCTTCCTCAGGGATGGCTCTTCTAGCACAGGAACATATATTTATATCGTCCATCAATTAGTCAGGAGCCAATGGTTGAATAGTCCTAATTAATAGGGTTAACTCCTTATGTCCAGTGATGAAATGGTCTATTGGTGATGATAGAGTTTATTCAAAGGCAAAGAGTTCTATGTCATTGTTCAATCCCCTTGGTTTTAGGGTATCCAATTGAAAAATCCAGCGGGTTTCTTCTCTTGACATCCGCTTGATAAAGTCACCTTTCCGCCAGTCTCTTGTGACTTTTCTTATACCTGTAACTTTAATGCCCTCAGTTGATCCCTTATGGTTTAATTTAAAATGTCTGGATAAGGGATGATCATCAAATTTGTTCCTAATATTGCGGAGATGTTCTCCAATGTGCTTACATAAAGGGCGTATTGTGCGGCCCACGTAAATTTTATGGCATGGGCATTCAATTGTGTAAATGACACCTGTTGAGGAACAACTAATATAATCCCTAATGGGGAACTCAGTTCCATTATGGGCATTAATAGATTTTTTTCTGCTGAGTTTCAGCGTTTTGCACATTTTGCAATTTTTACAAGGGTAAAACCCCATTATTGCTTTTTTAAAAGGGTCAGTGGGTCCCTTTTTATGATATAGTTGTTTGGTATTGCGTACCGTCGGTGCAATGATGTTACCAATATTCCTGGCTTTTCTAAATATAAATTCTGGATTTTTGGTAATTTTGTCACCAATGACTTTGTCCTCCTTCAGAAGTCCCCAGTGTTTTTTTATTATCCGTTTAAAGAGGTGGGTATTGGAATTGTATTGAGTAATGAAGGGGGCCGAAATAGTGTCAGAGATAACTGAATTTTCCGTTATTCTAAGATTAGTATCCTGGAGCAGAGTTTCTCTAGGGATATCCTTAACGTTCCTCTTGGTGTCCATTAAATTGTTGTAGTCATAGCCTTTACTTTGAATTTTTTTCATCAGTGTATTTGCTTCCATATCATAATCTACTATGTTGGAGCAGTTTCTGTGTAACCTCAAAAATTGACTCCTTGGGACATCAAGAAGCCATCTAGGTAGGTGGCAACTATTCGCAGCTATATAGCTGTTGGAATCTGTGGGCTTCATATAAGTTTTAGTTTGAATGGTGCCCTGTTTGATGGAGATATCTAAATCTAAAAAATGTAGATTGGCCCGGCTCGTTGTGGCATTAAAATTAAGATAAAATTTGTTTTTATTAATTTCACTTAAAAACATATTTAGAGATTCTTCTCCATCTTTCCAAATAAAAAATATGTCATCAATAAAACGTAGCCATAGGGCCAGGTCCGCGCGCAGCACACCCCCTTGGTAGATGTTGAAGTGTTCCCATCTACCTATGTACAGATTGGCGTAACTGGGCGCGAACCTGGTCCCCATGGCTGTCCCCCATTGCTGGGTATAGTAGTACTCCTTATGTTGGAAGGAGTTATGCGTTAAAATGAACAAGGCGCACTCTTTAGTAAAATCAATATTGTCATTTGGCATGGATTGATCTAAATTTAAAAAATGGGTCAAAGCTTCAAGTAAAAAAAGGGGGAAGCCAGCGCCGCACATGATCAGCATGAAATAATTTAAGTGCAACTGCACATGTATATTCTAACTGTTTTTTAAAATTGAGACATTTAGCAAATAATTGATCAATTCTTTGAGCTACCCCGCCACGACAAGGCATTCTCATATGGGGCAGTACCTACTCTACGTTTTTTATTATTTATTTTCACTGTGCCATTGCGGCCTCCTGAATTATTAAAAGCATAACTGCAAAAAAACTGTAAAAGCAGGACTGCAAAAACTGCAAAAGTACCTGAAGCATTGCTGAATCACCCCCATGGTGCCAGTAAGACGGATGCAGGTAAAAGCCGACCAGGTCCAGGGATGGACATTTCAGATCTGACCTCCACATACGCCAAACCAGCAGCCACAGATAAAGAGTGAAACAGGCACAGGCACAGGTGCACAATTACATATAGCCTGGGGCAGGGCAGGGCTGCTGTATGTGTGTACAGCAGCCTAAGTCAATTATAAGAAAGAAAAAAAAAACAGATAAAATAACATGCATAACCCGGCGCGCACGGCAACTAGTGGTGGTCAGCCACTTACCAATACAAGTAAAAAAAGGGGGAAGCCAGCGCCGCACATGATCAGCATGAAATAATTTAAGTGCAACTGCACATGTATATTCTAACTGTTTTTTAAAATTGAGACATTTAGCAAATAATTGATCAATTCTTTGAGCTACCCCGCCACGACAAGGCATTCTCATATGGGGCAGTACCTACTCTACGTTTTTTATTATTTATTTTCACTGTGCCATTGCGGCCTCCTGAATTATTAAAAGCATAACTGCAAAAAAACTGTAAAAGCAGGACTGCAAAAACTGCAAAAGTACCTGAAGCATTGCTGAATCACCCCCATGGTTTGGCGGATGTGGAGGTCAGATCTGAAATGTCCATCTTTGGACCTGGTCGGCTTTTTACCTGCATCTGTCTGACTGGCACCCGGGGGTGACTCAGTTATGCTCCAGGTACTCTTGCAGTTTTTCCAGTCTTGCTTTACAGTTTTTTTGCAGTTATGCTTTTAATTATTCAGGAGGCCGCAATGGCACAGTGAAAATGAAAAACGTAGAGTAGGTACTGCCCCATATGAGAATGCCTTGTCGTGGCGGGGTAGCTCAAAGAATTGATCAATTGTTTGCTAAATGTCTCAATTTTTAAAAAAACAGTTAGAATTATGTGCAGATGCACTTAAATTATTTCATGCTAATTACGTGCTGCGCTGGCTTCCTTTTTTTTTTCTTGTATTGGTAAGTGGCTAACCACCACTGGTTGCCGTGCGCGCTGGGTTATGCATGCTATTTTATCTGTTTTTTTTCTGTCTTATAATTGACTTAGGCTGCCATACATACATGCAGCAGCCCTGCCCTGCCCCAGGCTATATGTAATTGTGCACCTGTGCCTGTGCCTGTTTCACTCTTTATCTGTGGTTGCTGGTTTGGCGGATGTGGAGGTCAGATCTGAAATGTCCATCTTTGGACCTGGTCGGCTTTTTACCTGCATCTGTCTGACTGGCACCCGGGGGTGACTCAGTTATGCTCCAGGTACTCTTGCAGTTTTTCCAGTCTTGCTTTACAGTTTTTTGCAGTTATGCTTTTAATTATTCAGGAGGCCGCAATGGCACAGTGAAAATGAAAAACGTAGAGTAGGTACTGCCCCATATGAGAATGCCTTGTCGTGGCGGGGTAGCTCAAAGAATTGATCAATTGTTTGCTAAATGTCTCAATTTTTAAAAAACAGTTAGAATTATGTGCAGATGCACTTAAAATTATTTCATGCTAATTACGTGCTGCGCTGGCTTCCCTTTTTTTTTTTCAAAGCTTCAAGGCCTTTATCATGCTGGATCACTGTATGTAGAGATGTGATATCTAAAGTGCACATAATAAAGCTATTGTCCCATTGAAATTCATTTAAAATCTGAAGAATGTGCCTACTGTCCTTAAGGTAGGCTGGAAGATCTGGCACCAGTTTCTGTAAATGACAGTCCACATAGTGCGATAGATTGGACGTCAGGTTGCCAATCCCTGAAATTATAGGGCGACCTGGTGGATTCTGCATATCTTTGTGGATTTTCGGTAGGTAATAGAATACTGCAGTTCTTGGTTGTGGAGTATTGATATAATCAAACTCTTGTTTGCTTAATATTCCTTTGTTTAGTCCTTTAGTTATTAATTGTTTTAGTTCAACAGTAAAATTAATGGTAGGATCCTCCGTTGAACTTTTATACGTTTTTGTGTCACCTAAAATGCGTTGACATTCTTTTCGTACTGGGATTGGTCTAGTATAACAATACTCCCTCCTTTGTCCGCTGGACGGATAACAATGTCTTTATTTAGTTGTAAATTGTGAATAGCGTTGCGTTCACTTCTGGTAAGGTTCTGTTTGTATTTGGAACATTTTTTATCATTAATTTTCTTGAGGTCATAAATAACACTTTTTTGGAAAGAGTTGAACGCCTCAGAATATTCATTAGTTGGATGGAATTTGGATTTAGCTTTAAGTCCTGTAGAGTTGGTTGTTGTCCCATTCACTAGTGGTGTAGGTTCTGAAGTAGTATTTATAGTTTTTTTGAAAAAATATTTTTTTGAAGCTAACTTCCTCATAAATTGTTTAATGCCTATAAAGGCTTCAAATTTATTGAATTTTGTAGCTGGTGCAAATTTCAACCCTTTTCTTAGTAGGGATTCTTCATTAGCTTTCAATGGGTATTTGCTTAAATTAAACATTTTTTGAGAATCCTCATTTATTTCTTTTGGTTTCTTCTTTTTTTTGGGAGAGTTTCCCCCCCTACAGCCTCTTTTCTGTTTTTTCTTTGGCCCAACTGAAAAAACGGATTGATAGAGCCAGTTTTCTTAGGTGGCTGAGTATTACTTATACTGCTGTCTGTTTGTGTACTGGTTGTTGTGCTTGGTCCGGCTGTATTATTATGATTTTCATGAATAGTGTCGGGTATTGATAGGATCTCATATCTATTTTCTGTAGTGATAGGGGTATTGATGACCATAGGGGTATTTATGACCATAGGGGTCATGATATTTTGGTGTTCTCCAGAAATGGGGGCCATTGATTGAGTGGTGCTTTGGTTCTGTCGGTTTGTAATGCCAATTGGAGTGGTTATTTCTTCACAGAACCTAGATGCGTTCAGATGTTCTGAGTCTGGATAAATTGAAAATCTGTCCTCAGATGAGATACTGGACAGATCACTGCCATTTATTTGATCAATAGTTTCAAAATCATCCATTTCCCTATGTGGTTGAATATTGAAGTTTGGTATTGCGTCTCTACCAAATTTGCGTTTTTTTCTTTCTTTTATCTCTTTTTCTTTATTGTTAATACGATGTTTAATACTGTCTGATAGATATCTAATTTCTGGATGATTTTCATATGGATCAATCTCTTTAAATAGTTTCGAAATTTCTGCTTTGTTTGAGATTAGTTGTTTTTTTCCTTTTATTAATAATAAAAGAGACTGCTTGTTTTGAAAAACTTTTAAGTAGGGTATCCCATTCTTTAAGAGTGGAGGGATCCCCTATATCACCAGACAGAGATTTTTGTATTAAAAGGCCTTTTGGGATGCAGTCAAAGGCTAGATATCTTTCTAAAGTCACTACTTCCCAAAGATCTCGCATTTCTTTTAGTAGTAATTGTTCTAGCCGTTTTAATGATTCCTTAGTGTTGTATATATTGGATTCATTAAATGTTTCTCTGGGTTCCTTCTCACTAATGATGAAAAAAGTCTGAATATAATTTATACGGTCCTTCCTGTCTTCCCATAAAGCACTCATAGTGTTTTGTAACAGTAGATAGAATCTAAGTAGCTGAAAAAGTGCTATCAGTATTGTAGGTGCACTGTCGCCAGCTAAAAAATGGTGAAGGTAGATAAAACGTAAAAATCAACAAATAGCGGCGCCAGTGTACATATACCTTAATCAGCTGCAAGTATTGGTAAACCTTCCACCATAAAGAAGGGATAAAAAATGAAAATAAATATATAAATACTCGCGCTATGATTATAGTATAACAACAACTGATATAACAAATACCTGTAAATGGGATACTCAAAAGGGGGGGGCTACTTTTGATTGAAGAAAGAGATGCAGAGAATCGTACCAGGTGAGAGTGCGCCTTTCTCACCAAAAATGGCTAAAAAAGAGAAAATACTTTTAAAGAAATAGATCTAAATGATATCTATACGATAAGTGTATTAAAAGAGATTGGTGTAAAAATATATATACATAGTTCACCCGGGGAGGGTAAAGCAAAGTGTACAAAAACGTGGATAAGAAGCTGCAAAAAGAGCACATTAAAACAGTGTACTAAAGGAGGTAGAAGAACCGCATAATAACGCTACAAATATATGACGCATGTGTTAAACATACTGTTTGTAGAGTATAATTGCAAGATAAACACCTAGGGGTGAGTAATGCGAATAGTATAAATATGTGACTCAAGAAGACAATTGCATGACAACAATAGTATTGTAATGTATGTAGTACAGTTCATATAGCGTCTTGTGCTTGGGTGCGATGAAAACACAGGAGTCACAGGTTTGATATAGAAAAGTCCTGTATTACTTCATACAAGTTGGCAGAAATAGTCACACAGTTTGCAGACACAGAAACATGAGACACAGCAGGCCAGAGTAATCCAAGCTCAGCAATCACTCTCCAATACAGATTCAGGATCTTCTTCTCTGTTACCGTAAGTCCATGCAAACGTGGGTCTTTCAAAGAGCAGGGTTCAGAGTCCACAAGTGCTTCAGAGTTCCTCAGTAGGAATAGCTGGAGTACAAGGTCCAAGGCTTACAGGAGTCAAGTCACAGGTTCACTGCAGGCTAGATTCTGAAGCACTGATTGCTCAGTGGTGGCTGCGTAAGAAGCAAAGGAGAGAATCATGGCGGGAACATGCAAGCTGGAAACTCCATTTTGACTGAGGGCAAGATAGCTGCAGCAAGACAGAAAGTAAAATGGCTGACGAACAAACTGAGTTTCAGGAATATATACATAGAACCTTACATTACTCCCCCCTTAGGGACAACCTCCGGATGACCTCAGACCAGGCTTGTGTGGGTACCTCTGATGAAACTGACGGAGCAAGCGAGGAGCATTAACGTTATTGACCGGTTCCCATGAGTTGTCCTCCACTGGGTAGCCCTGCCATTTAATCAGATATTGTAACTGATTTCTATACAACCTGGAATCTAAAATCCTTTCCACCACAAATTCTTCCTGACCATCGACTAGCACTGGGTCAGGGCAAGGAGAGGAACGTCCAGGAAACGTATTGGGTGTCGCAGCCTTTAGTAGGGATACATGAAAGACAGGGTGGATTCTCATAGTTCTGGGCAGTTGAAGACGACAAGCAACGGCACTTATAATTTTACTGATTTTATAGGGTCCAATGTACTTATGTCCCAACTTAGACAATGGAATCCTTAACTTAAGATTTCTGGTTGACAGCCAGACCAAGTCTCCTACCTTGAAAGCTGGTGCAGGTTTACGAAATTTATCTGCTGCTTTCTTGTACCTTTCTTGAGCCGATTCCAGATTTTCCTTTAGAAGATCCATATTCTTCTATAAAGACGTGATACTTTCAGCCACTGCTGGTAAAGGCGTTTCTATGGGAAATCGTGGTAGAATGTTAGGATGATAACCTAGATTAGAGTAAAAAGGAGACTGTTTAGTGGAGGCACTCTGAGAGTTGTTATACGAGAACTCAGCTAATGGAAGTAGATCCACCCAATCATCCTGTAGGTGGCAGATAAAGCAGCGGAGATACTGCTCCAGGGTTTGATTGGTTCGTTCGGTCTGTCCATTAGTCTGGGGATGAAAAGCAGAAGAAAGGTTTACTTTAATGTCCAGTGCTGCACAGAAATTTTGCCAAAACCTAGAAGTGAATTGCACCCCTCGATCCGAAATAACCTCATCCGGTACTCCATGTAAGCGAAACACATCTTTAATCATCAAATCTGATGTCTGTTTTGCAGTGGGTAAGCCGACACAAGGGATAAAATGAGCTGCCTTTGTTAGACGGTCAACCACTACTAGAATGGTGTTCTTCCCCTGAGAGGTTGGTAACTCCACAATGAAGTCCATAGAAATGGATCCCCACGGGCGGGACGGGGTGGGAAGAGGCTGTAACAGACCAGTTGGTGAGGAGCGAGGTGTTTTGCATCTTGCACAGACCTCACATGAAGTGACATAATTCAAAACATCCTTCCTGCAAGTGGGCCACCAAAAGAAACGAGAAAGAAATTCCTGTGTCTTTAGAATTCCTCTATGCCCAGCTATCTTGGAATCGTGAATGAGTTGCAATACTCTTAATCTGACTGTTTCAGGAATATACAGACGTTGTCCCTGAATCCACACACCATTCTTAAAGACAAGACTTACGTCCCTTGGGGGTTGTGCCAAAAAGGAATCCGCATGGTATGCTTCCTTGATGTCCTTAAGTAGGTCTTGATTATGAATTACTCCTAGGAATCTAGAGTCAGGAAGAATAGTCTTAGGAGGAGTAATTGGACGTGTCTCTGCTGAGTAAATCCTAGAGAGTGCATCAGCCTTTCCATTGCGCGATCCTGGTCTATAAGAGATGATAAAATTAAATTGGTTTAAGAAAAGATTCCAGCGAGCCTGGCGAGGAGTCAGGCATTTAGCCGACCTGATAAACTCAAGGTTACGATGGTCTGTCAGGACGACTATTTGCTGTGCAGCTCCCTGAAGAAGGTGTCTCCATTCTTTGAAGGCGGCAATAATGGCCAACAACTCTCTATTGCCCACATCGTAGTTCCTCTCAGCCGAAGACAACTGCTGGAAAAAGAAGGCACAGGGATGCAAGACATTCTTCTCACCTGTTCTCTGAGAGAGTATAGCTCCAACGGCACAGTCTGAAGCATCCACCTCTATTATGAAGGCAAGCTCGGGGTTGGGATGTACTAGGATAGGTGCAGTGGTAAATTTATCTTTTAGACGGGAAAATGCTTCCTGGGCTTGGGGAGGTCCAGGAAAACCTAGACTCTTTCCGGGTAAGTTGAGTGATAGGTGACACTACCTCAGAGAAATTTCTAATGAAACGTCTATAGAAGTTGGCAAACCCGATGAAGCGCTGTACCTCCTTCACATTTCTAGGACTTGGCCAATCCTTGGTGGCTTGGGTTTTGCTTCCATCCATACTAATTCCTTGTGTAGACAGTACATACCCCAAAATTGAATTTCGGTCCTATGGAATTCACACTTTTCAAGTTTGATGTAAAGATGATTTTGTCTTAGACGTTCCAAGACCATTCTCACATGTCCATGATGTTCCTCTGTGGAGTTAGAAAAAATTAGAATATCATCCAAATAAATTACCACGAATGTATCTAGGAGATCCCTGAAGATGTCATTCACCAAGTGTTGGAAAGTGGCTGGG
>JARQOD010000006.1:101786745-101834349 GCA_033576555.1 Oophaga sylvatica
TGTAGGTTCTGAAGTAGTATTTATAGTTTTTTTGAAAAAATATTTTTTTGAAGCTAACTTCCTCATAAATTGTTTAATGCCTATAAAGGCTTCAAATTTATTGAATTTTGTAGCTGGTGCAAATTTCAACCCTTTTCTTAGTAGGGATTCTTCATTAGCTTTCAATGGGTATTTGCTTAAATTAAACATTTTTTGAGAATCCTCATTTATTTCTTTTGGTTTCTTCTTTTTTTTGGGAGAGTTTCCCCCCCCTACAGCCTCTTTTCTGTTTTTTCTTTGGCCCAACTGAAAAAACGGATTGATAGAGCCAGTTTTCTTAGGTGGCTGAGTATTACTTATACTGCTGTCTGTTTGTGTACTGGTTGTTGTGCTTGGTCCGGCTGTATTATTATGATTTTCATGAATAGTGTCGGGTATTGATAGGATCTCATATCTATTTTCTGTAGTGATAGGGGTATTGATGACCATAGGGTATTTATGACCATAGGGGTCATGATATTTTGGTGTTCTCCAGAAATGGGGGCCATTGATTGAGTGGTGCTTTGGTTCTGTCGGTTTGTAATGCCAATTGGAGTGGTTATTTCTTCACAGAACCTAGATGCGTTCAGATGTTCTGAGTCTGGATAAATTGAAAATCTGTCCTCAGATGAGATACTGGACAGATCACTGCCATTTATTTGATCAATAGTTTCAAAATCATCCATTTCCCTATGTGGTTGAATATTGAAGTTTGGTATTGCGTCTCTACCAAATTTGCGTTTTTTTCTTTCTTTTATCTCTTTTTCTTTATTGTTAATACGATGTTTAATACTGTCTGATAGATATCTAATTTCTGGATGATTTTTATATGGATCAATCTCTTTAAATAGTTTCGAAATTTCTGCTTTGTTTGAGATTAGTTGTTTTTTCCTTTTATTAATAATAAAAGAGACTGCTTGTTTTGAAAAACTTTTAAGTAGGGTATCCCATTCTTTAAGAGTGGAGGGATCCCCTATATCACCAGACAGAGATTTTTGTATTAAAAGGCCTTTTGGGATGCAGTCAAAGGCTAGATATCTTTCTAAAGTCACTACTTCCCAAAGATCTCGCATTTCTTTTAGTAGTAATTGTTCTAGCCGTTTTAATGATTCCTTAGTGTTGTATATATTGGATTCATTAAATGTTTCTCTGGGTTCCTTCTCACTAATGATGAAAAAAGTCTGAATATAATTTATACGGTCCTTCCTGTCTTCCCATAAAGCACTCATAGTGTTTTGTAACAGTAGATAGAATCTAAGTAGCTGAAAAAGTGCTATCAGTATTGTAGGTGCACTGTCGCCAGCTAAAAAATGGTGAAGGTAGATAAAACGTAAAAATCAACAAATAGCGGCGCCAGTGTACATATACCTTAATCAGCTGCAAGTATTGGTAAACCTTCCACCATAAAGAAGGGATAAAAAATGAAAATAAATATATAAATACTCGCGCTATGATTATAGTATAACAACAACTGATATAACAAATACCTGTAAATGGGATACTCAAAAGGGGGGGGCTACTTTTGATTGAAGAAAGAGATGCAGAGAATCGTACCAGGTGAGAGTGCGCCTTTCTCACCAAAAATGGCTAAAAAAGAGAAAATACTTTTAAAGAAATAGATCTAAATGATATCTATACGATAAGTGTATTAAAAGAGATTGGTGTAAAAATATATATACATAGTTCACCCGGGGAGGGTAAAGCAAAGTGTACAAAAACGTGGATAAGAAGCTGCAAAAAGAGCACATTAAAACAGTGTACTAAAGGAGGTAGAAGAACCGCATAATAACGCTACAAATATATGACGCATGTGTTAAACATACTGTTTGTAGAGTATAATTGCAAGATAAACACCTAGGGTGAGTAATGCGAATAGTATAAATATGTGACTCAAGAAGACAATTGCATGACAACAATAGTATTGTAATGTATGTAGTACAGTTCATATAGCGTCTTGTGCTTGGGTGCGATGAAAACACAGGAGTCACAGGTTTGATATAGAAAAGTCCTGTATTACTTCATACAAGTTGGCAGAAATAGTCACACAGTTTGCAGACACAGAAACATGAGACACAGCAGGCCAGAGTAATCCAAGCTCAGCAATCACTCTCCAATACAGATTCAGGATCTTCTTCTCTGTTACCGTAAGTCCATGCAAACGTGGGTCTTTCAAAGAGCAGGGTTCAGAGTCCACAAGTGCTTCAGAGTTCCTCAGTAGGAATAGCTGGAGTACAAGGTCCAAGGCTTACAGGAGTCAAGTCACAGGTTCACTGCAGGCTAGATTCTGAAGCACTGATTGCTCAGTGGTGGCTGCGTAAGAAGCAAAGGAGAGAATCATGGCGGGAACATGCAAGCTGGAAACTCCATTTTGACTGAGGGCAAGATAGCTGCAGCAAGACAGAAAGTAAAATGGCTGACGAACAAACTGAGTTTCAGGAATATATACATAGAACCTTACATTACTCCCCCCTTAGGGACAACCTCCGGATGACCTCAGACCAGGCTTGTGTGGGTACCTCTGATGAAACTGACGGAGCAAGCGAGGAGCATTAACGTTATTGACCGGTTCCCATGAGTTGTCCTCCACTGGGTAGCCCTGCCATTTAATCAGATATTGTAACTGATTTCTATACAACCTGGAATCTAAAATCCTTTCCACCACAAATTCTTCCTGACCATCGACTAGCACTGGGTCAGGGCAAGGAGAGGAACGTCCAGGAAACGTATTGGGTGTCGCAGCCTTTAGTAGGGATACATGAAAGACAGGGTGGATTCTCATAGTTCTGGGCAGTTGAAGACGACAAGCAACGGCACTTATAATTTTACTGATTTTATAGGGTCCAATGTACTTATGTCCCAACTTAGACAATGGAATCCTTAACTTAAGATTTCTGGTTGACAGCCAGACCAAGTCTCCTACCTTGAAAGCTGGTGCAGGTTTACGAAATTTATCTGCTGCTTTCTTGTACCTTTCTTGAGCCGATTCCAGATTTTCCTTTAGAAGATCCATATTCTTCTATAAAGACGTGATACTTTCAGCCACTGCTGGTAAAGGCGTTTCTATGGGAAATCGTGGTAGAATGTTAGGATGATAACCTAGATTAGAGTAAAAAGGAGACTGTTTAGTGGAGGCACTCTGAGAGTTGTTATACGAGAACTCAGCTAATGGAAGTAGATCCACCCAATCATCCTGTAGGTGGCAGATAAAGCAGCGGAGATACTGCTCCAGGGTTTGATTGGTTCGTTCGGTCTGTCCATTAGTCTGGGGATGAAAAGCAGAAGAAAGGTTTACTTTAATGTCCAATGCTGCACAGAAATTTTGCCAAAACCTAGAAGTGAATTGCACCCCTCGATCCGAAATAACCTCATCCGGTACTCCATGTAAGCGAAACACATCTTTAATCATCAAATCTGATGTCTGTTTTGCAGTGGGTAAGCCGACACAAGGGATAAAATGAGCTGCCTTTGTTAGACGGTCAACCACTACTAGAATGGTGTTCTTCCCCTGAGAGGTTGGTAACTCCACAATGAAGTCCATAGAAATGGATCCCCACGGGCGGGACGGGGTGGGAAGAGGCTGTAACAGACCAGTTGGTGAGGAGCGAGGTGTTTTGCATCTTGCACAGACCTCACATGAAGTGACATAATTCAAAACATCCTTCCTGCAAGTGGGCCACCAAAAGAAACGAGAAAGAAATTCCTGTGTCTTTAGAATTCCTCTATGCCCAGCTATCTTGGAATCGTGAATGAGTTGCAATACTCTTAATCTGACTGTTTCAGGAATATACAGACGTTGTCCCTGAATCCACACACCATTCTTAAAGACAAGACTTACGTCCCTTGGGGGTTGTGCCAAAAAGGAATCCGCATGGTATGCTTCCTTGATGTCCTTAAGTAGGTCTTGATTATGAATTACTCCTAGGAATCTAGAGTCAGGAAGAATAGTCTTAGGAGGAGTAATTGGACGTGTCTCTGCTGAGTAAATCCTAGAGAGTGCATCAGCCTTTCCATTGCGCGATCCTGGTCTATAAGAGATGATAAAATTAAATTGGTTTAAGAAAAGATTCCAGCGAGCCTGGCGAGGAGTCAGGCATTTAGCCGACCTGATAAACTCAAGGTTACGATGGTCTGTCAGGACGACTATTTGCTGTGCAGCTCCCTGAAGAAGGTGTCTCCATTCTTTGAAGGCGGCAATAATGGCCAACAACTCTCTATTGCCCACATCGTAGTTCCTCTCAGCCGAAGACAACTGCTGGAAAAAGAAGGCACAGGGATGCAAGACATTCTTCTCACCTGTTCTCTGAGAGAGTATAGCTCCAACGGCACAGTCTGAAGCATCCACCTCTATTATGAAGGCAAGCTCGGGGTTGGGATGTACTAGGATAGGTGCAGTGGTAAATTTATCTTTTAGACGGGAAAATGCTTCCTGGGCTTGGGGAGTCCAGGAAAACCTAGACTCTTTCCGGGTAAGTTGAGTGATAGGTGACACTACCTCAGAGAAATTTCTAATGAAACGTCTATAGAAGTTGGCAAACCCGATGAAGCGCTGTACCTCCTTCACATTTCTAGGACTTGGCCAATCCTTGGTGGCTTGGGTTTTGCTTCCATCCATACTAATTCCTTGTGTAGACAGTACATACCCCAGAAATTGAATTTCGGTCCTATGGAATTCACACTTTTCAAGTTTGATGTAAAGATGATTTTGTCTTAGACGTTCCAAGACCATTCTCACATGTCCATGATGTTCCTCTGTGGAGTTAGAAAAAATTAGAATATCATCCAAATAAATTACCACGAATGTATCTAGGAGATCCCTGAAGATGTCATTCACCAAGTGTTGGAAAGTGGCTGGGGCGGTACTCAGACCAAAAGGCATAACTAGATATTCAAAGTGTCCATAGCGTGACCTGAATGCAGTCTTCCATTCATCCCCAGGTCTAATACGGACTAAGTTATAGGCCCCACAAAGATCTAGTTTAGAAAAAATTTTGGCATGTCGCACTCTCTCCAATAACTCAGGGATTAAAGGCAATGGATAACGGTTTCTAATAGTAACCTTATTGAGTTCCCTATAGTCTACGCATGGTCTCAGAGATCCATCTTTCTTCTTTACAAAGAAGATGGGTGCACCTGCAGGAGATGAAGAGGGGCGTATGAAGCCCTTGGCTAGATTTTCATCTATGTAATCCTTTAAAGCCTTTAGCTCGGGCCCCGCCAGGGGGTAGATCTTACCAAAAGGTATCTCTGCTCCAGGCAATAATTCAATTGGACAATCATATGGACGGTGAGGAGGAAGCTGGTCAGCGTTCTTCTTGTCACATAAATCCACATAGTCCTGGTATACAGCTGGTAGTTCAGGGACTGACATGATTCCTTTAGGAACAGAGCAAGCTGAAACTTTGGACTCATCTGTTTCTCTGGAAAGTGTAATTCCTTGGTCTCCCAGTTAATGGTAGGATTCTGAGCCTGCAGCCATGGTAGCCCTAGAATAATGGGAAAGTGGGGAGAAGAGATAAGCATAAAGGACAGTTTCTCTTGATGATCTTTACCCATAAGAACCCTCAAAGGCTCTGTTTCCTGATCCACTGGTCCAGAGGTCAGCAGGGAGCCATCCACAGTTTCCATCTGTACTGGAGTAGCCTTCTTCACTGAACGTATTCCCTGTTTCAGAGCAAAGGAGACATCCATAAAATTTCCACTTGCCCCTGAGTCGATCATAGCAGAGCTAGACACCCAAGCTGAGTCAACCCAGAGTTTGATGGAAAGAAAGCAATGAGAATTGTTTTTCTTACAACTCAGCTGGGACACCGCTGAGGAAACTTGAAAAATGGCAGCGTTTACACAGTCAACGTCCTCAGAGGTAACGGAGTTTAAGTCCGAGAAATCAAGATCTGTTGCTGCAGATCTCTCTGGAGCCTGAGGCTCGGACCTGACAGATCCCCTCTCGCAACACTCACAATGAATGAGTGCTGCAGTAGTCTTACGAGAACGGCTGGGGCAGTTTATAATGAAGTGCCCTGACTTACCACAATAGAAACATAGATTCTCCTTAAAACGATGTTCCTTGCGTGCATCACTAACCCGTCGTTGTAGAGTCTACCTGCATGGGTTCAGGTTCAGGTTCCCGTGTAATCCTACTCAAAGGTTCCTTAGCTGGAGAGGAAGGTAGGAAAAGGTTAGTACGATTGCTTTCGAACCATCTCTCTTGCCTGCGTTCAGTCAGACGAGTATCAATACGGATGCAGTAGTTAATAAAGTCACCTAACGCAGTGGGAGGGTCGGCACGAGCAAGTTCATCCTTAATCAGTGGAGATAACCCCTTTCGAAAAATAGATTTTTTGGCGGAACTGTCCCAGGTGGTATCAAGGGCCCATCTCCTGAAATCCAAGGCATATTCAGCTACCGAGTGCTTACCTTGGCGCAAAGCTAACATGGCTGCTTCAGCTGTTGCACCTCGATTGGGGTCATCAAACACCTGCCCCATGGGTGAAATAAAATCATCAAGGTGATTCAAACAATCATCCTCAGTCTCAATCAGAGGGTTTGCCCACATTAAAGCCTTGTTGGTAAGCAACATAATTATAGTAAGCACCTTAGATCGTTCAGTGGGAAATTGTGAAGCATGTGCAGAAAAAAAAAGATTGCATTGATTAATAAATCCCCTGAATTTCTCACGTTCACCGCCAAAACGAAAAGGGGGCAACTTGGGAATCCCAGCACTCGGGGCTACGGCAGGAGCCTGGACTCGCCCCTCTAGAACCTCAATCCTGGCTCGCAAATCCTGGGTAGTCTGTCCAACCACTTGCAAATTGTGATTATTGAGGTCCTTTAGATTTGTAAAACGGGTCTTTATATTCTGCAAATCTGCAAGGATATTATCAGTCACTCCGCAAAGTTCCTTTATGCGGGCCTCCATTTTCCAGATCTTTTATGACAGGATTACTGGAAGAAGAGGAGAGAAAAAAAACAATAGTGTTCACCTGTGGCAACACTGCAGAGAGAAAAAAAAATTAAGGGAACTGCTCACCTGGAATGGTTGTGAGAAGTCACAACCACTATCATCACAGAAAGTTTCAACCAGACATCTGATATCCAGAGTTACAGCAGACAAAAAAGAGAAAAGAAAGGAAAAAAAAAAACCAATAGTGTTTACCTGTGGTAACACTGCAAAAAGAAAAAACTTAAGGGAATTGCTCACCTGGAATGGTTGTGAGAAGTCACAACCACTGTCATCACAGAAAGTACAACCGGACATCTGATATCCACAGTACAGCAGACACAGCCTTCCAGACCCAGCAGACACTAACGTTTTGGCTTCAGAATCTTGTAATGTATGTAGTACAGTTCATATAGCGTCTTGTGCTTGGGTGCGATGAAAACACAGGAGTCACAGGTTTGATATAGAAAAGTCCTGTATTACTTCATACAAGTTGGCAGAAATAGTCACACAGTTTGCAGACACAGAAACAGGAGACACAGCAGGCCAGAGTAATCCAAGCTCAGCAATCACTCTCCAATACAGATTCAGGATCTTCTTCTCTGTTACCGTAAGTCCATGCAAACGTGGGTCTTTCAAAGAGCAGGGTTCAGAGTCCACAAGTGCTTCAGAGTTCCTCAGTAGGAATAGCTGGAGTACAAGGTCCAAGGCTTACAGGAGTCAAGTCACAGGTTCACTGCAGGCTAGATTCTGAAGCACTGATTGCTCAGCTGTGGCTGCTTAAGAAGCAAAGGAGAGAATCAGGGCGGGAACATGCAAGCTGGAAACTCCATTTTGACTGAGGGCAAGATAGCTGCAGCAAGACAGAAAGTAAAATGGCTGACGAACAAACTGAGTTTCAGGAATATATACATAGAACCTTACAAGTATGTAGATAACAAGCTGCATGAAAAACGCACACTGATGCCAATATACTGAGACCAATATACACATTAGATGGCTGTAAGTCGAACGATGTGTCGGCCGAAAGCTATCTGGGTCTACTCTCCTATCCATGTGATGACTGGTGGAACCAGTAGAGCTGAATCCTGACAGTGAGTATATTACACGCTGTTAGGATTGGTATGTTACAGGACTTCATTTTAGAATTAAAGAAGTGTGCTTCCAGGTTTAAGATGAAAATCTGCAGTCACTATAGGTGGCTGCAGGCTTCTGAATTATCACAGCGCATGCACTGCTAACTTTTAGGATTCTCCCTTGCACAAGTACCGTATGTGATTTGTATACTTCTGGCCACATTGCAACTAGACGTGTCCTGCCTCGCTTAATTCAGTTTCATTCAGTGAGGCCACGCATGTCTAGTCAGCACTCAGCACGTAATACGATATGATGCACTTTATTAATCACATGTATGCAAATTGCTGGCACTAGAGAATCTTGACAGTGTGTAGTGCGCACTGTGAGAATTCAAAAGTCTACAGTCACCTAGAACAACTGCAGACTCTTCACAAACTTAGACAACCTTTTTGATGCTCCTAAAATAAATAAAAGCATTAAAAATATGACTTAGAATCACAAAAAAATTACATCCAGGTACCTGATAGATGACGTCTCTGAAGTCATTCTCTTTGTTTTCTTCGTCTTGTCCAGATGACATGATGAGTTATCTCACCCACAGCTCTTCCCTGCAGACTTCCATTTTCTCCAGTCATGTACAGCACATACCCACATAATACCCTTAGGGTATGTGCACATGTTGCGGATTTGCCTGTGGAATTCTCTGCGCAGATTCTACCTCTCTTGGCAGAAAATGCAGGTAAAAATCCACGCATTTTCGATGTGGTTTTCATGCATTTTTTCATGCGGACTTGCATGCATTTTTGTCAGCTAAATAAAGATATGTTATTTAACAAAAAAAATTGTGATGTCATTTCTTTGTCCAACCTCTTCTTTTACATATTCCATTGAACACCATAATATCATCACATACCATGTTCTAAAGTAATGTTTACACACACAAAACAAATATAAGTGAATATCTAGACAGAAAAAATCTGCGTTAGGCCGGGATCACATTTGAGAGAAACTCGCACGAGTTTCGAACCTCAATACCTGGCACTGCCGCTGTCACTCAGACCAAAGCGTTGCACTGCATAGAAATACATGCAGCCGCACACTCTGGTTCCGAGTGCCGGCGGCAGTGCCAGGTATTGAGGTGCGAGACTCGTGCGAGTTTCTCACAAGTGTAAACCTGGCCTTAAATGCAATATCTGTTTAATTTTAAAAAATTGGAAGAAAAAAATGGCTTGGGCTCCTGCTTATTTTTCTGCGCCAGAGAGGGAAAGCCAGTGACTGGGGGCCGATGTTTATAGCCTGGGAAGCAGGTAATACCCATGGATCTTCCATCCCCAATACGTGCCCCATCTCACCCCTTCCTCCTCATATTGTGTCTTCAAATTTCTCCTGCCCCCCACACAGAGTAAATACCCACCCACACACACACACATAGTAAATACCCTCCATACACAGTAAGTACCTCATACACACACATACACACACACACACACACACAGTAAATACCCCCCACACACAGTATATACCCCCATCCATTAAATACCTGTCTTCAGCGAATGACATCAGAAGCATGATTACCTGACCTTATCATGCTGCTGATGTTGTCGCTCTGACCCAGCGGTCAGAGCTTCAATTGTACTCGAGTACAATTGTTCACTGGGAGCCGGCGCGCTGCAGCTGCTCTGATCTGGCTTTCAGCTTGACAGCCAGCTCAGAGAACTACTGACTCCCAGTACAGGGGGCGGCAAAATGCAGCCGCCGGGAAAGACATTTCAAACCGCTGCATTAGGCGGCCCCAGCTGCCCCCTCCCCCCAAAGATACGCCTCTGACTACAGCTCCTGGCCAGGGAGGAAACAAAACCAAAAAAGCCTATACAGACAACTATGCATGGGATTGCAGATGATTATTTCAGTGAGGTAAACCATTTCTTTGCCTGTTTCATCACAGGAGTGAGCGTTTTTTATTCTGCCGTGTCTCCAGCTCTTTGAGATCACCATAAATCCAGTCAGTGATATATGAGTTCAGCAGTAGCCAGAGTTCCTACCTCACTGTCTTGATGTATGATGATCTCTAAGGACTGAAGATGTGGCAGAAACGCTCGCTCATGTTTCAAAGGGACTGGCTGCCATGCTTAAGACTAATGCAGGTCTTTTTAAGGGCCAAACCAAAAATACATGTGAATGGGTAAATCAGAAGTAAAAGCTGTGGTCCAAATGAACTATCAGCCATCTAAGCTTTAAGGTTTTTTTTTAACAATGCGGCTTCCCTTAGTGTGATGAGAAAATCATTTTAAGATAGAATGACAGTAATAAAACAGGTTTTCTTTAAATCCCCAAATTTGAACATTGAAGTTTGTCAGATACTACATGTACAAATCTTCTGAAAGAAACAGAAGCATTTGGAACGCCCCATTGGGTAATTATCCATTTGTTGATAGTTTCACCAAGCCATTTATCAATAATTAAAACAGCAGTGTATTTCCACATACTCTGTTGAAGAAATTAAAGCTCCAACATTGGCTTGAAGTTTCACTCATTAGACCATGAAACTTGACAGCTCTGAACTTTAGTGTTATTAGTTAATGAAAGCTATTACCACTGATCTCCTTTCATCTGACTTGTATTATTAGCACTAAAGTCACATAAAAGCTTTCCATGTTGAAGCTTATATTTTCAGCTTAAAGTCTGGACAAAGTTTAATGACTGTGGGGGCTTTAACATTTAACTGGACAAGGCCTACTTTTCTATTCTTTTTGTTTTAAGAAACACTTCGGTTTAATCATATTAGTATAGGGTTTTTGGTACCTAATCAACGTTATTTAATATTTCAGCATGCCTCATTTGTCTTTGAATTGATTTCTGCTTTAAAGATTGTGTGGTCATTAATTACCGTAGTTTATAGAAGCTTTCCTGGTGGTAGATTTTTCCCTGCACTTCGTGTACTGATGCCTAAAAGACAATTTTGTTATCGGTATTACTATGTAAATACTTTTATAGTAAAGAAATCTTTATTTTTGTACATGATTAAATATTTACCCATTAGAATGGGATATCCTGCTCTGGAAGGCCCTCTTTTTTCTTAGTCCATGGCTGTCGGCTCTGAAGAAGCTTCAGCATTCATTCAAGATAAGGTACTGACTTCTGTTAGGCACTACTTAAGGCTTAAGCCGAACACCAGTTTTCTGGATAACAGTTCCTTATTACTTGGAACATGTAGAATATTGTATATATCCTATCCTTGAATGTGACTTGATTAAATAAATAAATTACGTTGTCAGCCTTTATCCACAAGTTCTGTAGAGGAGACTGGGCTAACACCTAATTTTAGGTGTAAAAAGTATTTGGCACAAACGGTAGTGGTATTTTAAATCTACTGTTTCCATCAATGACCTATGGTGTGAAGAGAAGTCTGAAGTTGTTGACCTCCTTCTCTGTGATTATCGCTATATAGCTATTGCTTAGAAATGAATTGCATAAACAGAATTGGTACAGCAATATGTTTACTCTTAAATGGACAACCATTTCTCAAAGTTACTGTTAATGTGTTCATTTGGCTGAAAGTTGGCTGTGCACTTACACGCTTACAGCCTTATTTTCGACCTACTGTCGTCATCTGGTCTCTGAATGACAGGTTGCTTTTGTCTGAGTTACCGGAGATCTTGTGTTGGCGCTATCGTTTCCTCTCTGGAGCACCGAAAGCCTAGTCAAGTCCTGATAATGTGTTGAGAGTCAGACTGTGCGAAAAAGCTTGCTCAAGGACTCCGGCAGGGGTGGCATGTCACTCAGACAGAGGATGGCAGTGGGCTAGGACAGAGGGAGAGAGGCCGGAGAGCTGTAAGTGCCCAGCCAAGCCCCCTGCACTTGCAGGTCATTAATATAAAAATTGGAAAAGCGGTTACTCAAAAATGGATTAAAGGATTGAAAAACCAAAGCACGGAATTAATCTACATTGCAGTGACCTAACACTAATTAGATAAGTTAAGGGTACGAACACCTGCTGACAGATTTCCTTTAATGTTTGAAGGTAAAAACTTTTGAATGTACTTTTAGAATTGCAAAAACCTTGCTCTGCTATTGAATCTAATAGTTCATCTAATCGAGCCTTTGCTTAAAATGACAGTTTGTGGTATGATGACCCGAGACATCACAAGGCTGTGACAGGCCATTACTGCATAGCCACACTTAAGCAACAAAGACTCTAAAGGATTTTTCCCCAAATTCACTTCAAAATATAATCTTGAAAAACTCCTGGAGGAGTTTAAAACATTGGAGGAGATTATTAAAAACTTGGGCATGGATAAACTCATCCACTAGATTTGATAAATTCCTCTTACAATGTTTTAATAGAGAGACTCTTTTTTCCAATTAACAAAAACTGAAAAATCATTATATTAATTTAATAAATTTAATAATTTGCAGTCGTTACTGCTCTTAGATCAATAATTGCCACGTACAAAATGACAGATACCATGACATGCTCTATATAGTATGTTCTATTCATGGTATTATGTAACCAACATGTTATTTACAGTCTTTTAAATCACGTTCATTGCAATACGTTGTAAACTGCAATACTTTGATCCTCACTATTCAAATATCCAGTTGCATAGCTTTGAAATTTATACATTGTTGCATCTAGAAAGTGTTCATTACAGTTTATTACACATGTTGCTGGGAAATGTTGTCAAACAAAGGATGAAATGCATGCATGAGTGACAAGAGAGCCCAGCAACATTTAGTAGTGAGCAATGGACCACGGGCAAATATTGATTACTTTAAAACTTCAACTGGAGTCAACTGGTTTATTAGTGTATGTCCTAAATGTATTATGTTCAGATAAGTGGTGAAATGCTTTCATTGTGCCCGTTGTGCATTAAATCTTTACCCTGTAGCAAAATATTGATTGTACTATGCAGAACGAAGACTTTGCTCCTTCTTGTTTTACATCAAGTAGGACAAAATTAAGAATTCTGATAGACATGCTGAAGATACTTTAAACCAAATATCACCTTTTTAACATGATGTCATGTGTGCATTGCCACGAAGATCGTCGCGGTTGCACATTTTGACTTCTCACAGCTGAGCTGCTGTTTCTTTGTGTTTGGCAGCTAGGGAGTTAATTCTGTCTGTGCTCGGTGCTGGGACTGGGTGCAGTTTCTCCCGGCTGCAATTGATTGTTTGTTGATTGGTTTCCTTTAAATTCCTGGTTGTCTGCTTGGGGAGTTGCCAGTGAAACCTTCATGCAGACCACAGATAGGAATGAATCTGTATAGACTTTAGTTGTGAGCTCCTTAGTTGTTCTAAGCTCAACTTGGTTAGAGTTTATTTCCCAGACCATTTATGTTCCTTTGGTGTTTGAGTGTGTATGCAAGCGATTTTTATCCTGTCTGTCTTATATGTCTAATCTGTGTATTTAGCTAAGATCAGCCCATATCCCTTTGGTGGTAGTCAGGATCCTTCTTAGGACTGATTACAGGGTTCAGGGTCTGATAGGAGACAGGGTTAGGTTGGTGACTTGGACCTCTGAACCATTATCAGTACCTCCAAGGTGAGGGATTAGTTAGGACCCCAGTTTAGGGTCAGGTTAGATCCCGGTCCACCTCTTTCCTGTTTCAGCTCATCAAGTCCTCAAGATTAACCCTGAGTTCAGCAGATATCGTGTCAGGTAAATCTATTCTATACTTACATGCTGATGTTGCTATACTAGTTGTTGTATAGAGTGTTGTTCCTGTATTAATAGTTTACTGACATTGTATACATATCATTAGACAGCGTGACATTTTCACTGGCCATAAAAATTATCTCCAGTTACCATGGATCCAGTAGCCCAGCTGGCTCTGCAGTTGCAGGGATTATCCATGGAGCTGACGGACATTAAGTCCAAAGTTTTGTCTCCCCTGGAGCAAACCAGAGTTGAACCTAAGGTTGCTCTCCCGGACAGGTTCACTGGTGGGCGAGACAAATTTTTCACCTTCCGGGAGGCATGTAAATTGTATTTTCGGCTTCGGTCTCGATCATCAGGGAGTGAGGAGCAGAGAGTGGGAATTGTTATCTCACTTCTGCAAGGGGACCCTCAATCCTGGGCATTTTCCCTTCCTCCGGGATCCCCAGCTCTACTGTCTGTAGATCAATTTTTTACTGCCCTGGGATTGGTATATGATGACCCAGATCGGGTCTCTCTTGCTGAGACAAAATTACGTAAGATACAGCAGGGAGATCGTCCGGCAGAGGAATTTGCTTCTGAGTTTCGTAGATGGGCCACAGATACTCAGTGGAATGACCCAGCTCTTAGGAGCCAGTTTTGTCATGGGCTTTCTGATAAATTAAAAGACGTTTTGGCTCAGTATGAGTCTCCTCCTTCTCTGGAGGCTGCTATGGCCTTAGCTATCCGTACTGATAGACGGCTTCGGGAGAGGGGTGAGGTAACCCCACTCCCTGTTTCTCCACCTACCACTAAAGTCCCTTATGTTGAGGTTCCCCTTGTCTGTTCGGATAAGCCTATGCAGTTGGGAGGGACATCATTTCGTAGGAGGGGATTGGCGGTACGCCGCAGGACTAGAAGATGTTTTTTCTGCGGGAAAGAGGGACATTTTGTTGGAGAATGTCCATCCCGTGCCTTGTTGAGCCAAAAGTCGCCGGAAAACTGTTAATCCCAGGTTGTGTGGTGGACGACAACCTGGGAGTATGTATTTCATCCGCCAGTTCTTCTCAGTTCCTTGTACCAGTGGAGGTGGTAGTTGGTACGAGAGTGGAGAGATTGTCTGTTCTTCTTGATAGTGGTTCCGGGGCTAATCTGGTTGACGCTCAGTTTGCTCAGGCTCAAGGTATGCATCTGAGTGTATTGGTCAAACTGATCCCTATATTCTCCATTGACGCCAGGCCTCTCGGCCAAGGTAGCTTTGTTCATGAGGTTCATAACATTGACCTTCGGGTTGGGGCAATACATAGGGAACAATTATCTTGTTATGTGTTGGAGGGTCTACCTACTCCCATTGTGTTGGGACTTCCTTGGTTGGTTAAACATAACCCTGTGATTAATTGGCAGTCCAGAGAAATAAGCCAATGGGGTGAGTTTTGCAAAAGCAACTGCATGAACACAGTCATCAGTGCGGTCGTGCCTAGTACATTGCCTCCTTTTTTGGAGGATTTTGGGGATGTTTTCTCTGAGGAGGGGTGTCAGGAGTTGCCTCCTCATCGCGTGTATGACTGCTCTATTAATCTCCTTCCTGATGCTAAGTTGCCTAAAGCTAGGTTGTATAATCTTTCTGGTCCTGAGAGGCAGGCTATGAAAGATTATATTTCTGAAAGTCTGGCCAAAGGGCATATTAGACCTTCATCTTCCCCAGTAGCCGCGGGGTTCTTCTTTGTGAAGAAGAAAGATGGAGGCCTACGCCCTTGCTTGGATTTCCGCGAACTTAATCGGATTACTGTTCGAGATCCGTATCCACTCCCTCTTATTCCTGATCTCTTCAACCAAATTGTTGGCGCCAAATGGTTTTCTAAATTGGATCTCAGGGGGGCGTATAATCTGATTAGGATAAAAGAGGGGGATGAGTGGAAAACGGCGTTTAACACGCCGGAGGGACATTATGAGAACCTAGTCATGCCTTTTGGTCTGACTACTGCACCAGCAGTATTCCAACATTTTGTTAATGACATTTTTCGTCACCTTGTGGGGCTGTTTGTGGTTGTATATTTGGACGACATTTTAATTTACTCGCCAGATCTTGTGTCTCATCAGGAGCATGTGAGACAGGTGTTGCAGATCTTGCGAGACAATAAATTATACGCCAAACTGGAGAAGTGTGTATTTGCCGTACAGGAACTTCAGTTTTTGGGTTTTTTGGTGTCAGCCTCCGGTTTCCGTATGGACCCTGAAAAGGTGAGAGCAGTGCTTGAATGGGATCAGCCAGGGGATCTTAAGGCTCTGCAGCGTTTTTTTGGGGTTTGCTAACTACTACCGGAAATTTATTTGTAATTTCTCATCTGTCGTCAAACCTCTCACTGACATGACAAGAAAAGGGACGGATTTTTCTAAATGGTCGGACAAAGCTTGCCAAGCCTTTTCCTCTTTGAAGAAATGTTTTGCTTCGGCACCCGTTCTCATCCAACCAGATGCATCTCAGCCGTTCATTGTGGAGGTGGATGCGTCTGACGTAGGGGTGGGTGCTATATTGTCCCAGGGTCCGTCCCCTGGTAAATGGCATCCGTGCGCTTTCTTTTCTAAGAAATTGTCGTCCGCCGAAAGGAATTATGATATCGGCAATAGGGAACTTTTGGCCATTAAGTTAGCTTTTGAAGAATGGCGTCACTTTTTGGAGGGGGCAGTCCACCCGGTTACCGTTATTACTGATCACAAGAACCTGTTGTATTTGGAATCCGCTAAGCGTCTGAATTCCAGACAAGCTCGATGGTCGTTGTTTTTTACCAGGTTTAATTTTGTCGTCACTTATCGCCCGGGTCTAAGAATGTAAAGGCTGATGCCTTGTCTCGCAGTTTCCCTGGGGCCGGGTAAACGGATGACCCGAGTCCTATCCTTCAGGAGGGGGTGGTAGTGTCGGCTGTATTTTCTGAGCTTGAGGAGGAGGTGTTAGAGGCTCAGGGGGACGCCCCTGCAGGACCTCCAGGGAGACTGTTTGTCCCAAATCTGTTGAGACAAAAGGTTATTGAGGCACATCATAATTCTGCTCTAGCAGGACATCCAGGGAGTAAGGCTACTTTAGATCTCCTTTCTCGCCGGTTTTGGTGGCCTAATGCTAATAAAGATGTTATAACTTTTGTCGCGTCATGTGGGGTGTGTGCTCGCTCTAAAACCCTCATACCCGTCCGTCTGGGACCCTTTTACCCTTGAAACTTCCGGAGCGTCCATGGACTCATTTATCTATGACTTCATTACGGACCTTCCTCCGTCGTCAGGGAATACTGTCATACTGGTGGTTGTTGACAGGTTCAGTAAGATGGCACATTTCGTTGCTCTTCCTGCACTCCCTATTGCTAAAACTCTGGCGCAGGTGTTCATTAGGGAGATCGTTAGACTTCATGGGTTGCCTTCTGATGTGGTGTCAGATAGGGGGTCTCAGTTTGTGTCCAAATTTTGGAGGGCATTTTGTTTACGTCGGGGGATGCAATTGTCATTTTCCTCGGCTTTTCATCCGCAGACCAATGGTCAGACAGAGCGTCTGAATCAGAGCTTAGAGACATATCTCCGGTGTTTTGTCTCAGAGAACCAAGAGGACTGGTCTTCTTTCTTGCCTCTGGCAGAGTTCGCTCTTAACAACAGGCGGAGCGAGTCCACTGGTAAGTCCCCGTTTTTTGGGGCATATGGTTTTCATCCCCAGTTTTGTACTTTCAATGGGGGGGGCCCTTCTGGGGTTCCTGAGGAGGAGCGTTTCTCGTCGTCACTTGCTTCTGTGTGGAGAGGTGTATTGAATAATCTGAGTGCGATGGGAACCGTTACAAACGTATGGCTGATAGGAGGAGAGTTTCTGGTCCAGATCTGAATGTGAACAATCTGGTATGGTTGTCTACCAGGAATATAAAACTTAAAGTGCCCTCCTGGAAACTGGGTCCCAGATTCATCGGGCCGTACAGGATCAGTTCCATAATTAATCCTGTGGCATTTCGTCTGGACCTCCCTCCTACGTTTAAAATTCATAATGTGTTCCACAAGTCATTACTTAAAAGGTATGTGGCACCAGTCATACCGTCACCTCTACCTCCTCCTCCTGTGTTGGTCAATGGTAACTTGGAATTTCAAGTATCAAAGATCATTGACTCACGTCTGAATCGCCGGTCCCTTCAGTACTTGGTGCATTGGAAGGGTATGGTCCAGAGGAGAGGACGTGGGTCCCTGCGTCTGATGTTAACGCAGATCGTTTGGTTCGGACCTTCCACAGAACTCACCCGGGCAGGCCTGGCCCTGAAGGTCCGGAGGCCCCTCGTAGAAGGGGGGGTACTGTCATGTGTGCATTGCCACGAAGATCGTCGCGGTTGCACATTTTGACTTCTCACAGCTGAGCTGCTGTTTCTTTGTGTTTGGCAGCTAGGGAGTTAATTCTGTCTGTGCTCGGTGCTGGGACTGGGTGCAGTTTCTCCCGGCTGCAATTGATTATTTGTTGATTGGTTTCCTTTAAATTCCTGGTTGTCTGCTTGGGGAGTTGCCAGTGAAACCTTCATGCAGACCACAGATAGGAATGAATCTGTATAGACTTTAGTTGTGAGCTCCTTAGTTGTTCTAAGCTCAACTTGGTTAGAGTTAATTTCCCAGACCATTTATGTTCCTTTGGTGTTTGAGTGTGTATGCAAGCGAGTGTTATCCTGTCTGTCTTATATGTCTAATCTGTGTATTTAGCTAAGATCAGCCCATATCCCTTTGGTGGTAGTCAGGATCCTTCTTAGGACTGATTACAGGGTTCAGGGTCTGATAGGAGACAGGGTTAGGTTGGTGACTTGGACCTCTGAACCATTATCAGTACCTCCAAGGTGAGGGATTAGTTAGGACCCAGTTTAGGGTCAGGTTAGATCCCGGTCCACCTCTTTCCTGTTTCAGCTCATCAAGTCCTCAAGATTAACCCTGAGTTCAGCAGATATCGTGTCAGGTAAATCTATTCTATACTTACATGCTGATGTTGCTATACTAGTTGTTGTATAGAGTGTTGTTCCTGTATTAATAGTTTACTGACATTGTATACATATCATTAGACAGCGTGACACATGACTGTACTTGAAATTGTGTGAAATCCACAACAGAATGCAGTATATCACCCTCCAGGCTCCTTCCAGCAGTTCTTGGATCATTTTGCCTCCTGGCTTCCAAACTTTCTACCCTGTGAAATCCCCACTCTCATCATGGGGGACTATAACATCCCCATTGGTGATCCGCTCTCCCCATCTGCCACTCATCTTTTATCTCTACCTTCCTCCCTACTCCTTTCACAGCTTACTAATTCTCCTAGGCATGAAGACGGAAATACGCTGGACCTGGTCTTCTCCCGGCTCTCCTCAGTGTATGACTTTACCAACTCTACTGCAACCTTCTTTCATTCTCTGTCAAGAACTGTCAACCCTCTCAGGACACCCACACTTTGCACACTTATAGAAATATATGTGCCGTTAACACCCAGAAACTTAGGAAGAACTTGCATTTATAAATTGGCTCCAATCTCCTTCCTCTCATGTACGAACTCTGCACTGAAACATTAAAATGAAACACTGCAAAGTGCCCTGGATGAAGCTGCACTTCCTACATATAGAACAACTCGGCACAGACGGCTGTACCCCTGGCACACACTGCAAACACATTGCAGTCATCATTGGCTCCAATCTCCTTTCTCTCATGTCCTGATTCTGCACTGAAACATTAAAATGAAATAGTGCCAAGTGGCCTGGATGAAGCTTCACCTCCTACACATAGAACAACTCAGCAGAGATGGCACACGCTGCAATCACGTACAGTATTCTCCAATGGTGCTCCAGGTGTGCCTAATGTCTGTGGCGAAAATCCAATCTGGCCGAAGATTTTATCCATTATAAGTTTATGCTTAAAACATACATATCTGTCCTTCACCTCTCCAAACAAACCTACTTCAAGACCCACATCACCTCACTATCCAATAATCCTAAACGACTCTTTGACACTTTTTACTCTCTCCTCAGTCCAAGAGTGCAGGCCCCCACAACCAACCTCAGCGCTGAAGATCTGGCCAATTCTTCCAAAGAAAAAATTGACCATATCCAACTGGAAATTTGATCTCAATCCCCTCTCGTGTTATGCATTCTCCTCCCCTTGCACAGCATCTAGCTCACTTCCTTTTTTTGAACAAATCACTGAAGAAGTGATCAGGCTCCTTGCATCTTCTTGCCCTACTACCTGCACCAGTGAACCTATTCCCTCACATCTTCTCCAGTCTCTTTGCTCGGCTGTCATCACTCACCTAAATAAAATATTTAATCTCTCTCCTTCATCTGGTATCTTTCCTTCCTCATTTAAAAATGCCAGCATGCATCTATTACTTAAAAAAAACCATCACTCGACCAGAACTGTCTCCAATCTTCCCTTCATCTCTAAACCCCTGTACCGCTTGATCTACACCCATCTAAACAGTTATCTCTCTGATCACTCTCTTCTTGACCCTTTACAGTCTGGTTTCCGTTCTTTACATTCTTCTAAAACTGCTGGTAACTAAAGTCTCTAATGATCTACTAACAGCTAAATCTAATGGTCACTACTCCCTGCTGCTTCTCCTAGATGTCTCTGCAGCATTCGACACTGTGTATCATCAACTCTTCCTCACTACACCCCGTGCTATCGGCCTCAAGGACATTGTTCTTTTCTATCTCTCTGACCTTTCTTTCACTGTATATTTTGGTGACTATTTTCTCCTTATACACTGCCCCTACTGGACAAACAATCAGTAGATTCAGTTTTAAGTATCATCTATATGCTGATGACACCCAATTTTACACATCGTCTTCTGACATCACCCCTGCATTACTACAAAATATCAATGATTCTTTCTGCTGCCTCTAACATTATGTCCTCCCTCTATCTAATATTGAATCTGTTAAAAACTTAACTCCTTGTGTTTCCTCCCTCCACTAACCTACATACCTATGCCCAATATTGCTTTTTCTGTGTGTGGTTCCACCATTACTCCCCGGCAACATGCCCACTGCCTTGGTGTCATATTTGATTCAGATCTTTCCTTCAATCACTACATCCGATCACTTGCCCACTCATGTCACCTACACCTCTAGAATTCAACCTTTTCTTACCTTTGACTCTGCAAAAACTCTTACTGTTGCTCTAATTCATTCTCGTCTGAACTAGTGCAACTCTTCTAATCAGTCACATTGGAGGGTTTCTGAGCATGAACAGCCTTTTAAAGGTTTTTCACACAATTTTAAGTGCTTGAAAGTTTGTGAAACCTTCAGAATTTTCCATATTTCTTCATATATTTGACTAAGAGCTACATCAGATGTTTCCACTAGTCCTAAAAGTAGATGGAGAACCATTTGTAATTTCAGTCAGTGGGATGACAGTCTAGTGTGAGTGGAAGACCTGTTTTATTTAATCTGATCTTCACAACACATGTTTGAAGATGTGTACCAAGTTATTAATGCTCATCAGGTTACAAAACCATCTCTACAAGTTTGTTCTCAACCAATCCATAATCAGACAAATGGAGGAAATTAAAGACCATCATAACCCCCCAGAAGTGGTCGAACAACAAAGATGTGCTGGCTCCCTTGAACTTGGTCTAGAAAATGAAGTATTTCTCCCTGAAAATTATTGTAATTACACATACACATAAGGTGATAGCG
This sequence comes from Oophaga sylvatica, assembly GCA_033576555.1. NCBI lineage: Eukaryota > Metazoa > Chordata > Amphibia > Anura > Dendrobatidae > Oophaga > Oophaga sylvatica. The sequence continues at coordinate 101,808,098 of JARQOD010000006.1, forward strand.
GCTAGGGAACTTATGTAAGAGCAGTAGATACAATGGCTATAGTGGACCAAGTGGAAGAGTGCATAAATCATCCCATTTCAAATCTGCACGTGAAGCCACATATGAGTTCCGTGGTTGAATCCCACGGTAAAAATCAGTAATATACCAAGTGGAAAGTATAACGCACAATACCTTAAGCCCAAAGACAGCAGAACCAGATGGAGTGGATAGACCGGGCGTCCCCCCTCACCCCTACTTGCGTTTCGCCTTAAACTTCTTCCTGATGTGCCACGGTCTGTCCACTGGGACATTTTCCGCTGTTACATTTCTGTTTTTTGCTCCCTTTCTTTCCAGAGCTATTACTTTTTTTTTATCTTTTCATTAATATGGCCATGTGAGGGCTATTTTTTTTGCGGGACGAGTTGTACTTTTCAACGACACCATTGGTTTTACCATATAGTATACAAAAAAACGTGAAACAAATTCCAAGTGCGGTGAAACTGCAAAAAAAGTGTAATTCCACAATTTTTTTTTACCATGTTCAGCAAATTCTAAAACTGACCTTTCTTATTCTCCAGCTCTTTTCGAGTTCTTAAATACCAAACATTTATAGGTTCTTTTTTATTTAAGTAGTGAAAAAATCCAAAGATTGTTAAAAAAAATTGCGTTATTTTTCGAGACCCGTAGCGTCTCCATTTTTCCGAGACCCGTAGCATCTCCATCTGTAGCATCCCCATCTGGGCCGGGTAAAAGATTATTTTTTTGCGTGCCGTGCTGACGTTTTCATTGATGCCATTTTTGTGTAGATACAATGTTTTGATCACCCACTATTGCATTTTAATGCAATGTTGCAGCAACCAAAAAAGCGTTAATCTTGCATTTTTACTTTTTTCTCGTTACGCCGTTTACCAATCGGATTAATTCTTTTTACACATTGATAGATCGGGCGTTTCTGAACGCGGCGATACCAAATATGGGTATTTTTTTATTTGATTTTGAATGGGGAGAATGGAGGTGATTTATACTTTTATGTTTTTTTATATTTTTAAAAACTTTTTTTTACTTTACACTTGCTTCAATAGTCTACATGGGAGACTAGAAGGTGCGATCACCCGATTGCTTCTGCTACATAGAGCAGTGCTTCACCTCTGCTGTGTGTAGCAGAAATGTTCACTTGCTATGAGTGCCGACTGCTGGGCATCGCTCATAACTATCAGGTTACGACAACCACAAGAGTCTCCTGCAGACCCCCGGTTGTCATGCTAAACCATCAGCGACCCACGGTCATGTGACATGGGCGGGATTAGTCACGCTTTTCTGGCGCGATCATGTTAAATGCCACCCACGGTTGTTAGGGGCACGAGCCAGCTATTGAAATCAGCTGACATGTGCCGAAAAAGATGTGGGCACAGCGTCACAGCCCACATCAAAGGGGGAAACCCGACATGTGTCGTACATGTACGGCGCATGTTATGAAGTGGTTAATTAGAAAACCAAACCAAAACAAACATCCACTTGCGTAATTTTCACCAATTTTATTACGATGTGAAATTTGGTAAACATGGAGTGGCGGAGTTGAAGTGAGCATGCCAATGCAAATTAACGATTTTTGATAAATTTGGGCCTGTGCGTTGAATTATGTAATCTAGTGATGGATTCAGTTTACAAATTAAACTGCAAACATTATTATATAGATTTCTTCAACCTGATGAGGCTGGTGTTTTTAATTTTAAAAGCCAGTGCATATACAGTGCTTTGAAAAAGTATTTATATCCAGTGAACTTTTCCTCATTTCTTTATGTTACAGCTACAAACTTAAATGTGTTTTGTTGGAATTTTATGTGCTATATCACCACAAAGTAGCACATATTTGTGAAGTGTAAAGGAAATGATACATGGTTTTCTAAATATTTTAAAACATAAATCTGAAATTTGTGACTTGCTGTATTTGGCCCCCCTGTAGTCTGATACCCCTAAGTAAAATCTTGAGTGACCAATTGCCTCAAGAAGTCACATAATTAGTAAAGAGTAAAGCAAGGTTAGGTTATAAAAAATATCTCAAACTCTGAACATCTCACAGAGTACTATTCAATCCATCATACAAAAAATGGAAGGGGTATAGCACAAATGCAAACCTACCACAACATGGCCGTCCACCTAAACTGACATCCCAAGCAATAATTAGAGTAGCCACCAAGAGACCTATGGTCACTCTGGAGGTGCTGCAGAGATCCACAGCTGATGTGGGAGAATTTGTCTACGAAACGAATGTTAGTCATAACAGTTCCCCGCTTGCCCAACACACAGGCTCTCCATGCATGTGCTGTGACAGTGACACAGTTGCATGTAAACAATGTTGCAGCAGTCTCAAGGGGCGCCAAAGGAATAATGGACAATTCAATAAATGTTAGCCAAACTTTATTCTTCCTCCAATACCACTGCCACAGCGCGTTTCAACGGTCCAAACCGTCTTCATCAGGTGGGGTAAAGGAGAATATTACAATAGCAACTTGTAAAGGGGTGGTAATTAACATAATTTAGACCACATGTTGTGTTCATTTTAACCTCTTCATTGCAAAACTCCATATAAAGCATTCATTGTCAATTAACCTCTTATTCCCCTTGAAACTCCTATTAAAAAACCTACATGAACTCAAAAAAACCCCATCAATTTTAAAACGCAACCTGGGAACCTTCCCAGCGTGCCTTGACAAGGTTCCCAGGTTGCGTTTTAAAATTGATGGAGACGGTTTGGACCGTTGAAACGCGTTGTGGCAGTGGTATTGGAGGAAGAATAAAGTTTGGCTAACATTTATTAAGTTGTCCATTATTCCTTTGGCGCCCCTTGAGACCGCTGCACCATTGTTTACATGCGAAAAGTCTCCATACGGAGTTAACAGCGGCAGGAGCAGCCTGGTTTATTTGGATGTATCGAGGACCTCTGGTTTACAGCCACCGGGTTAATAACTGAGGACCTAAGGTGACGTGTCATTCGGTCGAGCGGGATTGTGTGACCATCAGAGGAACACGGAGGCTTGATGCAAACACTGATGGGACGACATCACAAATAGAGAGAGGTGACCCGGAGCCTCATTAATCACACGCTTAATCTTGGTTGTGTAGATGCACACAACCATTACAGGTGAGTGCATTGGTACTATTTTTAAAAAGTAGCCCTGTGAGTCTACACATGGCCCTTTTCTTTTCTTGTTTTACAAGTGACACAGTTGCGACACATGCAGCTGTGGCACCGATCAACTGTTCAGCCGGCGCAATACAGGAAGCCAGGTTCCCACTGTAGCTTATACGGCACGGCAAGCACTATAGCTTGCCGAATAAGCGGGGAACCAAAGATATTCGCTCAACTCTTGTCATATTCTCCACAAATCTGGCCTTTATGGAAAAATGGCAAGAAGAAAGCCATTTTTGAAAGCAAGCCATAAGAAGTCCTATTTGCAGTTTGCAAAAAGTCATGTAGGGGACACAGCTAGCATGTGGACTACTGTGCTTGGGTCAGAAGAATTTTTAGGGCCAAATGCAAAATGCCATGGTGGAAAACTAGCATGTCACATCACCTTGAAAACACCAGCTCCACTGTCAAACATGGTGGTGGCAGCATTATGCTGTGGGGGTGCATTTCTTCAGCATGGACCGGGAAGCTGGTCAAAGTTGTTGACAGGGTAGGTTGAGCTAAATCCTGGAGGAAAATTTGTTAGAGGTTAGTTAGGTTCACCTTCTAGCAGCACAATGACCTTATACATACTGCCAGAGCTACAATTTAATGGTTTAGATCAAAGCATATTCATGTGTGTGAATGGCCCAGTCAAAGTCTTGACCCAAATTCCATTGAGAATCTGTGGCAAGACTTGAACATTACTGTTAACGGATGCCTCCATCCAATCTCACTGAGCTAGAGCTAGTCTGCAAAGAAAAATGGACAAAAATGTCAGCCTGTAGAAGTGCAAAACTGGTAGAGACATACCCCAAAACACTGGCAAGAGTAATGGCAGCTATAGGTGGTCCTACTAAGTATTAATTAGTTGGGGACAGAATACAAATGCATATCATAATTTTAAGATTTATATTTTTAAAATAATTAGAAAACCATGTATCATTTCATTCACAAATATGTGCCGCTTTGTTTTGGCATATGACATAAAATCCAAACAAAATATTTAAGTTTGTGGGTGTAACCTGAAAAAATGTTTTAAAGTTCACAGGGTATGAGTACTTGTTCAAGGCACTGTAAGTCTTTTTAAAGTAAATACATCAGTGTCATCAGGTCAAGGACTTGTGTTTAATACCATATGCAGCTTGTATAGTGAAATCTGGTGCCTGATCTTTTAACTCATGCATTGCAAATTCAACCCAATTGTGTTCAATGTGGCTGCTTAGTAGGCTTTTATCTTCTCTTTGCCTCAACCAGAGGGTTCAGATAAAAAAAAATGTATGTAGGAATTTTATCCCAGAGATCTTGGTGACATTGTAGCAGTAAATGCTGCACATAAAGCAACTAAAGAAATAAAATATTCAGTTTGAACAGATGTTTCTATTTAAAGGGCTGTTGACTCATATAACATATCAAACCCAGACGGCATGAAGTATATTCTAGAGATTAGGAGCACAAAACAATGCCTTTAGAACCGACTGAATCACTGCAATGTAATAAAATCCAGCGCAAGCGCTGTATGTGATCTTTGATGCAGAAGTGACATTTTTATCCCACTGTAGTTTTTAAGGGCATTCTAATTTTAGCACAACAATGAAACTGTCTGAAATATCCCCAGGGCAGACTTGCTTCAGTACATTAACCAGGCTATATAAAAGTACATTTAATAAAAAATTACATCTACAGTGGTTCTTAAAAGTTTGTGGGCCATTAAGAATTATCCATATTTCTGTGTAAATTTGACCTAAAACTACATGAGATTTTTACACCAGTCCTAAAAGTTGATAAAGAGAACAAAATCAAACAAATGAGTCAAAAATAGGTATTAGACCTACCGGTAATTATGTTTCCAGGAGTCCATCCTGACAGCACCCTGGAGGACGTCCTCCTCCTCCTTTCAGGGACAGGAAAGCACAGGAGAGGTTAAAAGGTACCACCCCACCCCCTTTCCCTCAGTGTTGTAACAAGTACCACAACATGGATAATGCAAATAACACTTTAATGACAGAATCATATTCAGCATATGACATATCATAACTAGGGGGGGAACTACCTGTGCTGTCAGGATGGACTCTTGGAAACATAATTACCGGTAGGTCTAATACCTATTTTCCAGGTCGTCCCTCCTGACAGCACCCTGGAGAGTACCAAAGAACCTCCTCAGGGTGGGATTACTGCCTGGAGAACCTTTCTACCAAAAGCAGTCTGTTGACCAGACAGAACGTCTAGTCTGTAGTGTCTACAAAATGTGTCAAATCTGGCCCAGGTTGCTTCTCTACAAATCTGTTCTACTGAGGCGCCTGCTTTCTCGGCCCAGGAGGCTGATACTGCACTGGTAGAGTGAGCTCTTAGACCCTCAGGGGGCTAATCCCCTCGGCTTGGTATGCATCTGTGATTACCTTGCTGATCCATCTAGCTATGGATGCCTTGGAGGCCTTTTTCCCCTTGTTTTTTCTCCCAAAAAGGATGAACAGGTTTGGATCTATGCGCCAGCTCCTGGTGGCCTCTAAGTAATCTATAACAGCACGTCTGACGTCCAGAGAGTGGAGCCTCTGCTCCTTCTCATTGGAGGGTTTGTCACAGAAGGAAGGTAGCACAATCTCTTGGTTTATATTCTTACTAGAGGCTACCTTTGGCATGAAGGCAGGGTCTAGTCTTAGTGTCATGTATAGTGTACAGTTCCTATAGCGTCTTGTGCTTGGGTGTGAGGAAAACACAGGAGACACAGGTTGGTATGAAATGACTTGTATTGCTTCATACAAGCATTGTCAGGAGTCGAACTCAGTACCTCTTGTCCACTGGCCAGCAGTTCTACCATCTGAGCTATTCTGCTGGCTGCAAAGTTCCTTGCTGAACCCAGATACCATTGACTGTTCTTCCTGATTGGCTACACCTAGTGCTCTCTTGATTGGGCCTCTGATTGCCAATTACACACCCTATATAAACCTGGCCCTGTGGGTGTGTCATTGCGAGATTATTGTGCTTCCAGCCTTTAGTCAAGCTCTTTCTCCTGCTGTTCCTGCTGCTACAAACACTGCTCTCCTGTGTACCGACCTCCTGCTGCCACCTGACTACGTTATCTGCCTGCTCCTCTGCTACCGAACTGCCTTTCCTGTGTACCGACCTCCGGCTGCCACCTGACTACGTTATTTGCCTGCTTCCCTGCTACAAACACTGCCTTTCCTGTGTACCGACCTCCGGCTGCCACCTGACTACGTTATTTGCCTGCTTCCCTGCTACAAACACTGCCTTTCCTGTGTACCGACCTCGGCCTGCCTTCTGACTACGCTACCTGCCTCTGCTTCCCCTAGTGTTTGCAGTAACATCGGCTCCAACCCAGACAGGATCCTGACAGAATAATCTCGCGCCAAAATGGAGTCCGCTGTGAACACCCTGAGGCGGCAAGTTACGGAGCTTCAAAGTTTTTGTACTGACTCTCAAGGAAAATATGCCAAGTTACAAACTGATTTCACGGCGATACAACAGGAAGTAATTGAGCTACAAAAACAACTACTGGACGTGCGCAATTCAGGGTCCGAATCAAACGCGCGGCTGCCGCTGCCTGCAAGGTTCAGTGGGGATCGCAAGCAGTACCGAGGATTCCTCAATCAATGCCGCATATACTTCCAGATGCAACCTGCTCCCTTTACCAGTGAGAGGAAGAAAGTTTTTTTCATGAAAAATCTCCTGACGGATGAAGCTCTTGCTTGGGCTTCACCTTATGTAGAAAAAGACTATGCCCTCCTTAATGACCTGGAAGCTTTCATCGCAGCTATGAATCAAGTTTTTGATGACCCAAACCGCTGTGCCACAGCAGAAACCAAATTACATAATTTGCGCCAAGGACGTCGCTCTGTTGCGGAATATACATCGGAGTTCCGTCGCTGGGTGGCCGACACCACCTGGAATCCAGCGGCCCAGAGAAGTCAATTTCGACGAGGGTTATCAGAACCAGTGAAAGACGAGCTTGCCAGGGTTGAGACCCCTGACCAGTTGGAGGACTTTATTCAACTATGTATCCGGATTGACCAGAGACTTACTGAAAGGAGAAAGGAGAGACTGCGAGCACTTGGGAATAGCCCTGGCTTCTCATTTTCAGCATCAGACCACCAAGAAAAGACGCAAGTTGTGTCTGAACCGATGCAGATCGACGTCATCCGAAGACCACTCTCTGCACAGGAGAAGGAGAGGCGACGTGCAGAACATCTCTGCCTCTATTGTGGGGACCCTGGACACTATGCCATCAACTGTCCTAACAAAAGGACTATAGCCTTTACCAACAACAGGTCTGCCAGCAATACGGACCTTTCTCAGCAGTCGGATTCCATCTTGCAGACTATCTCATCAGTAACGCCAGAAATAGACAAAATACATACCACATCATCTCATTTTGTAATTCCCATTCAGGTTGTAATGGGCACCCAAAAAATACAATGCTCTGCCCTGTTGGATTCGGGAGCAGGAGGAAATTTTATGGACTTAAAATTTACACGTGATAATAATATTTCCAGTAGGACCAAATCCACACCAATTGAAATGGAAACTGTGGATGGATCACCTTTGTCTTCTGGACCTGTCACGCATGAGACAATCGAACTGGAGATTTGTATCGACCCGGATCATCATGAAGCTGTCAGTTTCCACCTTATTTCATCTCCGAAATTTCCGGTTATTCTAGGGATCCCCTGGTTTTCAGTCCATAACCCTTCTATCAACTGGGCATCAAGGACCATCACCTTTCCATCTGACCACTGTAAGAATAATTGTCATAAGGAACCCCCTGTTCTCCAACAAGTCCAAATCTCTGAGATTTCGCATGAGAAGGAAGAGAAACTACCACCTCAATATCAGCAGTTCTCTGATGTCTGCAGTAAGAAGAAAGCAGATCAATTACCTCCTCACCGTCCTTACGACTGTCCCATTGAATTGCTGCCAGGAGCAACCATTCCATTTGGACGGATTTACAATCTTTCCGAACCTGAATTGAAGGTATTAAGAAAGTTCCTGGATGAAAATTTAGAGAAAGGCTTTATTCGACCTTCCACATCTCCAGCTGGGGCACCCCTGTTCTTTGTTGAAAAGAAAGACTCCACTCTGCGGCCATGTATTGACTACAGAGAGATGAATAATATCACTGTCAAGAATCGCTACCCGCTACCCTTGATTCCTGAACTATTTGAGAGACTCCGTTCTGCGAAAATCTTTACGAAGCTGGATCTTAGAGGGGCTTACAACCTCATACGGATTCGCCCAGGAGATGAGTGGAAGACCGCCTTCAGAACGAGATATGGACATTTTGAATCTCTTGTTATGACCTTTGGCCTTAGCAATGCCCCAGCCACCTTTCAACATTTTATTAATGATGTATTTCGAGATTTCTTGGACCAATTCGTTGTGGCTTATCTCGATGACATTCTTATATTTTCAGACACCTTGGAAGAGCATCGCAGGCACGTCCAGTTAGTCTTGGAACGACTACAGGGAAACCATCTCTACATTAAACTTGAAAAATGTGAGTTTGAACAAACCAGTATCCAATTTCTGGGATATATCATCTCCCCAGAAGGTTTGAGCATGGATCCCGGCAAAATCAATGCTGTAGTAGACTGGCCTGTTCCAAGAAATTTAAAAGACGTCCAGCGTTTCATAGGATTTGCAAATTTTTACCGAAAATTTATAAAGAACTTTTCACGGATCATACTACCAATTACTACACTAACAAAAAAGACCAAAGCATTTTTCTGGTCTCCGGAGGCACAGGAGGCTTTTGACAAGTTGAAAACTCTTTTTACGTCTGCTCCATTGTTAGTACACCCAAATCCTGAATTGCCATTTACTGTCGAAGTGGACGCCTCGGACTCTGCAGTGGGAGCCATTCTGTCTCAGCGAGTTGGGGACAAGATGCAACTTCACCCATGTGCGTTTCTTTCCCACACCATGTCATCTGCAGAAAAGAACTACGACATTGGTAATAAAGAACTGTTAGCCATTAAAGTTGCCTTCTCCGAGTGGAGACATCTTCTGGAAGGTGCCAATCACCCTGTGACTGTCCTCACGGACCACAAGAATCTTGAATTCCTCCGTACAGCAAAAGATTGTCTGCAAGACAAGCACGATGGGCCTTATTTTTTCTCAAGATTCAATTTTATAATCTCTTACCGGCCTGGTTCAAGAAATGGCAAGGCTGACGCCCTGTCCAGGATGTGTTCGGAACCTCAGGAGAGGTCTAGTAATGATGATACAATTCTAGGCCCTAAAAATTTTTTGGGAATATTGCACTCTAGAGGACTAGGTAATAGAATTAAAGATGGATATCAAGAGGACTCTTTCCTTAACCATCCTTCGGAAGACGTCGATCTTTCATTCAAAGAGGGTTTTGGATGCAGAAACACCAAATATATGTACCTGAATCTTCTCGCCTTGAAGTCCTCAAAAGTGTCCATGATTCTAAACTGGCAGGACATCCTGGAGTTGCAAAAACACAAGACTTACTACTTCGTTTCTTTGGTGGCCTAATTGTAGGAAGGACGTGAGGAAATATGTTTCAACCTGTTTAACATGCGCACGAAACAAGACCCCACGATCGTCTCCTCTAGGACTCTTGCAACCACTTCCAGTTCCATCCAGGCCTTGGGATCTATTTCCATGGATTTTATTGTGGAACTACCCCCTTCCAAACAGATGACCGTCATCCTTGTCATAGTGGACCGACTCACAAAAATGGCCCACTTTATTCCAACTGAAGGAATTCCTACTGCTAAAAAAACTGCAGAACTGATGATCAAAGAGGTATTCAGGTTACATGGAATTCCTGACAGCGTGGTGTCTGACAGAGGCGTTCAGTTTACGTCAAAATTTTGGAAGAGTTTCTGTACAGCCTTGGGAGTCACGGTGAATCTTTCTACCGCTTTCCATCCTCAGTCCAATGGCCAGACGGAGAGAACGAACCAGACTTTGGAGCAATACCTCCGTTGCTTCATTTCCTATCTTCAGGATGACTGGGTGGACTATTTACCAACAGCAGAGTTTGCCTACAACAACTCCATACATAGCGCTACATCTCAAACCCCATTTTTTGCTAATTATGGAGTACATCCAGTATTTATCCCTAATCTGCCAGTGAACACTCCCATTCCTGCTGTTAATGACAGGCTTACAAAATTACAGGAATCCCAGAAGGAATTATCAGAGATATTGCTCAAGACCCAGGAAGAATATAAGGAAGCAGCAGATAAACATCGGAGAGTGCCCCCTGCTCTTCAGGTTGGAGACAAAGTTTGGCTGTCCACTAAAAACCTTAAGACACATGTGCCATCCTCCAAATTGGGTCAGAAATTCATTGGACCTTTTCAAATTTCTGCAAAAATTAACCAGGTTGCTTTTCGTTTAAAACTTCCCAACAATCTAAAGATTCATCCAGTGTTTCACATATCCTTGCTCAAACCCTTCTGTGAAAACCCGTTTCCAGGAAGAATTCAGCCACCTCCTCCACCAGAAAGGATCCGTGGTGAAGAAGAATACATTGTGGATAAGATTCTGGACTCCCGAAAATTCAGAGGTAAACTGCAGTATCTGGTACAGTGGAAGGGTTACGGACCAGAGGAAAATTCATGGGAACCAAGGGACAACGTCCATGCTCCTAGACTAACAAGAGCCTTTCATCAAAGGTACCCGGATAAGCAGCTCCTGAGATGTCCAGAGGCCATCCTGGAAGGAGGGGAGTACTGTCAGGAGTCGAACTCAGTACCTCTTGTCCACTGGCCAGCAGCTCTACCATCTGAGCTATTCTGCTGGCTGCAAAGTTCCTTGCTGAACCCAGATACCATTGACTGTTCTTCCTGATTGGCTACACCTAGTGCTCTCTTGATTGGGCCTCTGATTGCCAATTACACACCCTATATAAACCTGGCCCTGTGGGTGTGTCATTGCGAGATTATTGTGCTTCCAGCCTTTAGTCAAGCTCTTTCTCCTGCTGTTCCTGCTGCTACAAACACTGCTCTCCTGTGTACCGACCTCCTGCTGCCACCTGACTACGTTATCTGCCTGCTCCTCTGCTACCGAACTGCCTTTCCTGTGTACCGACCTCCGGCTGCCACCTGACTACGTTATTTGCCTGCTTCCCTGCTACAAACACTGCCTTTCCTGTGTACCGACCTCCGGCTGCCACCTGACTACGTTATTTGCCTGCTTCCCTGCTATAAACACTGCCTTTCCTGGGTACCGACCTCGGCCTGCCTTCTGACTACGCTACCTGCCTCTGCTTCCCCTAGTGTTTGCAGTAACATCGGCTCCAACCCAGACGGGATCCTGACAAGCATGCTGAAAAGTTCACACAGTTTGCAGGAACAGCGACAGGAGACACAGCAGGCCAGAGTAACTTCAAGCACTACAATAAATCTCCAAAGCAGGTTCAGGATCTCTTCTCTGTACCGTACTTCCTCTGCAAACATGGATTCACCAAACAGCAAGTTTCCAGAGTCCAAAAGTGTTCCAAGGTTCCCCAGTAGGGAATAGCTAGAGTACAAGTCCAAGGTTTCCAGAAGTCAGGTCACAGACTGACTGAGGCTTGATTCAGGAGCACTGATTGTTCAGCTGAGGCTGCTTAAGAAGCAAGAGGGAAGAATCAGGGCGGGAACATGAAAACTGGAAACTCCATAATAACTGGGGGCAAGAGCTGCAGAAAGACAGAAAGCAAAATGGCCGACGGAAAACTGAGTTTCAAGGAACATGTCAACAGAGACAAAGAACCTTACATTACTCCCCCCTTAGGGACAACCTCCGGATGACCTCAGACCAGGCTTGTCAGGGTACCTCTGATGAAACTGGCGGAGCAGGCGAGGAGCATTTACATTATTGACTGGTTCCCATGAGTTGTCCTCCACTGGGTAGCCCTGCCATTTAATCAAATATTGCAACTGATTTCTGTACAACCTGGAATCTAGAATCCTTTCCACCATAAATTCTTCCTGACCATCGACCAGCACTGGGTCAGGGCAAGGAGAAGAACGTCCAGGAAACGTATTGGGTGTTGCAGCCTTTAGTAGGGATACATGAAAGACAGGGTGGATTCTCATAGTTCTGGGCAGTTGAAGACGACAAGCAACAGCACTTATAATCTTATTGATCTTATAAGGTCCAATGTACTTATGTCCCAATTTAGACGATGGAATCTTTAATTTAAGATTTCTGGTTGACAGCCAGACCAAATCTCCTACCTTGAAAGCTGGTGCAGGTTTACGAAATTTATCTGCTGCTTTCTTGTACCTTTCCTGAGCCAATTCTAGATTTTCCTTTAGAAGATCCATATTCTTTTGTAAAGAAGTGATTCTTTCAGCCACTGCCGGCAAGGGCGTATCTATGGGAAATCGAGGAAGAATGTTAGGATGATAACCTAGATTGGAGTAAAAAGGAGACTGCTTAGTGGAGGCGCTCTGAGAGTTGTTATAAGAGAACTCAGCCAGTGGAAGTAGATCCACCCAATCATCCTGTAGGTGGCAGATAAAACAGCGGAGATACTGCTCCAGGGTCTGATTGGTTCGTTCTGTCTGTCCATTAGTCTGGGGATGAAAAGCAGAAGAAAGGTTTACTTTAATGTCCAATGCTGCACAGAAATTTTGCCAAAACCTTGAAGTGAATTGCACCCCTCGATCCGAAATGACCTCATCCGGTACTCCATGTAAGCGAAACACATTCTTAATCATCATGTCTGATGTCTGTTTTGCAGTGGGTAAGCCGACACAAGGGATAAAATGAGCTGCCTTTGTTAGACGGTCAACCACCACTAGAATGGTGTTCTTCCCTTGAGAGGTTGGTAACTCCACAATGAAGTCCATAGAAATGGATCCCCACGGGCGGGACGGGGTGGGAAGAGGTTGCAACAGACCAGTTGGTGAGGAGCGAGGTGTTTTGCATCTTGCACAGACTTCACATGAAGTGACATAGTTTAAGACATCTTTCCTGTAAGTGGGCCACCAAAAGAAACGAGAAAGAAATTCTTGTGTCTTTAGAATTCCCCTATGCCCGGCTATCTTGGAATCGTGGATGAGTTGCAATACTCTCAATCTGACTGTTTCAGGTATATACAGACGTTGTCCCTGAATCCACACACCATTCTTAAAGACAAGACTTACGTCCCTTGGGGGTTGAGCCAACAAAGAATCCGCATGGTATGCTTCCTTGATGTCCTTAAGTAGGTCTTGATTATGAATCACTCCCAGGAATCTAGAGTCAGGAAGAATAGTCTTAGGAGGAGTAAGTGGACGTGTCTCTGCTGAATGAATCCTAGAGAGTGCATCAGCCTTTCCATTGCGCGATCCTGGTCTATAAGAAATGATAAAATTAAATTGGTTTAGGAAAAGATTCCAGCGAGCCTGGCGAGGAGTCAGGCACTTAGCCGACCTGATAAATTCAAGGTTACGATGGTCTGTCAGGACGACTATTTGCTGTGCAGCTCCCTGAAGAAGGTGTCTCCATTCTTTGAAGGCGGCAATAATGGCCAACAACTCTCTATTGCCCACATCGTAGTTCCTCTCAGCCGAAGACAACTGCTGGGAAAAGAAGGCACAGGGATGCAAGACATTCTTCTCACCTGTTCTCTGAGAGAATATAGCTCCAACGGCACAGTCTGAAGCATCCACCTCTATTATGAAGGCAAGCTCGGGGTTGGGATGTACTAAGATAGGTGCGGTGGTAAATTTATCCTTTAAACAGGAAAATGCTTCCTGAGCTTGCGGGGTCCAGGAGAACCTAGACTGTTTCCGGGTAAGTTGGGTGATAGGTGACACTACCTCAGAAAAATTCTTAATGAAACGTCTATAGAAGTTGGTAAACCCGATGAAACGCTGCACCTCCTTCACATTTCTAGGAATTGGCCAATCCTTGATGGCTTGGGTCTTGCTTCCATCCATACTAATCCCTTGCGTAGATAGTACATACCCCAGAAATTGAATTTCGGTCCTATGGAATTCACATTTTTCAAGTTTGATGTAGAGATGGTTTTGTCTTAGGCGTTCTAAGACCATTCTCACATGTCCATGATGTTCCTCTGTGGAGTTAGAAAAAATTAGAATATCATCCAGATAAATCACCACAAATGTATCTAGGAGATCCCTGAAGATATCATTCACGAAGTGTTGGAAAGTGGCTGGGGCGGTACTCAGACCAAAAGGCATAACTAGATATTCAAAGTGTCCATAGCGTGACCTGAAAGCAGTCTTCCATTCATCCCCAGGTCTAATACGGACCAAGTTATAGGCCCCACGGAGATCCAGTTTAGAGAAAATTTTGGCATGCTGCACTCTCTCCAACAACTCAGGGATTAAAGGCAATGGATAACGGTTTCTAATAGTAACCTTATTGAGTTCCCTATAGTCTATGCAGGGTCTCAGAGATCCATCTTTCTTCTTAACAAAGAAGATGGGTGCACCTGCGGGAGATGAAGAGGGGCGTATGAAGCCCTTGGCTAAATTTTCGTCTATATAATCCTTCAAAGCTTTTAGCTCGGGCCCCTCTAGGGGGTAGATCTTACCAAAAGGTATCTCGGCTCCAGGCAATAATTCAATTGGACAATCATATGGACGGTGAGGAGGAAGCTGATCAGCGTTCTTCTTGTCACATAAATCCACATAGTCCTGGTATACAGCTGGTAGTTCAGGGACTGACATGGTTCCTTTAGGAACAGAGCAAGCTGAAACTCCTTGACTCATCTGTTTCTCCGGAAAGTGTAATTCCTTGGTCTCCCAGTTAATCGTAGGATTCTGCGCCTGCAGCCATGGTAGCCCTAGAATGATGGGAAAGTGGGGAGAAGAGATAAGCAAAAAATACATTTTCTCCTGATGATCTTTACCCATAAGGACCCTCAAAGGCTCTGTTTCTTGATCCACTGGTCCAGAAGTCAGTAGAGAGCCATCCACAGTCTCCATCTGTACTGGAGTAGCCTTCTTCACTGAACGTATCCCCTGTTTCAGAGCAAAGGAGATATCCATAAAATTTCCACTTGCTCCTGAGTCGATCATAGCAGAGCTAGACACCCAGACTGAGTCAACCCAGAGTTTGATGGAAAGGAAGCAATGAGAACTGTTTCTTTTACAACTCAGCTGGGACACCGCTGAGGAAACTTGAAAAATTGCAGCGTTTATACCGTCATCGTCCCCAGAACTAACAGAGTTTAAGTCCGAGAAATCAAGATCTCTTGCAGCAGATCTCTCTGGAGCCTGAGGCTCGGACATGACAGAGCTCCTCTCGCAACACTCACAGTGAATGACTGCTGCAGTAGTCTTACGAGAACGGCTGGGGCAGTTTATAATGAAGTGCCCTGACTTACCACAGTAGAAACATAGATTTTCCTTTATACGATGTTCTTTGCGTGCATCACTAACCCGTCTTTGTAAAGAGTCCACCTGCATGGGTTCAGGTTCTGGTTCCCTTGTGATCCTACTCAAAGGTTCCTTAGCTGAGGAGGGAGGTAGTAAAAGGTTAGTGCGATTATTTTCGAAACCATCTCTCTTGTCTGCGTTCAGTCAGACGAGCATCAATACGGATACAATAGTTAATAAAGTCACCTAACGCAGTGGGAGGGTCGGCACGAGCAAGTTCATCCTTAATCAGTGGAGACAACCCTTTCCGAAAAATAGATTTTTTAGCGGAAGTGTCCCAATTGGTATCAAGAGCCCGTCTCCTGAAATCCAGGGAAAATTCGGCTACTGAACGCTTACCTTGGCGCAAAGTTAACATGGCTGCTTCAGCTGTTGCACCTCGATTGGGGTCATCAAACACCTGCCCAATGGCTGAAATAAAAGCATCAAGGTGATTCAAACAATCATCCTCAGTCTCAATCAGAGGGTTTGCCCACATCAAAGCCTTATTGGTAAGCAACATGATTATAGTAAGCACTTTGGATCGTTCAGTGGGAAATTGTGAAGCATGTGCAGAGAAAAATAAATTGCATTGATTAATAAATCCCCTGAATTTCTCACGTTCACCTCCAAAACGAAAAGGAGGTAATTTGGGGATCCCAGAACTCGGGGTTATGGCAGGAGCCTGGGCTCGTTCCTCTAGAGCCTCAGTCCTGGCTCGCAATTCCTGGGTAGTCTGTCCAAACACTTGCAAATTATGATTAGTGAGGTCCTGTAGGCTTGCAAAACGGGTTTTTAAAGTCTGTACATCTGAAAGGATTGTATCAGTCACTCCGCAAAGTTCCTTTATGCGGGCCTCCATCTTCCAGATCTTTTAAAGCAGAAGTGCTGGAAGGAGAAGAGGAAAGGAAAAAAAAAAAAAAAACAATAGTGTTTACCTGTGGTAACACTCCAGAGTAAAATTTTAAGGGAATGCGCTCACCTGGAATGGTTGTGAGAAGTCACAACCACTGTCATCACATAAGGTATTAAACGGACATCTGATATCCACAGTCACAGCAGACACGGCTTTCCCAGACCCAGCAGACACTAAACATTGGCTCCTGAATCTTGTCATGTATAGTGTACAGTTCCTATAGCGTCTTGTGCTTGGGTGCGAGGAAAACACAGGAGACACAGGTTGATATGAAATGACTTGTATTGCTTCATACAAGCATGCTGAAAAGTTCACACAGTTTGCAGGAACAGCGACAGGAGACACAGCAGGCCAGAGTAACTTCAAGCACTACAATAAATCTCCAAAGCAGGTTCAGGATCTCTTCTCTGTACCGTACTTCCTCTGCAAACATGGATTCACCAAACAGCAGGTTTCCAGAGTCCAAAAGTGTTCCAAGGTTCCTCAGTAGGGAATAGCTAGAGTACAAGTCCAAGGTTTCCAGAAGTCAGGTCACAGACTGACTGAGGCTTGATTCAGGAGCACTGATTGTTCAGCTGAGGCTGCTTAAGAAGCAAGAGGGAAGAATCAGGGCTGGAACATGAAAACTGGAAACTCCATATTAACTGAGGGCAAGAGCTGCAGAAAGACAGAAAGCAAAATGGCCGACGGAAAACTGAGTTTCAAGGAACATGTCAACAGAGACAAAGAATCTTACACTTAGAATTATGTGGTCATCTCTGATCTGGAGATAAGGGTCTCTGGTAGACAGGGCCTGAATCTCGCCTACCCTCTTAGCCGTGGTGATGGCCACAAGAAAAACGGTTTTCCAGGTGCGAAACGGGATGGGCATCTCCCTGCTAGGGACATATGGACTCCTGAACAGGGACCTGAGGACCAAATTTAGGTCCCAAGGCGGGATTAATTGCCTGATTGTAGGGCGCAGCCTCTGTGTTGTCCTTATGAATCTTATTATCCAAGGGTGAGATGCCAGTGGGTAGTCAAAGAAGGAACTCAGGGCAGAAATCTGAACCTTTAAGGTGCTAGGGCTAAGGCCTTTGGTAAACCCTGCCTGAAGGAAATCTAGAACTCTAGGTATGTCAGGGGTACCCGCTGCAAAGTCGGATCTGCCGCCCTCCAGACAGTACCTCTTCCAGATCTTTAGGTAAATTGCGGATGTGACCGGTTTTCTGCTGGCCCGGATAGTGGCTATAACCTGATCTGATAAGCCCTTCGCCTTCAAGATGTCCCTTTCAGGATCCAGGCCGAGAGGTGAAGTCTTCCCGGGTTCGGGTGGCGGACCTGCCCCTGGTGGATGACGTCTTTCTTTAGCGGGAGCTCGATTGGGTCCTCTACTGCCATGGCCCCTAGCAAGGGAAACCAGCTTCTCTTCGGCCAATATGGGACAATCAAGATCACCCCTGCCCGATCCTCCTGGATTTTTCTGAGAACGGCTGGTATGAGTGTCAGCGGCGGAAAGGCTTATGAGAGAAGTTCCTTCCAATTCTGGCTCAGACCATCTATCCCTTCCGGGGCATCCAATGGATTCAGAGAGTAGAATCTGGAGGCCTTTGAGTTCTTTTTTCTTGTAAATAGGTCTATCCTGTGGGTCCCTCAGCGCTGGCACAGCTGTTGGAATATTTCCTGGTTCAGCTCCCACTCGGTTGGGCAGACTCGTTCTCTGCTTAGGTAGTCCGCTATCACATTCTGGGAACCTTCCGGGTGTATTGCAGTTATTGAGAGGGCTGTGCCTTCTGCCCAGGAAAATATTTTTCTCTGCTAGATCCTGAAGCTGCCAATGTCTGGGACCCCCTTGGTGCTTCAGGAACGAAACTGTTGTCACATTGTCGGACAGTATCCTGACGTGCTGACTACTCAGTTCGGTCCGTTTCGTCTTAACGCTTCCCAGACAGTGTATAAACTCCCTGAAGTTGGAAGATCTTCCTCTGATGTTTTCGGGCCATCTGCCCTGAAAGATTCTTCCTTCTATGTGGGCTCCCCATCCCCACGAGCTGGCGTCTGTGGTGACAACTACGTAGGGAGAGGTGGTCCATAGTACACCCACCTGGAGGATATTGGGCTGTATCCACCAGAGCAACGACCTCATGGCCCATGGTAGCCTCATATACCTGTCCAGTGAGGCCTGACGATGGTCCCATATAGAGAGGATTTCCCTCTGTAATGGCCTTGAATGGAATTGTGCCCATCTGACACACGGTGTCATGTATAGTGTACAGTTCCTATAGCGTCTTGTGCTTGGGTGCGAGGAAAACACAGGAGACATAGGTTGAAATGAAATGACTTGTATTACTTCATACAAGCATGCTGAAAAGTTCACACAGTTTGCAGGAACAGCGACAGGAGACACAGCAGGCCAGAGTAACTTCAAGCACTACAATAAATCTCCAAAGCAGGTTCAGGATCTCTTCTCTGTACCGTAATTCCTCTGCAAACATGGATTCACCAAACAGCAGGTTTCCAGAGTCCAAAAGTGTTCCAAGGTTCCTCAGTAGGGAATAGCTGGAGTACAAGTTCAAGGCTTCCAGGAGTCAGGTCACAGACTGACTGAGGCTTGATTCAGGAGCACTGATTGTTCAGCTGAGGCTGCTTAAGAAGCAAGAGGGAAGAATCAGGGCGGGAACATGAAAACTGGAAACTCCATAATAACTGGGGGCAAGAGCTGCAGAAAGACAGAAAGCAAAATGGCCGACGGAAAACTGAGTTTCAAGGAACATGTCAACAGAGACAAAGAACCTTACATTACTCCCCCCTTAGGGACAACCTCCGGATGACCTCAGACCAGGCTTGTCAGGGTACCTCTGATGAAACTGGCGGAGCAGGCGAGGAGCATTTACATTATTGACTGGTTCCCATGAGTTGTCCTCCACTGGGTAGCCCTGCCATTTAATCAAATATTGCAACTGATTTCTGTACAACCTGGAATCTAGAATCCTTTCCACCATAAATTCTTCCTGACCATCGACCAGCACTGGGTCAGGGCAAGGAGAAGAACGTCCAGGAAACGTATTGGGTGTTGCAGCCTTTAGTAGGGATACATGAAAGACAGGGTGGATTCTCATAGTTCTGGGCAGTTGAAGACGACAAGCAACAGCACTTATAATCTTATTGATCTTATAAGGTCCAATGTACTTATGTCCCAATTTAGACGATGGAATCTTTAATTTAAGATTTCTGGTTGACAGCCAGACCAAATCTCCTACCTTGAAAGCTGGTGCAGGTTTACGAAATTTATCTGCTGCTTTCTTGTACCTTTCCTGAGCCAATTCTAGATTTTCCTTTATACGATGTTCTTTGCGTGCATCACTAACCCGTCTTTGTAAAGAGTCCACCTGCATGGTTCAGGTTCTGGTTCCCTTGTGATCCTACTCAAAGGTTCCTTAGCTGAGGAGGGAGGTAGTAAAAGGTTAGTGCGATTATTTTCGAACCATCTCTCTTGTCTGCGTTCAGTCAGACGAGCATCAATACGGATACAATAGTTAATAAAGTCACCTAACGCAGTGGGAGGGTCGGCACGAGCAAGTTCATCCTTAATCAGTGGAGACAACCCTTTCCGAAAAATAGATTTTTTAGCGGAAGTGTCCCAAGTGGTATCAAGAGCCCATCTCCTGAAATCCAGGGCATATTCGGCTACTGAACGCTTACCTTGGCGCAAAGTTAACATGGCTGCTTCAGCTGTTGCACCTCGATTGGGGTCATCAAACACCTGCCCCATGGCTGAAATAAAAGCATCAAGGTGATTCAAACAATCATCCTCAGTCTCAATCAGAGGGTTTGCCCACATCAAAGCCTTATTGGTAAGCAACATGATTATAGTAAGCACTTTTGATCGTTCAGTGGGAAATTGTGAAGCATGTGCAGAGAAAAATAAATTGCATTGATTAATAAATCCCCTGAATTTCTCACGTTCACCGCCAAAACGAAAAGGAGGTAATTTGGGGATCTCAGAACTTGGGGTTATGGCAGGAGCCTGGGCTCGTTCCTCTAGAGCCTCAATCCTGGCTCGCAATTCCTGGGTAGTCTGTCCAAACACTTGCAAATTATGATTAGTGAGGTCCTGTAGGCTTGCAAAACGGGTTTTTAAAGTCTGTACATCTGAAAGGATTGTATCAGTCACTCCGCAAAGTTCCTTTATGCGGGCCTCCATCTTCCAGATCTTTTAAGGCAGAAGTGCTGGAAGGAGAAGAGGAAAGGAAAAAAAAAAAAAAAACACAATAGTGTTTACCTGTGGTAACACTCCAGAGTAAAATTTTAAGGGAATGCGCTCACCTGGAATGGTTGTGAGAAGTCACAACCACTGTCATCACATAAGGTATTAAACGGACATCTGATATCCACAGTCACAGCAGACACGGCTTTCCCAGACCCAGCAGACACTAAACATTGGCTCCTGAATCTTGTCATGTATAGTGTACAGTTCCTATAGCGTCTTGTGCTTGGGTGCGAGGAAAACACAGGAGACATAGGTTGAAATGAAATGACTTGTATTACTTCATACAAGCATGCTGAAAAGTTCACACAGTTTGCAGGAACAGCGACAGGAGACACAGCAGGCCAGAGTAACTTCAAGCACTACAATAAATCTCCAAAGCAGGTTCAGGATCTCTTCTCTGTACCGTAATTCCTCTGCAAACATGGATTCACCAAACAGCAGGTTTCCAGAGTCCAAAAGTGTTCCAAGGTTCCTCAGTAGGGAATAGCTGGAGTACAAGTCCAAGGCTTCCAGGAGTCAGGTCACAGACTGACTGAGGCTTGATTCAGGAGCACTGATTGTTCAGCTGAGGCTGCTTAAGAAGCAAGAGGGAAGAATCAGGGCGGGAACATGAAAACTGGAAACTCCATAATAACTGGGGGCAAGAGCTGCAGAAAGACAGAAAGCAAAATGGCCGACGGAAAACTGAGTTTCAAGGAACATGTCAACAGAGACAAAGAACCTTACACACGGGATACAGGCGGTCATCAGGCCCAGCACCTTCATGGTGTATCTTATGGAGGTGCGGTGCTTCAGAAGGTCCTTGACCCTGCTGCTTACTGCATCCTGCTTTTCCCTTGGCAAAAGGGATATCCTGCTCCTGGAGTCTAGAAGAACTCCCAGGAAGATCTTTCTGTGTTCCGGTACCAGGTCTGACTTCTGCCAGTTTATGACCCAACCCAGGAACTCCATTACCGAGATTGTCCGGTTTCTCTGAATGGCCAGCGCTTCTTCTGATTCTGCCACAAGAAGGAAGTTGTCCAAGTATGGAATGATTATATTTACCAACTTTGTAAATATTTGGGGGGCCGAGGCCAGCCTGAAGGGAGGCATTGGAACTGGAAGTGGTAGGTCCGGGACGGCAGGTCGATAGCAAATCTTAGAATCTCCTGAGATGAAGGGTGGATCCGGACCTGGAAATAGGCACTCTTCAAATCAAGGGTGCACATTACAGCATTCTTGTTTATAATATGGACAGCTGACCGAATCGACTCCATTCGGAACCTCTTGTACCTGACCCAGGAGTTTAGAGGTTTTAAGTTTATAATGGTACGAGTCTCGCCTGATGGTTTTGAGATAGAGAACAGGGAGGAATAATGCCCTCTGCCCACCTCTGCTGGGAGACCGGAACTATGACTGCTGATCTGAAAATGTCATGAAGGTCATTCCACATGGGAGAGTCTGGCTGAACGAACGTAGGCGAAATGTATCTTTCGGGGGGGAGGAGAGCTCTATGATGTATCCCTCTGCAATAGTTTTGAAGACCCAGTGGTTCTGGGTGATCATAGCCCAGTTTCCCGCAAAATGGCGGAGTCTCCCCGCGATGCCAATGGCGTCATTGCCTTTTGGACCTGGAAGTTGAACCAAAGGGGGCGCCCTTGTTCCTTCCACCCTGGCTATGGGAGCTCCTATAAGTTCCCTTGTTGGACCTACCCTGGCTCCTAAAATAGGCCTGTCTTCTGGAGAGGAAACCCCTATGAAAGGTCTGGGGACGCTTTGGTCTATCCTCAGGGAACCCTTTCTTTTTGTCGGAGGCTAGCTCCAAGATATCATCGAGGGCTGGCCCGAATACTCTTAGACCTGAGAAGGGGATGAAACACAGCCTGGACTTTGAGGCGTTATCCCCCGACCAAGACCTCAGCCAGATAGCTCTTTGAGCCGCATTAGACAGGGAGCTGTTCCTCGCTGCGAATCTTACTGATTCCACGGACGTGTCGGCTAGGAATGCGGTGGCCGATTTCATTAGGGGAAGGGAGGTCAGGATATCAGCCCTAGGGGTCTTGTTGGACAGGTGTTCCTCCAACTGCCTCATCCAAAAGAACATAGACCTGGCCACAGATGTGGCCGCTATGTTTGTTTTAATAAGGGCCATGGAAAATTCCCAGGCTCGGTTTAAGAGAATGTCCGCCCTTCTGTCCATTAGGTCGCGAAGGCTTGACGAATCCTCAAAGGGAATGGCAGTCTTCTTGGCGACCCTAGCGACAGGGACGTCAGTCCTCGGTACTTCTTCTCACAGTCTTACTTCCTCCGGGTCGAACGATAACCGACCCTTGAAGTCACGGGACAGTACTAGCCTATGCTCCGTGTCCTTCCATTTTTTCAGTACCATGGTCCGAATATGCTCACTAATAGGGAACACCGTCTGCTTCTGTGACGTAAGTCCCCCAAACATTAGGTCCTGTCTGGACTGTGGCCTCGGGACCTCCTCAATCTGCATTGTACTCCTGACAGCCTTTACTAGTTCACCAGTATTCTCAGCCTGGAACAGATATTTCCTGTCCTGGTTCTCCAGTGGAAGCTCCCCTTTCTCACAAGGGTCAGAGTCCTGTAGGTCAGACCCTTGTTCTGAGCTCTGATCAGACTCTCTTAGTTCCGTCTCCCACCTCGTTTGCTTGCGATCACGACTCGGGCTGCGAAGCTGCTGCCTTGAGAGGCTGGCCATAGAGGCCTGAACTTCCTTGCATATCAGGAATCTCATCTCTGAGAGGAGGGACGGCTGCTCTTCTCTCATAACCTTAGATGTACAGGGTTTGCAGAGGGATTTGCTGTAAGAGTCTGGTAGCTTAACGTGGCATATGGGACATCTGTTAGATTTTTCCAAAGCCTTGCCAGACTTTTTGGTTGCGACTGGGGAGCATCTGTGGTTCCCTTATCCTAGGCATAAGATGGGGAATAGTCAGGCTTATTTGCTCTGGGGAAACTAGGAGTGCTTGCGGAACTATTTGTGGTGGGAGTACTCTGCGCCCAGCGCACTTACCCCTCCATCGTCCGCTCTGTCTGCCTCCATGCCTGCTCTGTGTAGGGCTGCTGGCGATTGCCTCTCCCCAGCGTTCTGACGCTGGAGAACACGCTGCTGCCTGAGTTAATCCTGGTGACGTCACCAAAAGTGACATTATCCCCTCGCGAGACCCGGAAGCAGTCTGCTGCCTGACTCTGCCCCTTCCACGTTCCATCCTGGAATGCATGCTGACGTCCTGCACTGCTGAGGCTCAAGTAGGCGTAACGTCGATGCCCGACCCGGAGGTCCAACTGCCTGCGGGCACATGCGCTTCTGATCCTTGGAGCGCACACCAGACCTGAATCTCCGTCGCCGTCTGGTGTCCTGAGCCGAGAGCCTCCCACTGGGAGGAGCAGCTCTATCCAGGAGCTTCGTCCTACTCACTGGTCTTTGGGACGGAGGGACTCCCCACCGGGAAGTTTCGGTCCTGGGCCGCTTGACAGGGGAAAGGGTATTTGCCCAGTCTCACAATCCCCCTGAGCCCTCCGGTAAGCCTGCGCAGCGTTGTTCTCGTGTGTCCCTCCATTCAGGGACAGGGAAAAAATGAGGGAAAGGGGGTGGGGTGGGACCTTTTAACCTCTTGTGTGCTTTCCTGTCCCTGCAAGGAGGAAGAGGATATCCTCCAGGGTGTTGTCAGGAGGACGTCCTGGAAAATTGTAGGCTTGCTCATTTTTTAAACAAAGAAAATGATCCATTGTGAAATGTCCATGAGTGACAAAAGTACATATGTGTACCTTTGTTTTCAGTATCTGATGTGACCCCCTTGTGCAGCAATTAGTGCATCTAAACAATGGACTATTGTAACTCTCTACTAATTTGTCTCCCTCTTATCAAACTCTCCCCTCTCCAATCAGTCCTGAATGCTGCAGCTAGGATCATATGCCTCACCAATCGTTAAACCGATGCCTCTACCTTGTACTAGTCCTTACACTAGTTACCCATCCACTACAGAATTCAGTATAAACTTATTACCCTCACCCACAAAGCACTCGATGGCTCAACACCACCCTACATCTCCTCCCTCATTTCAGCCTACCACCCTACCTGTGCCCTCCGTTCTGCTAATGACCTGAGGTTAACATCCTCATTAATCAGAACCTCCCACCCCCGTCTCCAAGACTTTTCACGTGCTGCGCCAATTCTTTGGAATGCACTACCCAGGTTAATACGATTAATCCCCAATCCCCACAGTTTTAAGCATGCCCTAAAAACGCATTTGTTCAGACTGACCTATCGCCTCAACGCATTAACCTAAATATCCCTGTGTGGCTCATTCAAAATTTTATCCCTGTGTGGCTCATTCAAATTTTTTTACCATAACAGGTTCCTCGCATCATGTTCTCACCCGCTTTATGCATTTAATAGCCCTCTGTGTCTATATTGTTACATATTTAGACTGTTAACTGGTTCATGCAGCAACAGGTACACCCGATTCTTACACTATGGCTGGTCCAAACAATAAAAGCAATTGTTACCATCCACCTTTCGTGTCTCCCAGTTTTCCCTATAGATTGTAAGCTTGCGATCAGGGCCCTCATTCCTCTTGGTATCTGTTTTGACCTATGTGTTTATTGCTATGCTGTAATGTCTATTGTCTGTAGAAGTCCCCTCTATAATGTAAAGTACTGCGGAATATGTTGGCGCTATAGAAATAAAATTATTATTATTTACAATATCCTGTAATTGTTGATTAGTTCTGTACCTCGGTTTAAAGGAATTTTAGCCCATTCTTCCCTACAAAACAGCTTCAACTTTATTAGGTAGGTATGTTTTCTCCCATGAACTACTTCCTTCAGGTCCTGTCACAAGATTTTTATAGAATTAAGATCATGACTTTAATTTGGCCATTCCAAAAGTTTTAACTTTATTCTTATTTTATCATTCTTTTAAATCACGACTTGTATGCTTATGGTCATTGTCTTTCTGCATGACCCACGTTCTCCTCAGATTCAGATCATGGACCCATGTTTTAACATTTTTAGTAATTTGGTAATATTATTCAGAATTTCTAAATTCATCAATGATGGCAAGCCGTCCTAAACTAGATGCAACAAAGTTGGCTGAAAGCATAATACTACACCAACTATGTTTTATGTATCGTACAAGCTTTTTATGTGTAACTCAATGTCTTTCTTTCTCCAAATAAAAGGCTTCTCATTTAAACAAAAAAAGTTTCATTTAGACCGATCCTTACACAAAACATAGTTTTATTAGAATTCTGGCTTGTCCATGTATCATTAGCAATCTTAATTTGTGCAGCAATGTTCTTTTTTGGACAGTGTGGCCTTTTCCTTGCAATCCTGCCTTGCACATCATAGTCTTTCAGAGTCCTCCTGATAGTGGACTCATGAACACTAACATTAGCAAACAAGAGAATCATTTTGTTGCTTGGAGATTTCCTTGGGTTCCTGTGTAATTTCTCTAGTATATACATTGCTCTTAGGCTATGTGCACACAATGCGGATTTGTTTAGTTTCCGCAGCTTTTTTTCTGCGCGGAAATGCACCAAAAACGCAAAGGATTACTAAAACAAGGTGTCATGAACACCG
>JARQOD010000006.1:101834449-101865255 GCA_033576555.1 Oophaga sylvatica
AATTGTTGCCCCGAGCTGTGTGAAAATGCCACAGCTTCTTCCTTGTGCACCACCTGCTTATAAACACCAGCAATGCCTCCATCTGCCCTGGTTTATACAATTTAAGTAGCCAAAAAAGTCTGATACTGCAGTGGTTGTTATATATGCAGTTGATCACCTCTGATAACAATTCATTTTTCCCTAGTCAGATAGGTTGAAGTTATATACACTATGTTCCAAATTATTATGCAAATTGGTTTTAAGTGTCATAGCGTTTTTTGTTTTTTTTTGTAAATGAAACCCATTGATGGTATTGTGTCTCAGGGTTCTTTGGATAACTGAAATCAATCTCAGATACCTGTGATAATTAGTTTGCCATGTGAGCCCAATAAAAGGAAAACTTAATGTTCCACACTATTAAGCAGGCCAGAGTTTTCAAGTAATATGGGAAAGAAAAAGGATCTCTCTGCTGCTGAAAAGCATCAAATAGTGCAATAATAATAATAATAATCTTTATTTATATAGCGCCATCATATTCCGCAGCGCTTTACAGTTTAACAGTTTCAAAACACAAGTCATAAGTAACAACGTTAACAATACAATAATTAAAGCAAAATAAGACAACCCTGCTAGTGAGAGCTTACAATCTACAATGAGGTGGGGGAGATACAAAGTACAGGTGTGTATATACAATGATGCATTTACAATGATGGTCCAGCCATCTTGGGGGAGTGAGGGATGGATGGAGATAGTGAGTGGGCTACACACACACACACTTTTTTTACACATAGAATGACTTTGATTAGTGAATGTGATAGGCCGCTCTGAACAGATGTGTTTTGAGGGAGCGCCTGAAACCATGCAAATTGTGGATAGTCCTAATTTCCTGGGGTAGAGCATTCCAGAGGATTGGCGCAGCGCGGGAGAAGTCTTGGAGTTGGGAGTGGGAGGTACGGATTAGTGCAGAGGTTAGTCGAAAGTCGTTTGCAGAGCGCAGCAGTCGGTTAGGCCGATAGATAGAAATGAGGGAGGAAATGTAGGGGGGTGCTGCACTGTGGAGAGCTTTGTGGGTGAGAACCAGAACTTTGAATTGGATCCTATAATGAATGGGCAGCCAGTGTAAGGACTGGCGAAGAGCGGACGCGTCCGAGTGTCAGGATCCCGTCTGGGTTGGAGCCGATGTTACTGCAAACACTAGGGGAAGCAGAGGCAGGTAACATGGTCAGAGGATAGCCGGGTCGGTACACTGGAAAGGCGTTATTAGTAGCTCTGGATCAGGCGGAGAGCGTAGTCAGAAAGGGCAGGCCGAGGTCAGTTCACAGGAGAGCGGTATTGGTAGCAATGGATCAGGCGGAAAACGTAGTCAGAAGAGCAGGCCGAGGTCAGTTCACAGGAGAGCGGTATTGGTATTGAGAGCTGCAGGAACAGCAGGAAACGCTTGACTAAAGGCTAAGAGCACAATAATCTCGCAATGACACACCCACAGGGCCAGGCTTATATAGGGTGTGTAATTGGCAATCAGAGGCCAATCAAGAGAGCACTGGGTGGAGCCGATCAGAAAGAACAGTCAATGGTATCTGGGTTCAGCAAGGAACCTTGCAGCCAGCAGAATAGCTCAGATGGTAGAGCTTCTGGCCGGTGGACAAGAGGTACTGGGTTCGATTCCTGACAGTACTCCCCTCCTTCCAGGATGGCCTCTGGACATCTCAGGAGATGGCTTATCTGGGTACCTCTGATGAAAGGCTCCTGTAAGTCTAGGAGCATGGACGTTGTCCTTTGGTTCCCATGAATTCTCCTCTGGTCCATAACCCTTCTACTGCACCAGATACTGCAGTTTACCTCTGAATTTTCGGGAGTCCAGAATCTTATCTACAATGTATTCTTCTTCACCACGGATCCTTTCTGGTGGAGGAGGTGGCTGAATTCTTCCTGGAAACGGGTTTTCACAAAAGGGTTTGAGCAAGGATATGTGAAATACTGGATGAATCTTTAGATTGTTGGGAAGTTTTAAACGAAAAGCAACCTGGTTAATTTTTGCAGAAATTTGAAAAGGTTCAATGAATTTTTGACCAAATTTGGAGGATGGTACATGTGTCTTTAGATTTTTAGTGGACAGCCAAACTTTGTCTCCAACCTGAAGAGCAGGGGGCACTCTCCGATGTCTATCTGCTGCTTCCTTATATTCTTCCTGGGTCTTGAGTAACATCTCTGATAGTTCCTTCTGGGATTCCTGTAATTTTGCAAGCCTGTCATTAACAGCAGGAATGGGAGTGTTCACTGGCAGATTAGGGATAAATACTGGATGTAATCCATAGTTAGCAAAAAATGGGGTTTGAGATGTAGCGCTATGTATGGAGTTGTTGTAGGCAAACTCTGCTGTTGGTAAATAGTCCACCCAGTCATCCTGAAGATAGGAAATGAAGCAACGGAGGTATTGCTCCAAAGTCTGGTTCGTTCTCTCCGTCTGGCCATTGGACTGAGGATGGAAAGCGGTAGAAAGATTCACCGTGACTCCCAAGGCTGTACAGAAACTCTTCCAAAATTTTGACGTAAACTGAACGCCTCTGTCAGACACCACGCCGTCAGGAATTCCATGTAACCTGAATACCTCTTTGATCGTCAGTTCTGCAGTTTTTTCAGCAGTAGGAATTCCTTCAGTTGGGATAAAGTGGGCCATTTTTGTGAGTCGGTCCACTATGACAAGGATGACGGTCATCTGTTTGGAAGGGGGTAGTTCCACAATAAAATCCATGGAAATAGATCCCCAAGGCCTGGATGGAACTGGGAGTGGTTGCAGGAGTCCTAGAGGAGACGATCGTGGGGTCTTGTTTCGTGCGCATGTTAAACAGGTTGAAACATATTTCCTCACGTCCTTCCTACAATTAGGCCACCAAAAGAAACAAAGTAGTAAGTCTTGTGTTTTTGCAACTCCAGGATGTCCTGCCAGTTTAGAATCATGGACACTTTTGAGGACTTCAAGGCGAGAAGATTCAGGTACGTATATTTTGTGTTTCTGCATCCAAAACCCCTCTTTGAATGAAAGATCGACGTCTTCCGAAGGATGGTTAAGGAAAGAGTCCTCTTGGTATCCATCTTTAATTCTATTACACAGTCCTTTAGAGTGCAATATTCCCAAAAAAATTTTAGGGCCTAGAATTGTATCGTCATTACTAGACCTCTCCTGAGGTTCCGAACACATCCTGGACAGGGCATCAGCCTTGCCATTTCTTGAACCAGGCCAGTAAGAAATTATAAAATTGAATCTTGAGAAAAATAAGGCCCATCGTGCTTGTCTTGCAGACAATCTTTTTGCTGTACGGAGGAATTCAAGATTCTTGTGGTCCGTGAGGACAGTCACAGGGTGATTAGCACCTTCCAGAAGATGTCTCCACTCTGAGAAGGCAACTTTAATGGCTAACAGTTCTTTATTACCGATGTCGTAGTTTTTTTCTGCAGATGACATGGTGTGGGAAAGAAACGCACATGGGTGAAGTTGCATTTTGTCCCCAACTCGCTGAGACAGAATGGCTCCTACTTCAGAGTCCGAGGCGTCCACTTCAACAGTAAATGGCAATTCAGGATTTGAGTGTACTAACAATGGAGCAGACGTAAAAAGAGTTTTCAACTTGTCAAAAGCCTCCTGTGCCTCCGGAGACCAGAAAAATGCTTTGGTCTTTTTTGTTAGTGTAGTAATTGGTAGTATGATCCGTGAAAAGTTCTTTATAAATTTTTGGTAAAAATTTGCAAATCCTATGAAACGCTGGACTTCTTTTAAATTTCTTGGAACAGGCCAGTCCACTACAGCATTGATTTTGCTGGGATCCATGCTCAGACCTTCTGGGGAGATGATATATTCCAGAAATTGAATACTGGTTTGTTCAAACTCACATTTTTCAAGTTTAATGTAAAGATGGTTCTCCTGTAGTCGTTCCAAGACTAACTGGACGTGCCTGCGATGCTCTTCCAAGGTGTCTGAAAATATAAGAATGTCATCGAGATAAGCCACAACGAATTGATCCAAGAAATCTCGAAATACATCATTAATAAAATGTTGAAAGGTGGCTGGGGCATTGCTAAGGCCAAAGGGCATAACCAGAGATTCAAAATGTCCATATCTCGTTCTGAAGGCGGTCTTCCACTCATCTCCTGGGCGAATCCGTATGAGGTTATAAGCCCCTCTAAGATCCAGCTTCGTAAAGATTTTCGCAGAACGGAGTCTCTCGAATAGTTCAGGAATCAAGGGTAGCAGGTAGCGATTCTTGACGGTGATATTATTAATCTCTCTGTAGTCAATACATGGCCGCAGAGTGGAGTCTTTCTTTTCAACAAAGAACAGGGGTGCCCCAGCTGGAGATGTGGAAGGTCGAATAAAGCCTTTCTCTAAATTTTCATCCAGGAACTCTCTTAATACCTTCAATTCAGGTTCGGAAAGATTGTAAATCCGCCCAAATGGAATGGTTGTTCCTGGCAGCAATTCAATGGGACAGTCGTAAGGACGGTGAGGAGGTAATTGATCTGCTTTCTTCTTACTGCAGACATCAGAGAACTGCTGATATTGAGGTGGTAGTTTCTCTTCCTTCTCATGCGAAATCTCAGAGATTTGAACTTGTTGGAGAACAGGGGGTTCCTTATGACAATTATTCTTGCAGTAGTCAGATGGAAAGGTGATGGTCCTTGATGCCCAGTTGATAGAAGGGTTATGGACTGAAAACCAGGGGATCCCTAGGATAACCGGAAATTTCGGAGATAAAATAAGGTGGAAACTGACAGCTTCATAATGATCCGGTTCTATACAAATCTCAAGTTCAATTGTCTCATGCGTGACAGGTCCAGAAGACAAGGGTGATCCATCCACAGTTTCCATTTCAATTGGTGTGGATTTGGTCCTACTGGAAATATTGTTATCATGTGTAAATTTTAAGTCCATAAAATTTCCTCCTGCTCCCGAATCCAACAGGGCAGAGCATTGTATTTTTTGGGTGCCCATTACAACCTGAATGGGGATTACAAAATGAGATGATGTAGTATGTATTTTGTCTGTTTCTGGTGTTACTGATGAGATATTCTGCATGATGGAATCCGACTGCTGAGAAAGGTCCATATTGCTGGCAGACCTGTTGTTGGTAAAGGCTATAGTCCTTTTGTTAGGACAGTTGATGGCATAGTGTCCAGGGTCCCCACAATAGAGGCAGAGATGTTCTACACGTCGCCTCTCCTTCTCCTGTGCAGAGAGTGGTCTTCGGATGACGTCGATCTGCATCGGTTCAGACACGCCTTGCGTCTTTTCTTGGTGGTCTGATGCTGAAAATGAGAAGTCAGGGCTATTCCCAAGTGCTCGCAGTCTCTCCTTTCTCCTTTCAGTAAGTCTCTGGTCTATCCGGATACACAGTTGAATAAAGTCCTCCAACTGGTCAGGGGTCTCAACCCTGGCAAGCTCGTCTTTCACTGGTTCTGATAACCCTCGTCGAAATTGACTTCTCTGGGCCGCTGAATTCCAGGTGGTGTCGGCCACCCAGCGACGGAACTCCGATGTATATTCCGCAACAGAGCGACGTCCTTGGCGCAAATTATGTAATTTGGTTTCTGCTGTGGCACAGCGGTTTGGGTCATCAAAAACTTGATTCATAGCTGCGATGAAAGCTTCCAGGTCATTAAGGAGGCCATAGTCCTTTTCTACATAAGGTGAAGCCCAAGCAAGGGCTTCATCCGTCAAGAGATTTATCATAAAAAAAACTTTCTTCCCCTCACTGGTAAAGGGAGCAAGTTGCATCTGGAAGTATATGCTGCATTGATTGAGGAATCCTCGGTACTGCTGGCGATCCCCACTGAACTTTGCTGGCAGCGGCAGCCGCGCGTTTGATTCGGACCCTGAATTGCGCACGTCCAGAAGTTGTTTTTGTAGCTCAATTACTTCCTGTTGTAGACCCGTGAACTCAGTTTGTAACTTGGAATATTTTCCTTGATAGTTAGTACAAAAATTTTGAAGTTCCGTAACTTGCTGCCTCAGGGTGTTTACAGCGGACTCCAATTTGGCTCGAGATTTTTCTGTCAGGATCCCGTCTGGGTTGGAGCCGATGTTACTGCAAACACTAGGGGAAGCAGAGGCAGGTAACGTGGTCAGAGGATAGCCGGGTCGGTACACTGGAAAGGCGTTATTAGTAGCACTGGATCAGGCGGAGAGCGTAGTCAGAAAGGGCAGGCCGAGGTCAGTTCACAGGAGAGCGGTATTGGTAGCAATGGATCAGGCGGAGAGCGTAGTCAGAAGGGCAGGCCGAGGTCAGTTCACAGGAGAGCGGTATTGGTATTGAGAGCTGCAGGAACAGCAGGAAACGCTTGACTAAAGGCTAAAAGCACAATAATCTCGCAATGACACACCCACAGGGCCAGGCTTATATAGGGTGTGTAATTGGCAATCAGAGACCAATCAAGAGAGCACTGGGTGGAGCCGATCAGAAAGAACAGTCAATGGTATCTGGGTTCAGCAAGGAACCTTGCAGCCAGCAGAATAGCTCAGATGGTAGAGCTGCTGGCCGGTGGACAAGAGGTACTGGGTTCGATTCCTGACACCGAGTACCGATTAGCCAGATGGATGACCCTGGCTGCTGCATTAAGGATGGACTGGAGAGGGGATAGTCGAGTAATGGGGAGGCCAAGTAATAGAGCGTTGCAGTAGACCAGGCGGGAGTGGATCAATGCTACAGTGAGGGTTTTTGTTGTTTCCATGGTGAGAAAAGGGCGGATTCTAGAGATGTTCTTTAGGTGTAGGCGGCAAGAGCGGGCAAGAGATTGTATATGGGAGGTGAAGGAGAGATTGGTGTCAAACATAACACCCAGACAGCAAGCCTGCTGCCGGGGTGTTATTATGGTGCCGCCCACGGAGAGGGAAATGTCAGATTTAGGGAGGTTAGTAGACGGCGGGAGCAGAAGAAGTTCAGTTTTGGAGAGGTTAAGTTTCAGATAGAGAGCGGACATGATGTTGGAGACTGCGGACAGACAGTCGGTGGCGTTCTGTAGTACAGCGGGGGTAAGATCGGGGATGACGTGTATAGTTGTGTGTCATCAGCATAAAGATGGTACTGAAAGCCAAATCTGCTGATGGTCTGTCCAATTGGGGCCGTGTAGAGAGAGAAGAGAAGGGGGCCAAGGACTGAGCCCTGGGGTACACCGACAGTGAGAGGAAGAGGAGATGACGTGGTGCCAGAGAACGAAACACTGAAGGAGCGGTCAGAAAGATAGGAGGAGAATCAGGAGAGAACAGTGTCTTTAATACCTAGTGACTGGAGCCTAGACAGTAGGAGACCGTGGTCAGCCGTGTCGAAAGCTGCAGAAAGGTCGAGAAGAATGAGCAGAGAGTGGTCACCGTTACGTTTTGCTGTCAGAAGGTCATTGGTCACTTTGATGAGTGCAGTTTCAGTCGAATGTAGGGGTCGGAAGCCGGACTGTGAAGAGTCTAGAGGGAGTGAGTCGAGAGGTAATGGATAAGGCTGGAGTAGACTAGGCACTCCAAAAGTTTAGAGATGAAGGGGAGATTGGAGACCGGTCTGTAGTTGTTTGTGCAGGAAGGGTCGAGAGCGGGTTTCTTTAGTAGTGGAGTAATGATGGAGTGTTTGAAGGAGGATGGGAAAATGCCAGAGGAGAGTGAGAGATTAAAGATTGTAGTTAGGTGAGTTGTGACAACTGGAGAGAGAGACTGGAGGAGGTGTGAGGGAATGGGGTCGGTAGTGCATGTAGTTGGAAGAGAGGAGTATGGAGACTTCTTCTGTGATGGGATCAAATGTGGAAATTGAGCCAGGGGAAATGCAGGGAGGGATGGGAGTCACAGCACTTGGTGGTTGAGAGCAGATTTCCTGACGGATAGTATTTATTTTTTCTATAAAGTGGGAGGCCAGGTCGTCAGCACAAATGTCTGTGATAGGGGCTTGTGCTTTTGGCCTGAGGAGGGAGTGAAAAGTGTCAAAAATTTTCTTGGGGTTGTTGGCTAGTGAGGAGATCAGGGTGGTGAAGTAGGTCTGTTTGGCGAGGTAAAGGGCAGCATTATAAGTTCTTAACATGAATTTAAAGTGGATGAAGTGCAATGCCTTGATCAAGGGATGAAAACATTAGATATTTCCCGAAAAATTAAGCTTGATCATCGTACTGTTAAGAGATTTGTGGCTGATTCTGAGCACAGAAGTGTTTGTGCCGATAAAGACAGAATGAGGAAGGTTTCTGCCAGGCAAGTTCATCGGATTAAGAGAGTAGCTGCTACAAAGCCATTACAAACCAGAAAACAGATATTTGAAGCTGCTGGTGCCTCTGGAGTCCCTCGAACCTCAAGGTGTAGGATCCTTCTAAGGCTTGCTGTGGTGCATAAACCTACTATTCGGCCACACCTAAACAGTACTGACAAGCAGAAACGGTTGCAGTGGGCCCAGACATACATGAAGACTAATTTTCAAACAGTCTTGTTTACTGATGAGTGTTGAGCAACCCTGGATGTTCCAGATGGATGGAGTATTGGATGGTTGGTGGATGGCCACCATGTCCCAACAAGGCTGCTACGTTAGCAAGGAGGTGGAGGAGTCATGATTTGGGCCGGAATCATGGGTAAACAACTGGTAGGGCGCTTTAAGGTTCCTGAAGGTGTGAAAATGACCTCTGCAAAGTATATAGAGTTTCTGACTGACAACTTTCTTCCATGGTATAAAAAGCAGAATCGTGTCTTCAGGAGCAAAATCATCTTCATTCATGACAATGCACCATCTCATGCTGCAAAGAATACCTTGGAGTCATTGGCTGCTATGGGCATAAAATGAGATAAACTCCCCTGACCTCAACCCTATAGAGAACCTTTGGAGTATCATCAAGCAAAAGATCTGAGAGGGTCGGAGGCAGTTCACATCAAAACCGCAGCTCTGGGAGGCTATTCTGACTTCATGCAAAGAAATACAAGCAGAAACTCTCCAAAAACTCACAAGTTCAATGGATGCAAGAATTGTGAAGGTGATATCAAAGAAGGGTTCCTATGTTAACATGTAACTTAGCCTGTTAGGCTGTGGTTCCACGGTCCGGAACCACAGCGCTTTGGACGGAGCGGAAATTCCGCTCCGTCTAAGCCCCGCCCCTTTATGACGCGCGATCTTTCCGGAGGTGTTCAGGACACCTCCGGAAAGAGCGCAGGGCTACATAGCCCTGTGTTAATTCTGTTGCGGCGACGCACCGTCGCCGCAATACGCGAGGACATGCTGCGGTCTAAAAAGACGCGCCGCATGTCCGTTTACGCAGGTTTGCCACCTGCGTATTGTTACGCATAGTGGAGACGGGATTTCTTGAAATCCCCTCCACTATGCTGTAACATCTGGACGCTGCGTGTTTGGCGCTGCGCCAGCGCACAGCGCCAAGCACGCAGCGTATCCTGACCGTGGAAACTCACCCTTAGGATGTTTTGGAGTTAATTAGCTTTTTTGTTCAGTGAATGTGACCTCCTAATGCTGCAAATTCCACAAATGAGCATTTTGAGTTCTTTAAATAGATCAAATGTTCAGAAATTCTACTGTGCCTAATAATTTGGAACAGTATATTTTGAGTTTTTTTCCATTTTGGAGATTATACTGTAATCATTTGGAGGTTTCTTCATAAAATTCGATGTATACTCTAACTGGTGATGACTTTTATTAGACTGACTGTCATTTGCACTGACCACTTAGGAAAATCAGAGAAATAATATAATTTGCATATATTCACTAGTTTCCTAGATACTGCGTTGATCCAGGGAGTTAGTCTGATTGCCGTATGTAGAGTCGGGAAGGAATTTTTTTCCCCAATATGAAGCTTACTGTTTGCCACTTGGGTTTTTTTTTTGCATTCCTCTGGATCAACATGTTAGGGCAGGTTAGGATAGGATATGGGTTGAACTAGATGGACTTAAAGTCTTCCTTCAGCCTTAATAACTATGTTACTATGTTAATAATTTGGATCATAGTGTATAGATTAAAAGGGGTGTGTTTGCATAACAGAGCTCAATACTTGTTCATTTGACCCGAAAGGGAACTCGCTGTGTTCTACACCTATTTTCCATACAATTAGAGGCATTTTAAAAATACATCTTGCACAAATTTATTTGCCGCAAATTAAATTTTTTTGGGAACATTCTGCAAAGTTGGTTAATTTGAATTCCAAAAGCTTCACTCATCTCTATTCCATACCTGATATTCATTAGGCCTTAGTTACAGAATATCGGTCATCGGTACAAAAGGGTCCTGTTTTTGCCCTTGTTTTATTCTCACTGTTCCGAAGCTCACAGGAAAATAATGAGAGCAGCTTAAAGACATGACCCAAGAGAACCCTGTGAGACATGGTGTTTTGTAAAAAGCAAAAAAAATAGTATTAAATAAAAAGGCCCAAAACTGAAAAACTGCAAACTCTGGGAAGCATCACAAATGGAATAGGACAAAAATTATCCACTTTTGACTTAGTCCTCATCAAATACTACAATACTCTCAGTAATAAATCTCATCAGTATTAGTAGTTTTGCCAAGTAAAGGGTTTTATTTCTGGCAATGTAGTTAATATCTTTTCCTCTAGACAACCATTTTTTAACTAAATATTTACAACTGCCTTTTTCATACTGTTTTCTTGCGGTCAGTTTCCTGATTTACTTAGATTTGTATGTCCCAAGTATATTGTGCTGCAGTGCTCTATAATTTGTGTGTTAGCCTTAAACACCTCATAAATCTGTTTTTTTATTAGCATCTTCTGATTGGTATTTCAAGGTTGTTGCTACCTAAGTGAATACCTCTGAGAGAAAGGTTCCTTGTGGAGGAAGTAAATCAATGCAATTTACTTATGTGCTATGATTTGTGGGGTGAAAGCCTAGCTTTCACATCCGCAGAAAAGAAAAGCTATTTCATGTTGCTTTGAGTAGCTGCTTGATGCAGTCATTCTGAAAATAGATTGTAGTTTTCTATTTTTTTTCTCTTGTTTCTTCAACGTGGAATTATAGCTTGTGAGAGATGACAAATCGACTGCTCTAGAAAGTGCAGCCATCAGTCATACGGTAGTCTCTTAGGTATATGTAGTATGATTCTGCAGATATCATACAATACAATATGTTTCCTTATTTTATGTATGCAGCCCCCAAGTGTGACGCAAAGCTGTATGACACTGTTCCTTTCAAACATTTATTAATCGGTTTACAACATTTCACCTGTACTGGATTGCAGAGTATGCGGAATTTGGTTTCTTTGTACTGGGTTTATTCCAATGATATTTGCAGTGGAAATTAGATAATAGTATCTATTATCCTGGATAATAAAAACATACAGTGGGTTCGGAAAGTATTCAGACCCCCTTTAAATTTTTCACTCTTTGTTTCATTGCAGCCATTTGGTAATTGTTTCCTTCAATTGCAATCAGTTATCCTGTCCCTGCAGCTGAAAAACACCCCCATAGCATGATGCTGCCTCCACGTTTCACTGTTGGGATTGTATTGGGCAGGTGATGAGCAGTGCCCGGATTTCTCCACACATACCGCTTAGAATTATCACCAAAAAGTTCTATCTTCATCTCATCAGACCACAGTGTAAGGTTCTTTGTCTCTGTTGACATGTTCCTTGAAACTCAGTTTTCCGTCGCCATTTTGCTTTCTGTCTTTCTGCAGCTCTTGCCCTCAGTTAATATGGAGTTTCCAGTTTTCATGTTCCCGCCCTGATTCTTCCCTCTTGCTTCTTAAGCAGCCTCAGCTGAACAATCAGTGCTCCTGAATCAAGCCTCAGTCAGTCTGTGACCTGACTCCTGAAACCTTGGACTTGTACTCCAGCTATTCCCTACTGAGGAACCTTGGAACACTTTTGGACTCTGGAAACCTGCTGTTTGGTGAATCCATGTTTGCAGAGGAATTACGGTACAGAGAAGAGATCCTGAACCTGCTTTGGAGATTTATTGTAGTGCTTGAAGTTACTCTGGCCTGCTGTGTCTCCTGTCGCTGTTCCTGCAAACTGTGTGAACTTTTCAGCATGCTTGTATGAAGTAATACAAGTCATTTCATTTCAACCTATGTCTCCTGTGTTTTCCTCGCACCCAAGCACAAGACGCTATAGGAACTGTACACTATACATGACAAGATTCAGGAGCCAATGTTTAGTGTCTGCTGGGTCTGGGAAAGCCATGTCTGCTGTGACTGTGGATATCAGATGTCCGTTTAATACCTTATGTGATGACAGTGGTTGTGACTTCTCACAACCATTCCAGGTGAGCGCATTCCCTTAAAATTTTACTCTGGAGTGTTACCACAGGTAAACACTATTGTTTTTTTTGTTTTTTTTCCTTTCCTCTTCCAGCACTTCCGCCTTAAAAGATCTGGAAGATGGAGGCCCGCATAAAGGAACTTTGCGGAGTGACTGATACAATCCTTTCAGATGTACAGACTTTAAAAACCCGTTTTGCAAGCCTACAGGACCTCACTAATCATAATTTGCAAGTGTTTGGACAGACTACCCAGGAATTGCGAGCCAGGATTGAGGCTCTAGAGGAACGAGCCCAGGCTCCTGCCATAACCCCGAGTTCTGGGATCCCCAAATTACCTCCTTTTCGTTTTGGCGGTGAACGTGAGAAATTCAGGGGATTTATTAATCAATGCAATTTATTTTTCTCTGCACATGCTTCACAATTTCCCACTGAACGATCCAAAGTGCTTACTATAATCATGTTGCTTACCAATAAGGCTTTGATGTGGGCAAACCCTCTGATTGAGACTGAGGATGATTGTTTGAATCACCTTGATGCTTTTATTTCAGCCATGGGGCAGGTGTTTGATGACCCCAATCGAGGTGCAACAGCTGAAGCAGCCATGTTAACTTTGCGCCAAGGTAAGCGTTCAGTAGCCGAATATGCCCTGGATTTCAGGAGATGGGCTCTTGATACCACTTGGGACACTTCCGCTAAAAAATCTATTTTTCGGAAAGGGTTGTCTCCACTGATTAAGGATGAACTTGCTCGTGCCGACCCTCCCACTGCGTTAGGTGACTTTATTAACTATTGTATCCGTATTGATGCTCGTCTGACTGAACGCAGACAAGAGAGATGGTTCGAAAATAATCGCACTAACCTTTTACTACCTCCCTCCTCAGCTAAGGAACCTTTGAGTAGGATCACAAGGGAACCAGAACCTGAACCCATGCAGGTGGACTCTTTACAAAGACGGGTTAGTGATGCACGCAAAGAACATCGTATAAAGGAAAATCTATGTTTCTACTGTGGTAAGTCAGGGCACTTCATTATAAACTGCCCCAGCCGTTCTCGTAAGACTACTGCAGCAGTCATTCACTGTGAGTGTTGCGAGAGGAGCTCTGTCATGTCCGAGCCTCAGGCTCCAGAGAGATCTGCTGCAAGAGATCTTGATTTCTCGGACTTAAACTCTGTTAGTTCTGGGGACGATGACGGTATAAACGCTGCAATTTTTCAAGTTTCCTCAGCGGTGTCCCAGCTGAGTTGTAAAAGAAACAATTCTCATTGCTTCCTTTCCATCAAACTCTGGGTTGACTCAGTCTGGGTGTCTAGCTCTGCTATGATCGACTCAGGAGCAAGTGGAAATTTTATGGATATCTCCTTTGCTCTGAAACAGGGGATACGTTCAGTGAAGAAGGCTACTCCAGTACAGATGGAGACTGTGGATGGCTCTCTACTGACTTCTGGACCAGTGGATCAAGAAACAGAGCCTTTGAGGGTCCTTATGGGTAAAGATCATCAGGAGAAAATGTCTTTTTTGCTTATCTCTTCTCCCCACTTTCCCATTATTCTAGGGCTACCATGGCTGCAGGCGCAGAATCCTACGATTAACTGGGAGACCAAGGAATTACACTTTCCGGAGAAACAGATGAGTCAAGGAGTTTCAGCTTGCTCTGTTCCTAAAGGAACCATGTCAGTCCCTGAACTACCAGCTGTATACCAGGACTATGTGGATTTATGTGACAAGAAGAACGCTGATCAGCTTCCTCCTCACCGTCCATATGATTGTCCAATTGAATTATTGCCTGGAGCCGAGATACCTTTTGGTAAGATCTACCCCCTAGCGGGGCCCGAGCTAAAAGCTTTGAAGGATTATATAGACGAAAATTTAGCCAAGGGCTTCATACGCCCCTCTTCATCTCCCGCAGGTGCACCCATCTTCTTTGTGAAGAAGAAAGATGGATCTCTGAGACCCTGCATAGACTATAGG
Organism: Oophaga sylvatica; assembly: GCA_033576555.1. Lineage (NCBI taxonomy): Eukaryota > Metazoa > Chordata > Amphibia > Anura > Dendrobatidae > Oophaga > Oophaga sylvatica. The sequence goes on from JARQOD010000006.1 coordinate 101,848,623, forward strand.
GAACTCAATAAGGTTACTATTAGAAACCGTTATCCATTGCCTTTAATCCCTGAGTTGTTGGAGAGAGTGCGGCATGCCAAAATTTTCTCTAAACTGGATCTCCGTGGGGCCTATAACTTGGTCCGTATTAGACCTGGGGATGAATGGAAGACTGCTTTCAGGTCACGCTATGGACACTTTGAATATCTAGTTATGCCTTTTGGTCTGAGTACCGCCCCAGCCACTTTCCAACACTTCGTGAATGATATCTTCAGGGATCTCCTAGATACATTTGTGGTGATTTATTTGGATGATATTCTAATTTTTTCTAACTCCACAGAGGAACATCATGGACATGTGAGAATGGTCTTAGAACGCCTAAGACAAAACCATCTCTACATCAAACTTGAAAAATGTGAATTCCATAGGACCGAAATTCAATTTCTGGGGTATGTACTATCTACGCAAGGGATTAGTATGGATGGAAGCAAGACCCAAGCCATCAAGGATTGGCCAATTCCTAGAAATGTGAAGGAGGTGCAGCGTTTCATCGGGTTTGCCAACTTCTATAGACGTTTCATTAAGAATTTTTCTCAGGTAGTGTCACCTATCACCCAACTTACCCGGAAACAGTCTAGGTTCTCCTGGACCCCGCAAGCTCAGGAAGCATTTTCCTGTTTAAAGGATAAATTTACCACCGCACCTATCTTAGTACATCCCAACCCCGAGCTTGCCTTCATAATAGAGGTGGATGCTTCAGACTGTGCCGTTGGAGCTATACTCTCTCAGAGAACAGGTGAGAAGAATGTCGTGCATCCCTGTGCCTTCTTTTCCCAGCAGTTGTCTTCGGCTGAGAGGAACTACGATGTGGGCAATAGAGAATTGTTGGCCATTATTGCCGCCTTCAAGGAATGGAGACACCTTCTTCAGGGAGCTGCACAGCAAATAGTCGTCCTGACAGACCATCGTAACCTTGAATTTATCAGGTCGGCTAAGTGCCTGACTCCTCGCCAGGCTCGCTGGAATCTTTTCCTAAACCAATTTAATTTTGTCATTTCTTATAGACCAGGATCGCGCAATGGAAAGGCTGATGCACTCTCTAGGATTCATTCAGCAGAGACACGTTCACTTACTCCTCCTAAGACTATTCTTCCTGACTCTAGATTCCTGGGAGTGATTCATAATCAAGACCTACTTAAGGACATCAAGGAAGCATACCATGCGGATTCTTTGTTGGCTCAACCCCCAAGGGACGTAAGTCTTGTCTTTAAGAATGGTGTGTGGATTCAGGGACAACGTCTGTATATACCTGAAACAGTCAGATTGAGAGTATTGCAACTCATCCACGATTCCAAGATAGCCGGGCATAGGGGAATTCTAAAGACATAAGAATTTCTTTCTCGTTTCTTTTGGTGGCCCACTTACAGGAAAGATGTCTTAAACTATGTCACTTCATGTGAAGTCTGTGCAAGATGCAAAACACCTCGCTCCTCACCAACTGGTCTGTTGCAACCTCTTCCCACCCCGTCCCGCCCGTGGGGATCCATTTCTATGGACTTCATTGTGGAGTTACCAACCTCTCAAGGGAAGAACACCATTCTAGTGGTGGTTGACCATCTAACAAAGGCAGCTCATTTTATCCCTTGTGTCGGCTTACCCACTGCAAAACAGACATCAGACTTGATGATTAAGAATGTGTTTCGCTTACATGGAGTACCGGATGAGGTCATTTCGGATCGAGGGGTGCAATTCACTTCAAGGTTTTGGCAAAATTTCTGTGCAGCATTGGACATTAAAGTAAACCTTTCTTCTGCTTTTCATCCCCAGACTAATGGACAGACAGAACGAACCAATCAGACCCTGGAGCAGTATCTCCGCTGTTTTATCTGCCACCTACAGGATGATTGGGTGGATCTACTTCCACTGGCTGAGTTCTCTTATAACAACTCTCAGAGCGCCTCCACTAAGCAGTCTCCTTTTTACTCCAATCTAGGTTATCATCCTAACATTCTTCCTCGATTTCCCATAGATACGCCCTTGCCGGCAGTGGCTGAAAGAATCACTTCTTTACAAAAGAATATGGATCTTCTAAAGGAAAATCTAGAATTGGCTCAGGAAAGGTACAAGAAAGCAGCAGATAAATTTCGTAAACCTGCACCAGCTTTCAAGGTAGGAGATTTGGTCTGGCTGTCAACCAGAAATCTTAAATTAAAGATTCCATCGTCTAAATTGGGACATAAGTACATTGGACCTTATAAGATCAATAAGATTATAAGTGCTGTTGCTTGTCGTCTTCAACTGCCCAGAACTATGAGAATCCACCCTGTCTTTCATGTATCCCTACTAAATTTTGCAACACCCAATACGTTTCCTGGACGTTCTTCTCCTTGCCCTGACCCAGTGCTGGTCGATGGTCAGGAAGAATTTATGGTGGAAAGGATTCTAGATTCCAGGTTGTACAGAAATCAGTTGCAATATTTGATTAAATGGCAGGGCTACCCAGTGGAGGACAACTCATGGGAACCAGTCAATAATGTAAATGCTCCTCGCCTGCTCCGCCAGTTTCATCAGAGGTACCCTGACAAGCCTGGTCTGAGGTCATCCGGAGGTTGTCCCTAAGGGGGGAGTAATGTAAGGTTCTTTGTCTCTGTTGACATGTTCCTTGAAACTCAGTTTTCCGTCGGCCATTTTGCTTTCTGTCTTTCTGCAGCTCTTGCCCTCAGTTAATATGGAGTTTCCAGTTTTCATGTTCCCGCCCTGATTCTTCCCTCTTGCTTCTTAAGCAGCCTCAGCTGAACAATCAGTGCTCCTGAATCAAGCCTCAGTCAGTCTGTGACCTGACTCCTGAAACCTTGGACTTGTACTCCAGCTATTCCCTACTGAGGAACCTTGGAACACTTTTGGACTCTGGAAACCTGCTGTTTGGTGAATCCATGTTTGCAGAGGAATTACGGTACAGAGAAGAGATCCTGAACCTGCTTTGGAGATTTATTGTAGTGCTTGAAGTTACTCTGGCCTGCTGTGTCTCCTGTCGCTGTTCCTGCAAACTGTGTGAACTTTTCAGCATGCTTGTATGAAGTAATACAAGTCATTTCATTTCAACCTATGTCTCCTGTGTTTTCCTCGCACCCAAGCACAAGACGCTATAGGAACTGTACACTATACATGACACACAGAATCTTATTTCTCATAGACTGGGAGTCCGTCATGTGTTTTTTAGCAAACGCTATGCAGGCTTTCATATGTTTGGCACTGAGGAGAGGCTTGCGTCAGGCCACTCTGCAATAAAGTCCCGACTGGTGGAGGGCTGCAGTGATAGTTGACTTTGTGGAACTTTCTCCCCTCTCCCTACTGCATCTGTGGAGCTCAGCCACAGTGATCTTGGAGTTCTTCTTTTCCTCTCTCACCAAGGCTCTTCTCCACGATTACTCAGTTTGGCTGGACGGCTAGGTCTAGGAAGACTTCTGGTGGTCCCAAACTTCTTCCATTTAAGGATTATGGAGGCCACTGTGCTTTTAGGAACCTTGAGTACTGCAGAAATTCTTTTGTAACCTCGGCCAGATGTGTGCCTTGCCACAATTCTGTTTCTGAGCTCCTTGGCCAGGTCCTTTGACCTCATGATTCTTATTTGGTCTGACATGCACTGTGAGCTGGGAGGTCTTATACAGATAGGTGTGTGCCTTTACAAATCAAGTCCTATCAGTTTAATTAAACACAGCTGGACTACAATGAAGGAGTAGAACCATCTCAAGGAGTGTTATGAATGTGCTAGAGATGGTTTCTGAGCAGAGGCTCCCTCTGGTGGTTACAGACAGTACTGAACCTTTTTAGCGAGGAATGGCAATCTGGGATCACGGACTGGTCTGATATAAGGGAGGTTACCTCCCATGATGGTTGCCGGTGATCAATTGTTCTTGTCTCAATTGTGGTTCCTGGTTCATTTGGAAGTTTGCTGAGTCTTGCCTGCATCTTCTGCTATCAGATGAGATATTTTCTGCTTTTATTTTTGTGCTTACTATTTGCATTGTTTTCTGCACATTTGTGGAGGACAGCCGGGTCCCCTCCTGGGACCTGAGCTCCTCACAGTTTGTCTGTAGCCTCTGTTGTTTTTTCATTTGCTTTTTCCTGCTTTTTTCTGTGGCTGCAGCTTGGTTTTGTTCACACTGAGATCTGATTTAGTGGGTGGCGAGATTGTGTGATCTCAGTATTTTTGTAATCAGAAATGTTGGATTTTTGTAGGGTTTTCTGGGTTGCAGAAAGTAAGCTCTCCTGTCCTTTCCTATTTAGTCTGCTTGTGGCCCCAGCGTTTGCTCAATCTGTTTTCTGCCTGCGTTTGTGTTTTCATCTTGTCTAACCGCCATTATATGTTTGGGGGCTGCCTATTCCTTTGGGGCTCTACTCCGGGGCAGTTAGCTTTCCTGTTTCTATCTTTAGGTATAGCTAGCTCTCAGGCTGTGACGAGGCGTCTAGGATCAACGTAGGAACGCTCCCTGGCTACCTCTAGTTGTGTGGTTAGTTCAGGTTTCTGCAACCCATTAGTTACCAACATCTCAGGTGTTCGGCTGCCCTGCTGTTGTTCCTGTCCTCCTCAGCTACCGTACATAACAAAGGAGGATCACAAGGAAATGGACAGCATGTGACTTAAATATGAGTGTCTGAGCAAAGGGTCTGAATGCTTATGACCATGTGAAATTTCAGTTTTTCTTTTTTAATTTGCAAAAATTTCTACATTTCTGTTTTTTTCAGTCAAAATGGGGTGCAGAGTGTACATTAATGAGGAAAAAAATGAACTTTTTTGAATTTACCAAATGGCTGCAATGAAACAAAGAGTAAAAAATTTAAAGGGGTCTGAATACTTTCTGTACCCACTGTATAATCTTTTACAAGCCCCTCAAACATTTTTCTCAGTGAATGTTAAGCTTGCTGGCCTATAATTACCCAGGAAAGAGCTAGAGCCCACTTTGAAAATAGTTACCACATTACCTTTGCACCAGTCTCTTGGCACAGTACCAGCAACTAGAGAGTCTCTTAAAAAAATCTATAGTGGCAACTGAGCTGAGTTCCTTAGGGCTTCTTGGATGCAACCTATCGAGACTCGGAGCCTTGTTCACATTGGTTTAATTTAAGTTTGCTTGGACTATATCTACATTTAGCCAACTGAGTATATTAGCTGATGTATTAACAGCACTGGGATCGACTAAATCAAACGTACTCTCTAATTTGGTAATACATGGAGCTAAAGTACCCATTTAATCACAAAGATGAGATCCTCTACTACTATTATATTCCCTTATTCCATTTCCTAAACAATCCCTATAATTCTCATTGATAGGAGAGATGCAAAAACATGGGCAATTGATTATACCGTGTTTATCCAAAAATAAGCCATAAATAAAAAATAATACATTTCAAGATTTTAGAGGATTTTTGAAGTATGCTTGAAATATAAACTTACTCAAAAAAATAAGCACTAGTTACAGTAAAGACTGGCATTTGAAGGAGGGTGAGTAAACTGGGCAATTCCCTCGGACCCCCACTGTCTTAGAGCCCCCCACATTTCTTTTCTGGCATAAAGACTGCTTAAGGGACAAGGGACCCTTGGTGACATCATGGTCAAGTGACCATGATGTCACCAAAATTCCTTTAACTGCAGGAGACTAGAGGAACTGAAGAGACAGTCTATACATTGTTGTTCATGAAAAGAAAAATAAATAATCTTTCAGAGCAAAAAATAATATAAGTCCCTGTCTTATTTTCGGAGAAACGCAGTATTGGCGCTCATTTGACGCTACTGTTACAGTTTACTTTGTTGTTCTTTAACCTGTTGCACAGCAATTTATATTGCTACGTAACTTATATCATAAAGGTTATATGTAGAATGGTTTCTACAGTCAGGGCCAGAAATATTTGGACAGTGACACAACTTTCGCGAGTTGGGCTCTGCATGCCACCACATTGGATTTGAAATGAAACCTCTACAACAGAATTCAAGTTCAGATTGTAACGTTTAATTTGAAGGGTTGAACAAAAATATGTGTTAGAAAATGTAGGAATTGTACACATTTCTTTACAAACACTCCACATTTTAGGAGGTCAAAAGTAATTGGACAAATAAACATAACCCAAACAAAATATTTTTATTTTCAATATTTTGTGGCGAATCCTTTGGAGGCAATCATTGCCTTAAGTCTGTAACCCATGGACATCACCAAACGCTGGGTTTCCTCCTTCTTAATGCTTTGCCAGGCCTTTACAGCCGCAGCCTTCAGGTCTTGCTTGTTTGTGGGTCTTTCCCTCTTAAGTCTGGATTTGAGCAAGTGAAATGCATGCTCAATTGGGTTAAGATCTGGTGATTGACTTGGCCATTGAAGAATGTTCCACGTTTTTGCACTCATGAACTCCTGTGTAGCTTTGGCTGTATGCTTAGGGTCATTATCCATCTGTACTATGAAGCGCCGTCCAATCAAGTTTGCAGCATTTGGCTGAATCTGGGCTGAAAGTATATCCCGGTACACTTCAGAATTCATCCGGCTACTCTTGTCTGCTGTTATGTCATCAATAAACACAAGTGACCCAGTGCCATTGAAAGCCATGCATGCCCATGCCATCACGTTGCCTCCACCATGTTTTACAGAGGATGTGGTGTGCCTTGGATCATGTGCCGTTCCCTTTCTTCTCCAAACTTTTGGCTTCCCATCATTCTGGTACAGGTTGATCTTTGTCTCATCTGTCCATAGAATACTTTTCCAGAACTGAGCTGGCTTCTGGAGGTGTTTTTCAGCAAATTTAACTCTGGCCTGTCTATTTTTGGAATTGATGAATGGTTTGCATTTAGATGTGAACCCTTTGTATTTACTTTCATGGAGTCTTCTCTTTACTGTTGACTTAGAGACAGATACACCTACTTCACTGAGAGTGTTCTGGACTTCAGTTGATGTTGTGAACGGGTTCTTCTTCACCAAAGAAAGTATGCGGCGATCATCCACCACTGTTGTCTTCCGTGGGCTCCCAGGTCTTTTTGGATTGATGAGTTCACCAGTGCTTTCTTTCTTTCTCAGGATGTACCAAATTGTAGATTTTGCCACTTCTAATGTTGTAGCAATTTCTTGGATGGGTTTTTTTCTGTTCTTGCAGCTTAAGGATGGCTTGTTTCACCTGCATGGAGAGCTCCTGTGACCGCATGTTTCCTTCACAGCAAAACCTTCCAAATGCAAACACCACACCTCAAATCAACTCCGGCCCTTTCATCTGCTTAATTGAGAATGACATAACAAAGGGATTGCCCACACCTGTCCATGAAATAGCCTTGGAGTCATTTGTCCAATTACTTTTGGTCCCTTTAAAAACAGGGTGGCACATGTTAAGGAGCTGAAACTCCTAAACCCTTCATCCAATTTTAATGTGGATACCCTCAAATGAAAGCTGAAAGTCTGAACTTCAACTGCATCTGATTTGTTTTGTTTCAAATTCATTGTGGTAATGTCTAGAACCAAAATTAGATAAATGTTGTCTCTGTCCAAATATTTATGTACCTAACTGTATTAGCCAAATCATTCATTTATTACTCTGTATCTTTTGTTTATATACTAGTGCGTTTTTGAAATCTAAAAAAAGTTAATAAAACATTAAAGGTCAATGTGTCTTATGTGGACACTGACCAAAGAAGAATTTGAGCAAAAAGATTTGTAGGATCTTGTCCCAACTGCCATGTCATTAGTCTGTGGCCACCAGACCATAGCCTTTTACTGCCCTGCTGGCATCCCCTTCACTTTTTGTCATAAGTAGGCCTAATTAGAATAGGCATCCCAGATGCCGTCAGGTAATCAAAGAGTCACACGGCTATGGTGTTTTGGTCACCGACTACCGATGTGGCCAATGAACTAGGATCTTCCAAATCTTTTTGCTCACCTTTACAAATAAGTCAAATCGATGTTAGTTCACGTGAGCAAAATTACAGTGTGCATTATTCTCCTCTGTTTTGTGGATGAGACATTTCTAACTTCAATAGCACATAGCTTGTGCATCCATCCACATTGTACATGAGTTAACCGAGCTGCAAATAAATGCGACTGGTGTGAGAATTCAGATTTTTGCAAACTCAGCCTTAAGCCCCAACTACACATTAGACTAATGTCTGGCAAACCCAACGATATCGACGAAGTTGAGCAAATATGTTGTGACTTATGGGATTTCCACAACAGATTTGGCCAGCTCAGCCAAAATAGGTAGAGCTGTGGAAGGACGGTGGCAGAACAGGGCATTATGCAACCCCAGTCTTAATGAATCAGCACCAATATATATTTTAAAAGCACTTCACTCTTCCACTGTTTCCCCAGTAGAAGACCTCACAAACACAGCATATTTTGTAAAAAATTTCTCTATAGCCTAATTTTTTCCATAGATAATGCAACAATCACCAGAAACTCACATATGAGCCTCTTTAATAATTTTTTTTAATCTAAAGTCTTTCTACATTACTAACTAAAAAGAGAAAATGCAGGACTTTTACCTGTAGAGAATAATGCTAGAAATTTTCTTTTTAGCTGCCATCAGAAGATCCAGAAATCTATGAAAACTCATCGCAATGCCTATCACTGATGGTCCAGCTCTATGGTGGAGACAACCAGGACAGTATGACCCCAGATAACATGGAAAGTTTTGCTCATGTTTTGATGACCAAGAATGAACCAAAGCAGCAAAAACTCCTGCTGAGAGTAATTAAGCGGCTGGTAAGTCTACAGAAGTGTTATTATTAATCTTGCGCCATTTTAGGCTATCCACGGTTAGCAGGTATGGCCGCCTATGATAAATCTTCTAACAATAATAGCCTTAATAATACATCATAGTTATGATACATTATTTTATGCTCACTATGGTATGGATGCAAAAGTGTTATCAAAATCCCTAAAGAAGATTTCTAGGTGTATGTACAAATAAAATTCTATTTTTTTATATTTAAAAATTCTAAGGATTAAGATCTCACTTTCATTATTATGTAGTACAAAGAACTTTATCTTTAATGTGAACTTTTACTTTGAATACACTTTTGTACAGTCAGGATGAGATAATGCAACAAGTGTTTTTAGCACTTGCTGGAAGCATTGTACACATGCACAGATACAGGCATCAGGATCCTTATACCGGCATATCAACTGAAAGCTTTCTGTGCCTGTGCATAAAGGCACAGAGTCAGGAAAGTGGTCACACGACTACCAATGTGACCGCCACCATCTTGAGTGCAATGAACGTGGTGGGTGCCATTCTGTGTTAACACTTGTGCACTTTACCTACGTGACTGCCACCATCTTTAGTGCAATTAACACGGTGGCTGACATCTAGTGTCTACATCCTTAGTGCTCAAGATGCACTGCTACGTCTACATCACTCAAGACCCTGGTGGTCCTTACACAGGCACAGAAAGCTTCCAACTCATGTGCGTATCTGATTTTAGGCAGCGCTTAGCAAGCAATAGTCGTTTATATGGTTACTAATGCCCATACACAACAGCTTGGGCTTTGTAGAAATTTAGCCAGAAAGTGATTAGTAGGTCATGCAACCTGCCATGCCACTCCAGCTTCATTGCTTTCCACCCAAGTTTATTAAAGTGAAATAAAGAGGCAGATTGCCATGGACTAGAATATTTAAAGGGGTTGTCCATGTTTGGGATAAAAGTCTGTAGGCACTCTATATGACTGCAGACTTCATAATCTCACAGCTCGCAAATTGCAAGCTTCCAGGATCCTCTGGTGCCAGTGCGAGAGCGGACAGTCATGTGACCACTAGTTTGCTATTTGTACACTTCTGACCATATTCGACTAAGCATGCGTCATTGCGCCTTGCTCAATACAAGTGAGCTGATGCCGAGAACATCTAGTCAGCACTTGGCCACATGTATTTAAATCGGTCACGTGACCACCCACTCTTGCCTCTGGCACCGGGTACTCCTGACAGCGTGCAGTGTGCACGTTGCGTGGGTTCAAAAGTCTGCAGTCATCTAGGGTGACTACAGAATTTGATCACAAATCTGGACAACCCCTTTAAGTGTGAAAAAGGTTATTGCTCTTTTGTTGTTGTTCTATTCTGTATCATTCCCGGATGTCCAGATTATTTTGTTCGCAGTGTAGTAAATTTGTCCTATTTTATAAATGAATGAAACACAAAGTATGTAGGTTTAGGGAGTGAACACGCCACCATAAAGCAAATATCTGTCATATGGTTTGTGATTAGTAATGTGACCTGATGAAGATGTAGCTAGTACTAAATCTGACTTTTTAACTTCTCACATGCCAGGCGCTGCACCGCTCCATCAGCCCCATATTGTCTTTTCTGTTCACATTTGTTGCTTTTATATCGGTACGAGCTCCTAGTCCTTTTATATCAATGAATTATTTTATTGCCTTTTTTGGAATGTCCTCGTGATAAGGGAACAAGTAGAAGGTATCTTAAAATGCTGTGCAAATAGGTATTTTCGTGTACCGCATAGCTGGACTAAATCTCACAGCAGACAGGCGAATGAAAGAAGAAAGATTTTAGGCTGGCTCGGAGTTTGGGGAAGAACAGTAGCCAGACATCCGTATATTACATTTTTATAATGGTTTTAAAAGAAGCCATTAGATTGTAATGTGTCCAGTAAACTACATCATAAGTTTATAACAAATGTAATCAGTGCGATAATAATGTTCAATCCTACAGCCCGTGGTTTGTGGTTTTATGAGAACATGGCAGATTCACTCTCAGACACAAGTAGCAGTGTAACTCTCTCTGTGCTTGCTGAAAGCACATAACCCCCATCGTTATCATTAGTATTTTGTTACATGTCCCTTACTGGGAATCTTCATTTCTGTTAGTGGGGAAAATTCATATCTGCTGATTAAACAAAAAAACCCTCTATAAAGGCATTACTTGTCATAGTCATGTAATATCCAAGTCAAGATCCCGGAGGTACATTTCTCTATACAATCACATCATCAAGCAATGCAATAGTACACTGATGGGCAAGACGTGCTGTAATGTATGGCTAGAATATAGGAAGGTAATGTTCCACAAAGCAACCCCTTAACATTGCGAGCACTACGTTTCTTCCAGAAGCATATGCAAAGCAGAACTCCGTTTTTATGGGACACAGGTTATTTCACTGCAGATAAAGGTTATGTCCTAATGTAATTCTCACAATTATCTATTTATTCAGCTTCCCTACGGTAATGTTTGCACATTCGTAGCTAGCGTGTGCTGTTCTTCCAAATGACTAGACTACAATGAGCTTAGCTTTATAATACTCATTTTTGTTTTTTGAATTATATTTTGCAGTAAAGGGTTTCTAAGCTTCTCATAAATAATGCAGGGGGAAATAACAATCCAATCTGTATTTCTATATTAAAAAACAATAAAGTTTTATTAAATAAGATGGTTGTTTCAATTGAACATTGCCAGGCCATATACCCTACGTGTACATACTGACATCATGGAGGGGGCCTCAATTTTTTATTTTTTTATTTTTAGTAGTTGCAAGGATGATATAATTAATCCAGTCTAATGTAAATTAATCCTATACAATGTATCACTTATACAAGAGATAGGCTTATTCTTGAATAACAATTTAAATTAGATCAGTGTGGGTCCCAATGCTGGGCACACCACCAATCATGACTTGGGTCCCTCTTTTTCACCTGGCTGCTAAAACATGGCCAGGATGAATAGAATGGAGCAGTAGATAACAATTGAACACTCCTGTAACATTCAAATCTATCACACTGATGTAGAACAAGAACAGGAACAGAGCACACAAGACCAGAGGGTGATAGACTATTATGAAGACAATGGAGTTCATAGAATTATAGAATCATAGAATTTTAGAGTTGGAAGGGACCTCCTGGGTCATCTGGTCCAACCCCTTCTCAAAGCAGGATTCACTAAATCATCCCAGACAGATGTCTGTCCAGGCTCTGTTTGAAGACTTCCATTGAAGAAGAACTCACCACCTCTCGTGGCAGCCTATTCCACTCATTGATCACCCTCACTGTCAAAAAGTTTTTTCTAATATCTAATCTTTGTCTCCTCCCATTAAGTTTTATCCCAATGCTTCTAGTTTGTTGATGTCTTTTTTTAAAATGCGGTGCCCAAAACTGGACACAGTATTCCAGATGAGGTCTGACCAAAGAGGAGTAGAGGGCAATAATGACAGCACGTGATCTAAACTGTATGCTTCTGTTAATACATCCCAGAATTTTATTTGCCTTTTTTGCTGCTGTATTACACTGTAGACTCATGTTCAGTCTGTGAGCTATTAGTATACCCAAGTCTTTTTCACATGTGCTGTTGCTTAGCCCTATTCCTCCCATTCTGTATATGCATCTTTCATTTTTATTGCCCAGATGTAGTACTTTGCATTTTTCCCTGTTAAAAACCATTCTGTTAGTTGCTGCCCACTGCTCCAGCTTATTTATATCTTTTTGAATCCTCTCTCTCTTCTCTAGTATTAGCTATCCCTCCTAGCTTTGTGTCTTCAGCAAATTTAATTAGTTTACACTTAATTCCTTCATCTAAATCATTGATAAAGATGTTGAACAATACAGGGCCCAGACAGAGCCCTGTGGTACCCCACTTGAGACATTCTTCCAACTGGATGTGCAGCCATTTACGACCACACTTTGGATCCAATCTCTTAGGCCTCTTTCACACTTCAATCGTACGATGTCAGTTAAAATCCGCCAAAGGGTGAAAAAAGCAGATCCGTTGTAAAATGTTAAAAACGGATGCAAACGGATCAGTTTTCAGACGTATCAGTGAACTTTTCAACCCGGAAAATGCATTGTACGCATGTCTGGCACGGGATAGAGAGAGAGAAAGGAACGGATTCCGCTGGCGGATTCCGTCAAAAAAAGGCTGAAAGAAAAGAGTTGTCAGAGATTTTTTTTTTTTTTTTTTTCTGTTTGTTGCATTTTTTTTTCCTCTGTATCTCTGGGTGCTGAGGATGATTTTTTTTCTCTCTCAATGGAGTTTGCACAGTTGTCTGGCCGTGTGGATCAGCTTGCCACTGAAGTTCGGAGTATTGTGCTACCTATCTTGCTAGGTTGCCTGTTGTGAAACCTAGGATCCCCATGCCAGATTTGTTTTTAGGGGAACGAGCTAAGTTTCTGAATTTCAAAAATAACTGTAAATTGTTTTTTGCCTTAAAATCTAAGTCCTCAGGGAACGCAGCGCAGCAGGTTCAAATTGTCATCTCTCTCCTGCGCGGCTACCCTCAGGATTGGGCTTTTTCCCTGACACCTGGGGCTCCTGTTTTGAGTGATGTTGATGCGTTTTTTCAGGCTTTGGGGTTATTGTACGATGAGCCTAATGTCACTGATCAAGCTGAAAAAACTTTGTTGGCATTAAGTCAGGGGCTTGAGGACGCTGAGTTATACTGTCAGAGATTCCGTAAGTGGGCAGTCCTGACCAAATGGAATGACGACGCTTTGGCAGCTCTTTTTCGGAAGGGACTGTCAGATAATATAAGGGATGTTATGGTGGGATTCCCTGTTTCCCTCTGGTCTCAATGATTCTATGTCATTAGCGATTCAAATTGACAAACGTTTGCGTGAGCGGAAAGGTATGCATGGAATAATGTTGCCTTGTGACCTGCTTCTGAATCCATGCAGTGTGATAGAGTGGTTTCTGGGGCACAGCGTCATGAATTTCGAAAGCGCAATGGGTTATGTTTCTACTGTGGTGATGCCTCTCATGCTATTTCAGTCTGCCCTAAGCGGGGAAGACGTTTTGCACGCTCAGTTGTCTTGGGTAGTGTTCAGACTAAGTTTTATTAACTGTTACCCTGATATGCTCTCTGTCCTCATTTTCTGCTCAGGCTTTTGTTGATTCTGGAGCAGCTATTAACCTGATGGATTTTGATTTTGCTAAACGTTGTGGGTTTCCCTTGATACCCCTACGGAAGTCTATTCCCTATTGGGGATCGATTCTACCCCTTTGGCTGAGAATAAACCTCAGTTCTCTACTCAGGTGATAATGAGGGTAGAACCTGATCATCAGGAGAGTTGCAAATTTTTGGTTCTGTATAATCTGCATGACATTATCATACTGGGTTTCCCTTGGTTACAGTCTCATAATCCTGTTTTGGATTGGAAATCTGTTCTGTTACAGTTGGGGCTGCCAATGTGTTAATACCAACACTCCTGTTTTTTCTGCCTCCCCCCAGGCTCAGGATGTTCCTGACTTTTTGATTGATTTTTCTGATGTGTTTAGCGAAAGTAAATCTGCATCCTTACCTCCCCATAGGAGCTATGACTGCGCTATTGAATTAGTGCCTGGTAGTAAATTCCCTAAAGGTCGCCTTTTTAACTTGTCTGTACCTGAACATGACGCTATGCGGTCTTATATCAAGGAGTCATTGGAGAAGGTCATATCAGACCATCCTCTTCACCCTTGGGTGCCGGTTTTTTCTTTGTGGCCAAAAAGGATGGTTCATTAAGGCCGTGTATTGATTATCGTCTCTTGAACAATATTACTGTGAAATATCAATATCCGTTACCCTTGATCTCTGATCTGTTTTCCAGGGTGAAAAACGCTACTTGATTTTACCAAGCTTGACCTCAGGGGGGCATATAACCTTATTCGCATTAAGCACGGGAGGAATGGAAGACGGCATTTAATACCCCTGAAGGGCATTTTGAGTACCTTGTGATGCCCTTTGGGCTCACAAATGCTCCTTCTGTCTTCCAGTCCTTCATGAATGACATTTTCAGAGATTTGTGGATAAATTTCTGATTGTTTATTTGGATGATATCTTGATTTTTTCCAATGACTGGGACTCTCATTTTAAAACATGTTCGGACTGTGTTCCAGATTTTGAGAGAGAATGCTCTGTATGTGAAGGGATCAAAGTGTCTTTTTGTCGTTCAGAGAAATCTCATTTCTGGGATTCATTTTGTCCCCATCTGTTAATTGAAATGGACCCGGTCAAAGTTCAGGCCATCTGTGATTGGGTCCAACCTACTTCATTAAAGGTTCTAACAAAGATTCTTGGGTTTTGCCAATTTTTATCGTAAATTTATTGGTAATTTCTCTGTTATTGTTAAGCCATTAACTGATTGACCAAGAAGGGTTCTGATGTGGTGAATTGGCCTCCTGAGGCAGTCTCTGCATTTCAGGAACTTAAGCAAAGATTCACTTCTGCTCCTGTTCTATGGCAGCCTGATGTTTCTCTACCATTTCAGGTGGAGGGGATGCCTCTGAAATTTGGGGGAAAGGTGCCGTTTTGTCCCAAGAGATCCAGAGACCTCTAAAAGTAACCCTTGTGCCTTTTTCTCTCGAAAATTTTCTCCACTAAACGTAATTATGACGTGGGTAATCGGGAGTTATTAGCCATGGAAGTGGGATTTTGAAGAGTGGAGACATTGGCTGGAGGGAGCCAAACATCAGGTGGTGGGCCTTACGGACCATAAGAATCTAGTTTATCTGGAATCTGCCAAGCGACTTAATCCTAGACAGGCCAGGTGGGCCTTGTTTTTCACACGTTTTAATTTTGTGGTTTCATTTCTTCCTGGCACTAAAAATGTTAAGGCGGATGCCCTCTCGAGGGTTTCCTGGCGGACTCTCCTGAGTTATCTGATCCTTCTGTTATTTTGAAAGAGGGTGTAGTTCTTTCCGCCATCTCGCCCAATTTGAGACTGGCTCTGGAGGGGTGTCAGGAGGATAAGCCCGAGCGCTGCCCGGTTGGGAAATTGTTTGTCCCGGACCAGTGGAAAAAGAGTGTAATGTCTGAGATTCATTGTTCCGCGTTGGCCGGTCATCCCGGAATTTTTGGTACCAAGACTTGGTTAGTCGTTCCTTTTGGTGTCTACCTTGTCTCGTGATGTCAGGGAGTTTGTGCAGTCCTGCGGGGCTTGCTCTCGCTCCAAGCCTTGCTCTCGTTCTAGTGGTTTGTTGATGCCATTACCTGTGCCCAAGAGACCATGGACCCATATCTCTATGGATTTCATTTCCGACCTCCCTGTTTCTCAGAGAATGACCGTCATCTGGGTGATTTGCGATAGGTTTTCCAAGATGATACATCTTGTGCCATTACCTAAGTTGCCTTCCTCCTCTGAAATTTGGGGCCTTTGTTCCTTCAGCACGTGGTTCGTTTACACGGCATTCCTGAGAACATTGTGTCTGACAGAGGAGTCCAGTTTGTTTCCAGATTTTGGAGGACCTTTTGTTCTAAAATTGGTGTTCAATTGTCTTTCTCCTCGGCGTTTCATCCTCAGACCAATGGTCAAACTGAGAGAACAAACCAGACATTGGAGACTTATCTAAGATTCTTTGTGTCTGCTGATCAGGATGACTGGGTCTCTTTTTTGCCTTTGGCTGAGTTTGCTCTTAATAATAGGGCTAGCTCTGCCACTTTGATGTCTCCATTTTTCTGTAATTCTGGGTTTCACCCTCGATTTTCTTCGGACAGGCGGAGGCTTCTGTCTGTCCAGGTGTTGACTCTGTTGGAGCGTATGCAGCAGATTTGGGACCAGGTAGTGGAGAGGTTGTCCCTCTCTCAGGAGAGGGCCCAGCGGTTTGCTAACCGGCATAGGACTGATGATCCTCGGTTTAAAGTGGGGACTTGGTCTGGTTGTCCTCAAGAAATATTCCTATGAGAGTGGCATCTCCTAAATTTAAGCCTAGGTTC
>JARQOD010000006.1:101865355-101954915 GCA_033576555.1 Oophaga sylvatica
ACAAAGTAATAACAAAATTTAAAAAAAAATAAAAAATGGATCGCTGCATTATGTCTAGCTTTCGTGGATCTTTTGTTCTATTTCACTTTGTCAGGCAGGTCCTATTTAAGTGATTTCTTGATTGAGAACAGGTGTGGCAGTAATCAGGCCTGGGTGTGGCTAGGGAATTTGAACTCCGCTCTTTATTCCCAAGAGATGTGATAAACCACAGTTAATTCATGTTTTAAAGGGGATGGGTGCAGTCACTTTTTTTGCAACAGGGCCCTGTAGGTTTGGATTTCTATTTCCCTTAATAATAAAGACCTTTGTTTAAAAACTGCATTTTGTGTTTACTTGTGTTTATCTTTGTCTAATATTTAAATTTTTTGGTGATCGGAAACATTTAAGTGTAAAAAACATGCAAAAGAATAGGAAATCCGGAAGGTGGTATATATTTATACACAACGGTATATTGTGAATATGTTTATTATAAAGAAGTATTGGAAAGAAAAACTTTATTGGCTGTTTTATTGATCCACACCAATCTGTTATCACTTATACAATGGATAAGTGATATCTGGCTGTAACCCACTTTAATTGTTGCAGAATTAAATGTAAGGAATTTAAAATTTTTACAATTTCTTACCATTTTTAGTATGCCTTTTGATGTCAGTAGTGAATAGTTTACCGTCACAAAGTAAATACTGATCTTGAATTCGCAATAGTAATGCAGTAAGTTAGTGACTATGTCAGTGTACATGAGAACTGCCACGAGGATTTATGCCATTGCTGTCTTTTAGCTTCACCATTGATTTGATTGCCTACAAAACCTGGTATGAAGATTCATTTAACAGTGCCACCTAGAGGTTACAAAGAAGGAATGCATTTTATCAAATAAGTCTAAAGAATGTCTATATTTTTGGTTAGGTCCTCTTACACTCTGTGTGATAAATTGCCCACAATGATAGTGATTGATGATATAGGAAGTCAATAAGCACCCATTTACTTCCATTCTATGTAACAATGACCTTGAAGAGGGTTCGCCCAAACCATCATTTATGCAATTGTTCATTCGGAACAGAGACATGGCCCCGTTTTTAAAACTAATGTGTGTGTAAATCAGTGAAATTCTATGAGTCAGTGTACTGTCCAAGGAATAAACAGAAAGCACTCATGCTACCGGTAGTGATAAAATCACAAAATACAAAGTCAAAAAGAATCATTTAGGAAGGATGAGAAAGTAAATGTTTGTGGGCACCTGCTGTAAATCCATTCATTTTTCATCTTTGGAGTCGAGTAATATTTTTATTCAGTTTTTTTATTTATGTATTTTGTTAATATTGCAGTTTTGCTTCTTGAAGTTGCTTTCACAATATTTCAGGCTTCTATATACACACGTGGTCAAAATTGTTGGTACCCCTCATTTAGTGACAGAAAAACCCACAATGGTGACAGAAATAATTTGAATCTGACAAATAATAAAAAAAAAATCTATGAAAATGAACAAATGAAAGTTAGACATTGCTTTTCAACCATGCTTCCACAGAATTTAAAAAAAGAAAACTCATGAAATAGGCCTGGACAGAAATGATCGCACCCCTGAAAACAATGTGACAAAAGGGACATGATAAATCACGGTGTGTCCACTAATTAGCATCACAGGTGTCTACAATATTGGAATCAGTTAGTGGGCCCGTATAGAGGGCTACTGATACTCACTGTGCTGTTTGGTGACGTGTGTATCACACTCAACATGGACCAGAGCAAGCGAAGAAAAGAGTTGTCTCAGGAGATTAGAAAGAAAATTATAGACAAACATGTTAAAGGTAAAAGTTATAAGACCATCTCCAAGCAGCTTGATGTTCCTGTGACTACAGTTGCACATACTATTTGGAAATGTAAGCTCCATGGAACTGTAGCCAACCTCCCTGGACGTGGCCGCAGGAGGAAAATTGATGATAAGTCAAAGAGATGGATAATATGAATGTTAACAAAAGAGCCCAGAAAAACTTCTAAACAGATTAAAGGTGAACTTCAAGCTCAAGGAACATCAGTGTCAGATCACACCATCCGTCGCTGTATGAGATAAAGGGGACTTCATGGGAGATGACCAAGGAGATCACCATTGTTGAAAAAAAATCATAAAAAAGCCAGACTAGAATTTGCCAATGTAACGAATGGAAGCGGAGGCAGAGGTGGTGAAGTTCACATTCATTTTTATTTTTTAATGTGGAACCTCGAGACCGCGGTCCGGGGGGCTCCGAAGGGGGCGTAACTAGTGAGCCCCGGGTACCCGTAGTAAGGCCCCTCGAACAGGACCAGAATGGAATACCCGGAGGACACAGGTGCTACCTCCAGTTAGACCCCGGACACGTGGCAGCTGTCCCAGAGGGACCAAAAGGGTAACAAGTATTTACAGAGTCCGTGGAAAGTTCTTGACGGAGAAGGATTAGGTCCTGGTCCAGAACGGATGGTAGAAGGCTAGCTTCAGTGACCTTGTCACGGTCCACGAGTACTGATGGCGGAACGGGATGACACTTGCGCCAGTAATAGCCGAGATTGTCCAGATTAGCCAGATACGGGTTAGCAATGATCTGAGGAGACAAACAGTATCAGCGAAGCACAGAGACTGCAGACGCAGCGCAGACAGAACAGGCACAGAACCGGATGTAGCAATGATAGAACACGTTGCTCCGGCACTCCCCTAATGGTGGAGTGACCAGATATAGTACTGAGTGCGCAGCCATTGGATAATTAGCTATTTCAAAAGATGCACGCTGCCCTTTAAGAGAAGCGGTGGGCGCGGCCTCGCGTCCTAAGCCGACTGTCTGGAGGCCTGCCAGCAGCGTGCCAGGAAGTGGAGAAGGACTCAGGACGCCGGAGAGCAGATGGGACAGGAGACCCCAGCCCACGCACAGACTGCCGCAGAGGGACAGCCCGAGGAACAGGTGAGTGAGCAGAACGGAGTGCAGAGGCAGCGCTGGGACCGGGTGTAACAGCCAAATTACATGTTGACAAGCCACAAAGCTTCTGGGAGTCTGTCATATGGACAGATGAGACAAAAATGGAACTTTTTGGCAAGACACTTCAGCTCTATGTTCATAGACGGAAAAAATGAAGCATATCAAGAAAAGAACACTGTCCCTACTGTGAAACATGGAGGAGCCTTTGTTATGTTCTGGGGCTGCTTTGCTGCAACTGGCACTGGGTGTCCGTAATCTGTGCAGGGTACAATGAAATCTCCAGACTATCAAGGTATTCTAGAGAGAAATGTGCTGCCCAGTGTTAGAAAGCTTGATCACAGTCGCAGGTCATGCGTCTTGCAAAGGGATAATGATCCAAAGAACACATCGAAAAACACCCACGAATGGTTAAGAGGAAAACATTTGACTATTCTGAAGTGGCCTCCTATGAGCCCTGACCTAAATTCTATTGAGCATCTTTGGAAAGAGCTGAAACATGCCGTCTGGAGAAGGCATCCTTCAAACACGAGACAACTGGAGCAGTTTGCGCTTGAGGAGTGGGCCAAAATACCTGTCGAGAGGTGCAGAAGTCTCATTGACAGTTACAGGAATCGTTTGATTGCAGTGATTGCCTCAAAAGGTTCTGCAACAAAATATTAAGTTAAGGGTACCATCATTTCTGTCCAGGCCTATTTCTGGAGTTTGTTTTTTTTTTAATTCTGTGAAAGCATGGCTGAAAAGCAATGTCTGATTTGCATTTGTTCATTTTCATAGATTTCTGATTTATTATTACTTTTGTCAGATTCAAGTTATTTCTGTGACTATTGTGGGTTTTTCTGTCATTAAACGAGGCACACCAACAATTTTGACCACGTTTGTACTTTGACGTCGGGCCTTTCTCCTTGTAACTGCTTCCATAATGCACTTTGGTAAAAGGACATAAAATTTTGATTCGCCAAATTTCCAATATTTGCTTACGGCAATGTTTTTCTGCAAGTCAGTGCCTCCTGTTACATCCTGTATTTGCTAAGAGGGATCTGAGTGCCATTTAAAAACTTTTGTACAAAAATGAAAATGTTAGACCTCATTGAAAGCCTGGCTTTGCCTGCTTTTGCACCTGATGATGCTGCACTTCATTGTGTAGATGGCAGGCATCAAAACAAGAGCGAGTGGTCATAGTCTGCATTTATTTTTGGACATCCAGTGCTCCTTTGTGCAGAAAACAAAGTACACATGTGTTTTTCTTTCTAAACCCCTGCATGGTCTACACAGAAGCATTTGTTTGGGGGACCTGTATCCCTCACCACTGTTACTCTGCCTAAAGACAAAGAAAAGGATCTTGTGCTGCAACCTCTCGAGGTCAAGTGTTCGGCAAGATAATAATAGTAACCTGCAAGCCCTACAGTGTTCTAGCCCACATAAATCCTTTGCGAAATATCCAATTTCCTGGAGAGGATGGCATCTCTCTATCTTCAAGACAGCAAGGTGAAATAGATATGCTCATCAAAAGAATGATGTGACAAAATAAAAATGGAAGCTGCATCTGTAGAACGATGAGGAAAATGTGTCTTTAGCTGAGCTCAACTACAGCACCCAGGTGAGCAGCTTCAGCTTTGAAGTATTTGGTATGCTGGAACAGGTACCTGCGTGCTCGCTTTATTACTCTATGGGCGGTGTCATGTCACAAAACAAAAGCATTCACTTACCTTTAGTCATCAGGTACAATGCAGCCCAGCACGAAAGCTTCTACCGCAAAAATTGTGCTGTGCTGTCATGGATCCTCAGTAAGAGAGTTGCTGAAAA
This sequence comes from Oophaga sylvatica, assembly GCA_033576555.1. Taxonomy (NCBI): domain Eukaryota; kingdom Metazoa; phylum Chordata; class Amphibia; order Anura; family Dendrobatidae; genus Oophaga; species Oophaga sylvatica. The sequence continues at coordinate 101,870,101 of JARQOD010000006.1, forward strand.
AGAGTTACGGTAAAGAGACAAATCGGCCCTGGGGTCTGGTGTCCATCTCCTTACATGACTGCTTTATTTTGACTGTACAATTACATAAATCTTTATTTTCTTCTTACACATTTGTGGCATATCCACTGCTCACACCCCTACCTATCCCAGAACATGAGACCATCAAACTACTGGCCTGACTCCCATAGCTACCTTGAATTGAGAAGTGTTTGCAAGTTAGGAGCTCTTATTTGGGAGATAGTTGTGGGTCCCAGTGATAAGATCCACAACTATCAGACATTTATGGAATATTCAAAGGATGTTCCCTTTAAAGGGCATGTTCCACTCCATAAATTGTTGTCACTTTTAAGTAAGTGGAAAGGATGTTGTCTGATGCAGGACACATGAATTGAGAGCGGAATGGTTTGGAGTGGGTTACTGACCCTAACTTAGGACAGTTCACTGAAAAACAAAAAGGTTGCCAACTGGTTTAAAAAATTAATTGAAATTGGCCCAGCTCCAGGTTTCGGTGCGGCATAGGCATCAAGTGATGTAGTGGTGTAGCCTGCATCTTTCCATCTGCTCTCCAAATGTTGTTGCTTCATCATAAATGATCACAGATTGTCAGAATGTGTGGGAGAGCAGCCAGCACATCGGGGTCGCCGAGATCGCCTCCTCAGTTAGAACGGGACTATACACCACCATCTCGCCTCCTCAGGCTCCTCCTTCCAATGGAGTAGGAAAAAAATCAAGAGTATGACAGCCAACATTGTACTGGGACTAAGAAGCTGGGGTGGCAAAATGAGTTATGTCTCTCTGTTTATACTGCGCTATGGTACTTGTTGCTGGTAGGAAAGTATTTTATGCTGCACTATGGTATTTGGTGAGGTGGTGTCATGTGTGCATTGCCACGAAGATCGTCGCGGTTGCACATTTTGACTTCTCACAGCTGAGCTGCTGTTTCTTTGTGTTTGGCAGCTAGGGAGTTAATTCTGTCTGTGCTCGGTGCTGGGACTGGGTGCAGTTTCTCCCAGCTGCAATTGATTATTTGTTGATTGGTCTCCTTTAAATTTCTGGTTGTCTGCTTGGGGAGTTGCCAGTGAAACCTTCATGCAGACCACAGATAGGAATGAATCTGTATAGACTTTTGTTGTGAGCTCCTTAGTTGTTCTAAGCTCAACTTGGTTAGAGTTTATTTCCCATGCCATTTGTGTTCCTTTGGTGTTTGAGTGTGTATACAAGCAAGTGTTGTCCTGTCTGTCTTATATGTCTAATCTGTGTATTTAGCTAAGATCAGCCCATATCCCTTTGGTGGTAGTCAGGATCCTTCTTAGGACTGATTACAGGGTTCAGGGTCTGATAGGAGACAGGGTTAGGTTGGAGACTTGGACCTCTGAACCATTATCAGTACCTCCAAGGTGAGGGATTAGTTAGGACCCCAGTTTAGGGTCAGGTTAGATCCCGGTCCACCTCTTTCCTGTTTCAGCTCATCAAGTCCTCAAGATTAACCCTGAGTTCAGCAGATATCGTGTCAGGTAAATCTATTCTATACTTACATGCTGATGTTGCTATACTAGTTGTTGTATAGAGTGTTGTTCCTGTATTAATAGTTTACTGACATTGTATACATATCATTAGACAGCGTGACATTTTCACTGGCCATAAAAATTATCTCCAGTTACCATGGATCCAGTAGCCCAGCTGGCTCTGCAGTTGCAGGGATTATCCATGGAGCTGACGGACATTAAGTCCAAAGTTTTGTCTCCCCTGGAGCAAACCAGAGTTGAACCTGAGGTTGCTCTCCCGGACAGGTTCACTGGTGGGCGAGACAAATTTTTCACCTTCCGGGAGGCATGTAAATTGTATTTTCGGCTTCGGCCTCGATCATCAGGGAGTGAGGAGCAAAGAGTGGGAATTGTTATCTCACTTCTGCAAGGGGATCCCAAATCCTGGGCATTTTCCCTTCCTCCGGGATCCCCGGCTCTACTGTCTGTAGATCAATTTTTTACTGCCCTGGGATTGGTATATGATGACCCAGATCAGGTCTCTCTTGCTGAGACAAAATTACGTAAGATGCAGCAGGGAGATCGTCCGGCAGAGGAATTTGCTTCTGAGTTTCGTAGATGGGCCACAGATACTCAGTGGAATGACCCAGCTCTTAGGAGCCAGTTTTGTCATGGGCTTTCTGATAAATTAAAAGACGTTTTGGCTCAGTATGAGTCTCCTCCTTCTCTGGAGGCTGCTATGGCCTTAGCTATCCGTACTGATAGACGGCTTCGGGAGAGGGGTGAGGTAACCCCACTCCCTGTTGTTTCTCCACCTACCACTAAAGTCCCTTATGTTGAGGTTCCCCTTGTCTGTTCGGATGAGCCTATGCAGTTGGGAGGGACATTATTTCGTAGGAGGGGATTGGCGGTACGCCGCAGGACTAGAAGATGTTTTTTCTGCGGGAAAGAGGGACATTTTGTTGGAGAATATCCATCCCGTGCCTTGTTGAGCCAAAAGTCGCCGGAAAACTGTTAATCCCAGGTTGTGTGGTGGACGACAACCTGGGAGTATGTATTTCATCCGCCAGTTCTTCTCAGTTCCTTGTACCAGTGGAGGTGGTAGTTGGTACGAGAGTGGAGAGATTGTCTGTTCTTCTTGATAGTGGTTCCGGGGCTAATCTGGTTGACGCTCAGTTTGCTCAGGCTCAAGGTATGCATCTGAGTGTATTGGTCAAACCGATCCCTATATTCTCCATTGACGCCAGGCCTCTCGGCCAAGGTAGCTTTGTTCATGAGGTTCATAACATTGACCTTCGGGTAGGGGCAATACATAGGGAACAATTATCTTGTTATGTGTTGGAGGGTCTACCAACTCCCATTGTGTTGGGACTTCCTTGGTTGGTTAAACATAACCCTGTGATTAATTGGCAGTCCAGAGAGATAAGCCAATGGGGTGAGTTTTGCAAAAGCAACTGCATGAACACAGTCATCTGTGCGGTCGTGCCTAGTACATTGCCTCCTTTTTTGGAGGATTTTGGGGATGTTTTCTCTGAGGAGGGGTGTCAGGAGTTGCCTCCTCATCGCGTGTATGACTGCTCTATTAATCTCCTTCCTGATGCTAAGTTGCCTAAAGCTAGGTTGTATAATCTTTCTGGTCCTGAGAGGCAGGCTATGAAAGATTATATTTCTGAAAGTCTGGCCAAAGGGCATATTAGACCTTCATCTTCCCCAGTAGCCGCGGGGTTCTTCTTTGTGAAGAAGAAAGATGGAGGCCTACGCCCTTGCTTGGATTTCCGCGAACTTAATCGGATTACTGTTCGAGATCCGTATCCACTCCCTCTTATTCCTGATCTCTTCAATCAAATTGTTGGCGCCAAATGGTTTTCTAAATTGGATCTCAGGGGGGCGTATAATCTGATTAGGATAAAAGAGGGGGATGAGTGGAAAACGGCGTTTAACACGCCGGAGGGACATTATGAGAACCTAGTCATGCCTTTTGGTCTGACTACTGCACCAGCAGTATTCCAACATTTTGTTAATGACATTTTTCGTCACCTTGTGGGGCTGTTTGTGGTTGTATATTTGGACGACATTTTAATTTACTCGCCAGATCTTGTGTCTCATCAGGAGCATGTGAGACAGGTGTTGCAGATCTTGCGAGACAATAAATTATACGCAAAACTGGAGAAGTGTGTATTTGCCGTACAGGAACTTCAGTTTTTGGGTTTTTTGGTGTCAGCCTCCGGTTTCCGTATGGACCCTGAAAAGGTGAGAGCAGTGCTTGAATGGGATCAGCCAGGGGATCTTAAGGCTCTGCAGCGTTTTTTGGGGTTTGCTAACTACTACCGGAAATTTATTTGTAATTTCTCATCTGTCGTCAAACCTCTCACTGACATGACAAGAAAAGGGACGGATTTTTCTAAATGGTCGGACAAAGCTTGCCAAGCCTTTTCCTCTTTGAAGAAATGTTTTGCTTCGGCACCCGTTCTCATCCAACCAGATGCATCTCAGCCGTTCATTGTGGAGGTGGATGCGTCTGACGTAGGGGTGGGTGCTATATTGTCCCAGGGTCCGTCCCCTGGTAAATGGCATCCGTGCGCTTTCTTTTCTAAGAAATTGTCGTCCGCCGAAAGGAATTATGATATCGGCAATAGGGAACTTTTGGCCATTAAGTTAGCTTTTGAAGAATGGCGTCACTTTTTGGAGGGGGCAGTCCACCCGGTTACCGTTATTACTGATCACAAGAACCTGTTGTATTTGGAATCCGCTAAGCGTCTGAATTCCAGACAAGCTCGATGGTCGTTGTTTTTTACCAGGTTTAATTTTGTCGTCACTTATCGCCCGGGGTCTAAGAATGTAAAGGCTGATGCCTTGTCTCGCAGTTTCCCAGGGGCCGGGAAAACGGATGACCCGAGTCCTATCCTTCAGGAGGGGGTGGTAGTGTCGGCTGTATTTTCTGAGCTTGAGGAGGAGGTGTTAGAGGCTCAGGGGGACGCCCCTGCAGGACCTCCAGGGAGACTGTTTGTCCCAAATCTGTTGAGACAAAAGGTTATTGAGGCACATCATAATTCTGCTCTAGCAGGACATCCAGGGAGTAAGGCTACTTTAGACTCCTTTCTCGCCGGTTTTGGTGGCCTAATGCTAATAAAGATGTTATAACTTTTGTTGCGTCATGTGGGGTGTGTGCTCGCTCTAAAACCCCCCATACCCATCCATCTGGGACCCTTTTACCCTTGAAACTTCCGGAGCGTCCATGGACTCATTTATCTATGGACTTCATTACGGACCTTCCTCCGTCATCAGGGAATACTGTCATACTGGTGGTTGTTGACAGGTTCAGTAAGATGGCACATTTCGTTGCTCTTCCTGCACTCCCTAATGCTAAAACTCTGGCGCAGGTGTTCATTAGGGAGATCGTTAGACTTCATGGGTTGCCTTCTGATGTGGTGTCAGATAGGGGGTCTCAGTTTGTGTCCAAATTTTGGAGGGCATTTTGTTTACGTCGGGGGATGCAATTGTCATTTTCCTCGGCTTTTCATCCGCAGACCAATGGTCAGACAGAGCGTCTGAATCAGAGCTTAGAGACATATCTCCGGTGTTTTGTCTCAGAGAACCAAGAGGACTGGTCTTCTTTCTTGCCTCTGGCAGAGTTCGCTCTTAACAACAGGCGGAGCGAGTCCACTGGTAAGTCCCCGTTTTTTGGGGCATATGGTTTTCATCCCCAGTTTTGTACTTTCAATGGGGGGGGCCCTTCTGGGGTTCCTGAGGAGGAGCGTTTCTCGTCGTCACTTGCTTCTGTGTGGAGAGGTGTATTGAATAATCTGAGTGCGATGGGGAACCGTTACAAACGTATGGCTGATAGGAGGAGAGTTTCTGGTCCAGATCTGAATGTGAACGATCTGGTATGGTTGTCTACCAGGAATATAAAACTTAAAGTGCCCTCCTGGAAACTGGGTCCCAGATTCATCGGGCCGTACAGGATCAGTTCCATAATTAATCCTGTGGCATTTCGTCTGGACCTCCCTCCTACGTTTAAAATTCATAATGTGTTCCACAAGTCATTACTTAAAAGGTATGTGGCACCAGTCATACCGTCACCTCTACCTCCTCCTCCTGTGTTGGTCAATGGTAACTTGGAATTTCAAGTATCAAAGATCATTGACTCACGTCTGAATCGCCGGTCCCTTCAGTACTTGGTGCATTGGAAGGGGTATGGTCCAGAGGAGAGGACGTGGGTCCCTGCGTCTGATGTTAACGCAGATCGTTTGGTTCGGACCTTCCACAGAACTCACCCGGGCAGGCCTGGCCCTGAGGGTCCGGAGGCCCCTCGTAGAAGGGGGGGTACTGTCATGTGTGCATTGCCACGAAGATCGTCGCGGTTGCACATTTTGACTTCTCACAGCTGAGCTTCTGTTTCTTTGTGTTTGGCAGCTAAGGAGTTAATTCTGTCTGTGCTCGGTGCTGGGACTGGGTGCAGTTTCTCCCAGCTGCAATTGATTATTTGTTGATTGGTCTCCTTTAAATTTCTGGTTGTCTGCTTGGGGAGTTGCCAGTGAAACCTTCATGCAGACCACAGATAGGAATGAATCTGTATAGACTTTTGTTGTGAGCTCCTTAGTTGTTCTAAGCTCAACTTGGTTAGAGTTTATTTCCCATGCCATTTGTGTTCCTTTGGTGTTTGAGTGTGTATGCAAGCGAGTGTTGTCCTGTCTGTCTTATATGTCTAATCTGTGTATTTAGCTAAGATCAGCCCATATCCCTTTGGTGGTAGTCAGGATCCTTCTTAGGACTGATTACAGGGTTCAGGGTCTGATAGGAGACAGGGTTAGGTTGGAGACTTGGACCTCTGAACCATTATCAGTACCTCCAAGGTGAGGGATTAGTTAGGACCCCAGTTTAGGGTCAGGTTAGATCCCGGTCCACCTCTTTCCTGTTTCAGCTCATCAAGTCCTCAAGATTAACCCTGAGTTCAGCAGATATCGTGTCAGGTAAATCTATTCTATACTTACATGCTGATGTTGCTATACTAGTTGTTGTATAGAGTGTTGTTCCTGTATTAATAGTTTACTGACATTGTATACATATCATTAGACAGCGTGACAGGTGGCGTATTTTTTAGTGTGTTTGTGCTACATTGTGGTATGTGGTTGTTTTGGGGAGGTACTTTGTGCTGTACTGGGATGTGTTTGGCACTGCTGGAGAGGTATGTTGGCACTGTGTGGGTAATGTGGGCGCTGCACCGTTGTTTTTGTATGCTGCTACAGAGGCAACATAGTCGCTCAACCGCAGTATTTGTAGAAAAGCTTTAAGACGCACTGCATTAGCGTACGGCTAGTGGTTAAATAAAAGATAATTTTTTTAAGTATGTTTGGATTGTCATGGGAAACATGGGAAGCTTTGAACTTGTTTTGAAGGTCCTCAAGGCTGCGAGTTTGTAGGGTGAAATCTGCTGACAGATATCTTTTCAAGGAGTCATTTCATCAGGACAACCCCCATCTAAAAGCTCTATTAATTTTCTCCAGCAAAAGCCTCCATTGCATTAATCTTATATTCAATATCTTATTTTTAGTTTGAGTAGAAAAAAATTCTAATCAATTAACACTACACTATCCAGACGTCTAATTTGCAGACTTTTAGTCCGTCCTCTATCAGAAGCAACTGGCAAAGTGTTGTATGGTTAATTGCAGAAACTTTATTGAAGTATAATTAAGTTTGATCATTACTTTGTAGAATATTGTCAAAGGTTTCATTTTAATTAAAAGGGATATAACGTATGATATACCGTTAGTGATTATATACTGCAAAAATGTCCCGCTGCTTTTTACAAGATCGGAAATGGAAATTGTCATAGACCTCCATAGGAATGCCATCCCTGCCTAATGAGCTCTTAATGTAGCTAAACTTGACAGATCCAAACAAAATCCAAAATGCATAAAATAAATAAATCTGAAAGTGACAGTTTGTTGCCACTTATGGCATTAATTTAGCTTTGATGCTGTTTCATGCTTTGGTACTGTATGCACTGTGCCTGGTTTGTGTGATATACAGGTAATTGGTTGGCACAGAGGGTTAGAATGTGTACAGTCACACAGATGTATGTGTCTCGCGTGAATGATTTTAGTGTCTTTCCATCAATTTACTCTTAAAAGTAATTACCGTCCTGTTAGTATGAGAATTCGCAATATATACTGACCAAAGCACATTAAACAGAAGGGGCCCTGGACTCAAACTGTAAATGTGTCTATAGAATACCAAAAATAATATTTCCAGATAATTTTTTCACAGAATTTGTAAATTGCAGCTTTGAAATATTTGTCACAACATTTTTAATTGCTCCTGAATATTATGTACACAGTGATCACTAATGGAGCACTTTCATTGAACAAGATTTTCTCCTTGTTTTCTGTGTTTTTGTACCAAATTTCTTAAAATTATACAGGTTACGCCCATTTATAATAGGTGTACAAGGTGCAAATAATTAAAAAAGTGCTGCAAGTGAAAATAAACATCTAGCTTAAAATGTGCCGAAAATTGACTCAGTGGAATAATAAATGTGCCGTTCTGTTTCTAGATCAGAAGTTGTAAATTGATTGAAATTGTAATGCAATATTTAGTTAGTCTTGGATCATGACCGATGATCTAGCCAAGTATGTTTTTGTAGTTACATTTATATGTAACATTGTGGACTTCTAAACTTTATTTTAATATTTATTATTCCTTCTTTATGTACATTCCACTACAGAATCCAGTACAAACTTATTACCCTCACTCACAAAGCACTCCATGGCTCAGCACCACCCTACATCTCCTCCCTCGTCTCAGTCTACCATCCTACCCGTGCCCTCCGTTCTGCTAATGACCTGAGGTTAGCATCCTCAATAATCAGAACCTCCCACTCCCATCTCCAAGACTTTTCACGTGCTGCGCCAATTGTTTGGAATGCACTACCCAGGTTAATACGATTAATCCCCAATCCCCACAGTTTTAAGCGTGCCCTAAAAACGCATTTGTTCAGACTGGCATACCGCCTCAATGCATTAACCTAACTATCCCTGTTGGCCCATTCAAAAAAAAATTTTCTACCATAATCAGGTACCTCTTATTATGTTCTCACCCGCTTTATGCATTTAATAGCCCTCTGTGTCTGTACTGTTGCATACATTGGCTGTTAACTGGTTCATGCAGAATTACATGAACACCCGATTCTTAAACTGTGTCCGAACAATGAAAGCAATTGTTACCATCCACCTTTTGTGTCTCTCGTTTTTCCTCATAGATTGTAAGCTTGCGAGCAGGGCCCTCATTCTTCTTTGTATCTACTTTGATCTGTGTTTATTGTTATGCTGTAATGTCTATTGTCTGCACAAGTCCCCTCTATAATGTAAAGTGGTGCGGAATATGTTGGCGCTATAGAAATAAAATTATTATTTATTATTATTATTATTATTACATGGTAACAATGATGCTTCTTTCCCATATGATCATAGGTCTGGTGCACTTGGTTACATTTAACTCAAATATCATAGAATCATAGAATGGTAAAGTTGGAAGAGATCTCCTGGGTCATCTGGTCCAACCCCCTGCTCAAAGCAGGATACACTAAATCATCCAGACAGATGTCTGTCCAGCCTCTGTTTGAAGACTTCTATTGAAGGAGAACTCACCACCTCTCATGGCAGCCTGTTCCACTCACTGATCACCCTAACTGTCAAAAAGTTTATTCTAATATCTAATCTGTGTCTCCTCCCATTCAGTTTCATCCCATTGCTTCTAGTCTTTCCTTGTGCAAATGAGAATAAAGATGATCCTTCTACGATGTGACAGCCCTTGAGATATTTATATACAGCTATCTAAAGGGCTGTATATGGCACCATAAATATCTGGGGGCCCTTATTAAATAACCAAAGAAAACTAACAGCTCACCACACCAGTAATGGGTTTATCCAGGGTCCTTGGCAGCTTGAACAGAGCTTGTCAATATGTTCCATTAAGAGAAGAGCCAGCACTCTGTCCTTCTTGAGAAATCTCTGTGCTTATTGTAACTTTATGACATATGTGCTAAAACCACAACGCAGGTCATCATACAGTACATCTGATGCAGACGTTTGATGCCCTGTGTTCAGTGGGTTTAGCACGCATAGAATAAAGTTACAATCAACACAGAGTTTTCTCAATAAGGTCAAAGAAGAATGGTAGTATGCTCTAACATACCATATTAGATTAAAAGGAATCTGCCAGGCCAGTTTTACGTACCCTACTGATAGTATCTGAAATAGGGCTTAGGCAGCCCTTCCAAGATATGTAACTTTTATTGATGTACTTTACCCTGTTGTGTTGTTGTACGCCCCCTGAAAATGTATAGTTGGGCGATGGCTTGTCAAAGTATGTTTATGCTAAATTAATATTCACGCCTTCCACCTCCCATAATTTCACCCACCCCTCTGTGCCAGTGTCAATGATTCAGTCAGAAATGCATGCTGTCACACTCAAGTCAGGAGAGCAGACGGACAGTACGAGGATTGCATCAGGGCGAGTTATTTGGCAGTCTGACTGAATCAGTGACCACAGTACAGAGGGGGTGGGCTGGATTATAGGGGGGAAGGGCTGAATATTAATTTTGCAATTACATGCGCGCCGGCTAGCTTCCCCTGCCCTTAATCCCGCCCACCCCTCTACGCTGGTATAACTAATTGGGTGCAGTCAGACTGCCATATTACACACCCGAGGATCACATCGCAAGCCTCGGACTGTCTGCTCTCCTGACGTGAGCTTGACCGCGTGTATTTCTATGCAGTTATCATGCTCCGGTCAGGAGAGCATATGGCCAGTCCGAGAATTGTGATGCAATCCTCGGGTGTCTGGTAGTCTGTCTGAATCACTGACTTCGGGGGGAAAAGGGGTGGGCAGGATTATGGGTGGGAGGAAAAGGTGAGTATTCATTTGACATTAACATACATTTGACTACATTCTGTCTGGGATGATTTAGAGAATCCTGCTTTGAGCAGGGGGTTGGACCAGATGGCCCAGGAGGTCCCGTCCAACTCTACCATTCTGTGATTCTATGACTAGCCGATGTGCTACTATACATTTTCAGTTGCTTACAGCAACACAACAGGGTAATGTAAATCAACAAAAGTCAGGATATGTAAAAGGACTGCCAAGTCCTATTTCAGGATACTAGCAGTAGGGTATGCAAAAATGGATCTGACAGATTCCCTTTAAATATTAATTTAGTGCGGCTAGATTCATACACAAAGAATAGAAACGTGCATGAGGTCTTACAGTAATACCAGATAATCCAGTGCTTCCGAATAAGTGCACAACATTATTTTTGTGTGTCTTTTGGATAACAGCAAGCTGAGAGTCTATTTAGTAATGAAGTGCAAGGAAAACAATGTCTAATAATTTTGGTATATTGGTATTTAGCTTGTTTAGATGGACACTAATTTATAAAAAGTTAAAGTGTTATTCTCATTTCAGACATTCATGTAATATATACGGTTTGTGTCACAAATGTCTGGATGGAGGTGTTGGTTCCAGAGGGGGAACCTTTTTTCCTCGGCTCACGCCATTCTGACTGTAGAAGTTGCTACACATGCGTGGCTTTCTCCATTAATTGTTATAGGAATTATGAAAATAACTGAAGAAGCATTTTTGTTTTTTTGTGAGGGGGATCTCAGTCCAATTTAAACCCTTGTTGCTTAAAGTGTAAATAACCTTTGGAGCGTTTTCTGCAGATCATTGGGGGGCTCAGGTCCTGAAACCTTCAGCAATCTCTCAAAACACTGCTCAGAAGTGCGCAACTGAGGAGTTGGACGTGTTCGGCTCCTGCTTGAGCGCAAGCACAGAGTGGAGTACCTACATATAGTCTTTCTACTGAGCTTGTATACTGTTCTGTGCATGCGCTAAGGCAGGAGGTGATTGCTTCGGCCTCATAAGCTGCACACTTCTGGACACTGTTTTGAACAATTGGTCTGGTCTCAGGACTTGGTAGACTTGCACCAACCGGCATTGAATTTAAGAGCATAGCGAATGTAAAACAATGCTCCAGTTTAGTTGTATTTGAAGACCCAATAGAGAACGTTTTCTTGTTAGCTCTCCATTATACGTGTAATTAATGCTAGACTTTCTCCTATTCTTGAGAACCTCCTGACACTATCCCTTCCCTAAGACACTAAAATCCCCTTGTGATGATCACTGGGATAAATCAAGCAATAATTTTTATCACAAAAAGTTTCTTTTTGAAAATTATTCAACTTTATTAGTAAAAAACATTAAGACTCTTAACATATAGAAAAAGGATGCAAGGTAGAAAAAAGAGGGACAATACGGCTCTCCCTTGTTGTAATACAAGCTGCATGGCCTAATATACAATGCTGAAATATACATGTGTCATTACATAACATAGCACACAATGCGAAAATGTCTCCGTTTTACCCATTGCACAATGAATCTAAAACCCAAATGGGAAATGATATATATATCGGCTCTAAATTCTGATGCCCTAGATTTAGTGCAATAAAACGTGGGGATATAACCAACCCGGCACTAAGTCTATACTAATCAATGGCTCTGCACTCAGATGCCCCAGATTTTCATGCCGACAGGAAAATAACACCACTATGAATCAAACATTGCGTTCGTGCTGGTCTCTGCACATCAAGATCTACAAGTTAACATCACATTATACGTCCATATAAGCATGTATAATTTACCTGAGTATACGCAGCAGTAAATGAATGTAACGGAGTCCTGTCCCTCTGCCCCGACGCGCACGTTTCGCCCAGCTTCTTCGGGGGGCGTGTCTGGGCAGAGGGTGTGCGGACTTTAAATATACCTGTTATCCAATAAAATGAGACTACTAATCAGTATGCTCCGGTGAGGGGTGCATCACATGTCGGCGCGTGCGCTGTTGTCTGCCAGGCCTCTCTTTGCAGATGGATGTTTTCGGTCTCGGTGAGATCACCGCGCCCACATGACTCATCATGTGACCTGCGCGGCTGATCCCAGCGTGTTAGACCGCGTTCGTACCATCGCAAGCCTGCATCGAACTGGCGCATGCGCTCTGTGTGCACCACCGTGTCCTGAATGAATACTACTGACAGCTAGCGGTATGTATGTGTGGAATACAAATATAGATAAAAAGCGTTGCGAAATTTGACTATATCAAGCCACCATGGAGAATAAATCTCTCAACAGTAATTAATCTATACTTAAGCCTATAATTATTAAGATTAAGATTGAATATCCATGAGTGGCCGATAAAATAACCAATCCCAGAATATAATTCTCCATTGCTGGATTTAAATCTCTCTTACACATGTCAGGAAAAATAATATATATCTCACATAACCCGATATTTAACAATGCTATTAGTTGTAAGAGATATCTATCTAACAGTTAATCAGTTTCTATTTCCTTACAATAACAATAATAGTTGTCAGAGATATCTATCTAACAGTTAATAAGTTTCTATTTCCATATATTGACAATGGACCAAACCACGGTAAACGCATTTTTATGTATATTAGACCAAAAAGCTGTGTTAGTTATATATTAAAGCCACGCCGTTGGTAATTCTTCCATGTAGATAAAACCAGTTCTTTTAACTTGATCATTCATCAGACTTCCACTATCATGGGGTAATTTCCAGTACTCCCGATACATTCTTGAAATCTTGACTGATACTTCTTCCTTAGCTAAATACATGGCTTCCATATAACATACTCCGGACACTCACCCAGCTCATCTCAAAAGAAACAAAAAGACAGGTAAGACAAACATCTAAAATTATAAAACAATTTAAAAAATCACCCAAATGCCCATGATGATATGAAGGGTCTTGTTAGTTCACTATTTGAAGTCAATATTCTACAGAAATGCCCCAAATCCTGCACTTTCGTTGAGGCCCTGCGGATTCAATGTGCCCAACCTATAAATCCATTTACATTCCAATTTAGCTAGTTCACGTCCCAAGTCTCCCCCTCTAAATCCTAATGACAGAAGATCTATACCTCTTATTTGTCATGGGTGTATCGCCACAAGGATCGTCGCGATTACACACTCTGACTTCTCACAGCTGAGTTGCTGTTTCTTTGTGTTTGGTAATGAGGGAGTTAATTTTACCTAGCTCTTTGCTAAGACTAGGTCCAGCCTCGCCCGGCTGCTTTTGATTATGTTCTAATTAGATTCCTTCATATACCTGCCAGTCTGCTTGTTAGATGCCGGTGAAAGCATTCATGTAGTCTAGCAGACTGGATCGGTTCTGAGAATACTTAAGCTAAGAGCTCCTTAGTTGTTTTTACTCTTACAGCTTATAGTTTATCTCTGAGACCTTAGGTGTTCCTACTGTGTGTGAGTGTTGTATGTAAGACTTTATTTACTTTATTTCTTGTCTTTCTTGTATGTCTTTCTGTTCATTAACCGTTACCTGTTCATTCCCTTTGGTGGTAATCAGGGTTCTTCTTAGGACTAGATTACAGTTGGCAGGGATTGATAGGAGACAGGGTTTACGCTGGTGGCCTGGACCTCTGTACCTTTAACAGTACCTCCAGGTAGAGGGATTAGTTAGGACCCCAGTTCAGGGTCAGCATAGACCCCGGTCACCCTCTAGCCGGAGACAGCGTATAACGGATTCCGTATTGACCCACTGGACTTTCTGTCAGGTAATTCTATGTTATCATATATCTATGCGCATGTTATATTGTATGTTGCCCTTTTGATATAGATTACTGTCATCACATATATATATATCTGCTATACAGCGTGACATTATTTTAAGCAGATATGCTTTGCACTCATAATATTTTTGAAATGCCTTGGGAGCGTTTTCAATAAAGTCTCATCTGTGATAGATTTGGCCTTTTCTATATCCAAGCAGTGTTCTCTACTGCGAATTTTTAGTTCCCGAGTTGTCATGCCTATGTAGACTTTCTTGCAAGGGCATGAAGCGTGATAAATCACCCCTTTGGAGGAACAGGTTATATGTTTCCTGATTTCAAAAATTCTAGAACCATCATGGTTCCTGAATTTTTTATCTTTCACCAAATTCGCACACGCCTTACAAAGGCCACATGGATAAAAACCATGGTTGCTATATTATCACTGTTGTTTTTGTTAGGACAAAAGTGACTATGCACTAGTCTATCCTTCAGGCTTTTGCATCGTCTTGCTACTATAGATGGTCTTGGATCTAGGATTTTATTTAAAGTTGGATCTGTAAGTAATACCTTCCAGTGCTTACTCAGAATGTTCCTGAATTCTTTCCATTGGTCATGAAATGTTGTTATAAATCTCACTTGGTTTGCATTTGATTTTATTCTTTTGGATTCACATAATAGTTGATCTCTTGGCGTGTTCTTTGCTCTCACGTATCCCTTGCGGATAGTTCGCCGGCTATAGCCCCGTTCTTCGAATCTCTGTGTGAGATCTTTTGACTGATATTCGAATTGATGTTCACTAGAGCATATTCGTTTGATTCTTAAAAATTGTCCTATTGGAATGCCTTGAATTAGAGGATTCGGATGGAAAGAATTCGCATGAAGTAAAGCATTGGTAGCTGTCTCCTTGCGGAATACTGTTGTACAAATGGATCCATCTCCAGATACCGATATGGCCAAATCCAAAAATTCTATGCTACATCCCGATTTATATGTCAAATTAATGTTATAGGGATTCATGTTTAGAATTTTCATTGTTTTATCCAGATCTATCATTGAACCTTCCCATATAAAGAGCACATCATCTATGAATCTTATCCAATGATGAATTTGATTGATGCCTGGTATTGAGTCGCTCAAAAAAATCTCCCGTTCCCAATATCCCAAAAATAGATTTGCATAAGAGGGGGCACATGAGGCCCCCATTGCCGTTCCTTGTAACTGCAAAAAAACTTTTTGATTGAATGTAAAAACATTATGTTTTAAAACAAAATCCAGTAACAAAATTAATAATTCTACCATGGGACCTGGGATATTACTTGATCTAAGGAACCATTGGACGGCTCTAATACCATCATCATGGCGGATTGATGAGTACAACGCCTCAACATCCGCTGTAACTAGAATCATGTTATCCTCAAGATGTATATTAGGCCATGCAGCTTGTATTACAACAAGGGAGAGCCGTATTGTCCCTCTTTTTTCTACCTTGCATCCTTTTTCTATATGTTAAGAGTCTTAATGTTTTTTACTAATAAAGTTGAATAATTTTCAAAAAGAAACTTTTTGTGATAAAAATTATTGCTTGATTTATCCCAGTGATCATCACAAGGGGATTTGAGTGTCTTATGATTATACAAGCAATATACTGCTATATGCACGTTTTGTGGTGGATACTATCCCTTCCCTGCATGTCTCTGACTCGTGAAGCAGCTGCCTACCTGGGAGGGCAGAGTACTGGCTGAATGGCTCCCTAGGAGCAGTATGTTGCTTTATTCCTAGTACATAATGTACTCTATAGTAAAGCAAATAAATGTAGCCAGAGACCCGATGACATTTCTATCATAAACAGGGAACGCAGGAATAAAATTACCCAATGCTGGAGCTGTAGGTTTTATTTTCTTGTCTTCTCACTTGTTCATTTTTGAGTTGCAGATAGCCTGTTATACAGCCCTGCCAATCGAATACACTAATATAATCTTCCCACTCTCTCTGTAATGCACTTGAGGTTTTTAGTGTCACAAGAAAATAAAGATGCTTTCAGAAAAATGTGGAGTGAGGCCTATCATTTCACAATGTGGTGCGGTCGACTGTCAGAACCTGTCATGATATGCAGCAAGACATAAAAGTGTTCTTCTCCAGCAGCTACATTTTCTATTACTTGCCTTTGTACAAATCATAACCAAATAGGCTGCAGTGCGAGAAGGTAAATATAATGTGTAGATTGTTTCCTTTCCATTCTTTCTGCTACATTTAATTTTCTGCCAAATTAGCAAGGAGCATGCCAAGTTACCTACAGTCTTATAATGAATGGTATCTCCTGCCAGCATTGTTTTCTAATGTTCTGGTTATTCAAAAATTGGAAAAGTGGCGTGAATGTTTATAAAACGTTACAAGCACTAGTATTGCCAGAATTGGGTGATACTTGGTTATTAGGAATCTATTTTAGGATATTTATTTGTTGGATGGATGCGGATACTGTAGGCACATCACTTATATGTATTACACATACATACATATAAAAAAAAAAACAGACATGTGGAAACCACAAAAAACCGTGCAATAGTCCAATTATATACAAAAATGATTTTATTGGTATCAAAAGACGAACAAGATAAAGGACAATGACAGGGCTAAAATAGACACATGTAACCACAAGAGCCCAAACGGGCAGGAAACTGGTCACCACCAGGGAATTGCCACACAATAATGGGAATGTACCACACAATAGCAGAATCCCTGTATAAATTGTCCAGTGGAGGTGGCTATATAACTCTCAATGAGCCCACATAAGGGGACCAAATGCGGTAACAATCAAATATACGATCATAGTGACCTACCAGGTGGCGCACAGTCTCCCGCCCTCCCCTACATACATATGTAAACGGAAGAACATATTAAATGTGCTGTGATGAGCGCATAATATTGGCCGTTCTAACTTCTGTCAACTTCAGTGTTGTCATAAAGAAAATCCAATCACTATTCACATCATTGTGCCAGATTGGATGCAGATAGTGATATAGATGGTCATTTGTTATCCACACAATGTCTACAACAACAGTAAACTTGTTAACTTAGCCTGTATTCAGATGAACTGCGTAAAAAATCGTCTCTTTCACCAAGAGATTATCTATCCAATTTAAATAAGTTTTTGTGTGAGCCCATTGCATAGTAATGATGGAGACACTGCTGTCTGGACAGTTAGGCATTGTACAATTCACTCTAAACAGCTCTTCCATTGCCTGACTTCTTTCTACAATCCCCTCACAGGACTTTCTTTCTCTTCTCTCGCTGGCCTTACGGTGCAATGGCTACATTGCCAGTTTCTGCCCCTTTTGTCTTAAATATTGAACCACGCCATCAAAAAGTCATTTTCCAACCTTCTCACGTAAGGGGTAAACCCTTCAACTTGTATTTGGATGAACTCACATGTGGTCCTACAGGGTAATGACTAGTGATGATTGAGTATACTCATTGCTCGGGTTTTCTCTAGCATCCTCGGGTGTCCTCCGAGTATTTTGGCGTGCTTGGAGATTTAGTTTCTGTCGACGCAGCTGCATGATTTGCGACTGCTAGACAGCCTGAATACATGTGGGGATTTCCTAACAAATAGACATTCCTCACATGTGTTCAGGCTATCCAGCAGCCGCAAATCATGCAGGTGCGTGGACAGAAACTAAATCTCCGAGCCCGCCAAAATACTCAGGAGGACACCCGTGCATGCTCGGGAAAACCCGAGCAACGAGTATACTCGCTCATCACTAGTAATGACTGATTCTTCTCTCCTAAACCAGTGACTGTCTCAGCCAGTTACACGTGTTCCAAGACCTTTTTTTTTTTTATTACTTCCTTACTCCTCACAAGGAGTTGTTCAGTTTCCCATTGGCCTGCTTAAACCCAGACTGTTTTGCTCATCATCTTGAGGACCTCTGCAATGGAAGGTTTTATTTTACCCACTTGAACCTTCCCTTCAAAGGGTGGAAGAATGGATGTCCTCACTTCTGCGAAGTGTTTTAGCCTAGTCAGTGCCTGAGAAGTAGTGTCTGAATTACACACTGTGCAAATTGTTTCCCCAAGTTTCTCTCAGGTCTTAACCAGACGATCTAGTTTTCTGCAAGATTTCTGTATCCTCATCCTGCACGAGGTTCTTGCTCAGCAGTTGTAGGGGTAATACTACTTATCTTATTTGATCCACAAATAAAGCTGGCTCTATCAGATCCATCCATGATCTTCAGATGTTGCAGGTATGAAAATCATTTCATATACATTCCTGGTCTTGTGTGGTCATGCCTTCAGAGCAAAGGGACCTCTGTTATGTTTCGGTAGCTGAGGAGTGCAGGTAAAAAAGGCAATACACCAGAGAAGTTGGAATCTATGAGATTGCAGTACCCTGACTAACCACCACAACTAGAGGCAGCCTAGAGGTAGCGTTCCTACGTTGGTCCTAGACGCCTCGTCACAGCCTGAGAAACTAACTACACCTAAAGATAGAAAGAGGAAAGCTATCTGCCCTGGAGCAGATCCCCAAAGAACATAGAAAGCCCCCAAACATGTAATGGCGGTTAGACAAGATGAAATACTGACACAGACAGAAAATAGTATGAGCAAACGTTGGGGCCCAAACTACCTAAATAGAAAAGGATAGGAAGGGCCTTACTGCAATCCCAAAAAACCCTGAAAAGCACCAACTCTACTAATTTCAAAATCACCTGAGATCACACGACCTCTACCACCTAAATTAGTTCTCTGGTGTAACAAAATCAAAACAGCAGCCACTGAAAAAACTGGAAAAAGCAAAAGTACAAACATCAGTGGCTGAACTAAACTGAGAGGGCAAAAGCCCCCGGAGGGGACCCTGAAGGCCCCCACAGAAGTGCAGGACAAAATGCAAAAATCAAGCACAAAAACAAAAAGAAGAAAATGTCTTATCTGTTAGCAGGAGATGCAGACACGACACAGCAGGCTACAAAGGAAACAGGACTCAAGGATTGAGACCAGAACAATTGATCACCGGCAACCCTGATGGGAAGGCGACTCCCTTATATAAGACCAGTCAGTAACACCTGATTCCCACTCCTCACAATCTTCACTGGACAGTCCAGTACCGCTTGTAACCACCAGAGGGAGCCTCTGCTCAGAACTCATTTCAAGTCCATTCACAACAGTACCCCCCCCTTGAGGAGGGGTCACCGAACCCTCACCTGAGCAACCAGGTCGGTCAGGATGAGTTCTATGATACGCACGGATGAGTCTCCTAGCATGGATGTCCGAAGCAAACACCCAAGAATTGTCTTCCTGACCATAACCTCTCCACCTAACCAAATACTGGAGTTTCCGTCCAGAAAAACGAGAATTCAATATTTTCTCAACCACAAACTCCATATTGCCCTCAACCAGAACAGGGTCAGGAGGCAAAGCAGTAGGAACCACTGGCTCAACAAACCTCTTCAACAAGGACTTGTGGAACACGTTATGGATCTTAAATGTCCCTGGAAGAAGCAAACGAAAAGAAACAGGATTAAGAATCTCCATGATCTTATAAGGTCCAATGAACCTAGGCTTAAATTTAGGAGATGCCACTCTCATAGGAATATTTCTTGAGGACAACCAGACCAAGTCCCCCACTTTAAACCGAGGACCATCAGTCCTATGCCGGTTAGCAAACCGCTGGGCCCTCTCCTGAGAGAGGGACAACCTCTCCACTACCTGGTCCCAAATTTGTTGCATACGCTCCACAACAGAGTCAACACCTGGACAGACAGAAGCCTCCGTCTGTCCTGAAGAAAATCGAGGGTGAAACCCAGAATTACAGAAAAATGGAGACATCAAAGTGGCAGAGCTAGCCCTATTATTAAGAGCAAACTCAGCCAAAGGCAAAAAAGAGACCCAGTCATCCTGATCAGCAGACACAAAGCATCTTAGATAAGTCTCCAATGTCTGGTTTGTTCTCTCAGTTTGACCATTGGTCTGAGGATGAAACGCCGAGGAGAAAGACAATTGAACACCAAGTTTAGAACAAAAGGTCCTCCAAAATCTGGAAACAAACTGGACTCCTCTGTCAGACACAATGTTCTCAGGAATGCCGTGTAAACGAACCACGTGCTGAAGGAACAAAGGCACCAATTCAGAGGAGGAAGGCAACTTAGGTAATGGCACAAGATGTATCATCTTGGAAAACCTATCACAAATCACCCAGATGACGGTCATTCTCTGAGAAACAGGGAGGTCGGAAATGAAATCCATAGAGATATGGGTCCATGGTCTCTTGGGCACAGGCAATGGCATCAACAAACCACTAGAGCGAGAGCAAGCCTTGGAGCGAGAGCAAGTCCCGCAGGACTGCACAAATTCCCTGACATCACGAGATAAGGTAGGCCACCAAAAGGACCGACTAACCAAGTCTCTGGTACCAAAAATTCCGGGATGCCCAGCCAACGCGGAACAATGAATCTCAGACATCACACTCTTTTTCCACTGGTCCGGGACAAACAATTTTCCAACAGGGCAGCGCTCGGGCCTATCCTCCTGACACCCCTCCAGAGCAAGTCTCAAATTGGGTGAGATGGCGGAAAGAACTACACCCTCTTTCAAAATAACAGAAGGATCAGATAACTCAGGAGAGTCCGCAAGGAAACTCCTCAAGAGGGCATCCGCCTTAACATTCTTAGTGCCAGGAAGAAAGGAAACCACAAAATTAAAACGTGTGAAAAACAAGGCCCACCTGGCCTGTCTAGGATTGAGTCGCTTGGCAGATTCCAGATAAACCAGATTCTTATGGTCCGTAAGGACCACCACCTGATGTTTGGCTCCCTCCAGCCAATGTCTCCACTCTTCAAAAGCCCACTTCATGGCCAGTAACTCCCGATTACCCACGTCATAATTACGTTCAGTAGGAGAAAATTTTCGAGAGAAAAAGGCACAAGGGTTACTTTTAGAGGTCTCTGGATCTTTTTGGGACAAAACGGCACCTGCCCCAATTTCAGAGGCATCAACCTCCACCTGAAATGGTAGAGAAACATCAGGCTGCCGTAGAACAGGAGCAGAAGTGAATCTCTGCTTAAGTTCCTGAAATGCAGAGACTGCCTCAGGAGGCCAATTCACCACATCAGAACCCTTTCTGGTCAAATCAGTCAATGGTTTAACAATAACCGAGAAATTACCAATAAATTTACGATAAAAATTGGCAAAACCCAAAAATCTTTGAAGAGCCTTTAATGAAGTAGGTTGGACCCAATCACAGATGGCCTGAACCTTGACCGGGTCCATTTCAATAACAGATGGGGACAAAATGAATCCCAGAAATGAGATCCTCTGTACGCCAAAAAGACACTTTGATCCCTTCACATACAGAGCATTCTCTCTCAAAATCTGGAATACAGTTCGAACATGTTTCACATGAGAGTCCCAGTCATTAGAAAAAATCAAGATATCATCCAAATAAACAATCAGAAATGTATCCACAAAATCCCTGAAAATATCATTCATGAAGGACTGGAAGACAGAAGGAGCATTAGTGAGCCCAAAGGGCATCACAAGTTACTCAAAATGCCCCTCAGGGGTATTGAATGCCGTCTTCCATTCATCCCCGTGCTTAATGCGAATAAGGTTATATGCCCCCCTGAGGTCAAGCTTGGTAAACCAAGTAGCGTTTTTCACCCTGGAAAACAGGTCAGAAATCAACGGTAACGGGTATTGATATTTTACAGTAATATTGTTCAAAAGACGATAATCAATACACGGCCTTAATGAACCATCCTTTTTGGCCACAAAGAAAAAACCGGCACCTAAGGGTGAAGAGGATGGTCTGATATGACCCTTCTCCAATGATTCCTTGATATAAGACCGCATAGCGTCATGTTCAGGTACAGACAAGTTAAAAAGGCGACCTTTAGGGAATTTACTACCAGGCACTAATTCAATAGCGCAGTCATAGCTCCTATGGGGAGGCAAGGATGCAGATTTACTTTCGCTAAACACATCAGAAAAATCAATCAAAAAGTCAGGAACATCCTGAGCCTGGGGGAGGCAGAAAAAAGAGGAGTGTTGGTATTAAGACATTGGCAGCCCCAACTGGTTACAGACACAGATTTCCAATCCAAAACAGGATTATGAGACTGCAACCAAGGGAAGCCCAGTACGATAATATCATGCAGATTATACAGAACCAAAAATTTACAGCACTCCTGATGATCAGGTTCAACCCTCATTATCACCTGAGTAGAGAACTGAGGTTTATTCTCAGCCAAAGGGGTAGAATCGATCCCCAGTAGGGGAATAGACTTCTGTAGGGGTATGAAGGGAAACCCACAACGTTTAGCAAAATCATAATCCATCAGGTTAATAGCTGCTCCAGAATCAACGAAAGCCTGAGCAGAAAATGAGGACAGAGAGCATATCAGAGTGACAGTTAATAAAAACTTTGTCTGAACACTACCCAAGACAACTGAGCGTGCAAAACGTCTTCCCCGCTTAGGGCAGACTGAAATAGCATGAGAGGCATCACCACAGTAGAAACATAACCCATTGCGCTTTCGAAACTCATGACGCTGTGCCCCAGACACCACTCTATCACACTGCATGGGTTCAGAAGCAGGTTCACAAGGCAACACCATTCCACGCATACTTCTCCGCTCACGCAAACGTCTGTCAATTTGAATCGCTAATGACATAGAATCATTGAGACCAGAGGGGACAGAGAATCCCACCATAACATCCTTTACATTATCTGACAGACCCTTCCGAAAAAGTGCCGCCAAAGCGTCGTCATTCCACTTGGTCAGGACTGCCCACCTACGGAATCTCTGACAGTATAACTCAGCGTCATCAAGCCCCTGATTTAATGCCAACAAGGCTTTTTCAGCTTGATCAGTGACATTAGACTCATCGTACAATAACCCCAAAGTCTGAAAAAATGCATCAACATCACTCAAAACAGGATCCCCAGGTGTCAGGGAAAAAGCCCAATCCTGAGGATCGCCGCGCAGGAGAGAGATGACAATTTGAACCTGCTGCGCTGCGTTCCCTGAGGACTTAGATTTTAAGGCAAAAAACAATTTACAATTATTTTTGAAATTCTGAAACTTAGCTCGATCCCCTAAAAACAAATCTGGCATGGGAATCCTAGGTTCCACAACAGGCAACCTAGCAAGATAGGCAGCAATACTCCGAACCTCAGTGGCAAGCTGATCCACACGGCCAGACAACTGTGCAAACTCCATTGAGAGAAAAAAAAATCCTCCCCAGCACCCAGAGATACAGAGGGAAAAAAATGCAACAAACAGAAAAATATCTCTGACAACTCTGACAACCTTTTTTCTTTCACAATATTTTTTCCCTTCTGTGAGTACCATACAATTTTCAATTTTTAGGCCGGTGATACTGTTATGTTTCGGTAGCTGAGGAGTGCAGGTAAAAAAGGCAATACACCAGAGAAGTTGGAATCTATGAGATTGCAGTACCCTGACTAACCACCACAACTAGAGGCAGCCGTGGAGCGTTCCTACGTTGGTCCTAGACGCCTCGTCACAGCCTGAGAAACTAACTACACCTAAAGATAGAAAGAGGAAAGCTATCTGCCCCGGAGCAGATCCCCAAAGAACATAGAAAGCCCCCAAACATGTAATGGCGGTTAGACAAGATGAAATACTGACACAGACAGAAAATAGTATGAGCAAACGTTGGGGCCCAAACTACCTAAATAGAAAAGGATAGGAAGGGCACTTACTGCAATCCCAAAAAACCTTGAAAAGCACCAACTCTACTAATTTCAAAATCACCTGAGATCACACGACCTCTACCACCTAAATTAGTTCTCTGGTGTAACAAAATCAAAACAGCAGCCACTGAAAAAACTGGAAAAAGCAAAAGTACAAACATCAGTGGCTGAACTAAACTGAGAGGGCAAAAGCCCCGGAGGGGACCCTGAAGGCCCCCACAGAAGTGCAGGACAAAATGCAAAAATCAAGCACAAAAACAAAAAGAAGAAAATGTCTTATCTGTTAGCAGGAGATGCAGACACGACACAGCAGGCTACAAAGGAAACAGGACTCAAGGATTGAGACCAGAACAACTGATCACCGGCAACCCTGATGGGAAGGCGACTCCCTTATATAAGACCAGTCAGTAACACCTGATTCCCACTCCTCACAATCTTCACTGGACAGTCCAGTACCGCTTGTAACCACCAGAGGGAGCCTCTGCTCAGAACTTATTTCAAGTCCATTCACAACAGACCTCCTCTAATAAACCCCCATGATCTGTACTCTAAAACTACCATACCAATGATCATTTTCCTCAGTGTCACAGTTCACTTCACATCTGATTTATTGACGCGGTTGGCCCGCAAATTTGACCAGGGGGGGAAACACTGGTGCATGAGTGATGTGGATCATTTTTAGGCTTGGGTTTCATGTAGCACTCGATTCGTGTCCAAATTGCGTCTGCTAAGAACTTGTTCTTAAACATCACAGCCTCTATTAGCTGTATCATTAA
The DNA here is from genome assembly GCA_033576555.1 of Oophaga sylvatica. Classification (NCBI taxonomy): domain Eukaryota; kingdom Metazoa; phylum Chordata; class Amphibia; order Anura; family Dendrobatidae; genus Oophaga; species Oophaga sylvatica. Next base: position 101,894,717 of record JARQOD010000006.1, read on the forward strand.
AAAAAAATAATTATAAATGGTTCCTTTATTGATAAACTGTCACCAGATTCATCCACCCCAAACTGCAGGCAGCATGAATTAGAGCCTGATTGCACAATTGCAGTCATGTGTATCTTTTTCTGAAATGCTTCAGCTACTAAGGGCGTTTGTCGCGCCAGAAACGCATTTTTTTTAAGTTGTCATGTGGATTTTTTAATGGGAATTTAAATAAAGTTTTCTGACTTTATCGGATGGACATGCCTGGATTTTTCCTCTGTTTCAATCATACTTTAAAGATGCTGCTTGCACCATAGTCTTGTGCCATCCCCAGACAACATTTCCCAGTGCAGCCAGAGATTACTGACAGATCTTTCCCATAGCAAGAGAACTATCAATCACCTAGAGTGGTCTCAAAAAAATGGCTGGGGGCATGCCGGGCTAGTCTCCTCTCTGGCTATGGTCCCTGGCGAGATTTCCAAAGTATATTTTCTCTGAAGGTGCATTTCAGAGAAAAATATACCTTTGTCTCATCGTTCAGCCAGGCTCTAATTAATGCTGCCCGCTGTTTGGGAAGCATGAATCATGTGACAGGTTCCCTTTAATGGCTGCCTTTTTTGCAACACCTTGCAGCCATTAACAATAAGCAAACCATATGCAATTAATTTCTAATTATAAAGTGGAAAGATGCTGCCATTTGAATTGTATCCCCATATCATGATCATTTACCCTACTGCAGTAATATTCTGTCCACTAATATAATTATAAATCATTTTACTCACTCCCTCCCCAGATTATAATATCATATCCTTTTGCAATGATCACCTATAGTATAATCATTAAACTACCCAGGTTTCAACATATTTCCCCTGCAGTAATCAGTTACCCCTCCACCTAATTGAAATCACGCACCCTGTAGCTTTATAATTAATCACTCATCGTGACTGCAATATACCCCTGTATAATAATCGTTACCCTCTTCCTGGGATTACAATCACCTCTACACCCCTGCAGTATAATAATTAAAGGGCTTTTCCCAAAAAATGGAAGTTATTCCATATTTATTGGGGATGGAATATTATTATTATTTATTTTTATAGCACAATTGATTCCATGGTGCTGTACGTGAGAAGGGATTATATACAAGAGAGAAATATAAAATGCAGGATACTGGTGAAGCAGACCGTAGGTTAGAGGATTGCGGCAGCTTCGGTGGTGGTGAGCTGGCAGGGGGTCATTGCAGGCTCTAAGCTTTCTTGAAGAGATTTTTTTTCAAGTTCCATCTGATTAAGGAATACCTTGCTGATCTGTATGGGCCTGACTGCTGAGACCCCCAAAGATCGTGAGAATGGGAGTCTAGAACCCCATGAAAAGGGTTGTGTAGCCCCATTCTGAATGGGACAGGTGGTGTACATTCTCAGCCTACACTAATAGCATTGTCTATGGGACTGCTAAGCACATTGTTCAGCTATTTCATTTAGTTCCATAGAGAATGAATGGAGTGGCGTCCGAGCATTCATAGATCCGCTCTTGGGATCACTGGTGGTCCAACAGTTGAGAGTACAACTTTGAGTGATTATTCTTACCTGATGTCCCAGCCAGCCATGAACAATTGTGTATCCCGTCCCTAAAGCATTTCACTCCTGCAAGTAGGGTGAAGAAGCATCTTACAGACTATTATGCTGCCAGAGATGATTTACTTCTCTGTCTCCACTTTATACAATACCATCTTGCAGTACATTGTTCCTCAGCCCCTCTATGTGCAATAGATTATTTTTGGTCCCTCTATTTACAGCAACACTCCTGCAGTATATCACTCCCTCCAGCCCCTCTACATACAGCACCGTCATGCAGAACATCACTCCTTTCATCCACTTCTATATAGAGCCCCATTCTGCAGCACATCCCTTTTCTCAGTCCTTCTATACAGATCCCCATTCTACAGTACATCACTCCTCTAAGCCCCTTTATGCACAGCTCTATTTTGCAGTACACGACTTCTCTAAGTCCTTCTATACACTGCCCGATCTTGCAGTAAATTGCTCCTCAGCCCCTTTAGATTCTGCCCCATCTTGCAGGTAATTGCTACTCAGCCTCTCGAGATACAGCCCCTCACTGCAGTACATTGCTCCTTAGCCCTTCCAGATACAGCACCATAAGGGTCATAATGACCCAGCCTGTGTGGGAGGGAGGCTTGCCTAAGCCAATTTGTCTTGGATGTGTATCCACAGACGCACATTCAGGTGAAATGTATTTAGGCAAAAAGACCCGCCGGCTCCCTGTGTTGCAATACACGCCGCCGCCCAATCGGAGGCTGGCAGCAGACATTGGCTTGCCAGTGACATGCGGTGCATGGCAGTGACATCATGCGCTACCCTTGTCATCATGTTGAAGTCAGCTGCCAGCTCCTGTGCTGGCTACAGAAGAGAATGCCACACTGCGTGGGAGCAGAAGAAGGTAAAAATAATAGCTTGTTTCTTTTTTAAATATGCTAGAGAACAACAAAAGGGGCCCAGGATGGGGGGGCATTATACCAGGATGGGGACATTATACCACGATAAGAAACATTATACCCGGATGGGGACATTATAACTGAACAACGACATTATAACAGAATGGGGACATTATTTATTTTATTCACTTTTATATAGAGCCATTAATTCCAAAATGCTTTACTGACATTATAGGCACTTTCCATATTGTGAATCAAAATCTAGATTCCCTATCAGTATGTTTTTGAAGTGTGGGAGGAAACCAGAGAATCTGGAGGAAGCCCACACAAACAAAGGGAGAACATACAAACTCCTTGCTAATATAGCTTTTGGTGGGATTTGAACCTAGGACCCCAGTGTTTCAAGGCTACAGTGCTAACGACTGTGCCACTGTACTGGCCATTATAACAGAATGGGGTCATTATACCAGGGTGGAGGACATTATAACAGAATGGTGACATTATATCAAGATGGGGACATTTTACCAGGATGGGAAACATTATACCGGAAAGGGGTAGCCAGGATGGGGGACATTATTACATGGGAGGCGAACATGTATGTTTTTATAAGATCTAAAAAGCTACAAGGTCCCATACATATGACCAACATGCAGGTAGGAGTCCAGGTCCAAGTTTTGAACCAGGGCTCATCAGACATAGTTAGGCCACTGAGCCACATCCTGCATTACATTGCTCCTTTTAGTCCGGCCAGTTAGAGCCCCATTCTGTAGTACATCGCTCCTCTTAGCCCACCCAGATACAGCCTCAGATACAACCTGTTCAGATACAGTACATTGCTTCTCATCACACCAATCATGCAGTCTATTTTGCACTACATCGATTCTATCAGCTCTTCCAGATATACCAGTATGGTACATAGCATGCTCTTTAACTTCTTCAGATACACTCCATCCTGCAGTATATGACTTATAGCCCCTACTGATACAGCCATATTTTGCAGTATATTGCTCTTCAGTCCCTCCAGATACATCTCCACACTATAGTGTACATTTCTGATCTGCCGTTTAAGATATAGACTCATCTCGCCGTCAATCCTGCAGAACATTAGTCTTCTGAATCCAGCGCTCATCTCCAGCAAGTAGGAAGAAATGTCTTCAGGAGACATGCACAGCATCCTGCTACATGTGCGTAGCCGCAGAGGTAAAGATACAGCACCCCTAAAGCACTTGGTGGCTGAGTGGCACAGAACAATTGTTAGCCTAATAACTGTTTGGGGCCAAGCTCGGTCATTGGGTGCCTCAGCAGCGCTATACCTTGCAATAAATTATGTATGGCTACATCACAAATTGTAAGATTTGCCACACAAATTTCACATTGTATGCAGGTTATTTAAAAATAAATTCCAGTTAACCCGTTGGTCGGACCGGCCCTTAACAGTGAAAAGGATACCTGTTCAAGGGGTTTCTGACCCATAGCCTAGCCTGTCCCTGGTTGTTGACATCCACCTGGGACTTGAAACATTTCCTATGGTTATCCTGAGGGCATTATCACCTTTCTTAAAGGGATTGCCCGGTCCAAATCGATAAGTCTGTAACCACTCTGTGTAACTGCAGACTCATGAATCTTCACAGGGCACGCACGGTGCGCTGCAAGGATTCGCCTATTTTTGACCCGGGGAGGAAGGAGGGTATGTTTGCGTCAGACATATTCCCGGACAGTCAGCGCAGCTTTTCTTCCATACACTTGTATGGAGCGAGGCCACAACATCTATTCAGCCACGCCCACTAGTCGGCTGAGTCACTAGACAGGAAGCGGCCTCGCTCAATTAAACTGTATGGAGCCTATGCCACGCCCACTAGAAGCGGCCCTGGCCGGGAGTATGTATAATGCATACATGCCCTTTGGTCCCAGGTCAGAAACCAGTGAATCCCAGCAGCGCACATAAGACATCGATTTGGACCAGACAACCCCTTTACCACTTCCCTATTTGAGGGAGCTGCTAATCTCCCCCTTTCTGAACAATCTTTTGGTAGTGGGTACATATGGGGATATTATCCCTTCTAATTTGTCATGCTACAGTAAGTTTCCTGTTAGAGTTGTAGTTTGAGCCAAACTATTTGCACATGCCATTCCATTGGCCACAACAGTCTGTGGTTGCTAGAAAGGATAGGGAGTACCCCCTCTTATGTGCTAGCATCTGGGGCTCTTCTTTTCATTAGCCGGCCGGGGGTGCTAATATTGGTGCGGCATGATGCACATGTGACATTGCGCCAGACCAGCTAATCAAAAGAGTTATAGATGCCACCAGGTAAGAGGCACTACCACCTTTCCCGTCCAGCAGTTACAGACTACTATTGTGGCCGACAGAGTGGAATGTACAAATTGTTTTGTATCACCTTTACTATCTATGAATGGTCTTTAGCTGTCTCTTGGGTCCAGGGTCTTTTTTCTGCAGTCTAACATTAGTGCCCTCTCTCAGCAGTGTCTCATCTCCAAGTAGAATTTCTATCCGCCTTCTCATGTTGACCCTGGGTAGGATGGTTTCTGTCTTCAAGGCTGTCTTCTTGACTGATTCCACACTTGTACCTCTCTAATAGAGATGTGCGAATATGTTCGGGTCCCTCCTTATTCGGTAAGCTATAGCGCTTACTGAGTGTAGAGGGAACCCGGCTACCTAGATCGCTCTTGCTGATCAGCTGTCCGGTGCCTCCATGCATGTGGCCTGTTTGTTGGGCTCTCCATGCTTGTGTTTTAACAGTGAAACAGCCGCGACACATGCAGCTGCGGCATCGGACTGCTGATCGGCAGGAGTGATTCAGGTAGCCGGGTTCCCTCTGCAGCTTATTCAGTAAGCGCTATAGCTTGCTGAATAAGGAGGGACCCGAAAATATTAGCTCATTTCTATGCTCTAAGTTCCATTTTATTCACTGTGAAATAGGTCATTGAACTCTTAACGGTCACTTATCTGCTTCCCATCCTAAAATGCTGGGTTCTCTTTTGGTAGTTCTACTTCTGCTCTGTTTTCTAGACTAGCCCTTCCTTGAGATATCAGTGGGCTAGTGCTAATATCCAATAGCAATGTCCATGCAACATACAGTCGTGACCTAAAGTGTTGGCAACCTTGAAATTGTTCCAGAAACTGACGTATTTCTCCCAGAAAATTATTGCAATTACTCGTTTTGTGTGTATTGGATCAACACAAAAAAACTGAGAAAAAAAGGCAAGCTGGACATCATTTTACACAAAGCCTCCAAAATGGGCCAGTGGGACGGACAAAATTGTTTCCCCCTTTCCAAAATTGTGGGTAAACAGCTTTGTTTCAATCATGTGATGCTCGTTCAAACACATCTGTGGCAAGTTGTAGGTGTGGGCAATATGAAAATCACTCCTGAAACTAGATAAAAAAGGGAGACATTGACTCAATCTTTGTATTGTGTGTCTATGTTAGCCATACTAAGTATGCAGAACAGAAAGAGAAGAAGATAACTGTCTGAGAACTTGACAGCCAAAAGTGTTGAAAAATATCAACAATCTCAAAGTTACAAGTCCATCTCCAAAGATCTTGATGTTCCTTTGTCCACACTGCGTATCATAATCAAGAAGTTTACAACCCATAGCACTGTTTCTAATCTCCCTAGATGTGAATGGCTGAGAAAAATTTATGAAAGGTTGCAACACAGGATAGTGAGGATGGTGGATAAGCAGCCCCAATCAAGTTCGAAAGAAATTCAAGAAGTTATGCAGGCTCAGGGTGCATCATTGTCAGTGTAAACTATCTGTTGACATTTGAATGAAATGCTATGGCAAGAGACCCAGGAGGATCCCACTGCTGACACAGACATAAAAAAGTTAGACTGCAGTTTGCCAAAATGTACATGAGGAAGCAGAATCCATCTGGGAAGGCGTCTTGTGGACAGATGCGACCAAGATGGGGCTTTTTGGTAAAGCACATCATTCTACTGTTTACCAAAAATGAAATGAGGCCTACAAAGAAAAGAACACAGTACTTACAGTCAAATATGGTGACGGTTTAAAGACTTCAGAGGGGTTATTTTTCTGCTTCTAGCACTGGGTGCTTTGACTGTGTGCAAAGTATCATGAAATCTGAAGATTACCAAAGTATTTTGGGTCGCAATTTAGTGTCCAGTATCAGAAAGCTGGTTTGCGCCCTAGGTCATGGGTCATCCAACAGGATAGTGACTCCAAACATACTTTCAAAAAGCACTCAGAAATGGATGGAAACAAATCGCTAGAGAATTTTGAGGCGCCAGCAATGAATCCTGATCTAAATCCCATTGAACACCTGTGGAGAAATCTTAAAATTGCTGTAGGGAGAAGGCAACCTACAAATATGAGAGACCTGGAGCAGTTTGCAAAAGAAAAGTGGTTCAAAACTCCAGTTGACAGTTGTAAAAAGCTTGTTAATAGTGATCAATTGATTGCAGTTATTTGTTCCAAAGGGTGTGCAACCAAATATTAAGTTGGGGGTGCCAACAATTTTGTCTGGTACATTTTTGGAGTTTTGTGTGAAATTCTGTTCAATTTAACCCTTTTTTTCTCAGCGTTTTTGTGTTACCAATACACAAAAAATAAACACGTGTATTATAAAATATGTGTAATTTCAATAATTTTCAGTGACATAACAGATATTTTGGACACATTTTGTCTCACACACTGTCTGCTTTGATCAGGACTATTTGGCTATCCGGTTGTCTCTGGAAGTCCTTCTGATTTCTGATTCTACCTTTTTTGACCATTGATAGGTCTCATGGGTTTCAGGATCTTTCCGAAATTACCTTATTTCTAGTGATGTTGGTCTGTGATTGCAGAGACCCTCAGCTCCATGGGTAGGGCTGGATGGCCAGTAATCCAGTTTTTTTTTTTAGCCCCAGGTCAGCAAGCTATATGTGCTTTGAATTGCACCTTCCCCAACCTTTCAAGATTCTCATAATGGTGAATGCCAATTCCAGCTGAGTGTATAAGCTCTGTTTGTGCTAGATGGTCTGCTGTGTTTGTTTTTGGTATTACCCACTTTTTGGGATTGTTCGAGGATGTCCAACAGTGCTGTGTGCCCCAATGGTATTAATGAGAAATTGCATTTTTGTTCTTGCCTTAAAACCCCTTTCTTGATGAATAGCTTGGGTGACACAGATCCGACTCTGTTTTTTTGCATGATCGGTTCTGATGGCCTTTGGTCATTATTCTTTTCCTCTGGTTCAGTAACTGTTGGTTATTTTTGTTTCAATTATTAAATTGCTCTCCTACTACTTTTGGAACAAAACTGAGCTGTCTGAGGAGAGGGTACAGCCCACCAAGCAAAGCCAAAACTTTTTTCTACCTAGTGTCAACATCTTAGTACATAGAACCATAGTGCTATGTTCCCCAGTGTATTCAGCATGAAAGACATTTTACAGTGCAAAAATCCAATATTATTATTATTATTATTATTATATTATTATTATTTTGCCAGTAAAGCTCCTGGCACAAAGACTTTCATTGAGCTAATAGTGTCTTTTTGGCGTTCGTCATAGTGGTATTCTGCTGCATACCTTTTTCTTTTTTTATTGTTCTAAAGGAAAGCAACAGTGGCCGACGGATATGTTCTTTCACATGTTGCATTTTTGCTGCATTTTTTATGCATATTAAAAGCTGCTTTTTACAGTACCAGCAAAATCTATGAGATATCAGAAATCTCGTGTACATGCTTGGTTTTCTTTTCCTGACTGAATTGGAAATCTGCATTTTTGAAAACTGCTGCATGTCAATTTTTTAAGCGTTTTTGCCACTCATAAAGCAATGAGTAAGTACATAAAAATGAAAATGCAATAAAAAATTGCCATCAATTTTTGCAGCATTTTTAGTGAAAAAAACAGGTACAGCAGTATATAAATACATTTATTTTTGTAATTTTCCCAAGTTTAAACCAAAGTTTCTTTGTGTCCTCACATAAACATGGCAGTTAAGCCCCCGTCTCACACAGCGATCTTGCTAGCGAGATCGCTGCTGAGTCACTAGTTTTGTGACGCAACAGCGATCTCCCCTGCGATATCGCTGTGTGTGAATTCAGCGACGATCAGCCCCCTGCTGGGTATCGCTGATCGTCGCTGAATGTCCTGGACATTTTTTTGATCGCTGGTCTCCCGCTGGCCAGCACGCATCGCTGCGTGTGACAGGCGGGAGACCAGCGATCCGCTGGTAACCAAGGTACACATCGGGTTTCCAGGCGCAGGGCTGTGCCTGGAAACCCGATGTGTACCTTGGATACCAGCGCCCTGATGCAGGGAGCTGGTAACCAAGGTACACAGCGGGTTTCCAGGCACCGCGCAGCGCCTGGAAACCCGATGTGTACCTTGGTTACCAGTTCCCTGCACCAGGGCGCTGGTATCCAACGTACACTGCGGGTAACTAAGTGATGTTACCCGCAGTGACGCTTTCCTGATCGCTGCCTGAGCTGCCTGTGTGGCAGCTCAGCAGCGATCATGTAGCGACACACCAGCGATCCTGATTGTTGTCGGGATCGCTGGTGTATCGCTATGTGAGATGGGGCTTTAGGATTACTACAGTTTAATTAAATTAGTGATATGTGTAAAGTAAACAATGCCTAACCATCTCAATGACTGGCCATTGTGTGAGATTGAAAATATCTGCCCAACTCAATGGCCCTTACCAATGTGTAAAAGTAAACAGTGCCTTACTTACTCAATGCACTGCCAATGTCTTAGGTAAACTATGACTGACCAATTCAACTCCCACCCCCCTGCTGATTTTACATTTGCAAATTTGTATTTTTTCTTGAACTTTTTTGCTCAGAATAGTCACAATTTTTTCAGACATAAAAAATCTTTTTCCACTAAATAATCTGATCATATTACCCTTTTTCCAAGAGTGATTTGTGGTTTCACATATATATTGCATTGGTGGCCTAACGCCTTGTATTATTCATGCTTGCATGGTGAAAGCAAATCTGAACTTTGAGATCTTGAAAAACGTAGCAAGGAAAGCAGCAAAATAGCCAGCAAAACTTACTTTTTGTCTGCACCTTTTACTGCCAAGAGATAAGGTTTTAGCTGCCGAGAAAAACAGCAAAAAAACAACATGTGAACCTAGCCACACAGTACACAAATATACAGTAAAAAAAAGTATGCATATATTTTTTACATTTGCTGCCAATGGTTGCAGTATGGATGGTATATGGCTTATGTCCATATCTTACAATCATTCAATGTGTCACAAATCCCCATTAATTTCACTACAAATGGGGCAAATGTGTTTTCAATATTTATGTCTATATGTCCATATCACCAATATCTGTAGAAATCTGATCAATAAAAATCAATCCTGGTGTTTAGCGGGGTACTAATCTCAAACATTGATTCCATCTTTTGTAACTTCTCAAAATTGTGAAATACTAGTTGAAAGTTGATTCCCTTGAATTGGGAACCTCCCATTTTCTCCAGCTCTCCTCTAGACACTTTCCGCACCCTGAGACCATCGAGTGCAGTTTGTAAACGATGGCAGTAGTCTCCCGGGCAAAACACCGGGAAGTCCTCTTGACATGGTTTCAGTATTGGAATGGAAACATTGATGGTATTTTAAATTGTCTTTAAGTTTCAAATTCACAAGAGGACAGATACTTCATCTTATAGATTACGGATTGGATTTTTTTAAATTTTACATATGAATATTGTTTTGCATTTCTATTAAAAAGGTAAAAAGGGCTGTCCAAGGCATTTTTATAACTTAGCAGTGAGTCTAACATGTGAAATCTTGTGAACACTCATATGCAATTTGCATGCTTGTGATCATGTGCTAATCACTGCCTCTTTTGCATCCCTCAATGGACTCATTTGATGATGTAGCTGGAATGTATATGCATACATGCTTTCATGCAGTGCCTTGGGACTGTGAGCGCTGACAAGGTTTCTAGAACTAGGGGTGCCCTAGTCTATCTCTGTCCCCCAGATAACTCCTGAAGGTGGAGACGTCGGGTTTACATGTCTTGCTATGCTCCTATATGACCCCTAATCTGTCCCCATCCCACCCAGGGAGGTGGGATGCTGAAGTGTATAGGATTAGACTAATCAGAGAAACAAGGGAAGACTGACAGGAATAAATGAAAATAACAATCATACAGAATGCATAAACCAAACAACAGAGTGGAACACAGGGCAGTTAATGGAAAGAGAAAACAAATAGCATTTTGACTACCATGATATTCTCTCTAGGTTCATGACTCTGTGACTGATATTCTGACTACCGTGATAATTTGACTGGATTTTATGACTCTGTGATCAGAACTCTACATCTTTGTATTTTTTCTCTAATCCTATTATGGATAAATTGGGCTTTATGATTGACAATCTCATATGGCTATTGATTTTGTATTAATAAACTGACGGTTTGCATTCCATTTCTCATGATATATCTGGATCATATATTCCTCCCTTCATTTGACCACAAATTAGAGAACGATTAGTCTATTCCATTTCAGAATCTCTCTTTTCTACCAGACATACACTCAAGTCATCTAGCAAACATGAACAGTTGGCCAAAAACCTTCACGACACTCTGTTCATTAGACCCACCAGCCTAATCCAGATTATACTTTTTACTATTTTTGCACTATAGCACTTTACTGGTGTTGGTGATTGCTTTCTGTAAGGAAGTCCGGTAAGAGTCAGGTAAGGTAAGCTTGTGTTGAGCGGGGGCACCGTGACGCACTTCTAGAGTGCCAACCTCTGCTGTTCGGAAGGGTCATTTAGGGCTAGACCATTTGTCTCCCATAGATAATTTCTAGTATTGGTTATTTAATACAATTGTCAGACTTAGTTTATCTAAAAAGTTGTTGGTCTTGACTCTCTACCGCTGTGGTTTATTATAATTTAGGATCTCAGTTTTTAATAGAATACTAATAAAAGGTATTTTAAGGGTTCTTTGTTTCATATGATTGTAGTATAATATACTCTCCATAGTCCTCCATACAGTATAATGTACTCTCCAAAGTTCTCCATATAGTATAATTCACTCCCCACAGTCCTCCATAGTCCATACAGTATAATGCACTCCCCATAGTCCTCTATACAGTATTATGGCCACCACAATGTACCCATTGATTAAAAAAAATATGAATACTCCTCTCATCTCACCATTCCATCTCAGCACAGCGGGCGCCATGTAGTGACATCATCAAGCCTGAGACATTAGACACTGAGAAAGAATGATGAAGGAGGAAGCGTCAGCTGACGCTCCCTCTCCCATCATTACTTTCAACTGTATCGGCATCCAGGATACAATTGAACTTGCAGTGACTGGCGTGGAAGCCCCATAGCAGCCATATGGCCTGCCAACATTGGCAGTACTCTACTGCTGTCCAGGATTGTTCTTACATTAGCCCCAGTCCTCACTGCTATTGATTTTCTCTTAATTTCTTTATAAGGAACAATACAGTAAGTTAAATTTGAAAGGTGGGAGGGACACTTAAACAAATATGATAGAATTGCTTTATTTGTACTCTAATATAATAATTTATATCAAATGCGTTAGATGGTTAATTGTAATAGTATACCAACTGTAGCGCCCGCGTCCCTGCCTGCTGCCAGACAGGGACGTCGCTCTCCTCACCTGCGCTCAGCGTCCTCAGTGCTCCCAGCCTCCTCTGCGCCTCTGGCATCCTCGGCGCCCTCCTTCCGCCCTGCTGGTCCCGCGCGCTCCTTCCCTGCTACTGGCCTTAGGGCGCGCGCCCGCACCTCCCCCGCTCTTAAAGGAGCCGCGCGCATTTTCCAAATCAGTCTCCAGCCAATGCTGGAGGACTCCACCCTATATTAAGGGCTTCCTCCTTAATGTAGGTGCCCGAGCAATGTTGTTCCTGTGCAGTCTAACTCTGTTTCAGCCATCAGCTCCTGATTCCAGTTACCTGTCTGTTACCTGTCGGCTTGCCTGTCTGCCATCCGTCTGCAGTTCCATCCAGAGGTTCGGACGTCATCTGCAGAGATCCCCGGCTCTTGCCTGCTCACCTAGGAGCGATCATCTGCCATCCGACTGCAGCTCCATCCGGAAGTTCGGACATCATCCGCAGAGATCCCCGGCTCTTGCCTGCTCACCTGGGAGCGATCATCTGCCATCCGACTGCAGCTCCATCCGGAAGTTCGGACATCATCTGCAGAGATCCCCGGCTCTTGCCTGCTCACCTGGGAGCGATCATCTGCCATCCGACTGCAGCCTACCTGGAGGCTCCACCATATCAGGTCGTATATACCTGCCTGTCTAGAGACTGCCTGGTCACTTGCCGTGACAACCTGCCTGTCTAGAGACTGCCTGGTCACTTGCCGTGACAACCTGCCTGTCCAGAGACTGCCTGGTCACTTGCCGTGACAACCTGCCTGTCCCAGAGACTGCCTGGTCACTTGCCGTGACAACCTGCCTGTCCCAGAGACTGCCCTGGTCACTTGCCGTGACAACCTGCCTGTCCCAGAGACTGCCTTGGTCACTTGCCGTGACAACCTGCCTGTCCCAGAGACTGCCTTGGTCACTTGCCGTGACAACCTGCCTGTCCAGAGACTGCCTCGGTTACTTACCGTTACAACCTGCCTGCCCAGAGACTTCCTTGGTCACTTGCTGTGACAAACCTACCTGTCCAGAAACTACCTATATCCCCTGCCGTGATTCCCTGCCCTTTTCCCGGGTGCCACCCGCTCTCTTACAAGTAAAACTCTCTTGTATAATAAAGCTTTGTGGTTCCACCAACCTGACCTGTCTCGTCAGTAGTTCCACCCACCAGACCCGTTACAGTTTGCTCGGGCCCTGGAACCCGGTGGCACCCAAACCCCTTCACTCCCGGAACTGTGTCATGAGCTGTCCCGCCAGAGGTCTCAACAGGAGACCATCCTGGGTCACCTGCGGAACGTCAAATCCCGTCTGGACACTCTGAAATCATCACTTGCAACCATCGCTGGAGCCATGACTCATAATCCGTCAGTCTCGCTGATTCCCAATTCCGTGGTTTCCATTCCCGGACCCCGACTGTCAGCTCCTCCTAGGTTTGGAGGCGATCCTGCTCTGGCTCGGGGTTTCATTAATCTGTGCACCCTGCATTTTGAACTCCTGGCACACCAGTTTAACTCTGACCGGGCCAAAATTGCCTTCATCATGTCCCATCTCACCGGAGAGGCCCTGGCCTGGCTTAATCCTCTCTGGGAGAGAGAGGATCCTCTGGTATCTGACCTGCCTGCTTTTCTCTCGGCCTTCCGGAAGGTATTCGACGAACCTGGGCGGAAGACTTCCTCTGCATCATCTCTGCTGCGTCTCCGTCAGGAGAGTCTCACCGTTGGTCAATATGCCATACGGTTCCGGACTTTAGCCTCAGAACTAGCTTGGGACAATGAAGCTCTAATTTCGGTCTTCTGGGAGGGTCTGTCCGGCCGTATTAAAGACGAACTTGCCGGTCGGGACGTTCCAACCTCTCTAGATGATTTAATAAATCTTGCCAATCGAATTGATCTACGGTTCCAGGAACGAGCCAAAGAGATCACCCGTAAAAAACAATTTTCCCCTCTTGCACCCTCGTGTCAGAGATCTATAACCTCTTCCGTTTCTCCTCAGGTGCACACTGCTGAGCCTATGCAGGTCGACCAGACCAAGATGGTCAAAGCCCGTCAGGACTTACGCCGTGCCGAGAAAAGTTGCTTCTACTGCGGCAGTAAGGAGCACTGGATCCAAACCTGTCCGGAGAGGTCGGGAAAACGCCTGTGTCTAGGTTCGCTCGGAGAGGTCAATCTAGACAAAAATAAATCCTCTTCATCCCTGCTGCTGTCGGTTTCAATTCTGATCGGTAAGAACCGCCACTTCGAAATGGCCCAACTTGATTCTGGAGCAGCTGGGAATCTCGTGTCACAGGCTCTAGTAGAGAAGTATCACATTCCCACCAAACCTCTTGTTGAACCTGTATCTGTTGCTGCTGTGGATGGGGGCCTCCTACCTCGTCCCATCCGATTTATCACCGAAGTCATAACCCTGCAGGTGGGAATGTTGCATTCTGAGAGCATCTCGTTTCATGTTTTACCCGGACTCTCTCATGCTTTCTTACTAGGTCTGCCTTGGCTCCAAAAACATGCACCTGTGCTCGACTGGCAGAATGGAGAGGTTCTTCGCTGGGGACAGGACTGTCATAAAACGTGTCTGGTGCCTGTTCATCCTGTCTATTCTTCTCCTACACCTGCTAATCTACCTGGACTCCCGATTCCATATTGGTCATTTGCTGATGTCTTCAATAAAAAGGAAGCAGAGACATTACCTCCGCATAGACCATATGATTGCCCGATTGACCTGTTGCCCGGTACTACGCCTCCCCGTGGGCGTATTTACCCGTTGTCTGCTGCTGAGACCAGGTCGATGTCCGAATATATCGAGGAGAACTTAGCAAAGGGATTCATCCGGAAATCTACCTCCCCAGCGGGAGCAGGTTTCTTCTTCGTTAAAAAGAAAGACGGATCTCTCCGTCCCTGTATTGACTACAGAGGCCTAAATTCGATCACGGTGAAGAATAAATACCCTCTTCCGCTCATTCCAGAACTGTTTGATCGTCTTAGAGGGGCTAGAGTCTTCACCAAACTAGATCTTCGTGGAGCATACAACCTGGTTCGTATCCGTCGAGGAGATGAATGGAAGACGGCATTCAACACCCGGGACGGCCACTACGAGTACTTGGTGATGCCCTTTGGTCTCTGTAATGCTCCAGCAGTCTTTCAGGAGTTGGTCAACGACATCTTCCGGGACCTCCTCTATTCCTGCGTTGTGGTGTACCTTGACGACATCTTGGTCTTCTCTCCGGATCTTCAGTCTCACCGGAGGGATGTTCGTCAGGTTCTGCTCAGGCTCAGGCAGAATCACCTCTTCGCCAAATATGAGAAGTGCCTCTTTGAGCAGACATCGCTTCCATTTCTGGGCTACATCATTTCTCAGACAGGCCTACGAATGGATCCGGAAAAATTGTCTGCCATCGAGAAGTGGCCCCGACCGGAGGGGTTGAAGGCCATTCAGCGGTTCCTGGGATTTGCTAACTATTACCGTCTCTTCATACCGCACTTCTCTTCCAGGACTGCTCCAATCTCAGCGCTCACTCGCAAGGATGCTAACCCCAAACAGTGGACGACCGAAGCAGAGGAGGCCTTCCTTTCTCTGAAACAGGCCTTCTCTTCCGCTCCAGTGCTGCATCGCCCGGATGGCAACAAGCAGTTCTTCCTGGAGGTGGACGCTTCCTCTGCTGGAGCCGGAGCGGTTCTTACCCAAAAATCGCCATCCGGGAGGATGGTATCCTGCGGTTTCTTCTCCAAACTCTTCTCCTCCTCCGAGCGCAACTACTCCATAGGAGATCGAGAGTTATTGGCCATTAAGTTGGCATTGGAGGAGTGGCGTTACCTACTCGAAGGGGCTCTTCATCCGGTAATCATCTACACGGACCACAAAAATCTGGCATACCTCCAGCAGGCACAGAGACTTAATCCTCGCCAAGCCCGGTGGTCCTTGTTTTTTGCCCGCTTCGATTTTCTTTTGCATTTTCGCCCAGCTGACAAAAACGTCAAGGCGGATGCCTTGTCTCGGTCTTTCCTGGTGTCGGATCTCGAAGATGAGCCTAAACATATCATCGATCCCGCAAGAGTGATGCAGGTGGCTCCCGTGAGTCTAAATCGTCTCCCTCCTGGTAAGATGTTCGTATCAGAAACCGATCGGAAGAGAATCCTACATTGGGGTCACTCGTCTAAACTCGCTGGCCACGCTGGTCAAAAAAAGACCCTCCAACTCATTACCCGGCATTATTGGTGGCCTACCCTGCACAAAGACGTAATAGACTTTGTTTCTGCCTGTGTTTCCTGTGCCCGCAACAAAGTTCCGAGACACCTGCCTACCGGCCGTCTTCTTCCGCTTCCTGTACCCGCTGCCCCCTGGCAGCATATAGCCATGGACTTCATAACAGATCTGCCCGTCTCTGCCGGTTGTACGGTCATTTGGGTGGTCGCTGACCGCTTTTCCAAGATGGCTCACTTCATTCCTCTGCCAGGTCTTCCTCTGCACCCGAGTTGGCTAAAGACTTTATCCGCCACATCTTCCGTCTTCATGGTCTGCCTCGTCACATTGTGTCGGATCGTGGGGTTCAGTTCACCTCATGTTTCTGGAGAGCCACTTGTAAGTTGCTAGACGTCACCCTGGATTTTTCCTCCGCTTACCACCCACAGTCCAATGGACAAGTTGAACGAATAAATCAGAATTTGACCAGTTATCTTCGACACTTCGTTAATGCCCACCATTCTGACTGGGTGGAGCTCCTGCCTTGGGCCGAATTCTCCTACAATAATCATGAGAGCGAATCTTCCTCCAAGTCTCCGTTTTTTGTAGTCTTCGGTCAGCACCCTCGGATCCCTGTCCCTGTTTCCATCTCTGTGGACAATCCAGCTGCGGAATCTCTGGTTAGAGAATTCTCCTCCATCTGGGAGAGTACCCGGTCCGCACTCATTCAGTCATCCGAGCGCATGAAAAGACATGCTGACAAAAAACGTCTGGATCCTCCTCAATTCCGTCCTGGGGACAAAGTCTGGCTTTCGTCCAAATATGTTCGACTCAAAATTCCGTCCTACAAGTTAGGTCCTCGGTTCATCGGTCATTTTGAGATCATCAGTCAGATCAATCCGGTGTCCTATAAATTGAAACTCCCGGCCAATTTGAGAATTCCTAATTCTTTTCATGTATCTCTCCTCAAACCTGTGGTTCTTAACTCTTTTTTTAAGTCTACAGGTACACCTCCTGCTCCAGTGTCTGCTGATGATGAATTTGAGGTAGAGAACATTCTGGCCACAAAAAGGGTAGGAAGAAAGACTTATTTTTTGGTGGATTGGAAGGGGTTTGGTCCTGAGGAGAGAACCTGGGAGCCTCGGGAGAACATCCATGCCCCTCTTATCCTAGCTAAATTTCTTTCTGGCCTAAAGAAGGGGGGGCCTAGAGGGGGGGTACTGTAGCGCCCGCGTCCCTGCCTGCTGCCAGACAGGGACGTCGCTCTCCTCACCTGCGCTCAGCGTCCTCAGTGCTCCCAGCCTCCTCTGCGCCTCTGGCATCCTCGGCGCCCTCCTTCCGCCCTGCTGGTCCCGCGCGCTCCTTCCCTGCTACTGGCCTTAGGGCGCGCGCCCCACCCTCCCCCGCTCTTAAAGGAGCCGCGCGCATTTTCCAAATCAGTCTCCAGCCAATGCTGGAGGACTCCACCCTATATTAAGGGCTTCCTCCTTAATGTAGGTGCCCGAGCAATGTTGTTCCTGTGCAGTCTAACTCTGTTTCAGCCATCAGCTCCTGATTCCAGTTACCTGTCTGTTACCTGTCGGCTTGCCTGTCTGCCATCCGTCTGCAGTTCCATCCAGAGGTTCGGACGTCATCTGCAGAGATCCCCGGCTCTTGCCTGCTCACCTAGGAGCGATCATCTGCCATCCGACTGCAGCTCCATCCGGAAGTTCGGACATCATCCGCAGAGATCCCCGGCTCTTGCCTGCTCACCTGGGAGCGATCATCTGCCATCCGACTGCAGCTCCATCCGGAAGTTCGGACATCATCTGCAGAGATCCCCGGCTCTTGCCTGCTCACCTGGGAGCGATCATCTGCCATCCGACTGCAGCCTACCTGGAGGCTCCACCATATCAGGTCGTATATACCTGTCTGTCTAGAGACTGCCTGGTCACTTGCCGTGACAACCTGCCTGTCTAGAGACTGCCTGGTCACTTGCCGTGACAACCTGCCTGTCCAGAGACTGCCTGGTCACTTGCCGTGACAACCTGCCTGTCCCAGAGACTGCCTGGTCACTTGCCGTGACAACCTGCCTGTCCCAGAGACTGCCCTGGTCACTTGCCGTGACAACCTGCCTGTCCCAGAGACTGCCTTGGTCACTTGCCGTGACAACCTGCCTGTCCAGAGACTGCCTCGGTTACTTACCGTTACAACCTGCCTGCCCAGAGACTTCCTTGGTCACTTGCTGTGACAAACCTGCCTGTCCAGAAACTACCTATATCCCCTGCCGTGATTCCCTGCCCTTTTCCCGGGTGCCACCCGCTCTCTTACAAGTAAAACTCTCTTGTATAATAAAGCTTTGTGGTTCCACCAACCTGACCTGTCTCGTCAGTAGTTCCACCCACCAGACCCGTTACACCAACAAGACTGATTGGAATATAAAAGTAGACGATGGTTGCTGAACTTTAAGATATCAAGAAGTATGGAATTTAATAACATACAAGTTACATTGATATAAAAAATACATTGTAATGCAAAAGCCTATGCATGTGTGTATATTTATGTAAAATAAATATATAAAACAGTATGTGAATAAAGCATAATAACAGTAACCGATCAATAGCAACCTTCATGGGGAGTCACATTTTAATTTTTTCCCAAGTAATCTGCTACATTCATTTGATTTAAATGTTTTGTGTCAAAATGTAAGCCTTTCTTAATTGTGTGACTTTGTTTTTAGATTCCTAAAGATGCCATTTAACACTTAATTAACACTTCCACTTATGTCTTCAGAACTCCTTGGGGTATTGAAAGTCCATAAATATTCCATGGCCTCAGTCATTAAAGAACAGATACGCTAAATTGTCAGTTTACTGTCTGCTATAAAAACTAAGTTGGTATTATTCAGCTGGATGACATCATATGCTAATTTATGGCCCAATGATTAATCAAACAACTTCTGATTCCTGTTATCACATTAATTATCACTTCAACTTTTCTGATTAAAATTTGGAGTTTTGTTCTTGATGAATATTATACATTTATAAATTTTGACCTTAAGCATATTCTGCTCATAAAATATTGCTTGTTGCTTTTCATAGAATGACTTGCATAAATTGCTCCAGACAAGGCTGATGATAGGCTTGTCTACTCTTTGTTTTTACTGAGACTTGAGCTGTCATTTTGCAAATATTGTTTATTTTATTACTTTAAGCCACACCCATACATACAGGTCATCACATGTACAATGCAAGTCAAAGTGTTTCCATTATCATGCCTTTACAGTGACTCCATTGCCATTGACAGTAAATAGCCCCTTTATAATGAGTGCCAATAGAGTGTTGCCCCATGTCAGTGGTTTCACATATAAATAGCTGCTCTTAGAGATGGGAGAATTGATTCTCAGTACTCTGGTCTATCAGCCAAGTCAATAGCCTGTGACTCTCGGGTTACCGCCCAGCAGTCCTGTCTCCTCTTTTGATTAGCTTGGCTAGCCTGATGTCATCATTGCGGGGGGGGGGGGACACACACTCAATGTCACACCAACTCAGCTAATCAAAAGAAGAGTTGAGAATGCGCAGAGGTAAGGAGATTCACTAGCCTTTCATCCAGTGGTTACAGATTACTGACCTGGCCAATAGACCTGAGTCCTAAAAATTGATTCTCCCATCTCTAATGCCTACGGTATGCTCCCAATAAACTACTATGAGTGTCCCACACAGTGCCTGCAGGTTGGAATCACTGTTAGGGTATGTTCCCACGGTCAGTAAGCGCTGTGGGTTCTGCGCTGCATACCTCTGCAGCATCCAACCCACAGCGGCCAGATGTTACAGCATAGTGGATGGGATTTGAAGAAATCTCATCTCCACTATGCGTGCACTGACACCCGCGGCTTCTCTGCGAAGACGCACATGCGGCGTGTCTTTCCAGACCGCAGCATGTCTATTTATCTTGCACAGATGGTGACACAGTGATTCCGCACGGTTCAATGAACGCATGTGGAATCACCTGCGTTCAAAAGCCGGCAGCGCTTTGAACAAAGTGAACATGTGCTGCGGTTAAAGCGCTGCCGGTTACTGACCGTGGGAACATGGCCTAAGGGCTCGTGCAGACGACTATAAATTGGACGAGTGTAATCCGATAAAAAAAGTGATTGCATTTGTACCAATGTTATTCAATGGGGCAGTGCAGATGAGTGTATATTTTCTCAGACCTAATCGGCATGAGAAAAAAATCGAATGAGACTCATCCATTCAAATCTACTGGTGCGAAAAAAAGTCAGATGCCATACGGAGCCACAGTAGTGCATCTGATTTTTATGGATACATTGCATTTCTCTAACATAGGAAACTGTACATGGTCTTGTAAATGATTAAAGGCTTCTGCTGTAAAAAAAAACCGATTGTATACGGACTATACAAGGATGACAAGTGCTAACTTCAGACGGAAAGCCCACTACATACAGTACAGACCAAAAGTTTGGACACACCTCATTCAACGATTTTTCTGTATTTTCATGACTGTGAAAATTGTAGAATCACGCTGAAGGCATCAAAACTATGAATTAACACATGTGGAATTATACATTACACTTTACAAAAAAGTGTGAAACAACTGAAAATATGTCTTATATTCTAGGTTCTTCAAAGTAGCCACCTTTTGCTTTGATTACTGCTTTGCACGCAGAAAAGGTGAACGGATGGACTCTACATGCCTGGTTCCCACCGTGAAGCATGGAGGAGGTGGTGTGATGGTGTGGGGGTGCTTTGCTGGTAACACTGTTGGGGATTCATTCAAAATTGAAGGCATACTGAACCAGCATGGCTACCACAGCGTCTTGCAGCAGCATGCGGTTTGCGTTTAGTTGGACCATCATTTATTTTTCAACAGGGCAATGACCCCAAACACACCTCCAGGCTGTGTAAGGGCTCTTTGACCAAGAAGGAGAGTGTTGAGGTGCTATGCCAGATGACCTGGCCTCCACAGTCACCAGACCTGAACCCAATCGAGATGGTTTGGGGTGAGCTGGACCGCTCACCGCTTCAATTTTGAATAATCCCCAACAGTGTCACCAGCAAAGCACCCCCACATCATCTCACCACCTCCTCTATGCTTCACGGTGGGAACCAGGCATGTAGAATCCAGCCGTTCACCTTTTCTGCGTGCAAAGCAGTAATCAAAGCAAAAGGTGGCTACTTTGAAGAACCTAGAATATAAGACATATTTTCAGTTGTTTCACACTTTTTTGTAAAGTGTAATGTATAATTCCACATGTGTTAATTCATAGTTTTGATGCCTTCAGTGTGATTCTACAATTTTCATAGTCATGAAAATACAGAAGAATCTTTGAATGAGAAGGTGTGTCCAAACTTTTGGTCTGTACTGTATTACAATAGCAGCATTATGGATAAGGTTTCATGAAATCTAAAATCATAGAATCATAGAACATTAGAGATGGAAGGAACCTCCAGGGTCATTGTGTCCAACCCCCTTCTTAATGCAGGATTCACAAAACCATCTCAGATGTCTGTCCAGCCATTGTTTGAAGACTTCCATTGAAGGAGAACTCACCACCTCTCGTGGCAGCCTGTTCCACTCATTGATAACCCTCACTGTCAAAAAGCTTTTTCTAAAATCTAATCTGTATCTTCTCCTTTCAGTTTCATTCCATTGCTTCTCTTGTTTCCATGTGCAAATGAGAATAAGGATGATCCCTCTACACCATGACATCCCTTCAGATATTTGTAGACCGCTATTATCCATGTGCGTCTAAGAAATCTGCATGGTAAACTGAGGATTTTATGTTATATACATTCATATTTCATCCCTTTCCATGAGCGGAGTGAAAACCACAGTGAATCTGCAGCAAAATCTGCTCCAGAATCTACATGTAATCCACATGATTTTGTGTAACACAAATTCAGTGAATTCCCAAACAAATATTTTTTTATTGCAAATTACATACCCTTACAGATGTAATACTTAATACTTTAGAATTTTAGGCTATGGGCTTTAACAATAGCTCATTTCAGTTCCACATTGTGAAACCAAGAACTTCAGCTTTGAAACATTGAATTGCAGATTTATTGAAAACTAAAGTGGTTTCTCATGCTTAGAATTTCCGACAATTCAAGGCAAAAAGTTTTGTCAGGGCTCCAAAGTCATGAACCATGACCTCATTGATATCTAAGGAACATTGTTTTATAGTTTAGAACTGTGTCAAGATTCTTTGATCCAGTCTTACCAAAGACTAACCCAGGAAATGGCTTCCTCCTCAGTTCTGCACTAGTAATATGGGAAAGTGTGTTTTAACAGCGGTGCTTTGAAAAGAAAATGAGGGCCTTTCATGGGCAACAGGAACAATCCATCAAGATACTATGTCTTGTCTCATCACAGGAAACACATCTGAAAAACCTTTCAAAGTGATATTTAAGCTGAATGTTGTTCTCTCAGCCCAGAAGTGGGTGTTAGTGGTCATTTTATTTCTGTTTGGTATTTCTTCTATGGATATGAGAGACATCAACCCTAAAATAATGTAAAATTAATTGCAGAAATAATGGTTGTGTGTGAATATCCTTGATGTATAGTAATGTGATGGCAGAAATCTTTGTAACCTGAAATTCGTATTTCGAAATTTGGATGGAGACACAAATCACTTCTTTCTTAATGACTCCTTGTGTTGAACAAATACAAGGTAAAAAAAAAGTATCATCAAAGTTACATAAGCCTTATCCCCACGTCAGTTTTTCTCTTACCAATGGTGTTTGTGTTTTTCACAGATAGCCCACGTACCCATGATAGTTCATATATCTAATTATTTTTTTGTAACTGAATTGCCTGTGCAAAATCGTGGAGACATCCTGTATTGATCCGAGTGTCGATTCGAGCTTGGAAATGAAAGTCTATGTGAGTCGCACGTACCAGGGCTTGTGGGGTACTCGGCCCCGAGCCCGTTCACTTCAATGGGGGAGAGGTCACGGGTAGCGCAGCTCGGTCCGTGGCCCTGGGCGCTCATTCAAAGGGGGGTATTTACAGGGGATGATAGAAATGTTCGTGACGCCACCTGTGGTTTTTGATCAGAGTGACCAGCGCTGCAGGGTGAATCCTCTGAGGGGTTGTTACTAGGCAGCAAGGTGTTAAGTCTTCCACAGGTAAGACTGATCCCTCGAGATATATGGCGGTGCAGGGTGCAGGCAATAAGGCAGACACACACAATGAGTCTCTTTCCGTACCTTTACTGGTGATATTTGCAGGCACGTCCCGGGAAGCTGCTCAGCGTGGAGGATGCACGTCCAGTAATCACTGAGTAGGTTTAAGGCCTCCTTACTTCTTGATGTGTGTGAGTTTCTAAAATGCATGAAGCTAAGTTTAACTCCGTGTAGAACAGCTACGCCCGGCTGACATTGTGGTGGAGCCTTCTTTTGGACAGAACTAAGTCTCTATCTGCAGCGTCCTGCTAGACTCCTGTTCTTCCTGACCCCGGTTACGTATCAGCACTGTAGGGCCCCTCTGCGACCTGAAGTCCAGCAGGGTCTCCGGTTTCTCCCACTAGCCGTGAAGGTTCTAGCAAGCTCGGACCCGGTGTCTGGTTGTGCAGAGTGGAGGTAAGCTATCCTTGCTATTTCTCCTCAATCACTCTCTCTCTCTCTCTTTGTCCACTTGCCTGTCGTCCTACTCACACCTTTAACATAATCACAGGCAGCAGTAGGTGTCAGCTTCCTTCTCTTCACCTCTCTCTAACAGTACCTCAGTTTGCTCGGTGTTACAAGTACTGCAGTTCCCCTTCCTTCACTTCTTTCTTAGGCTCTGTACGAAGCAGCTATCAGGACCTTCCGTCAGACTGATCTGTGCACACTCCGAGAGTCACTTTCCATTTCCCTAGGGAACTACCAGTCAGCACGTTCTGAGGTAACAGCTTGTTTCTCTGCTTCTGTCTCATCTGACAGGAATTTCCGTCTGTCTGAACTCTGCTCTGAGCTCTGCTCTGACAGGAAATCAACTCCAAAAGGCACTACTAACGTTCAGCTAGAATGTCTCTCTGGAATGTCTGAGCTCTGACAGGAATCCTCTCACTCTGGTGTTCTGAGGAGATCTCATCTGTCTGAGGTACAACCAACAACTAGAATGACTGTCTGGCTAGAATGCCTACTGCTGCGTCTCTCCACTCCCTTATATACCTGAATCTAAAGGGCTCCCTCTGGTGGCAGCAGGGAAATGTGAAGTGTGAATGAATATCGGGTGAGTGTGAATTACCTTTCTGTGCATCCTCCAGGGTACATGTGGCACCAAGCGCAGCTGGGCTACACATCCCCCCCTAGTTATATTCAGCACTCCCGGGCTGAAAAAGAAAACAATTTTTATAATAACAACAACAATAACATAACTCTTCCCTTGCGGGAGGTAAGGACACTTCAAACGTTACAATGTGTACAAATTGGCAATAGAAAAATATCAAATACTTTCACACAAATAAATACAAGATTCTTGTGGAGGACCCGCACCAAACCTCCCACGGTGGTCCTGGGTGGGCTGCAGGACTTCACTGCTGCAAACCTCACTCAAGGCCACACCATACGAGTTTTTCTTCAGAGGTAGAATGGCTTTACGTAAAACCAAGATGGGGCACCGAAGTGCCAACTATTTACATTACAGTTCTGTGCTGCAAGAGTCCTCAGCACGCAGTCCTTCAAAAACAGCATTTATAGAAAAATCACATTTCTATCATAACCACTTTATACGACACATAACCCAACTGGGGTTTACTACTTCAGACATTCATCATATAACATTCACAATAAAGTGCAATTCTCCTTTAAACTTTTTACAGTTCAGTAAACCCTGTCTGGGTCCTACTGTTCTTCTTTGAATAAGGTAGCACCTTCCACACCTGGGGCTGGAAGTATGCGGTGCGCTCTGGAACGCATTACTAAGAGATCGTGTCCTGCTACCAGTGTCTGAGTAGCCACAGTCCTCTTTTCAATTTTTGCTTTGCGGCTTCCTGGATGCCTAACAGGTGCCTCTTCTAAGTACATGTTTGGCTCAATAGGGGTCGCTGTTGCAGTCGCTACGCTCTGCAGCATTTCCAGTTCGGACGCAGGATAAGATTCAGAATAGGACGCAGGATCAGTTGCAGGTGCGCGGCCGGACGCTGATGTGGCTGGGGCTTGGGACGCTGAGACACGGGTACATTTCCGGCTTCAGGGACTGGGTCGCTGACCGGGAGACATTCAGGGCATACCACCCCTTAAGACCCCAGTGCCGCGTGTAGGTGACAACATCCCCTTTTAATAGGTTAGACCCTACATCACAGCGATGAACGAAGATCTTCTGAGAGAACCCGGGCTCACTTATGTACCCCCAACCTCCATGGAGTTTAGAGTCACACACCGTCCCCTGGCGCCGCAATTCCCGGAGCGTACCTTTATCTCGCCGGACGATCTCCTTGTCCGCATGATTCTGCTCCCGGTACCTCTGGTGAAGCTGCTGCGCCTCTCGCTGCTCCTGCTGCTGTCGCTGCTCCCGCTCACGGCGTCGCCACTCGTTTTCCTTCTGGGCGGCGTATTCCACGTCGTCCAGGAGCTCCATCTCCTCCCAGTCCATCGCTTGCGGCTGGGTTTCATCCGTCGTCGTCCCTTCCGGGGGACTGCATTCCGCTGCGGCCTCTGGTTCCAGGCCTGGCTGGCATTCTGGTCCGGGCAGGGCCTCCTCAGCCTCCTTCCCTCCCGCCGCGTCCTCGGCGGAGTCAGGATCAGCTCTTTTGGGGCCGGCCTCCGGTGGTTCATCAGCCGCTGGGTCCAGTGGTGGCGCGGGTGGCATGTGCGCATCTTGAGGGGAGAGCAGTGGGTCCCACAGCAGCCGCTGTTTCAGGGCACGCCAGCTTTGCTCCATCGCCTCCATTTCTGCGCGGTGTCGGGCCATGTCCCTCAGCGCCGCATCCAACTCCTCCATTCTTTGCATTCTCTGGTCATTCTCCCGACCTGGGGACGGTTCAGGCACAGGCTGCAGCTGTTCAGGGGAACGGGGTCTGCGCACCGCCATTCCTCCACACAGCGTCTCCTGTCCTTCCGCCATCTCACTCCAGGCCAGACTGTATGTTTCATCTGGAACAATCTGGATTTTTCCGTGGAGGCGGGACTTTCGCTTTCTCTTCTTGGCATAGAGGATGAAGAGGAGGCGGATCTCCCTTGCAGTGGGGCAGGCTCGGACATTATAATAGCACTTAGACAGGGCGCCATCACTTTCACGCCACAGGGGGGGTACGCCCACGAATACACGCCCCTCTTCTTCACCAGCGCCTCAGGGCGCGAATATGGCGGCAAAATGGCGGAAAATGGTGCCAAAAATCACAAAAACAGCACACAGTCTTTTTTTACAAAACAGTCCATTTAGGCACACAGGACTCGCATATTGCGAGCTTCGGATCCTGTTCGTGACGCCAAGGATGAGTCGCACATACCAGGGCTTGTGGGGTACTTGGCACCGAGCCTGTTCACTTCAATGGGGGAGAGGTCACGGGTAGCGCAGCTCGGTCCGTGGCCCTGGGCGCTCATTCAAAGGGGGGTATTTACAGGGGATGATAGAAATGTTCGTGACGCCACCTGTGGTTTCTGATCAGAGTGACCGGTGCTGCAGGGTGAATCCTCTGAGGGGTTGTTACTGGGCAGCAAGGTGTTAAGTCTTCCACAGGTAAGACTGATCCCTCGAGATATATGGCGGTGCAGGGTGCAGGCAATAAGGCAGACACACACAATGAGTCTCTTTCCGTACCTTTACTGGTGATATTTGCAGGCACATCCCGGGAAGCTGCTCAGGGTGGAGGATGCACGTCCAGTAATCACTGAGTAGGTTTAAGGCCTCCTTACTTCTTGATGTGTGTGAGTTTCTAACTTGCATGAAGCTAAGTTTAACTCCGTGTAGAACAGCTACGCCCGGCTGACATTGTGGTGGAGCCTTCTTTTGGACAGAACTAAGTCTCTATCTGCAGCGTCCTGCTAGACTCCTGTTCTTCCTGACCCCGGTTACGTATCAGCACTGTAGGGCCCCTCTGCGACCTGAAGTCCAGCAGGGTCTCCGGTTTCTCCCACTAGCCGTGAAGGTTCTAGCAAGCTCGGACCCGGTGTCCGGTTGTGCAGAGTGGAGGTAAGCTATCCTTGCTATTTCTCCTCAATCACTCTCTCTCTCTCTTTGTCCACTTGCCTGTCGTCCTACTCACACCTTTAACATAAGCACAGGCAGCAGTAGGTGTCAGCTTCCTTCTCTTCACCGCTCTCTAACAGTACCTCAGTTTGCTCGGTGTTACAAGTACTGCAGTTCCCCTTCCTTCACTTCTTTCTTAGGCTCTGTACGAAGCAGCTATCAGGACCTTCCGTCAGACTGATCTGTGCACACTCCGAGAGTCACTTTCCACTTCCCTAGGGAACTACCAGTCAGCACGTTCTGAGGTAACAGCTTGTTTCTCTGCTTCTGTCTCATCTGACAGGAATCTCTGTCTGTCTGAATTCTGCTCTGAGCTCTGCTCTGACAGGAAATCAACTCCAAAAGGCACTACTAACGTTCAGCTAGAATGTCTCTCTGGAATGTCTGAGCTCTGACAGGAATCCTTTCACTCTGGTGTTCTGAGGAGATCTCATCTGTCTGAGGTACAACCAACAACTAGAATGACTCTGGCTAGAATGCCTACTGCTGCGTCTCTCCACTCCCTTATATACCTGAATCTAAAGGGCTCCCTCTGGTGGCACCAGGGAAATGTGAAGTGTGAATGAATATCGGGTGAGTGTGAATTACCTTTCTGTGCATCCTCCAGGGTACATGTGGCACCAAGCGCAGCTGGGCTACACATCTGCGTTCGTGAAAAAATGCTACAGCTCTCAGATGCAATCCTTGTACTGTTAATTTTTCATGGACTGATAGATAGAAGATGCAAAAACTTTTTTTCCATCAGAGAAAAACTGATGAAATTCTAACCAAACTCTGATGAAACTATGATGGACCTCGGATGACACTGATAAAAATCACTAATAAAACTCTGTTTTTCTTGTACTTGAAAACAACTGATGTCTAAATGACGTCCAATATAAGTTAGAGATGTCAAACCCTTATAAAAGAAAGATTTTTGTGTTATTTCCATGAAGCTTAATGGAAAGGTCTACAAAAAAAACAGAATTGTGGTCTTTCAGGTTGATTGAAAAAGAAAAAAAAATTGTTGCTCGTAGAATATGACAACACAAAAAGAAAATATTTTCAAGGGATACTTTTGTGAAAAAGTGATGAAATGTAGCTAAACAATACATATTTGTTATTGCTGTGTCCAAAATGTAAATTTTATCCCGTTCAGTCAGCGCACGATTAAAAAAATTTTTTACATGGTATTTTTCTTGCGGAATCCTAATAAAAAAAATAAAACTATGTACATTTTGTAAAATATTTAGAATTGAGAGTCCTCAGTGGTTGATGTACCTTTTAATGGCTAACTGAAAAGATGGTAACAAATTGCAAGCTTTCGAGACTACTCGGGTCTCTTCATCAGGCTGCACAGCCTGATGAAGAGACCCGAGTAGTCTCGAAAGCTTGCAATTTGTTACCATCTTTTCAGTTAGCCATTAAAAGGTATCAACTATTGAGGACTCTCAATTCTAAATATTTTTCTATCTACTGGCTAACACGGTACAAAGATACACATCTTTCCTGTATGTACATTTTGTATCGCCATAATTATATTGACCCACAGTTAATATGTCACTAATACCATAGGTTGAACACCACAAAAAAATTTTAAGTTTCACTTTTTATCAATGCTGTGCAATTATTTTTGGTAGAGACTTCTGGGGTAAAAGTTCTCACTACACCCTTTGATAACTGCATTGGGGAGTGTTGTAAACAGAATGGGCTCATATCTCAGTTGTTTCTACTTTTTTCATTTTACAATGTCATTGTTGGCCAATGCTTCATAAATTCCCAAATTGGGCCTCAAATGCACATTGTACTCGTTCTCACCTGAACCCAGTCATATCTCCAGCAAAGTCTAGGGTACTTCTAAATCCAGGAAAAGCAGCATCGTATATACAGAGCATGACTTTTCACAGTGGCACAAACTGGCACAACTTGTTGGTTGTTGAAATGGCAGGCAATTTTCATTCTGCTGTTCTTCAAAGGTCAAATGGTGCTCCTTCCCTTCTGAGCCCTGTATTAAGTATAAATAAACAGTAGTAGATGACCACATACAGTGCCTTGTGAAAGTATTCGGCCCCCTGGAACTTTTCAACCTTTTCCCACGTATCATGCTTCAAACATAAAGATATCAAATGTAAATTTTTGGTAAAGAATCAACAACAAGTGGGACACAATTGTGAAGTTAAACGAAATTTATTGGTTATTTTAAATTTTTGTGGAAATACAAAAACTGAAAAGTGGGCCCCTTTAACTTAATACTTTGTTGCACCACCTTTTGCTGCGTGTAACGGGTCTGGTGGGTGGAACTACTGACGAGACAGGTCAGGTTGGTGGAACCACAAAGCTTTATTATACAAGAGAGTTTACTTGTAAGAGAGCGGGTGGCACCCGGGAAAAGGGCAGGGAATCACGGCAGGGGATATAGGTAGTCTCTGGACAGGCAGGTTTGTCACAGCAAGTGACCAAGGAAGTCTCTGGGCAGGCAGGTTGTAACGGTAAGTAACCGAGGCAGTCTCTGGACAGGCAGGCTGTCACGACAAATGACCAGGCAGTCTCTGGACAGACAGGTTGTCACAGCAAGTGACCAAGGCAGTCTCTGGGACAGGCAGGTTGTCACAGCAAGTGACCAAGGCAGTCTCTGGGACAGGCAGGTTGTCACGGCAAGTGACCAGGCAGTATCTGGACAGGCAGGTTGTCACAGCAAGTGACCAAGGCAGTCTCTGGGACAGGCAGGTTGTCACGGCAAGTGACCAGGCAGTCTCTGGACAGGCAGGTTGTCACGGCAAGTGACCAAGGCAGTCTCTGGGACAGGCAGGTTGTCACGGCAAGTGACCAGGCAGTCTCTGGGACAGGCAGGTTGTCACGGCAAGTGACCAGGCAGTCTCTAGACAGGCAGGTTGTCACGGCAAGTGACCAGGCAGTCTCTAGAACAGGGCAGGCATATACGACCTGATATGGTGGAGCCTCCAGGTAGGCTGCAATCGGATGGCAGATGATCGCTCCCAGGTGAGCAGGCAAGAGCCGTGGATCTCTGCAGATGATGTCCGAACTTCCGGATGGAGCTGCAGTCGGATGGCAGATGATCGCTCCCAGGTGAGCAGGCAAGAGCCGGGGATCTCCGCAGATGATGTCCGAACTTCCGGATGGAGCTGCAGTCGGATGGCAGATGATCGCTCCTAGGTGAGCAGGCAAGAGCCGGGGATCTCTGCAGATGACGTCCGAACCTCTGGATGGAACTGCAGACGGATGGCAGACAGGCAAGCCGACAGGTAACAGGCAGGTAACTGGAATCAGGAGCTGATGGCTGAAACAGAGTTAGACTGCACAGGAACAACATTGCTCGGGCACCTACATTAAGGAGGAAGCCCTTAATATAGGGTGGAGTCCTCCAGCATTGGCTGGAGACTGATTTGGAAAATGCGCGCAGCTCCTTTAAGAGCGGGGGAGGGTGCGGGCGCGCGCCCTAAGGCCAGTAGCAGGGAAGGAGCGCGCGGGACCAGCAGGGCGGAAGGAGGACGCCATAGGTGCAGAGGGGGCTGGGAGCACTGAGGACGCTGAGCGCAGGTGAGGAGAGCGACGTCCCTGTCTGGCAGCAGGCAGGGACGCGGGCGCTACAGTACCCCCCCTCTAGGCCCCCCCTTCTTTAGGCCAGAAAGAAATTTAGCTAGGATAAGAGGGGCATGGATGTTCTCCCGAGGCTCCCAGGTTCTCTCCTCAGGACCAAACCCCTTCCAATCCACCAAAAATTAAGTCTTTCTTCCTACCCTTTTTGTGGCCAGAATGTTCTCTACCTCAAATTCATCATCAGCAGACACTGGAGCAGGAGGTGTACCTGTACACTTAAAAAAAGAGTTAAGAACCACAGGTTTGAGGAGAGATACATGAAAAGAATTAGGAATTCTCAAATTGGCCGGGAGTTTCAATTTATAGGACACCGGATTGATCTGACTGATGATCTCAAAAGGACCGATGAACCGAGGACCTAACTTGTAGGACGGAATTTTGAGTCGAACATATTTGGACGAAAGCCAGACTTTGTCCCCAGGACGGAATTGAGGAGGATCCAGACGTTTTTTGTCAGCATGTCTTTTCATGCGCTCGGATGACTGAATGAGTGCGGACCGGGTACTCTCCCAGATGGAGGAGAATTCTCTAACCAGAGATTCCGCAGCTGGATTGTCCACAGAGATGGAAACAGGGACAGGGATCCGAGGGTGCTGACCGAAGACTACAAAAAACGGAGACTTGGTGGAAGATTCGCTCTCATGATTATTGTAGGAGAATTCGGCCCAAGGCAGGAGCTCCACCCAGTCAGAATGGTGGGCATTAACGAAGTGTCGAAGATAACTGGTCAAATTCTGATTTATTCGTTCAACTTGTCCATTGGACTGTGGGTGGTAAGCGGAGGAAAAATCCAGGGTGACGTCTAGCAACTTACAAGTGGCTCTCCAGAAACGTGAGGTGAACTGAACCCCACGATCCGACACAATGTGACGAGGCAGACCATGAAGACGGAAGATGTGGCGGATAAAGTCTTTAGCCAACTCGGGTGCAGACGGAAGACCTGGCAGAGGAATGAAGTGAGCCATCTTGGAAAAGCGGTCAGTGACCACCCAAATGACTGTACAACCAGCAGAGACGGGAAGATCAGTAATGAAGTCCATGGCTATATGCTGCCAGGGGGCAGCGGGTACAGGAAGCGGAAGAAGACGGCCGGTGGGCAGGTGTCTCGGAACTTTGTTGCGGGCACAGGAAACACAGGCAGAAACAAAGTCTATTACGTCTTTGTGCAGGGTAGGCCACCAATAATGCCGGGTAATGAGTTGGAGGGTCTTTTTTTGACCAGCGTGGCCAGCGAGTTTAGACGAGTGACCCCAATGTAGGATTCTCTTCCGATCGGTTTCTGATACGAACGTCTTACCAGGAGGGAGACGATTTAGACTCACGGGAGCCACCTGCATCACTCTGGCGGGATCGATGATATGTTTAGGCTCATCTTCGAGATCCGACACCAGGAAAGACCGAGACAAGGCATCCGCCTTGACGTTTTTGTCAGCTGGGCGAAAATGCAAAAGAAAATCGAAGCGGGCAAAAAACAAGGACCACCGGGCTTGGCGAGGATTAAGTCTCTGTGCCTGCTGGAGGTATGCCAGATTTTTGTGGTCCGTGTAGATGATTACCGGATGAAGAGCCCCTTCGAGTAGGTAACGCCACTCCTCCAATGCCAACTTAATGGCCAATAACTCTCGATCTCCTATGGAGTAGTTGCGCTCGGAGGAGGAGAAGAGTTTGGAGAAGAAACCGCAGGATACCATCCTCCCGGATGGCGATTTTTGGGTAAGAACCGCTCCGGCTCCAGCAGAGGAAGCGTCCACCTCCAGGAAGAACTGCTTGTTGCCATCCGGGCGATGCAGCACTGGAGCGGAAGAGAAGGCCTGTTTCAGAGAAAGGAAGGCCTCCTCTGCTTCGGTCGTCCACTGTTTGGGGTTAGCATCCTTGCGAGTGAGCGCTGAGATTGGAGCAGTCCTGGAAGAGAAGTGCGGTATGAAGAGACGGTAATAGTTGGCAAATCCCAGGAACCGCTGAATGGCCTTCAACCCCTCCGGTCGGGGCCACTTCTCGATGGCAGACAGTTTCTCCGGATCCATTCGTAGACCTGTTTGAGAGATAATGTATCCCAGAAACGGAAGCGATGTCTGCTCAAAGAGGCACTTCTCATATTTGGCGAAGAGGTGATTCTGCCTGAGCCTGAGCAGAACCTGACGAACATCCCTCCGGTGAGACTGAAGATCCGGAGAGAAGACCAAGATGTCGTCAAGGTACACCACAACGCAGGAGTAGAGGAGGTCCCGGAAGATGTCATTGACCAACTCCTGAAAGACTGCTGGAGCATTACAGAGACCAAAGGGCATCACCAAGTACTCGTAGTGGCCGTCCCGGGTGTTGAATGCCTTCTTCCATTCATCTCCTCGACGGATACGAACCAGGTTGTATGCTCCACGAAGATCTAGTTTGGTGAAGACTCTAGCCCCTCTAAGACGATCAAACAGTTCTGGAATGAGCGGAAGAGGGTACTTATTCTTCACCGTGATCGAATTTAGGCCTCTGTAGTCAATACAGGGACGGAGAGATCCGTCTTTCTTTTTAACGAAGAAGAAACCTGCTCCCGCTGGGGAGGTAGATTTCCGGATGAATCCCTTTGCTAAGTTCTCCTTGATATATTCGGACATCGACCTGGTCTCAGCAGCAGACAACGGGTAAATACGCCCACGGGGAGGCGTAGTACCGGGCAACAGGTCAATCGGGCAATCATATGGTCTATGCGGGGGTAATGTCTCTGCTTCCTTTTTATTGAAGACATCAGCAAATGACCAATATGGAATCGGGAGTCCAGGTAGATTAGCAGGTGTAGGAGAAGAATAGACAGGATGAACAGGCACCAGACACGTTTTATGACAGTCCTGTCCCCAGCGAAGAACCTCTCCATTCTGCCAGTCGAGCACAGGTGCATGTTTTTGGAGCCAAGGCAGACCTAGTAAGAAAGCATGAGAGAGTCCAGGTAAAACATGAAACGAGATGCTCTCAGAATGCAACATTCCCACCTGCAGGGTTATGACTTCGGTGATAAGTCGTATGGGACGAGGTAGGAGGCCCCATCCACAGCAGCAACAGATACCGGTTCAACAAGAGGTTTGGTGGGAATGTGATACTTCTCTACTAGAGCCTGTGACACGAGATTCCCAGCTGCTCCAGAATCAAGTTGGGCCATTTCGAAGTGGCGGTTCTTACCGAGCAGGATTGAAACCGACAGCAGCAGGGATGAAGAGGATTTATTTTTGTCTAGATTGACCTCTCCGAGCGAACCTAGACACAGGCGTTTCCCGACCTCTCCGGACAGGTTTGGATCCAGTGCTCCTTACTGCCGCAGTAGAAGCAACTTTTCTCGGCACGGCGTGAGTCCTGACGGGCTTTGACCATCTTGGTCTGGTCGACCTGCATAGGCTCAGCAGTGTGCACCTGAGGAGAAACGGAAGAGGTTATAGATCTCTGACACGAGGGTGCAAGAGGGGAAAATTGTTTTTTACGGGTGATCTCTTTGGCTCGTTCCTGGAACCGTAGATCAATTCGATTGGCAAGATTTATTAAATCATCTAGAGAGGTTGGAACGTCCCGACCGGCAAGTTCGTCTTTAATACGGCCGGACAGACCCTCCCAGAAGACCGAAATTAGAGCTTCATTGTCCCAAGTTAGTTCTGAGGCTAAAGTCCGGAACCGTATGGCATATTGACCAACGGTGAGGCTCTCCTGACGGAGACACAGCAGAGATGATGCAGAGGAAGTCCTCCGTCCAGGTTCGTCGAATACCTTCCGGAAGGCCGAGAGAAAAGCAGGCAGGTCAGATACCAGAGGATCCTCTCTCTCCCAGAGAGGATTAAGCCAGGCCAGGGCCTCTCCGGTGAGATGGGACATGATGAAGGCAATTTTGGCCCGGTCAGAGTTAAACTGGTGTGCCAGGAGTTCAAAATGCAGGGTGCACAGATTAATGAAACCCCGAGCCAGAGCAGGATCGCCTCCAAACCTAGGAGGAGCTGACAGTCGGGGTCCGGGAATGGAAACCACGGAATTGGGAATCAGCGGGACTGACGGATTATGAGTCATGGCTCCAGCGATGGTTGCTGGTGATGAATTCAGAGTGTCCAGACGGGAATTGACGTTCCGCAGGTGACCCAGGATGGCCTCCTGTTGAGACCTCTGGCGAGACAGCTCATGACACAGTTCCGGGAGTGAAGGGGTTTGGGTGCCACCGGGTTCCATGGCCCGAGCAAACTGTAACGGGTCTGGTGGGTGGAACTACTGACGAGACAGGTCAGGTTGGTGGAACCACAAAGCTTTATTATACAAGAGAGTTTACTTGTAAGAGAGCGGGTGGCACCCGGGAAAAGGGCAGGGAATCACGGCAGGGGATATAGGTAGTCTCTGGACAGGCAGGTTTGTCACAGCAAGTGACCAAGGAAGTCTCTGGGCAGGCAGGTTGTAACGGTAAGTAACCGAGGCAGTCTCTGGACAGGCAGGCTGTCACGACAAATGACCAGGCAGTCTCTGGACAGACAGGTTGTCACAGCAAGTGACCAAGGCAGTCTCTGGGACAGGCAGGTTGTCACAGCAAGTGACCAAGGCAGTCTCTGGGACAGGCAGGTTGTCACGGCAAGTGACCAGGCAGTATCTGGACAGGCAGGTTGTCACAGCAAGTGACCAAGGCAGTCTCTGGGACAGGCAGGTTGTCACGGCAAGTGACCAGGCAGTCTCTGGACAGGCAGGTTGTCACGGCAAGTGACCAAGGCAGTCTCTGGGACAGGCAGGTTGTCACGGCAAGTGACCAGGCAGTCTCTGGGACAGGCAGGTTGTCACGGCAAGTGACCAGGCAGTCTCTGGACAGGCAGGTTGTCACGGCAAGTGACCAGGCAGTCTCTAGAACAGGGCAGGCATATACGACCTGATATGGTGGAGCCTCCAGGTAGGCTGCAGTCGGATGGCAGATGATCGCTCCCAGGTGAGCAGGCAAGAGCCGTGGATCTCTGCAGATGATGTCCGAACTTCCGGATGGAGCTGCAGTCGGATGGCAGATGATCGCTCCCAGGTGAGCAGGCAAGAGCCGGGGATCTCCGCAGATGATGTCCGAACTTCCGGATGGAGCTGCAGTCGGATGGCAGATGATCGCTCCTAGGTGAGCAGGCAAGAGCCGGGGATCTCTGCAGATGACGTCCGAACCTCTGGATGGAACTGCAGACGGATGGCAGACAGGCAAGCCGACAGGTAACAGGCAGGTAACTGGAATCAGGAGCTGATGGCTGAAACAGAGTTAGACTGCACAGGAACAACATTGCTCGGGCACCTACATTAAGGAGGAAGCCCTTAATATAGGGTGGAGTCCTCCAGCATTGGCTGGAGACTGATTTGGAAAATGTGCGCGGCTCCTTTAAGAGCGGGGGAGGGTGCGGGCGCGCGCCCTAAGGCCAGTAGCAGGGAAGGAGCACGCGGGACCAGCAGGGCGGAAGGAGGACGCCATAGGCGCAGAGGGGGCTGGGAGCACTGAGGACGCTGAGCGCAGGTGAGGAGAGCGACGTCCCTGTCTGGCAGCAGGCAGGGACGCGGGCGCTACACTGCGATTACAGCTGCAAGTCACTTGAGGTATGTCTCTATCAGTTTTGAACATCGAGAGACTGAAATTCTTGCCCATTCTTCCTTGGCAAACAGCTCGAGCTCAGTGAGGTTGGATGGAGATCGTTTGTGAACAGCAGTTTTCAGCTCTTTCCACACATTCTCAATTGGATTCAGGTCTAGGCTTTGACTTGGCCATTCCAACACCTGGATATGTTTATTTGTGAACCATTCCATTGTAGATTTTGCTTTATGTTTGGGATCATTGTCTTGTTGGTAGACAAACCTCCGTCCCAGTCTCAGGTCTTTTGCAGACTCCAACAGGTTTTCTTAAAGAATGGTCCTGTATTTGCCTCCATCCATCTTCCCATCAATTTTAACCATCTTCCCTGTCCCTGCTGAAGAAAAGCAGGCCCAAACCATGATACTGCCACCACTATGTTTGACATTGTTGCCAAAAAGTTTGATTTTGGTTTCATCTGATCAAAGCTCCTTCCACATGTTTTGTGTTTCTCCCAGGTGGCTTGTTGCAAACTTTAAACAACACTTTTTATGGATATCTTTGAGAAATGGCTTTCTTCTTGCCACTCTTCCATAAAGGCCAGATTTGTGCAGTATACGACTGATTGTTGTCCTATGGACAGACTGTCCCACCTCAACTGTAGATCTCTGCAGTTCATGCAGAGTGATCATGGGCCTCTTGGCTGCATCTCTGATCAGTCTTCTCCTTGTTTGAGATGAAACTTTAGAGGGACTGTTGGGTCTGGGTAGATTTGCAGTGGTATGATACTCCTTCCATTTCAATGTGATCACTTGCACAGTGCTCTTCAGGATGTTTAACATTTTGGAAATCATTTTTTATCCATATCAGCTTTAAACTTCTCCACAACAGTATCACGGTCCTGCCGGTTGTGTTCCTTGGTCTTCATGATGCTCTCTGTGCTTCAAACAGAACCCTGAGCCCATCACAGAGCATGTGCATTTATACGGACACTTGATTACACACAGGTGGATTATATTTATCATTAGTAGTCATTTAGGACAACATTGGATCATTCAGAGATCCACAACGAACCTATGGAGTGAGTTTGCCGCACTGAAAGTAAAGGGGCCAAATAATATTGCACGCCCCACTTTTCAGTTTTTCTATTTCCACAAAAATTTAAAATAACCAATAAATTTCATTCAACTTCACAATTGTTTCCCACTTGTTGTTGATTGTTCACCAAAAATTTACATTTGGTATCTTTATGTTTGAAGCATGATATGTGGGAAAAGGTTGAAAATTTCCAGGGGGCCGAATACTTTCGCAAGGCACTGTATATGGTGTTGCTGTACTCAGGAGAATTTCCTTAACAAATTGTGAGGGGGGAAAGTTTGAGCTAAAGCTACACACCATTGTAACAGATGTAATTTTTTTGTTTTCATATCCCAAAAGGTAAAGAAATCCGTGAAACACTGTTAGGGTAAAACTGTTCTCTACACTCCTAGATAAATTCCTGGAAAAGTGTAGTTCTAAAAGTTAGCTCATTTTAGGGAGGGGGTTTCATAGTACAGATACCTCAGGGGCTCTGCAAATGCAGTATGGCAAACAAAAACTATTCCAAAAGCCAAATGGCACTTCTTCCATTTCGAGACATGCTGCGTTCTCGTAGGAAAGTGTTTTCACTCCCTGTGTCCCACCATCATTTAAATACTGCACAGATCTCCAGAGTCCATCATTGAACGGCACACGTCATTTCCAGGAGAAGGGGAAGTGACATTTTCGGCTGGTACTATGGGTTCCACTCTCCAACGTCGCGTTAGGAGCAGGGGGAAGTGACATCACTTCCTGTTTTCCATATATGGGAAATAAACCAGTTCTCATATTCTCACAGCATTATTTCTGTAGCCATAGTGAACTCCACATTGGTGGCATCTGTTCTGTAATATTGAATCCCTTGAGTTCTGTGATAAACCTCAATAACTGGTGGGGAAATGCTTTAGGACAGTGCTCGATAATGGGGTAAGTACTTAAAATGTAGTTATAGCATATATGAATACTGCTTATAATATTCCTGTACATTTATGGCTTGGACCTGCCTCTCTTACATATTATATATTTATATGTTTATTATTTGAAAAAGGGGGCTAATATTTCATATTGTTAAGACTAAGTCTACAGGCCTCTGGGAACTGTACTATTATTGTCATTGTTTTTATACTTTTGTGTTTTTCACGTCTTTGTTATTGCACTATATTGGTGGCAGGGTGCATAATAGGGCCATATTAGGGTCAGTAAATGTTGAGCGGGGGCGCAAATTCATATCTGTTAGGGTGCCAATTTCAACTGCAAGGTAGGGTATTATTGAGGTATTTTTTAGGGATAGCCTTTTACCTTAGTTCCCAAAATATATGCATAACAATACTAATCTTCTCAGATTCCAGACCACAGCACCTGGCAGTGTGCAGAATGACATCTATTTTTAAGAATTTGGAGTGTTAAACCTATAATAGAGTTGGTTTTAATTATAAATAATAAAGTATTATTGTTTTTAGGGTTTTTTCTTTGGTTTTGATATTCTGGACCTCTGTCTTCTAAATTGATATTTTGGTCTTCTTTTAATGGCGGTAAGAGAAATTGTGGTAAGTGACCGCATTGCCTTCCTTTGATGATGTTTCATATCTGGGGTGGAAAAGTAACCATGAGGAGTGACAGCAGCCCCAGCATCCCAATGACAATCCATTTGAGACGCCCGGTGTATGCTGGGAGACTCAAATGAATAGTCATCTGCATAAAAAGAAATACAGAGAGGAAGTTAGAGTTGAGAAGGAACGGTAGTGAATTTTTAATTGACGTCCATTAGAAAATTGGTTAGATTATTGATTTAAATAGCTATATAGTATGAAATTCATAGTTTCAGACAACCCCTTTAAAATATTCTGCCAGGTTCTCCAGCTTCTATAAAGTTTCCATAGAATTAACCAGAGCATTTACAGATAATCTGTATTTCAATGTCTTTACGGTTTAAGATAACCCTCTTAAAGGGAACCAGTCACCAGGTTTGATCGATGTGAGATAAGACCACTACCGTTCAGGTCTGATATACAGCATTCTATAATGCTGTATATATGCCCCCAACCCGACCTGTAAGACAAGAAAAAGACCTTTTATTATACTCAACTGCGGGGCTTTCCGGTCCGATGGGTGTTGCTGGTTTTGGTACGGTGCCTCCCTTCTTGAGATTCTGTCATCCTTCTGTGCTTCGTGTGGATGACCCATCATCCACACAGTCTCCCTGGTCATCGCACTACTGAACAGGAATACTTTTCTGCCCTGACTATGGCAGAGTAAAGTACTGCAGTGCACATACACCGGGGCTCTTTGACCTTTCCTGGTGCCTGCGCACTGCAGTTCTTTGCCCTGCCCTCATCAGGGAAAAGAAGTACGCCTGCGCAGGAACGCGATGCTGGGAAGATTATGTGGATGACGTAGTGACACATTATGCACACAAAGGAAGAAGGAAGATGGCATCGCTAAAAGAAGGGAAGCGCTGAACTAAGACCATTGACACCCCTCGGACCGGACCTCCTCGTAGGTGTAAGTATAATAGAAGGTCTTTTTCTTGTCTTGCAGGTTGGGTTGGAGGCAGATATACTGCATTATAGAATGCTCTATATCAGCCCTAAAAGGTGGTGGCCATATCTCATATCGGTCAAACCTGGTTCTCTTAAAGTTTTTTGTTTTTTGATAGGCCCCTCAAATCCACTTGAGAACTGAAGCAGTCTCTAAAAATATTTCTTCTAAAAATGTGAAAAATTGTTGCTAAACTTTTAAGTCAAAAAATGTGCAAAAAAATAAATGGATGTTTGAAAAAATAATGAAAACATTAACTTCTTCACGACATTGACTGTACATGTGCGGTGCAAGTCGAAAGCAGGTGTACGGAGCGTGATATCGGGGTGAGCTGCCCCATACTTGGCAGGTAATGGCTGTGTGTTAGCAAAGCACTGTTTGTGATTTTTAACCTGTTAAATGCCTCTGTTAAACTTTTTAACACATGCCGGCATGGGGGCTCGTCATTCTATGTGCCCATGACATGATGGGTTGCTATGACAGCTGAGGGTCTGTTGAAAACCTCTGTTCTTGTCATTATGGAGTATACTTGAAATGCAGCAAGTGACCGTGCTTCAAATGAGACCATGATTTTTACTAAATATGCTGTGGCATTGCTGTATATAGCACAAGCGATCAGACGATTGCAGCTTCAAGTGAAAAGTTAAAAAATGTTTTGAATTTTAAAAAACATGAAAACAAAAAAATAAATACAAATCCACCCCCTTTTCCCCATTAAAAATAAACATAATAAAAACAATATACATATGTTGTATCGCCGTGTTCAGAAAAGTCTGATCTTTCAAAATATAAAAATAACTAACCCAATCGGTAAACACTGTAAACAAAAGATATTCAAGAACAGCAAAATTACGTTTTTTGGTCGCTGCAACACCACAAAAAAATGCTATAATAAGCGATCAAAATATCATATCTATCCCAAAATGGTATTGATGAGAACTTTGACTCACCCCTCCAAAATGAACCATCACATAGTTGCATCGACTGAAAAATCAAAACGTGGATCTCAGAAAATGGCGACACAACCCCCACAACAGGACATTTTTGGTATCACTGTAATCGTACTGGTGATGAGGAGGATCATATAGCAAGGTAATTTTTACCACAAAATTCCTAAAATTCAATGTGAGAATTGCATTTTTTTTCACAATTTCTCCCCACTTGGATTTTTTTTCCCATTTTCCAGAACACTATGTGGTAAAATGAATGATGTCATTAAAGAACTACAACTCATCCTTCAAAAAATAAGTCCTCATACGGCTGTGTGGATGGAAAAATAAAAAAAGTTATGGCACTGGGAACAAAGTGAGGAAAAAACCAAAAACTCCAAAACTGAAATTGGCAGCATCATGAAGGGTTAAGTAGAAAAATGGTAAAAAAAAAAAAAAAATGTAACAATTTCGTGTTATATGACTACCTGATTTAATGGCAGAAACCATTAAAAGTTTGGAAAGTGCAAAATGTCATTTTTTTCAAATTTTCAGCTTTTTTCTAAACTCGCAACATTTTGACCTAAATTTTCTATTTACTATCAACATAAAGTACAATGACTCACGACAACACATTGTTAGAATCACTTCTAATAGGAACGTTATCCGATTTTGTTTTCTAAAATACAGCCGCTCAGGGTAAAACAATATTGCTTTCTTTTGGCTAACCCATTTTCAGTGTCATCAGGCATCAGGGCAATTTATAGAATAAGGAAAGAAAAGTAATATGTTTTGTGGGACTACTAAATATAAAGAAAAATAACGCTATTGTGCTGTTCATAGTGAAATATAAATCACTCCTACCATTTATGCAAGGTAAAGGCTATGTACAAAAACCTGCTTGTATTTCTTTGCACTCTCTTAAAGCCTATACCAGAAACACCACCATAAAATATAGTTAAGTGTATTACATTTTCCCCAAGATATACTGGAGAAAGATTGTAGGCTAGGTAATTCTAAGAAATCTGTACTGCACCTCTTATGACCATTATATATATGTGAGTCTTATTAGAGGTGGATTTTAGTTCACAGCAAAGTGTTTGGGATGCAGTGATTCTACTGTCATGAGCTCTTTGTACTTCACTAGTGGCTTACAAAAGTCCGTACTGAAAGAACATGCATATGCAAGATATTATAGGTAAGGTAAGATCATGAAGACTGTGGATGGTTATGATAAATGACTTAGAATGTTAGAGCACTCCTTAGGATAATGTATGATTTAAATGCAGTTAGGCTCATCCTTCAGATGGAATTTGTGATTATCAATTCTCAGACTACAGAAGCTTGTGAGCCCTGGTCCGACTCCGCCCCCTCTGTGATAAGCAGCCCACTGTCTATATAGGGAGCCTGGTAGGTGTGTGTGTGTGTGTGTGGGGGGAGTCGTATTGGGGTGTGGCTTTCTCCGCTCTTCTTCATTGCTAAATCTAAAAACTCTGATTGTGTCAGATCTGCTGCATGTAGTAAACTAAGGGTGAGTGCACACGTTGCGGATTCACTTGCGGATTTTGCTAAATCCGCATGTAAAACATCCTGCGTTTTACCTGCGGTTTTTGTGCGGATTTCCTTTGCAGTTTTACACCAGCGGATTTCTATAATGG
Organism: Oophaga sylvatica; assembly: GCA_033576555.1. Taxonomy (NCBI): domain Eukaryota; kingdom Metazoa; phylum Chordata; class Amphibia; order Anura; family Dendrobatidae; genus Oophaga; species Oophaga sylvatica. The sequence goes on from JARQOD010000006.1 coordinate 101,937,434, forward strand.
AGCAGGTGTAAAACCGCTGCGGATCCGCACAAAGAATTTACATGCTGTGGATTCAAATCTGCAGCAGATCCGCGTGGAAAAATCTGCAGCATGTGCACAGCGTTTTTTTTTTACATAGGTTATAAAGGTACTGTACAACGCAGCAGAAACTGCTGCAGATCTGCAGGGCCAAATCCACTGCGGATCGGCAGCAGAATCCGCAACGTGTGCACAGACCCTCAGTGATATACTCCTGATGGTTTTATCCATGATGTAAGCAAAAAGATGATAGGCATGTACAAATGGGATGCGATTGGTGGCTCTGGGACGTGTGGAGGCTACAGGATTTATGCAATCTTTTAATATGTGAGCTGGGTAACCTCTGTCCTCAAATTTGTGACCATCTCATTTAATCTTTGTTCACGAAGTGTAGCATCTGATAAAGATTCTATTGACTGTTTGAAATTGGGATTTAGGGATGGAACGTTTCATTTGTATTGTATATTAGTGCAATAGGCTGTTACAATCTGTGGGCTTAGTATACATATCTGTTGTGAGTATTCCCTGTGTGTCTTTGAGTATCAGGGTATCTAGGAATTACACTTCATGGTCGTCCCGTGTCATGGTGAAATTTAGACAGCGCCATGATGTGTTGAGCTTCTCAAAAAATTGGTCCAAGGATTTCAATGTGCCAACCCAAATGCAGAAAATATCGTCTATAAATCTTTTCCATATGACAACGTTGGTTTGAAAAAGGGGTTAGTATAGACCATTTGCTCCTCATATTCTGCCATGTAGCAGTTGGCATATGGGGTGGCAACATTGGAGCCCATAACTGTCCCTCTAGAATGTTAGAGCACTCCTTAGGATAATGTATGATTTAAATGCAGTTAGGCTCATCCTTCAGATAAATTTGTGATTATCAATTCTCAGACTACAGAAGCTTGTGAGCCCTGGTCCGACTCCGCCCCCTCTGTGATAAGCAGCCCACTGTCTATATAGGGAGCCTGGTAGGTGTATATGTGTGTGTGTGTGGGGAGTCGTATTGGGGTGTGGCTTTCTCCGCTCTTCTTCATTGCTAAATCTAAAAACTCTGATTGTGTCAGATCTGCTGCATGTAGTAAACTAAGGGTGAGTGCACACGTTGCGGATTCACTTGCGGATTTTGCTAAATCCGCATGTAAAACATCCTGCGTTTTACCTGCGGTTTTTGTGCGGATTTCCTTTGCAGTTTTACACCAGCGGATTTCTATAATGGAGCAGGTGTAAAACCGCTGCGGATTCCGCACAAAGAATTTACATGCTGTGGATTCAAATCTGCAGCAGATCCGCGTGGAAAAATCTGCAGCATGTGCACAGCGTTTTTTTTTACATAGGTTATAAAGGTACTGTACAACGCAGCAGAAACTGCTGCAGATCTGCAGGGCCAAATCCACTGCGGATCGGCAGCAGAATCCGCAACGTGTGCACAGACCCTCAGTGATATACTCCTGATGGTTTTATCCATGATGTAAGCAAAAAGATGATAGGCATGTACAAATGGGATGCGATTGGTGGCTCTGGGACGTGTGGAGGCTACAGGATTTATGCAATCTTTTAATATGTGAGCTGGGTAACCTCTGTCCTCAAATTTGTGACGCATCTCATTTAATCTTTGTTCACGAAGTGTAGCATCTGATAAAGATTCTATTGACTGTTTGAAATTGAGATTTAGGGATGGAACGTTTCATTTGTATTGTATATTAGTGCAATAGGCTGTTACAATCTGGGGGCTTAGTATACATATCTGTTGTGAGTATTCCCTGTGTGTCTTTGAGTATCAGGGTATCTAGGAATTACACTTCATGGTCGTCCCGTGTCATGGTGAAATTTAGACAGCGCCATGATGTGTTGAGCTTCTCAAAAAATTGGTCCAAGATTTCAATGTGCCAACCCAAATGCAGAAAATATCATCTATAAATCTTTTCCATATGACAACGTTGGTTTGAAAAAGGGGTTAGTATAGACCATTTGCTCCTCATATTCTGCCATGTAGCAGTTGGCATATGGGGTGGCAACATTGGAGCCCATAACTGTCCCTCTAATCTGTAAGAAGAAAGAATCCTGAAACAAAGTAGTTTTTAGTGAGGACCAATGTAAGAAGTTCAAGGCCTAAGTCAATTTTAACCAGATTCATCCCGGATTAAATTAATAGATGGTTTACACATTGAATGCCTTTTGTGTGTGAAATGGAAGTACATAGGTCCTTCACATCAAATGACACCAGGATGACCCCATTGGGGATAGGACTTAACTCTCGGATGGTTTTGAGAAAGGTCCCTGTTTCTAATAAAAAAGGATGGAGTTTTCTGAATAATTGTGAAGTCAGGATTTTCTCTAAGAAGATAGAGAGTGGGCAGAGGATGAACTCAGTGGATGTCACTATTGGTCTGCCTGGGGGATGTTTTAAGTTTTTATGTATTTTGGGTAGCTTGTAAAATACTCACATGTCTTCTCATCGATAACACAAAAGGTGGTGAATCTTAGTAAAACCCCAGAAATCTGTCACTGTATTTGGTATTTGGGTCCCTGGGTAATTTACGATAGATCGTGTCATCATCCAATTCTCTGTTCATCTCTTGGAGATAGTCCAATCTATTCATCACCACTATGGTTCCCCCCCTCTTTTTTGTTGTTTTTATTTATAACGTTTTGGTGCAGATACGATCTTTTGATCACCCATTATTGCATATTAATGTAATATTGCAGTGACCAAAAAAACGTAATTCTGTCAGTTTGATTTTTTTCTTGTTACGCTGTTTACTGAATGGATTAATTCTTTTTATATACTGATCAGGCAATTCTGAACTCAGCAATACTGAATATGTGTATTTATATTATTTTGTTAATCGTTTTTTTTGAATGGGCGATGAATTAAACTTTAGTATTTTTTAAATATTTTTAAAAACATAGTTTTCTTTTAAACTTTTTACCTTCTTCAATAGTCTCCATGGGAGACTAGAAGCTGCGATCTTCGGATCACTTTTGCTGCACACAGCAGGGCTGCAGCCCTACTTTGTGTAGCAGAAATGCTCACTTGCTAGAGTGGCTGCATCATAGTTTTCTGACAATGACAGCCATAGGGTTTGTGACTCGCTTCCGGTGCGAGCATGTTAAATGCCACTGTCAGAGATTGACAGTGGCAATTAACATGTTAACAGCCGCGGGTGGATCGCGATTCCACTCACGGCTGTTAGGGGGCACATGTTGGTTGATACAATCAGCTGACATTTCCTAGAAAAGTTGAGTGCTCATCACTGGAGCCCTCAGCAAACAGGGGAGGTGACCTTGGAATTACCTATATGTCCAAGGTCATAAAGGGATTAATCTTGTACCACTAATTTAAAATGAAACTGCACTTTCAACAATTTTTTATAAAAAAAATCAATAGTATAGGTGAATATAACAATCTTTGTCATATATCTTCTCAGTGAAATCAGCTTTCTTTCCCACTGATCAGTCACATCTTCCTTTTTCCCCCTTCCTCCTGAACTTGTCATCCAATGTGAAAAACCAGCTCAAATTGCTCTTTCCCATACAAAATGGACTACAGGTGTCAGGTGAGACAGCCCATTATACTCTATGAAGAAGGAAAGGAGAAGTGAGGAGCAGGAAGTGGAAACATATAGAGGCAGACAGAGCTCTCTAACAAGTGTTTTATCTTACATCAGAACTTGATTCACATTCAGACAACTCAGCTCTGCTGTATAATATTTCCTATGCTGCTGCAGTTTGTCTATATACTAAAAAATGAATGAAGAGCAGGAATCCCTTTGTGTGTGTTGCATTGTACATAGTAGACATCACTGCAGCTTGTCTCCTCCCACAGGCTCCCAATGGATTGCAAATTAGAGAAAGAGCATACAAAGGCAAAAATTTGTAAAATGCAGGATACAAGTCATACAAAGTTCAGAAATAGTATTATTTTTCATGTACATACACAGACAGCAAGGTTACCCTATAAGTTTCCTTTCTTATGCAATACAGAGGCGAATCTAAGTAGAGGGGAAGGTGGGGCACCTGCCCAGGCACAGCCAGCAGGGGCGCGCAGTCGGACCACCTAATGAGACAGCTGAATTTTGACTGTCCCCGGACTGTCAATCGGCAGTTCTCTGAGCCGGCATGTCAAGGTGACAGCCGGCTTAGAGAAGGTGCAGCACGCTGGCTCCCAGTAAACAATTGCACTCGCATCTTTCCGACGCGAGTATAATTGAAGCTTCGAGCGCCGGGTCAGGGTGTCGCCAGCAGCGTAATTAGGTCATGTGATCATGTTGCTGACATCACTCGCCGGCGTACAGAACAATGGTGGTAAGTGCTCCAGACTGTAGAGCTGTAGACACCAAAGATTAAGTGTAACTGAAGGAGATTTAGTGTGTGGTGTGGGGAGATTTAATATATGGTGGATGGGAGATTTTGTGTGTGGGGGTGATTTAGTGTGAGGGAGAATTAGAGTATGGGGTGATGGAGATTTAGTGTGGGGGAGATGTAATATGTGTGGTTGGGAAGATTTAGTGCATGTGAGAGATTTAGTGCCTGAGGGAGATCTATTGTGTGGGGATGATTTAGTTCATGTGGGAGATTTAGTGTGTGGAGTGTGGGAGAGTTAGTGTGTGTGGGAGATTTAGTGTGTGGGGGAAATCTAGTGTAACTGGGGCGAGGAAGATTAGTTTAAAGAGGAAGATTTGAGGACACAGTTTGTGGAGCAAGGAGATAGATGGGAAGCATGTATGAAGAAACAGTATGGGGAGATGAGTGCAGACACAGTATGGTGAGTGGGGGAATGTATGTGGACACAGTATGAGAAGCTAGGGAAAGAATGTATTCCAACACAGTATGGGGAGCTAGGGTGATGGGATGTGTGAGAAAGCAGTATGGATAGTGAGGTTGGAAATGTATAAGGAGAGAGTATGGTTAGCAGGGGGATGTGAGAAAAGACATTATGAGGTGGGAGAGGGAAACATGTCAGGAGACTATTGAGGAGAATAGTGTGAGGAAACAGTATGGGGGGAGATAAGTGTGAGTGAGCACAGAATTAAGGCTGAGTAAAGCCCCCGTCTCACATAGCGATATCGCTAGCGAGATCGGTGCTGAGTCACTAGTTTTGTGACGCAGCAGCGAGCTCACCAGCGATATCGCTGTGTGTGACATTCAGCGACGATCAGCCCCCCTGCCGGGTATCGCTGATCGTCGCTGAAATGTCAGGACATTTTTTTGATCGCTGGTCTCCCGCTGACAGGCACGCATCGCTGCGTGTGACAGGCGGGAGACCAGCGATCCCTGGTAACCAAGGTACACAGCGGGTTTCCAGGCACGGGGCTGTGCCTAGAAACCCGCTGTGTACCTTGGATACCAGCTCCCTGACGCAGAGGAGCTGGTAACCAAGGTACACAGCGGGTTTCCAGGCACCGCGCAGTGCCTGGAAACCCGCTGTGTACCTTGGTTACCAGCTCCCTGCATCAGGGCGCTGGTATCCAAGGTACACTGCGGGTAATTAAGCGATGTTACCCGCAGTGTCGCTTGTACTGATCGCTGCCTGAGCTGCCTGTTTGGCAGCTCAGCAGCGATAATGTAGCGATACACCAGCGATCCTGATCGTTGTCGGGATCGCTGGTGTATCGCTATGTGAGACCCGGGCTTAATGTGAGGGGGATAGCATGGGGCGACAGTGTAAGGTCACAGCCAGGAGGCGGTAGTAAGCCAAGGAGGGGGGAGTGTGATGATGGGGCACAGTATAGAGACTGGGCCCTATAGGGGCACATAGTGTGAGAAGAAAGTGTGAAGAGGGAGCCCAGTATGGAGAGGACAGAGCAGTGTAAAGGGCATGTACCATAAGAAGAACAGTGTAGAGATCATTTTTTTGTGCAGGGAATATAGTGAGGGGCACTTATTTATTCAGGGGCTCAGTTTAGGACAGATTTTTATTCAGGAGCATTATTATGACACTGCTATTTTTAAGGTAATATGAAAGGAAAGTTCACAAATCAATTGGAGTATCACATATTTAGACTGAAATCAATAATACCACCAGAAACACATCATATCTGTGATGGTAGATTCACAAGGGACCACTAGGAACATTAAAATATCATGTTTTTATTTAGAAATAGTTTAAATGAACACAAATAATACAAGTATATAATAAGGTGCCTCAAAATGTAGGGACCTTCTGACAATAGAACAATATAGGGCCAGTCCTAAACTATGAGCATTTAAACTATTTATAAATAAAAAAATTGCTATTGTAATAGTTTTAGTGGTTGCATAGTTACCATCATGGATGTGGTGTGAACAGTGTCTCTACAGGCTTGTTCACTTTGTGCAGGACTATTGTGTTTCTGTTTTTAGCCAATTGTTTTCTTGTTCCTACAAGAGCAGGGAGTTCTCCACCCCTCCCTTATGAGCCCTGCACATATAAGCTGTTCTATGCTGTGTCCACATTGGACATTACTTTTCTGAATCCTGCTCATACAGGTATTATACATATGACCAGGTTTTTAAATACATCAGATAGGGACTACATACATTAGTCAGGGACTGCTCTGATATGGGTATACCTTGACGATTTGGTAGAGCAGCTTAATATACATTTTTTGTAAAAAACATATTAACCAAATACCAAAATTGTTTTTCCATTTTTTTTATTGGCACTTGCCGTTTCCTGTTATATTCTTTTTGCAACAGAGTATTTTTGGTTTTGCTGTGTTTTTTTTTGTGTGATGAGTTGGTGGTGGCATCATTACAAATTTTAAGCGCATCGTGTCGGAAAGTACTGCATAAGACCGGAGAAGAGTCTGGACAATATGAATTAAAGAAAGAACGACTCCAATCAGAGACGTCATCTATCAGTTTTTTGTGATACTGACTAATTGTCATGATTTTTTATGTTAGGAGCATTAAAGGGGTTGTCCACGTTTGCGATGAGTCTGCAGTCATTCCTTGTGACTGCAGACTTCTGAGTTTTCACAGTACGCACTGCACGCTGTCAGGATTCTCTGATGATGGCAATTTGCATACATGCAGTCACTTGCTGACTAGACATGCATGGCCTCAATTAATGAAAATGAATTGAGCGAGGCCGAACACTTCTAGTTGGAATGTGGTCAGAAATATACAAATCTCATACTTGTGCTGACATGACTGTCCACTTTTGCCACCAGTAATGGATAATCCTAAAAGTGTGCAGTGCATGCGCTGTGAATATTGTGAGGCAGTGACCGGTGTCATATGTGAGGGTCACTATGTGTCCCCCCCAGAATGCGCACAGAAGCGTATTGAGGCCGTGGGAGTGCATTGCAGTCACAGGCATAGTTGTGATTGCAATGCAAAATAAAAGTAAGTGTTGGTCTTGGGCAAGCTATTTGTCCTAGGCAGATTTAAGAAAACCTGCTCTGGGCTTTTATTGTTTAAACGGATTACAGGATGATAGTGGGGCAGTCCGTTTCCTTCCCGGCCGGGTTTTCCACGTGGCCTACTGCCACAGGTACCTTGTAAAACCTCTTGTAGTAGAGGGTTCAGTGTGTCAGTTTGGTTTTGCAAGCGAGCAGAGCAGAAGGTTCTGCAGAGCTCCACCTCTGTGGGGCAAACTCCACCGCACCCAAAAGAACTACAAATATTGGCTGGTGACTACCTCATGCAGCCTTTATCTATCCCCCATTCCCTCATGATGACTGGACCATCATTGGAAATACGCACCTGTACTTTGTGCCACCTCCACCTGATTGTAGATTGTAAGTATTATCTTTAACTATGTTACTTATGACTGTTGTATACGAAACTCTGAACTCTAAAGAGCTGCGGAATATGTTGCCCTATATAAATAGAGAAACTGAATTCTTGCCCCAGGTGCCAGAAAACCTCTGATGCAATATGTAAATTTTGTTTGTAGGCTTTCCTTTCAAGGTTCAAATTCTTTTGTTCCCTTCCCCATGACTATTTTCTAAGGGAAAGGTCACACATTGGTAAAAAGGTGGTGCATATTTAAGCCCCCGTCACAACAGTAATCTCACTAGCGAGATTGCTGCTGAGTCACTAGTTTTGTGATGCAACAGCGATCTCCCCAGCGATATCGCTGTGTGTGACATTCAGCGACGATCAGCCATCCTGCTGGGTATCGCTGAATGTCCTGGACATTTTTTTGATCGTTGGTCTCCTGCTGGCCAGCACGCGGCAGGCAGGAGACCAGCGATCAGCTGGTAACCAAGGTTCACATCGGGTTTCTGGGCGGCGCCTGGAAACCCGATGTGTACATTGGATACCAGCGCGCTGCTGCAGGGGAGCTGGTAACCAAGGTACACATCGGGTTATCAGGCGCCACGCAGCACTTGGAAACCCGATGTGTACCTTGGTTACCAGCTTCCTGCACCAGCGGGCTGGTATCCAACGTACACTGCGGGTAACTAAGCGACGTTACCCGCAGTGTTGCTGTCCTGATCGCTGCCTGAGCTGCCTGTTTGGCAGCTCAGCAGCGATCATGTAGCGACACACCAGCGATCCTGACAAGTGCATATCGTTGTCGGGATCGCTGGTGTGTCGCTATGTGTGACGGGGCCCTTACTGACCAAAAACTAGACCAGATAAAGAGATCAATTTATATGCAACAGCAATACTTGCATTGGATTAGCAAGTTGAGTCCACATTATGCTGCCACCATTGGACCAGACAGACATGGAGATTGTTTTTCAAATTAGCTTTAGCTAAAAGAATTTCAATTGTTAATTGCCGCATTCATCTGCATAATGGTAAAGTCAAGTATAGGTATGTGTGTGGCCACATGCAGACTATTGAATAGATTATAGGGAAATGGGTGTAAATTGATTACTTATTGTTAAAGGACACACACATTTTCTATAATCCATTTAGCAACCACATCATACCAGCACCTCGTCCTTGCGGTCAACTGCTATATGGGACCCTACCCTGAATCCACAGACCTTAACAGTGACACTGCTTTCATCTGCCATCAATCTGACAATCATGCCATTCTCCACGTTCGTGCAGTTTTGGCTACAGGATTGGTGGGCCTTGACTGTAACGTGTGAACGTAGATTAAGAGTAACTACTAACCAAATATTTTCTGCACCTACCCTAATTGAATTGGACAATTTTCCTATATAAATGAAGACTCTTGTGAGCACTAGTGGCAGTCTAAGGCCTCTTTCACACATCCGGCGGGCGCCTGCGGCGCCCCCGGCATTTTCCCGCAGCGCCGCATCTGAAAATCTGATGCGCCGCATGCGGCTTTTTTCGCATTGACATGCATTAGCGCCGGATGGCGCCGCATGTCAATGCGTTGCATGCGGTTTTGTCCGGATGCGGCGCAAATGTACATTGCGGCGGCCGGACAAAACGCTGCATGTAACGTTTTTTTTTTTTGCCGGATGGTCTCTTATCTCTCCAAGCATCAGAAACCATCCGGCAAAAAACCGCATTTTGGGCGCCGGAAGTGTGAAAGCTTTTCACATGCGGCGCTGCGGCAAAATGCCGGGGGCGCCGCCAGGTGCCCGCCGGATGTGTGAAAGAGGCCTAATGTATCAGAAAATGTTTGATGGATGTATATTTTGAAGAGATGCATATACTTCATCTTATCCAAAAGTCTACACCTTGTGACTTTCATTCAATTTATTTTTAATTTCAATTCTTTATTCGTGCAATCTTTACATAGCCGATAAAGATTGCTTGTCTGTTTGAACTTGTCAAAAGTGTTGCATATCTGATATCCTCCAGCAACCAACCATATGCATTCACAAGTCACAGGAGAGGACTGGCACACAATGAATAATTCATGCATAGAAGCATGGCAGGGTCTTAAGTAAACAAACAGGGCAGAGTGACAATTACAGTGTTGCTCTGGATAGGAAGAGGAAAGGAGGATTTTAGCCCATTTCCTTCCATTCTGTTCAAATTCCGAACAAATAAGGCTGTTTTTAGTTCTAATAAGAATAAGACTCCTTAAGGAATGTAGCCTACGAATGGAAATGTCATTATGCAGCAAGTCTCCTTGTGAATAAGATATATGTTACATGGGTTGTGTGCTAATTCTTTGGTATTGTGATGGAATAGGATCTGACTAAGGTAATTTGTTGACTCCTGTATATTTAATTGAAATTCTGTGTGAAGGTGAATTGTGCTAATGAGAATGTAAATATAGAGAGGGCTTTCACTTGTCACTGTACTGAAGAGAGCTAAGTGACTTAGTTGAACAATGTGCTCTAGAGGATGACTTGACCAGCTATCCGTTCACCTCTCTGTGGAGTTATTGGTTTTAATTAATGGCAAGATCAACAAGCTCCTCAGTGGAGGTGATCGCTTTATGCGCTTCTGTATCGCTAATTAAAACTCTGTGCAGTTCTCTGGACAGATAAAATTATAATGTTCTTATTCTCACGGAAAAGTTTTAATCCCACGGTGGAATAATTTAGAAACCATATTCAAGCAACCAGCTTTATGGAGTTGTGGCCACCATTGTACTTTACAGCAGCTGGTTAATGTTACTTTATAGCAAACTGGATTTTTAGTATATGGCTTATGGGCCTCATTATTCCTTAGGCATGGTGAAGCATATTTGATTTTTTTTAATCAGTAACTTCAATAGGTAACAGAAAAACAAGCAATATCACACCACTGTGGCCAGTGATTTTCTATCACTTGTCCATCACAGAATTTATATAGACTGGTGGCTGAGAGTCTGTCTCCTCATCTGGTCGTTGCAGGTCTCGGAACTCCTGCAAATTACCTGATTTGGTTAAGGGAAGCCTAATTTGCTGCATCTGCGTTTTTGTATTTCACGGCAGCCATCCTTGTAAATGGCATTCAGCTTGAGTGTACCAGAGCTACAGCATTTCTTGAAGAACGGCCCCCTGTTTTGGCTCATAGAAAGGGATTTCTTGAGGGTATCCCCTTTTTTAACTGCATAAGCCCTGAAAGGACATATGGGCAGGAATTGTCCTCTTGAGCTACCCCCTTTAACTTGTTCAAAGCTGCTTCTACTTTTCCTTGCTGTGAGTACAGTACAGTACTTTTGAGCTGATCACCAAAGTTATGTCTGACAGGTTTGTTATTTTTTTGGCTAAAAGTCAGTTTTCCGTTTAAGTGTAAAGCAAGACAACCTTGGACTAAAAACACGTTTACAAAAAGATAATAACAAATAGAGAAAGATCATTCTGTAAATTGCCATTTTGGTCTATAACTAGTAGGAAAACAGCAGGAAAACTAAATTTGCCATGTAATAGCAGACCTAAAAAACGAAGAAAAAAAAGATAAGCACAATGTAGAATCTGTGTCCTGACGAAACAATAGACCTTGCTGAAAGCCTCCGTAGCCTTGACTTCATAAAACTTGACTGTGGCTCGAGATGAATTCTTGTAATAGCTATAAGACAATAGAGACCGCAGCAGAAAACTGAAGCAAATGATTTAGATGGCTAGGCATAACTTTATACAGTGGGGAAGATTTATTCATGTTGGTGCTTACCAAATCCTCCTTGAATTATATGGTATATATTTCTAGTCGTTTTTCATTATTTTCTATGACCTGGTCTCTATTTTTAAAATTATATCGATCAATTATGTAAAGTTGTCTGTCTTGGCCCGCTATGAGTCTTCATTCATGTCCAAAACCCATCCCAACAACCTAGGCACACCTCACGTGGCCCAGCTTTAGGTCTGTACTCTCTTCAGTTAGAGCTGCCAGTCTTATCTTCTACTGAACATAACAAATACACTACTGCAATTCCATCCAAGGACAACTTGGTATTTTGACCAGAGCTGTAGAGTAGGTAAGCCAAACCACCAACTCCGACTCTTTAATTTCCCTGACTCCGACTCCACAGCACTGAATCACTACTCAGCATGTACATAAAGTGCAGCACAGATTCATCTGAACTAAAAACCTAGATCCTTAGATCAGGAACAGAACAGGCATTTATATGGCATTTCATAACTTTCCCAAATTCTTATGAAAACATTTACTGCACATACTGCACTGAACTCAATTTACTATATATTTTAGGAGCCGGAGTCAGTCCATTTTATACCGACTCCAACTCAGACTGCAACTCAACGACTCAGACTCCACACCCCTGATTTTGACTCCTTCCCACCTCCGTAGGGCATGAAAATGGTATATACCTTAGACAAGCTAGGGATATAACCCTCACCGACTTTCATCTGAATTTGGTACTGGTACTGGTCTTTATTTACATTCCATGCAGTACAGGACTGAGACTGAAATACAGCCCTAACATTTGAAATCACGAAGGCCCATGCTGTCCCCTTCTCTCCCCACATGGGGTTCTCTATTAGCAATATTATGCTGCCTGGTGCAAACAAAATGTATTCATTTTCTACATTTTCATTTTCTGGGTTGGCCGCCCAGACGCACGGCCTCTACACTGCAATACACTGTAATCCTCTTCTTTCTCATCTTCTTTCTCATCTCCCGGGAGCCATGCATGCATACTTTCTTTATCATTTTCTCTTGCGTGTCTATAATCTGTCTCCCTTTGACACATGCGCTGTGTAGCTTTTTGGGCAGAGACGTCTGCCAGCACTAGGCACACATATATCCGGATCATGTCTGGTCCCAGCCCACGTATCACACCGTAAGAAATTTAATCATTGCTCTCCCTATATAGACTTGTACACGTGCACTTGAGCCACATTCTCCTGATGAAGTCATGCTAGACATGGCGATATGCGTGGTATAGGCTCCCAGACCTACCAGATAGCCCTTCTGCTGACCTGCTTATATTGTTGCGGTACTTAGGCATATCCTCCTATGGTACCATGTACCCTTTTACACAGGTATACCTCTGGCTGTGGCCAACAACACTTGTTTGCACAGCCTTAAGCATTGAGTCTGGCTTTTGTTTCATCTTGTATAAGCCTTTTGAGTATACCTTTTCTTTCCTTGAGGTACCATTATTTGCTCTATTGACCGCCTTTTTTGATTATTAGGACAGCCGTTGATTCTTAGGCTATTCTGTTCATACTATCAGGTTTTCAGTTTTCCTATATCAGTGGTCTATATCTACTTTGTTATTGACTATTCAGTCCTTATTAGGGTGCTTATATAATGTACTCTTATTTTTGATACGTACCCATTGTATGAGATTATTATTCCCATAACATATTCCGTGCATTTATTGGGTACTCAGGTCTGGGATCCCACGGTCTTTGTATTTTTAATTGTTTTTATATGTATCTTGCTTGGTGTGCTAGTGTCTAATAAAATTGATATTTACATTTTTATATTGAAGTGTGCACATCTTGTTAGGGAGCTTTTTCTCTTCCCTTTCTATTACATGAAGTTTATTAACCCTTCAGGCACTTCACATGAATTTTTGAAATGTGTAAGGAAAAAAATTAACATTTAGGTTTGTTTTTTTTTACAAAAATTTTATTTTAGACTACAAATTTATTTTTACAAGGGTAAGAGGAAAAATGGACCCCAAAATCTGTTATGCAATTTCTCATGAGCATGCCGATACTTCTTATGTAGGGGAAAACAACTGTTTGGGCACATGGAAAGGCTTAAAAAGGGAAGGAGTGCCATTTGACTTTTTGAAAGCAAAATTTGCTGGAATAATTAGTGGATGCCATGTCACGTTTGGAGAGCCCCTGATGTGTCTAAACAGTGGAAACCCCCCACAAGTGACACTATTTTGGAAAGTAGGCCCCTCAGGGAACTTATCTAGATGTGTGATGAGCACCTTGAACCCCCAGGTGCATCCCACATTTTTTTCCACAAAAAATTTTTTAGTCCCAAATTTTTTATTTTTACAAGGTAACAGAAGAAAATGGAGCACAAAATTTGTTGTGCAATTTCTCCTGAGTATGCAGATACCCCATATGTGGGGGTAAACTACTGTTTTAGTAGTTCAAGGTTCAGAAAAGGAGTGAGGTTTTGGAATGCAAACTTTGAGAGGAATGGTCTGCCGGTGTCATGTCATGTTTGGAGAGCCCCTGATGTACCTAAACAGTGGAAAACCCCAACAAGTGACCCCATTTTGGAAAATAGACCCCTCAAGGAATCTATCTAGATGTATCATGAGCACCTTGAACCCACAGGTGCTTCACAGAGTTTTGCAACGTTGATCTGTGGAAATTAAAAAATATTTTTCACTCAAAAATGTTTTTAGCCCCACTTTTTTCATTTTTACAAGGATAGCAGAAGAAAATGGACCCAACAATTTGTTGTGCAATTTCTCCTGAGTACCTCATATGTGGTCGAAACTACTTTTGAGGCACCGTGCACAGCTCAGAAGGGAAGAATGCCATATTGGAGTTCAGACTTTGCTGGACTGGTTTGAGGGTGCCATGTTACATTGGCAGAGCCCCAGAGGTGTCAGAACAGCAGAACCCCCAAAAGAGACCCCATTTTACAAACCATACCTCTCAAAGAATTTATTTAGGGGTGCAGTGATCATATTGACACCACAGATAGGTCACAGAATTTTATACCATTGGGCTGTGAAGAAAAAAATAATCAAATTTTTACCACCAAAATTTTGTTTTAGCCCCAGATTTTACATTTTCACTCTGGGAAGAGTAAAAATTGTACCAAAATTTGTCCCAAATTTCTGCTGAAGGTGGAAATACCCCATATGTGGCTGTACAGTACTGATTAGCCACACGTTGAAACTCTGGAGGGATAGAGTTCTATTTGCCTCCTGGTGCACAGATTTTCCTAGAATAGTTTCTGGAGACCATATACAGAAGAGCAGATTTCCCCTTCAAGTGACCCCATTTTGAAAATTGTACCCCTTTGGGAATTTACCTACAGATGTAATGATGATTTTGACTTCATGAATATTTTCCAGAAACAAGCAACAGTGGATATTGCCAAGAGACAATTGCAAACTGCCATTGAAGTGACCAGTACATTGTAGTGACCAATACATTGTAGTGACCAGTACTTTATGCTCAGCTCATACTTCTGGAGACATGCACCCGTAAATTACCGTATATACTCACGTATAAGCTGAGATTTTCAGCCCATTTTTTAAGGCTGAAAGTCCCCCTCTCGACTTATACGCGAGTCATATACCAGGGCGTCGGCCGGGAGCGGGGCTGTCAGATCATACTTACCCCCCCGCCGGCACTTCTCTGCAGCACCCCTGTTTCTTCCACGATCTCAGGCTCCTTCATGCAGTGGTCACGTGGTACCGCTCATTAAAGTCATGAATAGCATATATTCATGACTTTAATGAGCGGTACCACGTGACCGCTGAAGGAATAACTGCGGGAGACCACGGGAGAAGCAGGGAGGCTGCAGAGATGCACCAGGAGGGGGTGAGTATATGCGATATTCACCTGTCCCCGGTCCACCGCTGCGCGCTGCTCTGACCTCCTCGTCCTCTGGCTGAGATGTTCAGACAGAGGGCGCGATTACATAGTTAGTGCGCGCCGCGCCCTCTGTATGAGCATTCACCGGAGGACCCGAAGACAGCGGCGCACAGCGGTGGACCGGGTACAGGTGAATATCTCAGGTGCCGGGGCCCTGAGCCAGCGGTGACACCAGCACCTGTCCCCCCATAGCATGCCAGTGTCCCCGCCTGCTCAGGACACCGGCACCTGGCCCCCAGCGACGAGAGGTGAGTATGTAATTTTTTTTTTTTTTGTTTGCAGCTGCAGCATATGGGGCCTATACTATAGGGCATAATCTACGGAGCATATGGGGCATAATCTATGGAGGATATGGGGCCTATACTATGGAGCATATTGGGCATAATCTACGGAGCATATGGGGCATAATCTGTGGAGCATATGGGGCATAATCTGTGGAGCATATGGGGCATATTCTGTGGAGCATATGGGGCATAATCTACGGAGCATATGGTGCATAATCTACGGAGCATATGGGGCATAGTCTATGGAGCATATGGGGCATAAAGTATGAAGCATATGGGGCATAATCTATGGAGCATATGGGGCATAATCTGTGGAGCATATGGGGCGTAATCTGTAAAGCATATGGGGCATAATCTACGGAGCATATGGGGCATAATTTACGGAGCATAATCTATGGAGCATTTTATGGGGGCATAATCTATGGAGCATTTTATGGGGCATAATCTATGGAAGATCTTATGGGGGCATAATCTATGGAGCACCATATGGGGGCATAATCTATGGAGCACCATATGGGGGCATAATCTGTGGAGCACCACCATATGGGGGCATAATCTGTGGAGCACCACCATATGGGGGCATATCTATGGAGCATCATATGGGGCATAATCTATGGAGCATCATATGGGGACATAATCTATGGAGCATCATATGGGGCATAAAATATATGGAGCATTTTATGGAGGCATAGCTTTTATGGAGCAGCATATGGGGCATATTATTCTATGGAGCATCTTATGGGGCCATTATTAACCTTTATGGAGCATCTTATGGGGCCCATCATGAACTGTATGGAGAATTTAATGGGGCTCCTGATTCAATATGGATATTCAAAAACATTTAACCTACTGATGTCTCAATTAAGTTTACTTTTATTGGTATCTATTTTTATTTTTGTAATTTACCAGTAGCTGCTGCATTTTCAACCCTAGGCTTATACGCGAGTCAATAAGTTTTCACATTTTTTTGTGGCAAAATTAGGGGGGTTGGCTTATACACGGGTCAGCTTATACATGAGTATATACGGTAGGTGGGCTCTCATCGCTACAGAAATGCCAAACATGTGGACGCTAAATGTGCTTCAGGTACACTGTGGGGGTCAGAAGAGAGAGAGGCATTTGGATTTGGGAGCACAGAATTCATTTGATTTCTTTTGGGGTGCGAGGAGCCATTTTGCTTTTCCAGAAACTTTGTACTACTAGTAACGTGGAAACCCCCAATATTTAAATTGACAGGTGACAGACCTGAGTGGGGACTTGCCTTTTCTGTGGATTGATTTGAAGCTTTTATTGGGAACATTTTACATAACTTTTGGGATCACATTTATCCGTCTCTCTACGCTGAGCACTTACTTTGGATTTTCAATATAATTCTCTGAGTGACATGATTCAGATGAAAACCCGAGGAATCCATTCACTATAATGAGGCAGCATTGTCTCTGTTCAGCAGTGTCTTTTTTTTTTTTTTTAGAGGTGCAGAAAACTGTGGCCGACGGCACTTTTATGCACTCCTCATAAAAAAACAGACACCACCGGATCACAGGTCAAATGGCATTCACAGTGCCTCCATCTGCCTCATTATAGGGAATCTTCCACCAGGGGTTCTCTCTGAATCCTTTATTTCAGAGATTTACACAGAATCCCCGATTCAAGCACAGGATCATAGAATCATAGAATGGTAGAGTTGGAAGGGACCTCCTGGGTCATCTGGTCCAACCACCTGCTCAAAGCAGGATTCTCTAAATCATCCCAGACAGATGTCTGTCCAGCCTCTGTTTGAAGACTTCCATTGAAGGAGAATCACCACCTCTCGTGCAGCCTGTTCCACTCATGATC
>JARQOD010000006.1:101955015-102027394 GCA_033576555.1 Oophaga sylvatica
TTTTTCCCCCTTCCTCCTGAACTTGTCATCCAATGTGAAAAACCAGCTCAAATTGCTCTTTCCCATACAAAATGGACTACAGGTGTCAGGTGAGACAGCCCATTATACTCTATGAAGAAGGAAAGGAGAAGTGAGGAGCAGGAAGTGGAAACATATAGAGGCAGACAGAGCTCTCTAACAAGTGTTTTATCTTACATCAGAACTTGATTCACATTCAGACAACTCAGCTCTGCTGTATAATATTTCCTATGCTGCTGCAGTTTGTCTATATACTAAAAAATGAATGAAGAGCAGGAATCCCTTTGTGTGTGTTGCATTGTACATAGTAGACATCACTGCAGCTTGTCTCCTCCCACAGGCTCCCAATGGATTGCAAATTAGAGAAAGAGCATACAAAGGCAAAAATTTGTAAAATGCAGGATACAAGTCATACAAAGTTCAGAAATAGTATTATTTTTCATGTACATACACAGACAGCAAGGTTACCCTATAAGTTTCCTTTCTTATGCAATACAGAGGCGAATCTAAGTAGAGGGGAAGGTGGGGCACCTGCCCAGGCACAGCCAGCAGGGCGCGCAGTCGGACCACCTAATGAGACAGCTGAATTTTGACTGTCCCCGGACTGTCAATCGGCAGTTCTCTGAGCCGGCATGTCAAGGTGACAGCCGGCTTAGAGAAGGTGCAGCACGCTGGCTCCCAGTAAACAATTGCACTCGCATCTTTCCGACGCGAGTATAATTGAAGCTTCGAGCGCCGGGTCAGGGTGTCGCCAGCAGCGTAATTAGGTCATGTGATCATGTTGCTGACATCACTCGCCGGCGTACAGAACAATGGTGGTAAGTGCTCCAGACTGTAGAGCTGTAGACACCAAAGATTAAGTGTAACTGAAGGAGATTTAGTGTGTGGTGTGGGGGAGATTTAATATATGGTGGATGGGAGATTTTGTGTGTGGGGGTGATTTAGTGTGAGGGAGAATTAGAGTATGGGTGATGGAGATTTAGTGTGGGGGAGATGTAATATGTGTGGTTGGGAAGATTTAGTGCATGTGAGAGATTTAGTGCCTGAGGGAGATCTATTGTGTGGGGATGATTTAGTTCATGTGGGAGATTTAGTGTGTGGAGTGTGGGAGAGTTAGTGTGTGTGGGAGATTTAGTGTGTGGGGGAAATCTAGTGTAACTGGGGCGAGGAAGATTAGTTTAAAGAGGAAGATTTGAGGACACAGTTTGTGGAGCAAGGAGATAGATGGGAAGCATGTATGAAGAAACAGTATGGGGAGATGAGTGCAGACACAGTATGGTGAGTGGGGAATGTATGTGGACACAGTATGAGAAGCTAGGGAAAGAATGTATTCCAACACAGTATGGGGAGCTAGGGTGATGGGATGTGTGAGAAAGCAGTATGGATAGTGAGGTTGGAAATGTATAAGGAGAGAGTATGGTTAGCAGGGGATGTGAGAAAAGACATTATGAGGTGGGAGAGGGAAACATGTCAGGAGACTATTGAGGAGAATAGTGTGAGGAAACAGTATGGGGGAGATAAGTGTGAGTGAGCACAGAATTAAGGCTGAGTAAAGCCCCCGTCTCACATAGCGATATCGCTAGCGAGATCGGTGCTGAGTCACTAGTTTTGTGATGCAGCAGCGAGCTCACCAGCGATATCGCTGTGTGTGACATTCAGCGACGATCAGCCCCCCTGCCGGGTATCGCTGATCGTCGCTGAAATGTCAGGACATTTTTTTGATCGCTGGTCTCCCGCTGACAGGCACGCATCGCTGCGTGTGACAGGCGGGAGACCAGCGATCCACTGGTAACCAAGGTACACAGCGGGTTTCCAGGCACGGGGCTGTGCCTAGAAACCCGCTGTGTACCTTGGATACCAGCTCCCTGACGCAGAGGAGCTGGTAACCAAGGTACACAGCGGGTTTCCAGGCACCGCGCAGTGCCTGGAAACCCGCTGTGTACCTTGGTTACCAGCTCCCTGCATCAGGGCGCTGGTATCCAAGGTACACTGCGGGTAATTAAGCGATGTTACCCGCAGTGTCGCTTGTACTGATCGCTGCCTGAGCTGCCTGTTTGGCAGCTCAGCAGCGATAATGTAGCGATACACCAGCGATCCTGATCGTTGTCGGGATCGCTGGTGTATCGCTATGTGAGACCCGGGCTTAATGTGAGGGGGATAGCATGGGGCGACAGTGTAAGGTCACAGCCAGGAGGCGGTAGTAAGCCAAGGAGGGGGGAGTGTGATGATGGGGCACAGTATAGAGACTGGGCCCTATAGGGGCACATAGTGTGAGAAGAAAGTGTGAAGAGGGAGCCCAGTATGGAGAGGACAGAGCAGTGTAAAGGGCATGTACCATAAGAAGAACAGTGTAGAGATCATTTTTTTGTGCAGGGAATATAGTGAGGGGCACTTATTTATTCAGGGGCTCAGTTTAGGACAGATTTTTATTCAGGAGCATTATTATGACACTGCTATTTTTAAGGTAATATGAAAGGAAAGTTCACAAATCAATTGGAGTATCACATATTTAGACTGAAATCAATAATACCACCAGAAACACATCATATCTGTGATGGTAGATTCACAAGGACCACTAGGAACATTAAAATATCATGTTTTTATTTAGAAATAGTTTAAATGAACACAAATAATACAAGTATATAATAAGGTGCCTCAAAATGTAGGGACCTTCTGACAATAGAACAATATAGGGCCAGTCCTAAACTATGAGCATTTAAACTATTTATAAATAAAAAAATTGCTATTGTAATAGTTTTAGTGGTTGCATAGTTACCATCATGGATGTGGTGTGAACAGTGTCTCTACAGGCTTGTTCACTTTGTGCAGGACTTTGTGTTTCTGTTTTTAGCCAATTGTTTTCTTGTTCCTACAAGAGCAGGGAGTTCTCCACCCCTCCCTTATGAGCCCTGCACATATAAGCTGTTCTATGCTGTGTCCACATTGGACATTACTTTTCTGAATCCTGCTCATACAGGTATTATACATATGACCAGGTTTTTAAATACATCAGATAGGGACTACATACATTAGTCAGGGACTGCTCTGATATGGGTATACCTTGACGATTTGGTAGAGCAGCTTAATATACATTTTTTGTAAAAAACATATTAACCAAATACCAAAATTGTTTTTCCATTTTTTTTATTGGCACTTGCCGTTTCCTGTTATATTCTTTTTGCAACAGAGTATTTTTGGTTTTGCTGTGTTTTTTTTTGTGTGATGAGTTGGTGGTGGCATCATTACAAATTTTAAGCGCATCGTGTCGGAAAGTACTGCATAAGACCGGAGAAGAGTCTGGACAATATGAATTAAAGAAAGAACGACTCCAATCAGAGACGTCATCTATCAGTTTTTTGTGATACTGACTAATTGTCATGATTTTTTATGTTAGGAGCATTAAAGGGGTTGTCCACGTTTGCGATGAGTCTGCAGTCATTCCTTGTGACTGCAGACTTCTGAGTTTTCACAGTACGCACTGCACGCTGTCAGGATTCTCTGATGATGGCAATTTGCATACATGCAGTCACTTGCTGACTAGACATGCATGGCCTCAATTAATGAAAATGAATTGAGCGAGGCCGAACACTTCTAGTTGGAATGTGGTCAGAAATATACAAATCTCATACTTGTGCTGACATGACTGTCCACTTTTGCCACCAGTAATGGATAATCCTAAAAGTGTGCAGTGCATGCGCTGTGAATATTGTGAGGCAGTGACCGGTGTCATATGTGAGGGTCACTATGTGTCCCCCCCCAGAATGCGCACAGAAGCGTATTGAGGCCGTGGGAGTGCATTGCAGTCACAGGCATAGTTGTGATTGCAATGCAAAATAAAAGTAAGTGTTGGTCTTGGGCAAGCTATTTGTCCTAGGCAGATTTAAGAAAACCTGCTCTGGGCTTTTATTGTTTAAACGGATTACAGGATGATAGTGGGGCAGTCCGTTTCCTTCCCGGCCGGGTTTTCCACGTGGCCTACTGCCACAGGTACCTTGTAAAACCTCTTGTAGTAGAGGGTTCAGTGTGTCAGTTTGGTTTTGCAAGCGAGCAGAGCAGAAGGTTCTGCATAGCTCCACCTCTGTGGGGCAAACTCCACCGCACCCAAAAGAACTACAAATATTGGCTGGTGACTACCTCATGCAGCCTTTATCTATCCCCCATTCCCTCATGATGACTGGACCATCATTGGAAATACGCACCTGTACTTTGTGCCACCTCCACCTGATTGTAGATTGTAAGTATTATCTTTAACTATGTTACTTATGACTGTTGTATACGAAACTCTGAACTCTAAAGAGCTGCGGAATATGTTGCCTCTATATAAATAGAGAAACTGAATTCTTGCCCCAGGTGCCAGAAAACCTCTGATGCAATATGTAAATTTTGTTTGTAGGCTTTCCTTTCAAGGTTCAAATTCTTTTGTTCCCTTCCCCATGACTATTTTCTAAGGGAAAGGTCACACATTGGTAAAAAGGTGGTGCATATTTAAGCCCCCGTCACATCACAGCAATCTCACTAGCGAGATTGCTGCTGAGTCACTAGTTTTGTGATGCAACAGCGATCTCCCCAGCGATATCCTGTGTGTGACATTCAGCGACGATCAGCCATCCTGCTGGGTATCGCTGAATGTCCTGGACATTTTTTTGATCGTTGGTCTCCTGCTGGCCAGCACGCGGCAGGCAGGAGACCAGCGATCAGCTGGTAACCAAGGTTCACATCGGGTTTCTGGGCGGCGCCTGGAAACCCGATGTGTACATTGGATACCAGCGCGCTGCTGCAGGGGAGCTGGTAACCAAGGTACACATCGGGTTATCAGGCGCCACGCAGCACTTGGAAACCCGATGTGTACCTTGGTTACCAGCTTCCTGCACCAGCGGGCTGGTATCCAACGTACACTGCGGGTAACTAAGCGACGTTACCCGCAGTGTTGCTGTCCTGATCGCTGCCTGAGCTGCCTGTTTGGCAGCTCAGCAGCGATCATGTAGCGACACACCAGCGATCCTGACAAGTGCATATCGTTGTCGGGATCGCTGGTGTGTCGCTATGTGTGACGGGGCCCTTACTGACCAAAAACTAGACCAGATAAAGAGATCAATTTATATGCAACAGCAATACTTGCATTGGATTAGCAAGTTGAGTCCACATTATGCTGCCACCATTGGACCAGACAGACATGGAGATTGTTTTTCAAATTAGCTTTAGCTAAAAGAATTTCAATTGTTAATTGCCGCATTCATCTGCATAATGGTAAAGTCAAGTATAGGTATGTGTGTGGCCACATGCAGACTATTGAATAGATTATAGGGAAATGGGTGTAAATTGATTACTTATTGTTAAAGGACACACACATTTTCTATAATCCATTTAGCAACCACATCATACCAGCACCTCGTCCTTGCGGTCAACTGCTATATGGGACCCTACCCTGAATCCACAGACCTTAACAGTGACACTGCTTTCATCTGCCATCAATCTGACAATCATGCCATTCTCCACGTTCGTGCAGTTTTGGCTACAGGATTGGTGGGCCTTGACTGTAACGTGTGAACGTAGATTAAGAGTAACTACTAACCAAATATTTTCTGCACCTACCCTAATTGAATTGGACAATTTTCCTATATAAATGAAGACTCTTGTGAGCACTAGTGGCAGTCTAAGGCCTCTTTCACACATCCGGCGGGCGCCTCGCGGCGCCCCCGGCATTTTCCCGCAGCGCCGCATCTGAAAATCTGATGCGCCGCATGCGGCTTTTTTCGCATTGACATGCATTAGCGCCGGATGGCGCCGCATGTCAATGCGTTGCATGCGGTTTTGTCCGGATGCGGCGCAAATGTACATTGCGGCGGCCGGACAAAACGCTGCATGTAACGTTTTTTTTTTTTGCCGGATGGTCTCTTATCTCTCCAAGCATCAGAAACCATCCGGCAAAAAACCGCATTTTGGGCGCCGGAAGTGTGAAAGCTTTTCACATGCGGCGCTGCGGCAAAATGCCGGGGGCGCCGCCAGGTGCCCGCCGGATGTGTGAAAGAGGCCTAATGTATCAGAAAATGTTTGATGGATGTATATTTTGAAGAGATGCATATACTTCATCTTATCCAAAAGTCTACACCTTGTGACTTTCATTCAATTTATTTTTAATTTCAATTCTTTATTCGTGCAATCTTTACATAGCCGATAAAGATTGCTTGTCTGTTTGAACTTGTCAAAAGTGTTGCATATCTGATATCCTCCAGCAACCAACCATATGCATTCACAAGTCACAGGAGAGGACTGGCACACAATGAATAATTCATGCATAGAAGCATGGCAGGGTCTTAAGTAAACAAACAGGGCAGAGTGACAATTACAGTGTTGTCTGGATAGGAAGAGGAAAGGAGGATTTTAGCCCATTTCCTTCCATTCTGTTCAAATTCCGAACAAAATAAGGCTGTTTTTAGTTCTAATAAGAATAAGACTCCTTAAGGAATGTAGCCTACGAATGGAAATGTCATTATGCAGCAAGTCTCCTTGTGAATAAGATATATGTTACATGGGTTGTGTGCTAATTCTTTGGTATTGTGATGGAATAGGATCTGACTAAGGTAATTTGTTGACTCCTGTATATTTAATTGAAATTCTGTGTGAAGGTGAATTGTGCTAATGAGAATGTAAATATAGAGAGGGCTTTCACTTGTCACTGTACTGAAGAGAGCTAAGTGACTTAGTTGAACAATGTGCTCTAGAGGATGACTTGACCAGCTATCCGTTCACCTCTCTGTGGAGTTATTGGTTTTAATTAATGGCAAGATCAACAAGCTCCTCAGTGGAGGTGATCGCTTTATGCGCTTCTGTATCGCTAATTAAAACTCTGTGCAGTTCTCTGGACAGATAAAATTATAATGTTCTTATTCTCACGGAAAAGTTTTAATCCCACGGTGGAATAATTTAGAAACCATATTCAAGCAACCAGCTTTATGGAGTTGTGGCCACCATTGTACTTTACAGCAGCTGGTTAATGTTACTTTATAGCAAACTGGATTTTTAGTATATGGCTTATGGGCCTCATTATTCCTTAGGCATGGTGAAGCATATTTGATTTTTTTTTAATCAGTAACTTCAATAGGTAACAGAAAAACAAGCAATATCACACCACTGTGGCCAGTGATTTTCTATCACTTGTCCATCACAGAATTTATATAGACTGGTGGCTGAGAGTCTGTCTCCTCATCTGGTCGTTGCAGGTCTCGGAACTCCTGCAAATTACCTGATTTGGTTAAGGGAAGCCTAATTTGCTGCATCTGCGTTTTTGTATTTCACGGCAGCCATCCTTGTAAATGGCATTCAGCTTGAGTGTACCAGAGCTACAGCATTTCTTGAAGAACGGCCCCCTGTTTTGGCTCATAGAAAGGGATTTCTTGAGGGTATCCCCTTTTTTAACTGCATAAGCCCTGAAAGGACATATGGGCAGGAATTGTCCTCTTGAGCTACCCCCTTTAACTTGTTCAAAGCTGCTTCTACTTTTCCTTGCTGTGAGTACAGTACAGTACTTTTGAGCTGATCACCAAAGTTATGTCTGACAGGTTTGTTATTTTTTTGGCTAAAAGTCAGTTTTCCGTTTAAGTGTAAAGCAAGACAACCTTGGACTAAAAACACGTTTACAAAAAGATAATAACAAATAGAGAAAGATCATTCTGTAAATTGCCATTTTGGTCTATAACTAGTAGGAAAACAGCAGGAAAACTAAATTTGCCATGTAATAGCAGACCTAAAAAACGAAGAAAAAAAAGATAAGCACAATGTAGAATCTGTGTCCTGACGAAACAATAGACCTTGCTGAAAGCCTCCGTAGCCTTGACTTCATAAAACTTGACTGTGGCTCGAGATGAATTCTTGTAATAGCTATAAGACAATAGAGACCGCAGCAGAAAACTGAAGCAAATGATTTAGATGGCTAGGCATAACTTTATACAGGGGGGAAGATTTATTCATGTTGGTGCTTACCAAATCCTCCTTGAATTATATGGTATATATTTCTAGTCGTTTTTCATTATTTTCTATGACCTGGTCTCTATTTTTAAAATTATATCGATCAATTATGTAAAGTTGTCTGTCTTGGCCCGCTATGAGTCTTCATTCATGTCCAAAACCCATCCCAACAACCTAGGCACACCTCACGTGGCCCAGCTTTAGGTCTGTACTCTCTTCAGTTAGAGCTGCCAGTCTTATCTTCTACTGAACATAACAAATACACTACTGCAATTCCATCCAAGGACAACTTGGTATTTTGACCAGAGCTGTAGAGTAGGTAAGCCAAACCACCAACTCCGACTCTTTAATTTCCCTGACTCCGACTCCACAGCACTGAATCACTACTCAGCATGTACATAAAGTGCAGCACAGATTCATCTGAACTAAAAACCTAGATCCTTAGATCAGGAACAGAACAGGCATTTATATGGCATTTCATAACTTTCCCAAATTCTTATGAAAACATTTACTGCACATACTGCACTGAACTCAATTTACTATATATTTTAGGAGCCGGAGTCAGTCCATTTTATACCGACTCCAACTCAGACTGCAACTCAACGACTCAGACTCCACACCCCTGATTTTGACTCCTTCCCACCTCCGTAGGGCATGAAAATGGTATATACCTTAGACAAGCTAGGGATATAACCCTCACCGACTTTCATCTGAATTTGGTACTGGTACTGGTCTTTATTTACATTCCATGCAGTACAGGACTGAGACTGAAATACAGCCCTAACATTTGAAATCACGAAGGCCCATGCTGTCCCCTTCTCTCCCCACATGGGGTTCTCTATTAGCAATATTATGCTGCCTGGTGCAAACAAAATGTATTCATTTTCTACATTTTCATTTTCTGGGTTGGCCGCCCAGACGCACGGCCTCTACACTGCAATACACTGTAATCCTCTTCTTTCTCATCTTCTTTCTCATCTCCCGGGAGCCATGCATGCATACTTTCTTTATCATTTTCTCTTGCGTGTCTATAATCTGTCTCCCTTTGACACATGCGCTGTGTAGCTTTTTGGGCAGAGACGTCTGCCAGCACTAGGCACACATATATCCGGATCATGTCTGGTCCCAGCCCACGTATCACACCGGTAAGAAATTTAATCATTGCTCTCCCTATATAGACTTGTACACGTGCACTTGAGCCACATTCTCCTGATGAAGTCATGCTAGACATGGCGATATGCGTGGTATAGGCTCCCAGACCTACCAGATAGCCCTTCTGCTGACCTGCTTATATTGTTGCGGTACTTAGGCATATCCTCCTATGGTACCATGTACCCTTTTACACAGGTATACCTCTGGCTGTGGCCAACAACACTTGTTTGCACAGCCTTAAGCATTGAGTCTGGCTTTTGTTTCATCTTGTATAAGCCTTTTGAGTATACCTTTTCTTTCCTTGAGGTACCATTATTTGCTCTATTGACCGCCTTTTTTGATTATTAGGACAGCCGTTGATTCTTAGGCTATTCTGTTCATACTATCAGGTTTTCAGTTTTCCTATATCAGTGGTCTATATCTACTTTGTTATTGACTATTCAGTCCTTATTAGGGTGCTTATATAATGTACTCTTATTTTTGATACGTACCCATTGTATGAGATTATTATTCCCATAACATATTCCGTGCATTTATTGGGTACTCAGGTCTGGGATCCCACGGTCTTTGTATTTTTAATTGTTTTTATATGTATCTTGCTTGGTGTGCTAGTGTCTAATAAAATTGATATTACATTTTTATATTGAAGTGTGCACATCTTGTTAGGGAGCTTTTTCTCTTCCCTTTCTATTACATGAAGTTTATTAACCCTTCAGGCACTTCACATGAATTTTTGAAATGTGTAAGGAAAAAAATTAACATTTAGGTTTGTTTTTTTTTACAAAAATTTTATTTTAGACTACAAATTTATTTTTACAAGGGTAAGAGGAAAAATGGACCCCAAAATCTGTTATGCAATTTCTCATGAGCATGCCGATACTTCTTATGTAGGGGAAAACAACTGTTTGGGCACATGGAAAGGCTTAAAAAGGGAAGGAGTGCCATTTGACTTTTTGAAAGCAAAATTTGCTGGAATAATTAGTGGATGCCATGTCACGTTTGGAGAGCCCCTGATGTGTCTAAACAGTGGAAACCCCCCACAAGTGACACTATTTTGGAAAGTAGGCCCCTCAGGGAACTTATCTAGATGTGTGATGAGCACCTTGAACCCCCAGGTGCATTCCCACATTTTTTTCCACAAAAAATTTTTTAGTCCCAAATTTTTTATTTTTACAAGGTAACAGAAGAAAATGGAGCACAAAATTTGTTGTGCAATTTCTCCTGAGTATGCAGATACCCCATATGTGGGGGTAAACTACTGTTTTAGTAGTTCAAGGTTCAGAAAAGGAGTGAGGTTTTGGAATGCAAACTTTGAGAGGAATGGTCT
This sequence comes from Oophaga sylvatica, assembly GCA_033576555.1. NCBI lineage: Eukaryota > Metazoa > Chordata > Amphibia > Anura > Dendrobatidae > Oophaga > Oophaga sylvatica. The sequence goes on from JARQOD010000006.1 coordinate 101,965,478, forward strand.
GCCGGTGTCATGTCATGTTTGGAGAGCCCCTGATGTACCTAAACAGTGGAAAACCCCAACAAGTGACCCCATTTTGGAAAATAGACCCTCAAGGAATCTATCTAGATGTATCATGAGCACCTTGAACCCACAGGTGCTTCACAGAGTTTTGCAACGTTGATCTGTGGAAATTAAAAAATATTTTTCACTCAAAAATGTTTTTAGCCCCACTTTTTTCATTTTTACAAGGATAGCAGAAGAAAATGGACCCAACAATTTGTTGTGCAATTTCTCCTGAGTACCTCATATGTGGTCGAAACTACTTTTGAGGCACCGTGCACAGCTCAGAAGGGAAGAATGCCATATTGGAGTTCAGACTTTGCTGGACTGGTTTGAGGGTGCCATGTTACATTGGCAGAGCCCCAGAGGTGTCAGAACAGCAGAACCCCCAAAAGAGACCCCATTTTACAAACCATACCTCTCAAAGAATTTATTTAGGGGTGCAGTGATCATATTGACACCACAGATAGGTCACAGAATTTTATACCATTGGGCTGTGAAGAAAAAAATAATCAAATTTTTACCACCAAAATTTTGTTTTAGCCCCAGATTTTACATTTTCACTCTGGGAAGAGTAAAAATTGTACCAAAATTTGTCCCACAATTTCTGCTGAAGGTGGAAATACCCCAATGTGGCTGTACAGTACTGATTAGCCACACGTTGAAACTCTGGAGGGATAGAGTTCTATTTGCCTCCTGGTGCACAGATTTTCCTAGAATAGTTTCTGGAGACCATATACAGAAGAGCAGATTTCCCCTTCAAGTGACCCCATTTTGAAAATTGTACCCCTTTGGGAATTTACCTACAGATGTAATGATGATTTTGACTTCATGAATATTTTCCAGAAACAAGCAACAGTGGATATTGCCAAGAGACAATTGCAAACTGCCATTGAAGTGACCAGTACATTGTAGTGACCAATACATTGTAGTGACCAGTACTTTATGCTCAGCTCATACTTCTGGAGACATGCACCCGTAAATTACCGTATATACTCACGTATAAGCTGAGATTTTCAGCCCATTTTTTAAGGCTGAAAGTCCCCCTCTCGACTTATACGCGAGTCATATACCAGGGCGTCGGCCGGGGAGCGGGGCTGTCAGATCATACTTACCCCCCCGCCGGCACTTCTCTGCAGCACCCCTGTTTCTTCCACGATCTCAGGCTCCTTCATGCAGTGGTCACGTGGTACCGCTCATTAAAGTCATGAATATGCATATATTCATGACTTTAATGAGCGGTACCACGTGACCGCTGAAGGAATAACTGCGGGAGACCACGGGAGAAGCAGGGAGGCTGCAGAGATGCACCAGGAGGGGGTGAGTATATGCGATATTCACCTGTCCCCGGTCCACCGCTGCGCGCTGCTCTGACCTCCTCGTCCTCTGGCTGAGATGTTCAGACAGAGGGCGCGATTACATAGTTAGTGCGCGCCGCGCCCTCTGTATGAGCATTCACCGGAGGACCCGGAAGACAGCGGCGCACAGCGGTGGACCGGGTACAGGTGAATATCTCAGGTGCCGGGGCCCTGAGCCAGCGGTGACACCAGCACCTGTCCCCCCATAGCATGCCAGTGTCCCCGCCTGCTCAGGACACCGGCACCTGGCCCCCAGCGACGAGAGGTGAGTATGTAATTTTTTTTTTTTTTTGTTTGCAGCTGCAGCATATGGGGCCTATACTATAGGGCATAATCTACGGAGCATATGGGGCATAATCTATGGAGGATATGGGGCCTATACTATGGAGCATATTGGGCATAATCTACGGAGCATATGGGGCATAATCTGTGGAGCATATGGGGCATAATCTGTGGAGCATATGGGGCATATTCTGTGGAGCATATGGGGCATAATCTACGGAGCATATGGTGCATAATCTACGGAGCATATGGGGCATATCTATGGAGCATATGGGGCATAAAGTATGAAGCATATGGGGCATAATCTATGGAGCATATGGGGCATAATCTGTGGAGCATATGGGGCGTAATCTGTAAAGCATATGGGGCATAATCTACGGAGCATATGGGGCATAATTTACGGAGCATAATCTATGGAGCATTTTATGGGGGCATAATCTATGGAGCATTTTATGGGGGCATAATCTATGGAAGATCTTATGGGGGCATAATCTATGGAGCACCATATGGGGCATAATCTATGGAGCACCATATGGGGGCATAATCTGTGGAGCACCACCATATGGGGGCATAATCTGTGGAGCACCACCATATGGGGCATAGTCTATGGAGCATCATATGGGGCATAATCTATGGAGCATCATATGGGGACATAATCTATGGAGCATCATATGGGGCATAAAATATATGGAGCATTTTATGGAGGCATAGCTTTTATGGAGCAGCATATGGGGCATATTATTCTATGGAGCATCTTATGGGGCCATTATTAACCTTTATGGAGCATCTTATGGGGCCCATCATGAACTGTATGGAGAATTATATGGGGCTCCTGATTCAATATGGATATTCAAAAACATTTAACCTACTGATGTCTCAATTAAGTTTACTTTTATTGGTATCTATTTTTATTTTTGTAATTTACCAGTAGCTGCTGCATTTTCAACCCTAGGCTTATACGCGAGTCAATAAGTTTTCACATTTTTTTGTGGCAAAATTAGGGGGGTTGGCTTATACACGGGTCAGCTTATACATGAGTATATACGGTAGGTGGGCTCTCATCGCTACAGAAATGCCAAACATGTGGACGCTAAATGTGCTTCAGGTACACTGTGGGGGTCAGAAAGAGAGAGGCATTTGGATTTGGGAGCACAGAATTCATTTGATTTCTTTTGGGGTGCGAGGAGCCATTTTGCTTTTCCAGAAACTTTGTACTACTAGTAACGTGGAAACCCCCAATATTTAAATTGACAGGTGACAGACCTGAGTGGGGACTTGCCTTTTCTGTGGATTGATTTGAAGCTTTTATTGGGAACATTTTACATAACTTTTGGGATCACATTTATCCGTCTCTCTACGCTGAGCACTTACTTTGGATTTTCAATATAATTCTCTGAGTGACATGATTCAGATGAAAACCCGAGGAATCCATTCACTATAATGAGGCAGCATTGTCTCTGTTCAGCAGTGTCTTTTTTTTTTTTTTTAGAGGTGCAGAAAACTGTGGCCGACGGCACTTTTATGCACTCCTCATAAAAAAACAGACACCACCGGATCACAGGTCAAATGGCATTCACAGTGCCTCCATCTGCCTCATTATAGGGAATCTTCCACCAGGGTTCTCTCTGAATCCTTTATTTCAGAGATTTACACAGAATCCCCGATTCAAGCACAGGATCATAGAATCATAGAATGGTAGAGTTGGAAGGGACCTCCTGGGTCATCTGGTCCAACCACCTGCTCAAAGCAGGATTCTCTAAATCATCCAGACAGATGTCTGTCCAGCCTCTGTTTGAAGACTTCCATTGAAGGAGAACTCACCACCTCTCGTGGCAGCCTGTTCCACTCATTGATCACCCTAACTGTCAAAAAGTTTTTTCTAATATCTAATCTGTGTCTCCTCCCATTCAGTTTCATCCCATTGCTTCTAGTCTTTCCTTGTGCAAATGAGAATAAAGATGATCCTTCTACAATGTGACAGCCCTTGAGATATTTGTAGACAGCTATTAAGTCTCCTCTCAGTCTTCTTTTTTGCAAGCTAAACATTCCCAAATCCTGTAACCGTTCCTCATAGGACATTGTTTGCAGACCGGTCACCATTCTGGTGGCTCTTCTCTGAACTTGCTCCAGTTTGTTGAAGTCTTTTTTAAAATGTGGTGCCCAAAACTGGACACAGTATTCCAGATGAGGTCTGACCAAAGAGGAGTAGAGGGCAATAATGACCTCACGTGATCTAGACTGTATGCTTTTGTTGATACATCCTAGAATTGTATTTGCATTTTTTGCTGCTGCATCACACTGTTGACTCATGTTCAGTCTGTGTTCAATTAGTATACCCAAGTCTTTTTCACATGTGCTGTTACTTAGCCCTATTCCTCCCATTTTGTATATGCTTTTTTCAATTTTATTGCCCAGATGTAGTACTTTGCATTTTTCCCTGTTAAAAACCATTCTGTTAGTTGCTGCCCACTGCTCCAGTTTATTTATATCTTTTTGAATCCTCTCTTTCTCTTTAGTATTAACTACCCCTCCTAGCTTTGTATCATCAGCAAATTTGATTAGTTTACCCTCAATTCCTTCATCTAAATCATTGATAAAGATGTTGAACAATACAGGGCCCAAAACAGAGCCTTGTGGTACCCCACTTGAGACATTCTTCCAACTGGATGTGCAGCCATTTACGACTACTCTTTGGGACCGATCACTAAGCCAGTTATGAATCCACCTAACAGTTGCCTTGTCCGTTCCATACTTAGTCATTTTTTCAATAAGGATTGTGTGAGATACTTTGTCAAATGGTTTGCTGAAGTCAAGATATACTATTTCTACAGCATTTCCCTGATCCACCAGTCAGTGATTCTGTCATAGAAGGAAATTAAGTTAGTCTGACATGACTTATTAGTTACAAACCCATGCTGACTCTGTTTAATCACTTCATTCTTATCCAGGTACTTACATACATGTTCTTTAATAATTTGTTCAAAGATCTTTCCTGGTATAGAAGTCAGACTCACTGGCCTGTAGTTCCCTGGGCCCACCTTCTTCCCCTTTTTGAAGATAGGAACAACATTTGCTCTTCTCCAGTCTTCTGGGACTTCTCCTGTTCTCCAAGAATTTTCAAAGATTATGGACAGTGGTTCAAGAATTTCTTCTGCTATCTTCTTCAGTACTCTGGGTGTAATTCATCTGGACCTGGAGACTTGAATTCATTTAGGTTAGCTAAGTGTTTCCTCACTGTCTTTCTGTTTATATAGGAAAGATGTGTATCTTCGTACCGTGTTAGTCAGTAGATAGAAAAATATTTAGACTTGAGAGTCCTCAGTGGTTGATACCTTTTAATGGCTAACTGAAAAGATGGTAACAAATTGCAAGCTTTCGAGACTACTCAGGTCTCTTCATCAGGCTAGACTAATACAAAATCTGAAGAATCACATATTTATATACACAACAGGATACAGGAATAATGCAATAGGTAAGACAAGTGACGTGAAGCAGAACTGTCATTATGGCAGAGGGATGAACATAAATATTGGAACAGTTCATAGATATGGAGTGAAAGTTTTATTACCCTCTGATTGGGATCTGGTATTGTGTTGTGATGCCCCCAGAAGGTCAGAGAAGCAGATTCCTTAATTGATATAGAAAGACATAAATCCATGTGACACGTTCATTCCAGCACTAAGAGTGTCAAAGGTCATCATAAGTTTATATTCCCAAACCTTTCTATCTTTCTCAGATTTGAAGTTAGATTTTAATACAAGTAATTCCATATCTATCATACTATGACCGGGCATACAAAAGTGTTTTGCCACAGGTAAATCCATTCTTTTTTCTCTTATTCTCATCTCCACACAGTAAGAGAAAAAAGAATGGATTTACCTGTGGCAAAACACTTTTCTATGCCCGCATCACAACACAATACCAGACCCCAATCAGAGGGTAATAAAACTTTCACTCCTTATCTATGAACTGTTCCAATATTTATGTTCATCCCTCTGCCATAATGACAGTTCTGCTTCACGTCACTTGTCTTACCTATTGCATTATTCATGTGTCCTGTTGTGTATATAAATATGTGATTCTTCAGATTTTGTATTAGTCTAGCCTGATGAAGAGACCTGAGTAGTCTCGAAAGCTTGCAATTTGTTACCATCTTTTCAGTTAGCCATTAAAAGGTATCAACCACTGAGGACTCTCAAGTCTAAATATTTTTCTGTTTATAGATATCCTGGATTCTTCTGTTCCTTTAATAGGACAGTGAAGATCAGTTGATGTTACATTTCCTTTCTGAGAGAAAACAGATGCAAAATAGGAATTTAAAAGTTCAGCCTTCTCAACATCCTGTCTTACCATTTCATAATTTTCATCCTGTAAAAATCCTATAGCATCTTTGACTTTTCTTTTACTTTTGACGTATCCCCAAAATCCTTTTTTGTTGCTTTTGACGTCTCTTGCAAGCCTTAATTCATTGTCAGCTTTAGATAATCTGATTTGTGCCCTGCAGGTTCTGCAGACGGTATTATATTCTTCTTTAGATATGCCTCCCTCTTTCCATTTGATAAACATTTATTTCTTCCTTTTTAGCGTGTGTTTAAGTTCTGTGTTCATCCATCCTGGTTTCCTTAAATGCTTCCCATTCTTCCCTCTTTTCAGAATCTTTAACGATTATGCTTTGAGAATCTAATTTTTCAAGATTTCCCATCCTTCCTGGACATTTTTGTCCTTAAGGATATCCAGCCATTGGATCCCTCCAATTCTCTTTCTGAGTCCCTTAAAATCTGCCTTTCTGAAATCTTCACAGGTCTTCCTCCTCTTGTTATCCAAAATTCTAAAATAGCGTTGTCACTACCTCCTAGGGTCCCAGCCACTCTTACCTCCTCAACCATTTCCTCCCTGTTTATAAGGATTAGATCCAAGGTAGCAGATCCCCTTGTTTTCTCCCCTACCTTTTGGAAGATAAAGTTGTCAGCAAGAGAGGATAAGAATTTCATTGACCTGTTAGTTTTGCCTGAGAGAGATTCCCAACAAATGTCTGGATAGTTGAAATCTCCCATGACCACTATGTCATATTTTTTGGAGAACTTGGCCATTTGATGCATAAAGAGTTCATCCATATCTTCAGCTTGCATAGGTGGCCTGTAGTAAATGCCTACAATGGTGTCCTTTCCATTGTTCTGTCCTTGTATTCTTACCCAAACAGTTTCCACAGAACTCCCAGTCTCTGAAGTATCAATCTCTGTGCAGATATACAATTTTCTAACATACAATGCGACACCTCCTCCTCGTTTATCAAGTCTGTTTCTTGCAAATAAGTTGTATCCTTCTAGCCTTGTATTCCAATCATGTGTATCGTCCCACCAAGTTTCAGTGATTCCAATTACATCATACTTCTCCTGCGTTAGTAGTTCCAGTTCTCCTTGTTTGTTGCCCATGCTTTGTGCATTCATATAGAAACATTTTAGTTTGTGATTGGTTTCTCTTTCTTAAATATTTTTATTATGTAGATTTTTTTGTCTTTGTTCTTCCCCTTCACTTCTAGTAGCAGAATTCTCAATAGTATTTGTCAGGTGTATGGCTTTTGCTGGCGTTTTGCTTCCCTTCCCACATTGTTCTAGTTTAAAGCTCTCCTGATGAGTGTAGCAAGGCGACTTCCAAATACGTGTTTTCCAGTCTTCGTAAGGTGCACCCCATCTCTAGCAAGTAGTCCATCGTATAGGTAATTCACTCCGTGATCCAAAAATCCAAATCCTTGCTGACGGCATCCCTCGACATAGCCAGTTGTTCACCTGCAGAATCTTCTTCCACCTCCTTGTTCCATGGCCATCCACTGGAAGGATGGAAGAGAAGACCACCTGCGCTCCTAGTTCTTTCACTTTCTTACCTAAGTTTTCAAAGTCACTGCAGTTGGTTTCCAGGTCGTTTCTTGTGGTGTCATTTGTTCCCACATGTATTAGCAGGAATGGGTAGTCATCTGTAGGTCTGAAGACTCCTGATATCCTGTCAGACACATCTTTAATTTTTGCACCTGGAAGACAGCACATTTCTCTTGAGGTTAAATCCGGTCTGCAGATAGCGGCCTCTGTTCCTCTCAACAGGGAATCCCCCATGACAACAACTCTCCGTTTCTTCTTCACAACATTTTTCTTTCTCCATCCAGGAGGACTCTGAGGGCGTACAAGGTTGTTCTTTGTGGGCAAAGTTTTATCCTGATGTATTTCTTCATCATTCTCCTGTGTGAGAGCCTGGTACTGGTTCCTGAGCAGTATTGGTGCTGACTGCTTCCTGATCCTCCTGCTTCTCTGGGTCACATGCTTCCATTCCTCTGTTTCTTCAGGTGCACTTTGAATTTCTTCTCTTTCTGTAACATGAAGAGATAATTCTGCTCTGTCTAAGAACTTTTCACCTTCCTTAATGGTTTTCAATGTAGATAACCTCTCTTCCAGATTTTGCAAATTTTCCTCCAACAGGGACACAAGCTTGCATTTCTGGCATGTGAAATTTGGCTTTTCCACTGGTAAGTCTGTGAACATGTAGCAAGAAATGCAGCTCACCAAATGACTCCTGGCCTCTTCCATGTTCTTATTGTTCAAGAGATATTCAAGCGGTGAAATATATGCCAAAACTCGCTGCAACGGCCAAAATCCAGTGTTCCTTGAGCTCGCGGAGACTCTTCACTTATCCCAGAAGGCACTGGGAATATGCAAATTCTCTCCTCGGGACTCTTCCCCTGGTTTACTGATGTCCTCCTTTCAGCTGCAACGGCCAAAATCCAGTGTTCCTTGAGCTCGCGGAGACTCTTCACTTATCCCAGAAGGCACTGGGAATATGCAAATTCTCTCCTCGGGACTCTTCCCCTGGTTTACTGATGTCCTCCTTTCAGCTGCAACGGCCAAAATCCAGTGTGAGCGGTGTTCGAAGCGAACTGTTCGCCAATCTCAAATTCAAGCTGTTTTGGGTGGTGTTCGAGTCGTTCGACGAACCCAAATGATTTGGAAAAAATCCGGCTGTTCGAGGTTATGTTCGATAACTGTTCGTGCACCTAAATCGTCACTGGATTTTTTCACAGTTATGCTGAGAATCACTGTTAATACACATTTTGAGTGTCCAGCGTGGCGGGGGGAGGGGCATGGCATGGATCTCTGCAGAGATAATGAAGATCTCCATTTTTTTTTCTCTTTCCCGCATTTCCAGTGGGCGGTGCGGTCTGTCAGCCTATCAGCAACGCACACACTGAGCGAGGTGCTTTTTTTTCACACAAGCAAGGGCATGTGTCATTGGCTGTTATGTCACATGTCCTTGCCCTATAAGACCCAGCCATTTCCCCCCCGCCACCATTTTCTCAGTGCTGCAGCTCAGTGTTAGACGGCACTGCTGCTGTTAGCGCTATATTGTATGTGCATTGTGCAACTGCGACTTGCAAGCGAAATCGCTGAGAAATAGAGAGTAAGGTTTAGGGAGTAGGGACTAGTTCGTAATTGCAGCCCTTTTGATGGATACGTTACATCAGTTCCTAGCAGTTTTAGCAGGCAGGTCTGTGCTCACTCTTAACCCCTTCCCGACCTTTGACACAGCGTATGCGTCATGAAAGTCGGTGCCAATCCGACCTATGACGCATACCCTGTGTCATGAAAGGATCGCGTTCCTGCGGGCCCGGGAGACCGGGGTCACTCAAAGGTCACCCGACCCGCAGTTACAGGACCCTTTGTGCTTCACCACAGGGGGATTGGCTTAACCCCCCCGTGGCCACGATCGCTCTGATTGGCTGTTAAAAGTGAAACAGCCAATCAGAGCAATGTGTAATATTTCACCAATTTAATTGGTGAAATATTACAATCCAGCCATGGCCGATGCTGCAATAGCATCTGCCATGGCTGGACACCGAGCCCTGACCCCCCCCACACGTAGTCACGGCGGCGATCGGCCGCCACCACCATAAGATGGCGGTGATCGGTCACCGCCGTCACTATCTGCTCCCCATCTCCTTTGCTCCACTGTCCCCACCTTCCGATCACCCTCCCTAACCTTCCGACCCCCCTACTCACCTCTCCCGGTCCACCGATGTCCCTGGATCGGTCCCGGCGTCCGCCCGGGCCTCTTCATGGGCGCCGCCATCTTGGAAAATGGGCATGCCGGCGCCCCCCCAGGCAAAAGTATTTGATCACGTGCGCCAGTGTCAAATAATAATATTAAATGAACCTGTATAATGTAAGGATCAAATAAAAAAAATAAAATGTATTCCCCCGTTTTCTGCTGATCGCAGTGATCTGAAATAAAGGAGATTTTTTTTGATTTCCCGGCGGATTTTGGCTGTGATCCGCGCTGATTTTGCTGCGATCCGCGGCGGATATTGCTGCTGATCCGCGGCGATTTTGCGCGCTAGATTTTGCTGCGGATCCGCGGATTTGCGGATCGCGGGTTTGCTGTGATCCGCGGCGGATTTGCTGCTGATCCGCGGAGTTGCTGTGATCCGAAGATTTTGCTGCGGATCCGCGGCGGATTTTGCTGCTGATCCGCGCGGATTTTGCTGCTGATCCGCGGCGGACTTTGCTGCTGCTCCGCGCGATTTGCTGCGATCCGCGGCGATTTGCTGCGGATCCGCGGCGGATTTTGCTGCTGATCCGCGGCGGATTTTGCTGCTGATCCGCGGCGGATTTTGCGCGCTGGGATTTTGCTGCTGATCCGCGGCGGATTTTGCTGTGCGGATCCGCGGCGATATTGCTGCTGATCCGCGGCGGATATTGCTGCTGATCCGCGGCGGATATTGCTGCTGATCCGCGGCGGATATTGCTGCTGATCCGCGGCGGATATTGCTGCGGATCCGCGGTGGATATTGCTGCGGATCCGCGGCGGATTTTGCTGCGGATCCGCGGCGGATTTTGCTGCTGATCCGCGGCTGATTTTGCGGCTGATTTTGCTGCGGATCCGCGGCGGATTTTGCTGCGGATCCGCGGCGGATTTTGCTGCTGATCCGCGGCGGATTTTGCTGGGGATCCTCGGCGGATTTTGCTGGGGATCCTCGCGACGTGCCGTCATTCAGTGACGGAGCCTCGGACACGGGCTGCAGCGTCTGGGCTCCGTCACCGCTAGCACAGATGAATCATCTGCTTATTCATCTGCGCTAGCGGGTATAGCATCTAAGTAAGAGAGAAAGGAACTACCGCAGTAATGCACACTACTCAGATAATGGAAAGTAGAAAAACAGTCAATTTATGTATACAAAGAGTAAAGTAAAACACAAGTAAAATCAGAGTGACTCTGGTCCCAAACGCCCGCCCCTAACCATGATCAAAGTATATAATGAATAATGTCTCAAAAATAACAAAAACATGAAAAATAACTGGAAAAACATATGATCATAAAATAAACATTGGAAATATGTAATGGTCCACCTATGATGAGAGAACCTGTATGGATAGCAGAAAAAATATTAATGATACAAAAAATATATCAAATAATTATAAGCAAGTCCAAATAAGGGGTAAAATAGTCCCCCACCTGTGAACTAAAAAGATGGCTCCAAATCAATAATTGTGAAGAGAAACAAAAGCCATGAAAAAATCACTAGCACATGATATAAACCAGAACAAACCTCATGATAAAGGCATGAGAGAGCAAACGGGCAGTCAGGACCAGAGACACCAAGGTCCCACGCGTTACGCCGCAGCCTGTGCGGCTTCCTCAGGGAAAGTTTACCCCTTATTTGGACTTGCTTATAATTATTTGATATATTTTTGTATCATTAATATTTTTCTGCTATCCATACAGGTTCTCTCATCATAGGTGACCATTACATATTTCCAAATGTTTATTTTATGATCATATGTTTTTCCAGTTATTTTTCATGTTTTTGTTATTTTTGAGACATTATTCATTATATACTTTGATCATGGTTAGGGCGGCGTTTGGGACCAGAGTCACTCTGATTTTACTTGTGTTTTACTTTACTCTTTGTATACCAATAAAATTGACTGTTTTTCTACTTTCCATTATCTGAGTAGTGTGCATTACTGCGGTAGTTCCTTTCTCTCTTACTTAGCTGTTGTTTTTTTCTACCGATCTGCACCTCCTTATTTAATTGTGTCAGCTCTGGGTGCGTCCCTGCCAATTAATCATCTTATTATGGTAGCGGGTATAGCATAACGCGTTCGCGTTATGCTATACCGTTACCAGCCGGTCAACACTACGTGTTGAACGGGCTGGTAAAACGCAATATGAACCCAGCCTTAGGGTTAGGGTTAGCATTAGGGTTAAGGTTAGAATTAGGGTTAGGGCTGGAATTTGGGTTAGGGTTGGAATTAGGGTTAGGGTTGGAATTAGGGTTAGGCTTGTGGTTAGGTTTATGGTTAGAGTTGGGATTAGGGTTAGGGGTGTGTTGGGGTTAGGGTTATGGTTAGGGTTTGTATTAGGGTTAGGTGTGTGTAGGGGTTAGGGTTGGGGTTAGGGGTGTGTTGGGGTTAGGGTTGGAGTTAGAATTGAGGGATTTCCACTATTTAGGCACATCAGGGGGTCTCCATACGCGACATGGCGCCACCATTGATTCCTGCAAATTTTGCGTTCAAAAAGTCAAACAGTGCTCCCTTTATTCCAAGCCCCGACGTATGCCCAAACAGTGGTTTATCCCCACATATGGGGTATCAGCGTACTCGGGAAAAATTGCACAACAACTTTGGGGGTTCTAATTTCTCCTGTTAACATTGGGAAAAAAAATTGGGGACTAAAAAATTATTTTTGTGGAAAAAAAATGATTTTATATTTTCACGGCTCTGGTTATAAACTTCTGTGAAGGACTTGGAGATTCAAAGTGCTTATCACACATCTATAGGAGTTCCTTAGGGGATCTAGTTTTCCAAAATGGGGTCACTTGTGGGGAGTTTCTACTGTTTAGGCACATCAGGGACTCTGCAAACGTAACATGACGCCCGAAGACCATTCCATCAAGTGGGCATTTCAAAATGTCACTACTTCCCATCCGAGCCCCGACGTGTGCCCATACAGTAGTTTTCTCCCACATATGGGATATCAGCATACTCAGGACAAATTGGACAACAACTTTTGGGGTCTAATTTCTCATGTTACCCTTGGGAAAATAAAAAAATTAGGGACTAAAAGATCCTGATTGTGGAAAAAATATGATTTTTTTTATTTTCATGCCCGGGCGTTATAAACTTCTGTGTAGCCCTTGGGGGTTCAAAGTGCTCACCACACATCTAGATAACTTCTTTGCGGGTCTAGTTTCCAAAATGGGGTCACTTGGGGGGTTTCTACTGTTTAGGCACATCATGGGCTCTGCAAACGTAACAAGATGCCCGCAGACCATTCCATCAAGTCGGCATTTGAAAGCGTCACTACATCCCTTCCGAGCCCTGACGTGTGCCCAAACAGTGGTTCTCCCCCACATATGGGGTACTAGCGTACTCAGGACAAACTGGACAACAACTTTTGGGGTCCAATTTCTCCTGTAACCATTGTGAAAATAAAAAATAGTGGGCTAAAAAATTCATTTTTTGAGAAAAAAAAATGATTTTTTATTTTCACGGCTCTGCGTTATAAACTTCTGTGAAGCACCTGGGGGTTCAAAGTGCTCACTATGCATCTAGATAAGTTCCTTAGGGCGTCTAGTTTCCAAAATGGGGTCACTTGTGGGGGAGCTCCAATGTTTAGGCACACAGGAACTCTCCAAATGCGACATGGCAACCGCTAAATATTCCAGCATATTTTCCATTCAAAAAGTCAAATGGCGCTCCTTCCCTTCTGAGCCCTGCCGTGCGCCCAAACAGTGGTTTATGACCACATATGAGGTATCTGTGTACTCAGGAGAAACTGCCCAACAAATTTTAGGATCCAATTTATCCTGTTGCCCATGTGAAAATGAAAAAAACAGGCTAAAAGAAAATTTTTGTGAAAAAAAAGTACTTTCTTTTTTTTTAAGGATCAATTTGTGAAGCACCTGGGGTTCAAAGTGCTCACTATGCATCTAGATAAGTTCCTTAGGGGGTCTAGTTTCCAAAATGGGGTCACTTGTGGGGGAGCTCCAATGTTTAGGCACACAGGGACTCTCCAAATGCGACATGGCAACCGCTAAATATTCCAGCATACTTTCCATTCAAAAAGTCAAATGGCGCTCCTTCCCTTCTGAGCCCTGCCGTGCGCCCAAACAGTGGTTTATGACCACATATGAGGTATCTGTGTACTCAGGAGAAATTGCCCAACAAATTTTAGGATCCAATTTATACTGTTGCCTTATACTGTTGCCCATGTGAAAATGAAAAAAACTGAGGCTAAAAGAAATTTTTTGTGAAAAAAAAGTACTTTCTTTTTTTTAAGGATCAATTTGTGAAGCACCTGGGGGTTCAAAGTGCTCACTATGCATCTAGATAAGTTCCTTAGGGGGTCTAGTTTCCAAAATGGGGTCACTTGTGGGGGAGCTCCAATGTTTAGGCGCACAGGGACTCTCCAAATGCGACATGGCAACCGCTAAGTATTCCAGCATATTTTCCATTCAAAAAGTCAAATGGCGCTCCTTCCCTTCTGAGCCCTGCCTTGCGCCCATACAGTTGTTTATGACCACATATGAGGTATCTGTGTACTCAGGAGAAATTGCCCAACAAATTTTAGGATCCAATTTATACTGTTGCCCATGTGAAAATGAAAAAAACTGAGGCTAAAAGAAATTTTTTGTGAAAAAAAAGTACTTTCTTTTTTTTAAGGATCAATTTGTGAAGCACCTTGGGGTTCAAAGTGCTCACTATGCATCTAGATAAGTTCCTTAGGGGGTCTAGTTTCCAAAATGGGGTCACTTGTGGGGAAGCTCCAATGTTTAGGCACACAGGGACTCTCCAAATGCGACATGGCAACCGCTAAATATTCCAGCATATTTTCCATTCAAAAAGTCAAATGGCGCTCCTTCCCTTCTGAGCCCTGCTGTGCGCCCATACAGTGGTTTATGACCACATATGAGGTATCTGTGTACTCAGGGAAATTGCCCAACAAATTTTAGGATCCAATTTATACTGTTGCCCATGTGAAAATGAAAAAAACTGAGGCTAAAAGAATTTTTTTGTGAAAAAAAAGTACTTTATTTTTTTTACAGATCAATTTGTGAAGCACCTGGGGTTCAAAGTGATCACTAAGCATCTAGATAAGTTCCTTAGGGGGTCTAGTTTCCAAAATGGGGTCACTTGTGGGGGAGCTCCAATGTTTAGGCACACAGGGACTCTCCAAATGCAACATGGCAACCGCTAAATATCCCAGCATATTTTCCATTCAAAAAGTCAAATGGTGCTCCTTCCCTTCTGAGCCCTGCCGTGCGCCCATACAGTGGTTTATGACCACATATGAGGTATCTGTGTACTCAGGAGAAATTGCTCAACAAGTTTTAGGATCCATTTTATCCTGTTGCCCATGTAAAAATGAAAAAATTGATGCTAAAAGAAAATTTTTGTTGGAAAAATTAAAATGTCCATTTTTTCCTTCCACGTTGCTTTAGTTCCTGTGAAGCACATGAAGGGTTAATAATCTTCTTGAATGTAGTTTTGAGTAGCTTGAGGGGTGCAGTTTTTATGAAGGTGTCACTTTTGGGTATTTTCTGCCATATAGACCCGTCAAAGTGACTTCAAATGTGAGGTGGTCCCTAAAAAAAATGGTTTTGTAAATTTTGCTGTAAAAATGAGAAATTGCTGGTCAACTTTTAACCCTTATAACTTCCTAACAAAAAAAAATGTTCCCAAAATTCTGCTGATGTAAAGTAGACATGTGGGAAATGTTATTTATTAACTATTTTGTGCCACATAACTCTCTGGTTTAACAGAATAAAAATTCAAAATTTAAAAATTACAAAATTTTCGCCAAATTTCCATTTTTTCACAAATAAACGCAAAAATTATCGACCTAAATTTACCACTAACATGAAGCCCAATATGTCACGAAAAAACAATCTCAGAATCGCTAGGATCCGTTGAAGTGTTCCTGAGTTATTACCTCATAAAGGGACACTGGTCAGAATTGCAAAAAATGGCAAGGTCTTTAAGGTCAAAATAGGCTGGGTCATGAAGGGGTTAAATAGACAGATAGGTCAACTTGGGACAGTGACTATTTGTAATTTCAGCCCTTTTCTGGGCTAGGTTACAGCAGTTGCTATCACTTTTTGTCAGCTACACCGGCGTTCAAATCACTCCTAATTATTTGCTGCATCTATCCTGTTCAATAATTGTGTGCATAGTAGCAGTGTGTGCTACTCATTCTATTAGGGCATCTATACAAAGCTCCACCAGCCTTAAAAAAAAAAAAAAATTATCTGCATGTTGCCTGGACAATAATTTTGGGCATAGTAGCAGTGTGTGCTACTCATTGTATTAGGCCATCTATACAAAGCTCCACCATCCTTCTAAAAAAAAGAATTTCCATCTGCATGTTGCCTGGGCAATAATTTTGGGCATAGTAGCAGTCTGTGGTACTCATTGTATTAGGCCATCTATACAAAGCTCCACCAGCCTTCTAAAAAAAAAGAATTTCTATCTGCATGTTGCTTGGACAATAATTTTGGGCATAGTAGCAGTCTGTGGTACTCATTGTATTAGGCCATCTATGCAAAGCTCCACCAGCCTTAAAAAAAATCAAAAAATTCTATCTGCATGTTGCCTGGACAATAATTTTGGGCATGGTAGCAGTCTGAGGTACTCATTGTATTAGGCCATCTATACAAAGCTCCACCAGCCTTCTAAAAAAAAAAAATTTCTATCTGCATGTTGCCTGGACAATAATTTTGGGCATAGTAGCAGTCTGTTGTACTCATTGTATTAGGCTATCTATACAAAGCTCCACCAGCCTTCTAAAAGAAAAAGAATTTCTATCTGCATGTTGCCTGGACAATAATTTTGGGCATAGTAGCAGTCTGTGGTACTCATTGTATTAGGCCATCTATACAAAGCTCCACCAGCCTTAAAAAAACAAAAAATTCTATCTGCATGTTGCCTGGACAATAATTTTGGGCATAGTAGCAGTGTGTGCTACTCATTGTATTAGGCCATCTACAACTCCGCAGTTGTCAATTAGGTAACCACCAAAATTGTGGCAAAAGGCCTGCTGCTGGTGGAAAGGGGAATAGTGTTGTGAAGGGAAAAAAATGTTGTGTCCGTGGGGTAGGTGTTAAAGCAACAGTAACATCTGCAGAAGAAAGACCATCTTCCAGCCAAACTAAGATGTCTACTTCTTTTAGTGGACAATGTGGTACGATCCCTTTCTTACGGGCACGCCCATCGCTACAAATTCCAGATGAGGCACAAAAAAATAAGGTGCTTCAACAGATATCAAGTGCTCCTTTAAGTCGGCTCTCCACCTCAACTTCAACAACACAAAAACTCCAGTCCTCAGAGGTGTCACCCCAATCGCACATGCTTCCTCACAGCTCCCAAGTCTCCAACTGCCTGTCTGAGTATGGGGTAGAACAGATGGTTGAGTCTGCAGAGCTGTTTACTCATACTATAGCCTGGGAATCAGAGGTCGTCTCCACAGCTTCTGTGAATCCAGATGAGGAAATGATCTGCACTGATGCCCAGAATGTTTATGAGTCTGATCCAGGACCAGATGAAGAAGGTTCTGAGCATAATGTAGACCTTCGTTCCCAAACTGTAACTCCTGTTGGTGGAGACAATGAGGAAGACGATGATGAGACTCAAATACCAGATGTGAGCGACAACTTGAGTTTTGTGTCAGGGCGGGAAGAGGTTGGCTCTGAGAACGACGGGGGTGAGAACACACAGGGTGATGATGACGAGGTTGTAGATCCCACTTACTGTCAACCCACAGTGAGACAGTCAATGAGGTCAGCAGAGGAGGTGGAGGAGGATTCGAGTGACGACGAGGTCAGGGTGCGCCTTCCTGGACAGAGACGTAGTACTGGAAGCACATCACCAACTGCATCCTCAACCACAACTCTGCCTCTGACCACAAGTCAAGGTGGCTCTTCAGGTCGCATGGGTTCTAAGCCTTGCATAGCCAGGGCATTTTTTTAACATCGATAAGGATGACCCAACTCGTGTTATCTGTAACATTTGTGACAAAAAGCTAAGTAGAGGCCAAAAAATCCATAGTTTGAATACTTCATGCATGAACCATCACATGGATATGAAGCATAAGTTGCAGTGGCAAGCTCACTGTGCTACAATGCGGCCTAGCGGGCCGGCCCAACCACCTTCTGCCCCATCTTGAGCATCCGCGACCGCGGCCTCTTCATCCTCTGTGACTGGGGGGACAGCAGTCAGACCTGTTTTGAGACTCAGACCTGCCACCTCTTTACCAGCAACAGCCAGTCTGATTAGCAGGTCATCAGTTCATTTGGAAGTGGAAACATCAGCTGGTGTTGAGCGCTCTCCGACATCGAGAGCACCACCTTTGGATCAAGGCAATCTAACTTTTGCGCCTGCATCTTCCTCACAGACCGTCAGTTGTCCGAGGACACCCTACTCAACCCCGTCTAGGCACAACAGCCAGCCCTCGGTCACTCAGATGTGGACAAGTAAAAGACCATTTCCTCCTAGCCATGAGAAAGCTAAGAGGTTGAATTTCACCATCTGTGAGCTCTTGTCTACAGAAATGCTGCCTTTCCGCCTTGTGGACACAGAGGATTTTTAAGCCCTTATGTCCATCGCAGTGCCCCAGTACCAAATGCCCAGTCGGCACTACTTCTCAAAGAAAGGTGTGCCTGCACTCCACCAGCATGTCGCACACAACATCACCGCTTCTTTGAGAAACTCAGTGTGTGACAGGGTGCATTTCACCACAGACACTTGGACGAGTAGGCATGGACAGGGGCGTTACATGTCGCTGACTGGGCACTGGGTAACTATGGTGACAGGACAAGGGGCTGCTGTCCAAGTGTTGCCGTCCCCACGAGTTGTGCGTCAATCCTCTTTAACTCGACGTTCCTCCAATGCTTCTGCCTCCTCAACCTCCTCTCGGTCCTCCACCTGCACCAAAAGCCTGTCTGGTCATGCCACGGGCTTTCTAACTGCGCAGAAGGGATCCTGCAGCACACCTCCTTGCTATGCTGGCAGAAGGGCTCAACGTAATCAGGCAGTTTTTACGTTGAAATGTCTGGGAAATGTGAGTCACACAGCTGAGGAGTTGTGCGGCCCTTCGTCGGGGCAATGTCACACACGTGCCTTGTATGGCTCACGTGTTGAACCTGGTTGTCCAGCAATTTTTAGCCCACTATCCCGGACTACATGGCCTTCTGCAGAGGGCACGGTCGCTGTGTGCTCGCTTCCGTCGTTCGCATCCCGCAGCTCAGCGACATACATCTCTACAGAAGTCGTTGGGCCTGCCACTTCACCGGCTAAAATGCGATGTGCCAACACGGTGGAATTCAACTCTGCACATGTTGCAGCTACTGTGGCAGCACCGACAAGCTCTGGTGCAATACGTTCTGAATTATAGCCTGGGCCAACGAGATCCAGAGGTGGGGCAAATCACGCTGGAGGAGTGGTCTCAGATCAGGGACCTATGCACTCTTCTGCACAGTTTTGAAATGGCCACGAAGATGTTTAGTGCTGACAATGCCATTATCAGCATGACTATTCCAGTGATTTACATGCTGGAGCAGATGTTAAACAGAATTCGGAGTCAGGTGGTGGAACAAGAGGAGGTGGAGGAAGTAGAGGAGGAGGAGTTGTATGCGAAAGGGCTAATATCTGCAAGGTCCAGACGGTCGGCAGCACCAAGGCGGCTGGCATGGGAGGGTGGGGGAGGGGGATTAACCAGGGCGCATGGTAGCAGCCAAACTAGTGAGGAAGGTGCAGGAGCCCAGGAAGAAGTGGATGACGAACTGGCGATGGGCATGGAAGACTCATCAGATGAGGGAGACCTTGATCATATTTCTGTTGTGCGAGGTTGGGTGTAGAGGGCAGAGGAAGGAAGCATGAGTCGTACCTCGCCACCAACACAACAGGGACTTGGTGCTCCTGGATGCGCAAGACACATGAGTGCCTTCTTGCTGCACTACCTGCAACATGACCCTCGAATTGTCAGAATTCGAAATAATCCTGACTACTGGGTAGCCACACTGTTAGATCCCGGTACAAAAGTAAATTTGCCGAAATAATTCCAGCCATAGAAAGAGATTCTCGCATGCAGGAGTATCAGCAGAGACTGTTGCAGAATCTTACATGTGCTTTTCCACAAAACACCAGTGGTGCACATAGTGAATCTCACAGTTCTAACTTGCCAACCGTGGGACTGTCGAGTGTTCAGCACTCAAACCGTAACAGAAACACAGTATCTGCTGGTGTTCACAGCAATTTTGCGGAATCCTTTCACCAGTTTTTTAGCCCATCCTTTGCAAGGCCACAGGAGACAAGAAGTAAGACACATAGTCAACGCCTAGTGACGATGGTACAGGAGTATCTCCAACTGAACATCGAAGCCATGACTGTGTCACTGGACCCTTTCTCTTTTTGGGCTTCCAATCTGGATAAATGGCCGGAGCTCGCCACTCACGCCTTGGAGATCTTGTCATGCCCCGCAGCCAGCGTTCTCTCTGAACGTGTGTTCAGCGCTGCTGGTGGTGTGCTGACAGATAAGCGCACTCGGCTGTCCACTGAGAATGTAGACAGACTCACGTTCATAAAGATGAAAAAATCATGGATCCGCGAACACTTTTCTACCCCTCACCTCACCAAACGTTTTAAGCTTTAAAATTGCTAATAATTTGTAGCTGCATCTAGGCCGGACAATAATTTTGGGCCTGTAGCAGTGTGTGGTACACATTCTAATAGGCCATCTATACTAAGCTCCACCAGCTTTCAAATTAATAATAATTTTTAGCTGCATCTTGCCTGTAGAATAATTTCGGACCTGTAGCAGTGTGTGGTACTCATTCTAATAGGCCATCTGTACTAAGCTCCACCAGCTTTCAAATTAATAATAATTTTTGTTCTCTCTGAACGTGTGTTCAGCGCTGCTGGTGGTGTGCGGCTGAGTCTGACAGATAAGCGCACGCGGCTGTCCACTGAGAATGTAGACAGACTCACGTTCATAAAGATGAACAAATCATGGATCCGCAAGGACTTTTCTACCCCTGTGTCATCCTGGGGAGAGTAAAAGCTTGAGGATTTGGTAAAATCACCTCACCAAACGTTTTAAGCAACTCTGGGGCAATTGATGCTACTTAAGTGGTGTCTGTGCCCCAAATTTTTGGAAAAAATGGAGACTCTTTTTGGAGTCCCTTGCTGTGTTTTACGTGACGTTGGCTTCGTCAATTACAGGTGGTTTGGGTCTTTCCCCACCCCCCTTTTAACCGTAAGAAACTACATACACTATGGCTTGGGGTAACACAGATGGTTGAGTGTGAAGACTAGAGCTGTTTACTCAAACTGTAGCCTGGGAATTAGAGGTCTGCTCCAAAGCTTGAGTGTCTGCTAGTCAGCGGAGTAGCCACCGGCTGTAGATATAATTACAAATTTTTAACTGCATCTAACCCAGACAATAATTTTGGGTCTAGTAGCAGTGTCTGCTAGTCAGCGGAGTAGCCACCAGCTGTAGATATAATTACAAATTTTAACTGCATCTAACCCAGACAATAATTTTGGCCAGTAGCAGTGTCTGCTAGTCAGCGAGTAGCCACCGGCTGTAGATATAATTACAAATTTTAACTGCACTAACCAACAATAGTTTTGGGCCTAGTAGCAGTGTCTGCTAGTCAGCGGAGTAGCCACCGGCTGTAGATATAATTAGAAATTTTTAACTGCATCTAACCCAGACAATAATTTTGGGCCTAGTAGCAGTGTCTGCTAGTCAGCGGAGTAGCCACCGGCTGTAGATATAATTAGAAATTTTTAACTGCATCTAACCCAGACAATAATTTTGGGTCTAGTAGCAGTGTCTGCTAGTCAATGGAGTAGCCACCGGCTGTAGATATAATTAGAAATTTTTAACTGCATCTAACCCAGACAATAATTTTGGGCCTAGTAGCAGTGTCTGCTAGTCAGCGGAGTAGCCACCGGCTGTAGATCTAATTACAAATTTTTAACTGCATCTAACCCAGACAATAATTTTGCAACCAAATTCAGATAGACGGTTTCAAAGGAGCGCCAGGCTGGCGATAAAGGCAGATTAAGGTTGTCCGCTGCAGCTCGGGCCGGGTACCTCAAGAGAGGATCAGACATAAGTGATGATAAAGCAATCCGGTCATAAGGAGCGCGAGGGACGCAATTCAGCTGATATTAAAAAGTCTTCATTTATTAATATCCACAACGCGTTTCAACGAAATAGCTCCGTCTTCCTCAGGTGGCAGTTATACATAGAATGGAGTAGGAAAGCTATATAAAGGTGGAGCAGCAAATGAAAATTAAAAGGCAATTAATCAGAACACCCACATGATTAAAAATGCAAATATGACTGCAAAAAAGAAAGAAAAAAAACACAGATAAATTGAATGAAACCAACCTAAAAACTACATAAAAACAATGTACACAAGGAAAAATAAATTAAAATAAATAAATAACAAAATGCATATATTACGTGACTTTTTCAATAGTGAGGTTTAACCCCCTCAGGGGCCAGTGTACCAGGTTTAAATATCCAGAAACTCTCCCTTCTTATTAGATTATTATACCGATCAAATTCAAATTCTTTTGGTGCACTAGGGAGAAATGTTTTGAGAGACTGTGTAGCATGAACCCATTTCGGATATTTTGACGGTGCTTGTTGAGCCTTGCATGCATCGTCTATATCGTCTGACCGATGTACTGCAACCCACAACCGCACTCAATTAAATAAATAATGTAGCACGATTGGCAATTGACATGACAGTTGATTTTAAAAATGGTGCCTGTGGTACGAGATTGAAATTCTTGCACCCCATTCATAATAGAGACGCAACATAAACACTTTGAGGTCCTACATGCAAAACAACCCGAATTAGAATTTATCCAGGTTGCAGATGAAGATAAGGACTTGAGAGTTGTGTTGCTGGGGCAACTAGATTTTGAAGAGTTCGTTTTTTCCGAAAAAACGACAATAATTTTGGGCCTAGTAGCAGTGTCTGCTAGTCAGCGGATTAACACCGCTGTTAAGCAAGCTACACCACCTGTACTTTGGCCACTTAATTTAAGGAAATGCTTCGGGGCCCCGGGAAAATCAGTGAAGAGCATTGGGGAGGCACCCCAAGGCACAGGGTCTGTGAGTGGTGGTAGGACGCCTTGCGGTGGACCGCCAAGCTCAATCCTTATAAAAGCTTTTTAACTGCAGCAGCTTTACTGGATGCTACTGGACCTGGCATTACCGCAGCTGCTGGCATGAGACTTGCCCTCCAATAGATCCTTGTAAAAGGATTTAAAGTGTACTCATTCAAATTAGAGAGACAATTTAAATAAAATGATTAGACCTGCCTCCACCGCAGGGGGGCTCGCTCGACCCACCAGCGGACAGGCACCAGTATTGGGAGAGGGTGGCTGTGGCCGTCAGGGTCCACCGCAGCTCTGGCACAAACCCGGCGACACGCAGGTCGCACGGGCAGGAACGGACTGGCCGTGTCGGCTTGGCACTTTTTTGGTTTTAGAAGGGCATGACATGCCTATATCTGTGTCTCCCCTCCTTTTACTCCTCCACCTCTTTTCTTTTCGCATGACTATATGTACTTGTCACTTTTCCATGTGTTAGTTGTGTCTTGTGAGCAATTTGTCAGCTTTTGGACACCTTTGAAGTGTTTTCTATGTGTTTTCTTTGTGTTTCCTTTGTGTTTCTATGTGTTATGGTTTGCCTGCCATTGGTTTTAACGGTGTTCGACAGTGTTCGTCGAACACACGGCTGTTCGGCGAACCGAACTCGAACACTACGGGGGTGGCTCATCACTACTCGCAGAGACTCTTCACTTATCCCAGAAGGCACTGGGAATATGCAAATTCTCTCCTCGGGACTCTTCCCCTGGTTTACTGATGTCCTCCTTTCAGCTGCAACGGCCAAAATCCAGTGTTCCTTGAGCTCGCGGAGACTCTTCACTTATCCCAGAAGGCACTGGGAATATGCAAATTCTCTCCTCGGGACTCTTTCCCTGGTTTACTGATGTCCTTCTTTCAGCTGCAACGGCCAAAATCCAGTGTTCCTTGAGCTCGCAGAGACTCTCCTCGGGACTCTTCCCCTGGTTAATGAGTGCGAGCAGAATGAACAAATCAAGAGCAGGCAGAGAATTGGTTTTATTTATTTTTTACATCGTTTCTTGTACGGTATAAGTAATTAGACGACTTTATTCTCCGGGTCAGTGCGATTACAGCGTTACCAGACTTATATCAGTTGTTTATGTTTGACAGCTGTCACACACTAAAATTTGCTTTTAAAAAAAAAAAGCAAACAAGTCTTTGCATTGCCATATTTTGAGAGTTATAATTTTTCCATATTTCTGCCAAAAGTGTCATGTGACAGCTTGTTTTTTGTGGGACGAGTTGACGTTTTTATTGGTACCATTTTCGGGCACATGACTTTTTTTATCTCTATCTGTTCCAATTTTTGGGAGGCAGATGGTACAAACACCAGCAATCCGGTAATTCGGGTCACCTTGGCCCCCGTGATGATGTCGTGGGGGTGCCGATGCAAGGGCAGAGGGGCTTTCTTCCATCTGCCTGCTCGCTAAATGCTGTGATTGTAGTGATCACAGCATTTAGGCGGTTAAAGTGCCGGGAGGGGTGCTTTCTTTGCTCCAGGCACTGAGTTCCTGGTGTCAGCTGTCTGAATCAACTTACACCCGCTGGCGATCACGCGCACACAGCCCCTGAGCACGCAAAATTTCTGAATACGTCTGAGGTCGTGAAGGGGTTAATGACCTTCAGTGCCTGTTTATTGTAACAGTGCCCCTGTGCAGAAGCGTACATAGAAATCACAGGGCCCCATTGCAAAAGGTATATCATGGCACATAGGCGCGGTAAAATATGGACAGATCTCTCAACTTTTAAAGTATCAGAGAGGGATATGTATTGTGGCACTTACACAGTTATTTTGCCCCTACTTAAACCCTTAGTATTCACACCCACTATGATGCCCATTCCATGACTGCCAAAGAGTATGATGTCCCCCACGGCTCCACATTCCTTATGATGTCCCCCACAAACCACCATACATTATGCTACCCCCAGCTTCCGACTCCCTGAATCTATTATATATTTATATTCACTTATACTCACATAATCCTGATTCCCATCCACCACATCCTTTGTCTCCCCTTCTATCTTGTCTTGCAGTGGGTCAGCATCGGGCGGCGCCATGAAGTTATGTTATTGTGTCACCTGATGTCCCTTGCGTAACACCCGCCTCCAGCAGGCCACAGCAGGCTGTGGAAGAAGCCTTTGCTCTGCTGGAATTGACGGAGTATCGTGCTCCAACACTGCCGTTAACAGTATCAGAAACCTGAAGATACCTATCCTTTTGACAGTACTGAAATCAATGTGGCCCATGGCCGGACCAGCCCATCTGGCATAAGCCAAATTTCCCCTACGGCCAGTCCAGCCCTGCCTTTATGACCCACTAGCACAGAGCGTACTATATGCCGATGGAATCATTTCCAAACTTTATGGTATATACATAGTCACAACCCAGAATAGTTAGCTTTTATGGTCTGAGTTCTTTTTATTTATTTATGTAATTGCCTTGTAATGTTATCATTTCCTGTTCTGTCCAGATGTTACTGTATTCCAGAATTCCAAGCGGGGGAAGTTGTAACGCCGCTGTGTTTGTACTCTGTTTACCTGTCGTTACTCTGCATATCTCTGTTTTAACTCTTCGCTCTTTTCCCTCTAATGAGCTGGAATGCTGTTGTCAGTTACCTGTATGGATGCTGCTCAGTTCCCAGCTCCGCTGCGTAGCCGTACATGCGTGAGTGTCTCCGCTGCGCTGCATGACCACCCACTTGTGCAGTCCCTGGCTACCTCTGTGGAAGCTACCCGTCGGTTGCAAGGTCCTCTGCAGTTGTGCATGACTTACCATGTGTGTTCAGGTTTGCAGCCGTTGCCAGGTGTCCTTGCTATGCTGATTTGTGTCTGGCTGTGCTAGGGTGCGCGGGCCACACCTCCCCTGCTTTTATGAGGAATGGGTGTGTACTAGAATTGCTGCTCCAGCCTATCGCTGTGAGGCAGCTCCTATATAAAGCTCCCCAGCCCTGTGGGGCGTTGCCAGAGCTTCGCATTAAGTTTCTGAGTCTTGCTATGTTTGTTTGGTGTTCAGCTCCTGTCCTGCCTGCCTGCAGTTCTAGGTGAGCTGATACCTGTCTTCCGCCTGCTCTAGGGGCAGAATACCCAGATCTGTTTCTGCTATCAGCTTTGGGACAGCTGATGTCTGAGTTCCTGGACTTATCCTGTTGATGCGTTGGTACCAAAGTCCTAGTCCTGATTTCTGCTGTGCTGTGTTCCTGAAGTCTTGATTCCTGCTGTGTTGTGTTCCTGAAGTCCTGATTCCTGCTGTGTTGTGTTCCTGAAGTTCTGATTCCTGCTGTGTTATGTTCCTGAAGTCCTTCTGTGTCCTGAACCCTGTGCCCAGTGACTGTGACTCTTTGCTAACTGGCTTTCTGTGATCTAACCTGGGTTCATCTTGGAAGTAGGAGTCCGGTGTGTCTGCTGAGTTTCTGCTACCCTGTGCTCAGCTTGTTATTCGGGGCAATCCCCGGCCGGCTCCAGTTCTACCCGGTGGGGCATGCACCAGACCGCTTGGGTTCCTTTTTAGGTCGTTGCCAGATGTCCGGAGCCCGATAACCGTGGCCTGTTGTTTGGAGCCTGATGTCCGGTGTCTGATGACCACTTCCAGATGTCCAGATCCTTTGCTTCCCTCGAGCTGCATCGTGCGATGTCCTGGCCGATATGCGCCTTGTCGGAGCTGATGTCCGCAGCCCGATGTCCTGAACCTGACTATCGTTGCCAGATGTTCGGAGTCCGATGCCAGTGTTCTGATGTTCTGTCTGAGATCCGAATCCTGATGTCCCGATGTCCTTCCTGATGTCCAGCTTGTGCCCTGATGTTCTGATGTCCAGTTTCTGTTCCGATAGCCAGTCCGTGTTCCGAAGTCCAGTCCGTGTTCAAATGTTCTGTCTGTGTCCAGATGTCTGTCCGTGTTCTGATGTCCAGCCTGTGTCCAGATGCCCAGTCCCTGATTCTGGTGGTCCAAGTGGTGCTCTTGAGCTGGTCCCGCTTGTGTTCCTGGATTGATTCCTCCTCCGTGGTTTCCGGGAGTTTCCAGCTCTGTTCCCTGGTGACAGTCCTGCCAGTGAGTCGTGGACCTGACCAGCCGATGCCCGGTGCTGTAGTGCCAACGTTCCTGGACCTGTGCTATCCGTGTCTTGCTTATGTTCTGATGTCCTGCCAGTTCCCTGGGGTCTTACCCGTGATGGCTCCTGCCATAGTCTGAGGGCTGCCTGAGGTCAGTGTCTGATGTTCTCCTGCTGTGCCAGTGCTGCGCCTGATGCCTGAGAGAGGCCATCCTAGTATACCCATGCCAGATAACCTTGGACTGCATCAACCTGTGATGACCCTAGCCATCATCTGAAGTCTGCTTGAGGTCGGTGTCTGATGTTCTCCTGCTGAGCCTATGCCACGCCCGAGGCCTGAGAGAGAGGCCATCCTAGTATGCCCGTGCCAGATAATCCTGTACTGCATCAACCCGTGATGACCTCTTGCATCGCCTGTCAACATGAGATGTGTTTCCTTCGTGATGTGCATAATCCGGAACCTGGTGTTTTGATGTAATTTGCTTTATTTAAGTAAACTTTATGTTTCTTCATACCTGAAGTTGTGCGGTGTCTTTTAATCCTGCATATGGCCATCTTGTCCACAAGCTCAGCTGCCACAGACCCCGGTCGCTACCCTTCCCTAGTCTGGGTAGGCCCGGTCCCGCTGTGGTCCAGTGGGTCCACATTCCACGATCACCTGGGACGCATACCCTGTCATCGTTATGGTTTGACGACATGGGAGCGTTGGCTGGGTAAGCCACGCTGCGTCCCCGATCGTAACAGAAGTTCACCGACCGCCATATTCGGACACCCAAGTGATGGGTGTCTCAATATGGAAACTGCTGCTGGTACCAACCTATTGCGCGGTACTACCAGCGGAACACCGTCGCACCAACACACACACACACACACACACACACACACACACACACACACACATACACACTCCTAAGCACACCACACACACACACTCTATACGCACCACACAAACACACACTCACGCAGCCTCTTGCGTGGTACCACCAGCGGAACACCGTCACACTGCGCCTGCGCAAATTCCACGCAGGCGCAGTGAATAATTCAGCTAATCCCAGTGGCAAAGAGAGAGTGGATAGGTGGGTGAGCACATGGGGGAGAGATTCTTAACACTGCAAATCCTGCCCCCATCATGACATTACCGCCCTCCCGATGCAATAGCATCGGGCCTCCATCTAGTGTTCACATATTTATTTTATCTGATCATAAAATGAAGTTTGTGAACTGTATACTGTATGTGAACTAAAGGTACTGTCACACTAAACGAGATCGCTAATGAGTCACCGATTTATGACGCAGTAGCGATCTCGTTAGCGACAAGCTGTGTGTGACATGTAGCAGCGATGTGACCCCTGCTGAGATGTCGTTGATTGCTTGTGAACGTTCTGAGCCGTTTTTTGGTCATTGGTGTCCCGCTGATGAGCCTGAATCGCTGAGTGTGACACCCTTTATGAACGACTTTACCAGCGTTGCAGGTGGTACTAGGTTTTCCCAACGACCGCAGAGGTCGTTATACAGATCACTGATGAGTTGTGTTTGGAATCTAACTAGCGAACACATAGCGATCGCACCAGCTATCTCGCCAGGTCGTGTCGTTGTCGTGATCGCTGGTGCGATCTCTAAGTGTGACAGTGCCTTTAGTCACCTTGGCTTTTTCTACCTTTGGTGCATTTTTGAGTATGTTTATATTGTTACTGTTTTATCAGTTTGTGTATGTTGGTGTTTTATCCCAATGAATGGACCTGTTCAGACCCATAACAAACAGATTTCATATGCACCTTCATTTAAAAAAAATGTCATCAAGCAAATTTTTGAATATACAACCGAATTATTTTCTGGACACAGCTCCATAACCCATGTATCTCAATCTTTGCATCTAACATAGATTGCTAAACACAATACAAAAATATATTGCCATTTTTCTATTTTACTTCTATTGAGGTGCCGATTGTATAAAAGTGACAGCAGTTAGTGTGGTCATATTGGCTGTTACTTATCTTCCCAGTAACTGATGGTAAACCTGTCACAATGTTATTGATTAAACAGTTTGTCACCAGTTTCTAAGAAGCTAATTGCTATTGTGCCGACCTGTTTTACCAATATAAGGCAATTTTTTTACTCTTAGATGGAAATACTGTTTAATGAAAGTGTCTGTACAGTATAATGCACACAAAGCCAGCTTATTATAGGAGAATGCTCTAGATTAAGAAATATAAAAATAAAAACTAGTAATATTTAAATGCTTGTTGTAATTCTTTAAGTCTTCGGTTGCATAAAAACGTCTTCCTTTGTGAGACTTCGACCCTTTGTGGAAGCAACAAAAAGGCCTCATAGTTACATTGAAATAAGCCAAATTCTCCCCATTCAGCAAATATTATATTGAGTAATGGCATTAATCCTTTAGAAGGTAAACCGATAACCTTGCAAGGCAGCTGAAGATTAATACTTGAATTTATTTGATTAATTATATTAATTCTATGAATCAACCAACCTTATCATATAGTTTTAACATTTTAGTCAATGGCAAATAATTTTTCTTGCAATAAAGGTGTGAAATAACTTTTATGAGCAATAAATATTATTGGTTTATGGTGTTATCAGTTTGGTTAATTTAGATTATTCACCTTTAGTTATAAATCCTAAGAACTGAATCTTCACTTGGCATTTTCCTTACACTAGTAATAACCTAAAACTCACAAAACGTCTGTCTCTTAATTTACCATCGCCTGTTAATCATTGGATGTGAATGGCTTCCACTAAGGATAGGTTAACACCACAGTATAAATCGTGCAGTTTCATCCAGTCTACGTTTTTTTTTCACATGAAGATTCAGTCAGTGAAGAAACTTTGTTCATCAGCACTACCTTAATAAATAACAGTCAGCGAGTGATCGTTTTTTTTAATGGATAGTACTCGGACCGTAAATACGGTCATGTCCACGAGCCATAAGGTAGATGAATTTTACAGATCGTGAATGTGGCTTTTTCCATTTGCCTTCTATGGACACACAAATTCACACAGAGCAGATTTTTTTGAAGAAAATTCTACTGAATAGGATATGCAGAAATCTTTGTAGTTGCCACCACAAACAACCCCATTCTGATGTATGGAGCGGATTTCCAGCCTTAGAAATATTTACATGAAATTTGCCTTGTGTAACTACACCCTTACAGCACATTCACATCTAGTTGAATTGCAACAGATTTTCTATCCAGATTTTCAGATGGAAAATGTAGAGTGAAATAACGGCAAAGTGGAGATTTCATCTTACACACTGCAAAAAAAATTCTCTGCAGAAATTTACCTGCGGTTAGAGCATTTAGATCCCCATCATGTCAATTTATATAGTGGATTTCTTGATTGACTGGTTGACGTTTATACTAGCGATGAGCAAACATGCTTGGCTAAGGTGTTATTCGACCATGCTCGAGTGCTGAGTGTCTTCGGCGAGCTCGAAAAATATGTTCAAGTCCCCGCGGCTGCATGTCTCATGCCTTTTCAAAAGCTACAACACATGCAGGAATTGCCTAACAGGGGGGCTGGCTTAGCTGTTGAAATAAGAAGTCAGCCAGCCCCCATCACACAGACTCTGCTCTGATCACATGGCAACAAAGAAACTCCAGAATTCCTATCCACTCCATAATTCAGTATAAACTTATTACCCTCACCCCCCACAAAGCACTCCATGGGTCAGCACCACCCTACATCTCTTCCCTCATCTCAGTCTACCATCCTACCCATGCCCTCCGTTCTGCTAATGACCTAAGGTTAACATCCTCATTAATCAGAACCTCCCACTCCCGTCTCCAAAACTTTTCACGTGCTGCGCCAATTCTTTGGAATGTACTACCCAGATTAATACGATTAATCCCCAATCCCCACAGTTTTAAGCGTGCCCTTAAAACGCATTTGTTCAGACTGGCATACCGCCTCAACACATTAACCTAACTATCCCTGTGTGGCCCATTCAAAAATTTTTTACCATAACCAGGTTCCTCACATCATGTTCTCACCTGCTTTATGCATTTAATAGCCCTCTGTGTCTGTACTGTTACATATTTAGACTGTTAACTGGTTCATGCAGCAACAGGAATACCCGATTTTTACACTATGGCTGGTCCGAACAATAAAAGCAATTGTTACCATCTACCTTTCATGTCTTCCCTTTTTCTCATAGATTGTAAGCTTGCGAGCAGGGCCCTCATTCCTCTTGGTATCTACTTTGATCTGTGTTTATTGTTATGCTGTAATGTCTGTTGTCTGTACAAGTCCCCTTATAATGTGAAGTGCGGAATATGTTGTCGCTATAGAAATAAAATTATTATTATTAATATTAATAAAGAAAAAACTGACTTGTGTCTACCACAGAATTGGAAGTGGATTTCAGGACTGAGCAACTGCCCGATGATAGAAGCACCCAGTCTAAAGGCCCTGTCTCACATAGCGAGATCTGCGAATCGCTGCTGAGTCACAAATTTTGTGACGCAACAGCGATCTCAGAAGCGATCTCGCCAAGTTTGACATGCAGCGACGATCAGCCCCTGCTGGGTATCGCTGATCGTTGCTGAATGTCCTGGACTTTTCTTTGATTGCTGGTCTCCCGCTGGCCAGCACGCATCGCTGCATGTGACAGGCGGGAGACCAGCGATCAGCGAGCTGAAGCTGGTAACCAAGGTAAACATCGGGTTTCTAGGCGCTGCGCCGTGCTGCCCCGCGCCTAGAAACCCGATGTGTACCTTGGTCACCAGCTCCCTGCACCAGCGCGCTGGTTTGCCGGTAACTAAGTGACGTGTGTCGCTTGTTACCGGCGTACCCGCTGTCCTGATCGCTGCTGAGATCTGCCTGTTTGGCAGCTCAGCAGCGATCATGTAGCGACTCAGCAGCGATCCTTACAAGTTCATATCGTTGTCGGGATCGCTGGTGAGGCGGGGCCCTAATGAAGCAATATTAATTAGTAAAGTTTTCTAAATTGCTATTTAAATATATTTAACTCCAACATACATTAAATAGAGTGAAATAATTTTACAATGATGATCTCTCTCTCTCTCGTTTAGGACATAGTGAATTTGGATTTGGAATGAGTAGAAAATTAACTTTTTTTTTTTTTGTTTGGCCACTAATGCATAGTTTCCAAACTACCAATTTTATGCGTGCCAAAGGCAGAAATGATCACTGACTTTTGTGAAGGGAGATGTTATTAGCATAGAGCTGACGCAAGTAGTGACCTGAAAAAGTTTCATGTGTCATGGAAAAGCTGCTCGCTATACAAATACAAGTATTACAAGTACCAAGGACATCAGTATCTTTTTTATAGACTCTATTATACATGTTTTTTCTGGACTGTTCCCTTAGTATAATACAGAATACTTTTGCTATTATGTACTCATTTCAATATTGAAATTGACATCATTTGTTTCCAAAAATTCTCCCTCCATTGTTGGCATCATTGGCATTGTGCATGCTCCATCTATGTGACTTCCCAGAGTCAACCTAAATAGAAGTAATTTATTGGTACAGAACCATGGCACTTTTCATCTTCGTAGCTACAGTTTTAGTTCACTGGCTGTCTCATTATTTCAGATGCAATGGTTTTCTGGTGTGTGTAAGTTGACATTTATAAAATGGAGGTCATTTTCTCACTTAAATCAGTCATGATTGCTTCATTTCCTCCAGAAGGGAAAATAATATATTGATGTCCAATAAATAGCTCATTTTTTCTTCAAAGTGTGCTGTTGCCTAATAATGTTAGTTAATTTAATTTCTTACCTAATGCTTCTATAACTCTTATTAAAATAGAGAGCAATTAACATACAGTCCTCGTATTTCTGAGGCAGGTCAGATTCTCCATAAAATGTATCTTTATGTTGAGCTGATGCAAAATATTGCTCAAATTACTTCTTGATTGCAATAAAGATTTATGTTGATGAAGGATCACTTTTATATGTATCTGCTGTGCACATACTCGCACACATACATAAAGGGAGTTTATGAAAGTTCACAAGACATACTACAGAAATGCATACTTACTAACTTTTCTCAGTGCAAAATTAAAAACCTTTTCAGCCCACCCCCCAAGAACAACCCAAAAAGATCACTTTTGGGCATGGTTTTGAAAGCCCTAGCCATTTTGAAGTCCTGTTTATGGGACTATCCCAGAAAAATCAAGACTATTCAGAAGTATGGAAATGGTATAAAATTAGTGGAGGTCCTTTGGCACAAAAATGAGATGTTTCAATACATAGTTGTAAAATCTGCACCTCCATTTATGTTGACATATAATAGAGCTTTATATTGAATGAGATACATTTTAAATCTTCGTTCTTGTAGTGTCTTAAAAGTTCATTCAGTGGAGACCCCTAATTGGTTGCCAACTTGCCCTTCAAATTTTCTAGCTCTCAGGCTCTTTATATTCTATAGGTTGAAATATCTCTATAAAAATAGGTATTAGACCTACCGGTAATCATGTTTCCAGGAGTCCATCCTGACAGCACCAGGGAGGACGTCCTTCATCTTGCAGGGACAGGAAGAACCCACGAGAGGTTAAAAGGCCATCCCCACCCACCATTCCTCAGTGTTTTACAAGTACAACACCCTGGCTGATGCAACTTAACACTTTATTTTACATTATCATATTACAGCATATGACATAATATTTCATCAGGGAGGGAACTATCCGTGCTGTCAGGATGAATTCCTGGAAACATGATTACCGGTAGGTCTAATACCTATTTTCCAGGACGTCACTCCTGACAGCACCATGGAGAATACCAAAGTACCTCCTCAGGGTGGGATGACTGCCTGCAGAACCATCCTACCAAAAGCAGTCAGTTGATTAGACAAAACGTCTAGTTTGTAATGCTTACAAAATGTGTCTAGTCTGGACCATGTTGCAGCCCTACAAATCTGGTTAACTGACGCCCCCGCCCTCTCTGCTCAGGAGGTTGACAATGCACGAGTCGAGTGGGCTTTTAAACCTTCTGGGGGCTGATGCCCTGGGAGAGATAGGCCAGACTAATTAAAGATGTTATCCATCTCACGATAGAGGATTTTTGAGGCTTTTTCCCTTACTTTTCCCCCAAATAAGACAAATAAGTTGTGGTCCTGCCTCTAACTGCGTGTGGCCTGGATATAATCTATGACTGCCTGACGCACGTCTAATTCGTGTAGTGCTCGCTGATCGGGATTTTCGCAAAATGAGGGCAGGATGATTTCCTGGTTTAGGTTGCTTGCGGACGCTATTTTGGGTAGGAAAGTAGGGTCTAGTTTCAAGACTATCCGGTCCTCTAGGATTCTGAGATATGGCTCTCGGATAGATAAGGCCTGTATTTCACCTATGCGTTTGGTCGTGGTTATGGCTATCAGAAATACCACCTTCATCGTTTGATGAGAAATGGACATCTGTGGCCCCTGAATGAATGGGTCTGAACACAGGGACCGAAGAACAAGACTAAGATTCCATGGGGGCACTGATCTCCTAACTGTGGAACGTAGTAGCTGAGTTGCCTTAACAAATCTTATTACTCAGGGATGAGATGCCAGGGGATAGTCAAGGAAGGAGCTTAAGGCCGAGATCTGGACCTTTAGTGTACTGGGCCTAAGTCCCTTATTGAAACCAGTCTGAAGGAAATCTAGGATTTTTGGGATATCCGGTTTCCCTTCTTGTGGATCGGACCTGCCACCTTCTAACCAGAAACGCTTCCAGATTTTCTGATAGATTGCCGACGTGTCCTGCTTTCTACTGGCTTGCATTGTTGAAATGACCTGGTCCGACAGACCTCGAGCCTTCAAGATGTCCCACTCAGGATCCAGACCGACAACTGGAGTCTCTTTGGATTCTGATGGTAAACAGGCCCCTGGTGAATGATGTCTTCTCTTTGTGGAAGTAAGAGTGGTTGATTTTCTGCCATGATTCCCAGTAGCGGAAACCAACTCCCTTTTGGCCAGTACGGTACAATCAGTAACACTCTCGCCTGATCTTCCTGTATCTTTCTGAGGATGGCTGGGATGAGAGCTATCGGGGGAACATGTAGGAGAGGTACCGACCCCACTTCTGACTTAGAGCGTCCACCCCTTCTGGGTTATCCAGCTGGTTTAGTGAGTAGAATTTCTCAGTCTTGGCATTCTTTCTGGTTGCGAAGAGGTCTATGTGGGTTTTCCCCAACGAAAACATAGCTCATTGGACAAATCTTCCTTCTGCTCAGATAGTCTGCCACCGCGTTCTGGGACCCTTCCAGATGAACGGCCGTTATGGACAAAACCGTCTTCTCGCCCAAGAAAATATTTTTGAGAGTTCCTGGAGCTTCTGATGTCTGGTACCTCCTTGATGGCGGAGAAAAGATACCGCTGTCAAATTGTCCGACAGGATCTTTACATGTTGGTCCTTCAGTCGGGTCTGATTTTGCCTTAGGGCTTCCTATATGGCATAGAGCTCTTGGTAGTTGGATGAGCTGGCCTGCAGGTGCACCGGCCACTCTCCCTGAAGAAACCTTCCTTCCAGGTGCGCCCCCCCAACCCCACTTGCTGGCGTCCGTGGTGATTACTACGCCTGGGGATGTAATCCAGGGGAAACCCTTCCTTAGATTCTTCGGCTGCATCCACCAAACCAGGGATGTTCTGGTGGCCAAGGACAAGGATATTTCCCTGTCGAGGGAAGTCTGACGACGGTCCCAGACGACCAAAGCTTCTTTCTGTAAGGCCCTTGAATGGAAGTGAGCCCAGTGCACACAAGGGATGCATGATGTCATGAGTCCCAGCACTCGCATCGCCGATCTGATGAAGACGCCGGTCTTCTGGAGTTCTTCCATGCTGTTTTTTACCACTATCTGTTTCTCTGGTGGTAAAAAGGAGGTTCTGGTGCTGGAATCCAGAAGTACTCCTAAGAAGATCTTTCTTCTTCCCGGTACTAAATCTGACTTTCCTCCGTATATTATTCATCGTCTTCAGTTTGTGCTGCTGTAGCTCTTCCTTTGATTTTCCTACTAAAAGAAAGTAGTCCAGGTACGGGATGATTATTATTCCTGTAAGGTCATGCACTTGGGTAGAACAAATAAGATGTATAATTATGTGCTTAATTGTAAAACACTGGGCAAAACTGTCACTGAAAAAGACCTGGGTGTATGGGTGGACGACAAACTCACATTTAGTGGCCAATGTCAGGCAGCTGCTGCCAAGGCAAATAAAATAATGGGATGCATTAAAAGAGGCATAGATGCTCATGAGGAGAACATAATTTTACCTCTATACAAGTCACTGGTGCGACCACACTTAGAATACTGTGTGCAGTTCTGTTCTCCGGTGTATAAGAAAGACATAGCTGAACTGGAGCGGGTGCAGAGAAGAGCGACCAAGGTTATTAGAGAACTGGGGGGTCTGCAATACCAAGACAGGTTATTACACTTGGGGTTATTTAGTTTGGAAAAACGAAGGCTTAGGGGTGATCTTATTACAATGTATAAATATATGAGGGGACAGTACAAAGACCTTTCTAATGATCTTTTTACTCTTAGACCTGTGACGGGGACAAGGGGGCATCCTCTACGTCTGGAGGAAAGAAGGTTTAGTCATAATCACAGACGCAGATTCTTTACTGTAAGAGCAGTGAGACTATGGAACTCTCTGCCGTCTTATGTTGTAATGAGTGATTCCTTACTAAAATTTAAGAAGGGACTGGATGCCTTTCTTGAAAAGTATAATATTACAGGTTATATTCACTAGTTTCCTAGATACAGCGTTGATCCAGGGAGCTAGTCTGATTGCCGTATGTGGAGTCGGGAAGGAATTTTTTTCCCCAATGTGAAGCTTACTGTTTGCCACTTGGTTTTTTTTTGCCTTCCTCTGGATCAACCTGTTAGGGCAGGTTAGGATAGGATATGGGTTGAACTAGATGGACTTAAAGTCTTCCTTCAACCTTAATAACTATGTTACTATGTTACTATGTTACTTCTTAGGAAGGCTGCGACTTCCGTGATTAACTTGGTAAAAATCCGCGGAGCTGAGACCAGGCCAAAGGGAAGACACTGGAATTGAAAATGACAGGTCCGATCGGGAGTTCTACTGCGAACCTTAAGTATTTCTGCGATATTTGATGGACTGGCACCTGATAGTAAGCGCTCTTTAGATCCAGCGTGCACATCAGCGCATTTTTGTCTATCAGGGGTATCGTGGATCTGATTGACTCCATTCGGAATCTTTTGTACGTGACCCAGGTATTTAATGGTTTCAGATTTATAAATGTGCGGGATTCTCCGGATGGTTTTATTACGGAGAATAGGGACGAATAGTGGCCCGCTCCTACTTCTGCTCGGGGTACTGGAACAATGACGCCTGATTTTGCTAAGTCCAGTATGTCTTTCCACATTTGTGATTGCGTTTTTAGAGGCAGGGGAGAAATGGATGTCTCAGGGGGAGGGGAGGAAAATTATATTTGGTAACCCTCTGATATGGTCTTTAACACCCAATGATTCTGAGTGATTTTGGACCATTGGGCTCTGAATTCTCTGAGCCGACCCCCTATATAAGCATAGTCATGGTCTTCTGGGTCTTGTACATGATCCAAACAAGGATCCTCTATTTTTTCCGACTGTAGGTCGGGTACCTCCGAAGGGCCCCCTCTGAGGCCTACCCTGTACTCTATAGTCCTGCTGTCTCCTGAGCCCACCAGGTCTACGAAAGGACTGATCCCTTGAACTTTCTTCCTCTGGAAAACATCCCTTTTTATCCGACGCCTTCTCTAATATTTCATCTAGGGCCGTTCCGAAGACTTTTAACCGGAGAAGGGAAGGGAACAGAGCTTGTTCTTTGAAGCTCCATCTCCTGACCATGTCTTTAACCAAATAGCTCTGCGTGCCGAATTGGTCAGCGAGCTATTTCGAGCCGAGAATCTTATGGATTCTGCCAAAGCGTCCACTAAAAAAGCCGTAGCGGACTTCATGAGTGGCAGGGAAGCTAATATTTCTTCCCTAGGGGTCTTGTTAGTAAGGTGTTCCTCTAACTGCCCCACCCATAAAAACATAGATCTTGCCACCAAAGTGGCTGCTACATTTGTTTTAATTATGGCTGTAGATGTCTCCCAAGCCCGTCTTAACAGATTGTCCGCTTTCCTGTCCATCGGATCCTTGAGGCTGGATGAATCCTCAAAGGGGATGGACGTTTTCCTGGCGACTTTAGCCACCAGAACGTCAATTTTGGGGACTTCTTCCCAGATCTTTACATTGTCTGAGTCGAAGGGAAGACGTCTTTTAAAGTCTCGGGGTATCACGAGGCGCTTTTCCGCCTCCTCCCATTCTTCCAGGACCATAGCTCGTACGTGGTCATTCACTGGGAACACACGCTGTTTCTGCGCCCTGAGGCCACCAAACATCATGTCCTGTCTGGACTGCGGCTTCTGTATCTCCTCTCCCTGACCGCCTGAACCAGCTCGTCTGTATCATCAGCCAAGAAGAGATATTTCCTGCTTCGTTCTAGCTCGTCTGCGTACACCTCGCCTTCCTCCTGGTCAGACTCTCAAGAATATATTTCCTCCTCTGAGGTGAGCTCCATCTCCCGCCTGGTCCATTTTGTCGTGGGACCTGGACTGGGTGGTTGCGGACGGGAAAATGTGGCCATGAAAGCCTGGACTTAGTCACGTATCATGGACCTCATTTCTGATAGGAGGGACAGCTGCTCCTCTTTCATGACTTTAGCCGTGCAGTTGTCACAGAGGAGTTTTTTATATTTGTTGGGGAGCTTCGTTGTGCATATAGGGCACCTATTTGATTTCCCCGCCACCTTCCCCGTCTGCTTAGTTGTAGGTAGGGGTGTCGCTTGTAGTCCCTTTTCCTGCATAGTGCAAGAAAGGGATAGTCAGGGCTCAGGTCTGTTATCGTCAGGGCTTCAGAAGGTCCTTTGCGCACAGCGCACTTACCCCCTCCAGCTCAACTTTTCCCTGGCCCTCCTGGAGTATGCACTGCCGTGAGCCCCCTTGCGAGATCAGGGAGGTGAATACCGCCTGACTTTCTGTATCGCGCTCGTTTCCCTCCTGGAGCACACGCCGACCCTTTCACTTCCGGTTGTGATGTCACCGGAACTGCGTCGCGCGTCCTCTGTACCCGACTTCCGGTCCTCGCGCTGCGGACGGCATCGGAGCCGAGAGCCTCCCCGTGGGAGGAAGCGGCTCTACCCAGGGGCCTCGTCCCACCCCTGGTCTTTAGGGCTGAGGGACCCCCGCCCAGGAGGGTTTCAGCGCCGGGGCCGTTTCACAGGAGGGAAGGCTTAGACTCGCTGCACCGATCATTCTGGACCCCTCCGGTTAGCTTGATCTCTCTCTTGCGTGTCCTCCTTGCAGGGACAGTAAAAACACTGAGGAATGGTGGGCGCGGCGGGCCTTTTAACCTCTTGTGTGTTCTTCCTGTCCCTGCAAGGAGATGAAGGACATCCTCCCTGGTGCTGTCAGGAGGGACGTCCTGGAAAATATATATTAGACCATGTTACATACATCTAACTCACCTCTATGAAATGTTGATAGTAAATCACACATAGTAAAGGCTAAACTAGAAGAGCAAGGAAATAACACACAAGTGAAATAAATATACCTAGTTTTCCACAAATTGTATGTGTTTGTTACTGAAATGGTTCCTTGCATTGAAATGTAATATTTTTGCAAGGACATGTTGATTTTCATAGGTCGCACTCCCTTTGTGAAATGACTCCTCCACCTACTCCCTGCTCTCATTACCTGTATGTGTATCTGGAGACTATGGCTGTCTCTGATAACAGTGGATCCCAACATCTCAGTAGAGAAAACCTTGGAGGCACACTGCCTTGCGGGAGCTTTGTGCAGCACCTAGAAGATTTATGGTATCTACTCTTCTGGAAGTCCATGAAGTCTCAGCTTTTTCCCAGACCTTCCCCAACATTCTATGAGATTGGCTATTATGCTTAGAATGACTTAATGATTAACTACAAAGACATAAATGAATACAGTGAAGAGTGCGATCAGTACAGCGATCTCTGCTATGACCTCTAAGTCTACAAGTAAGAAGCTTTGACTATCAGCTGAAACAAACGTGAAAATCATCACTAAAGGATGTTGTGATGATAAACTGGTTGAATTATTTTGAAGAAGTTAAATTTTTCATAAAAGACAAAGTGACAAGTAGTGCATTGCTTGACATGAGTTGATGATCCAGAGATGGACCTAAATTGCTATATCAGAGTTCAGAAGGAAGGATTTTTTTCTCAAATTTGATTACAATCTGTATCTTTAGAGTTGTTCTGTCTTCCTCTGGGTACAGTACAATAGGTTGCACTAGACTTTTTACATTACATATTTTATTTTGTTGTTGAGCTTCATCATATGAGCAGAACAACAAAATTAATGGAAATGCAAGATTCATTACATGAGGGACACCAGTGAGCCAAGTGGACCCCACTGACTATTCACTAACTATAAAGGTCAATCAGTTTACTTTTGTCTCAGCATCATTGTAGTACATAGCTAACTACACTTTTCAGTATAAAATATTTCTGAGATATATGTTCCATAGGTCCTCTCAAATGTGCATGACAAATGGCTTGTCCAAACATACTGAGAACCTACCCCTATTGTTAATATATGCTGCTATCCTCATGAGCTGACCTTTGTGCATGGGCAGAAGAAGCCAGCTATGTTACAAGTCTGGAATCTCTCACTTACAGCAGCAACAAAGAGTGAGCATTTAAATGGAGAGCATCAGCTCCCATAAGGCCTCCCCAACACAATCAGGGGACACCAATGGAATACTATGGCAGTTGGGGGTCTGCTGAAGGCCCCTGTCGCTTCTTAGTACTTCTGTGAAGCTCAGCCATAACCTGAGCTTTATAGGAGACCACTATCTTCTCTATATACTACAATGCTGTGGTATTGCATCATATAAAATAAGCTATCAGATGATGACAAATGCGAGTTACCTAAGGGGATGAAAAAATGAAGTAAAAAGCTTGAATCAGCCTCTTTCCATTAAAAGTACAAAGTCACTGCATCAGTAATAGTCCTGTCTATCAAAATGTAAAATTGAACCATACAGTAAACGCACTAAAGAGAAAAAAATGAAAACGCAAAAGTTGTAATTTCTCGGTTACAACACCTTCCCCCCCAAAAAATGCAATATTGTGCTGTATATACTCAAAATTGGTGTTAATAAAGGAGAAAACAAAAAACAGCCCTCACTCATCTCTGTTGATGGAAAAATAAAAAGGTTATGAATCTCCAAAAATCATCTCTGTTGATGGAAAAATAAAAAGGTTATGAATCTCCAAAAATGGCGACACAAACCAAAATTTTTCAAATACACAAAAAACAGTCTGAGATTCATCAGTGTTTTTCATCTGATTTGTCATCAGTGTGTCAGTTTTTATCATTAGAGATTTATCTGTGATTTTTACATTTGTAAAAATAAATAAATTGAAAAGCTTCTGTTCTGCATCGCAGTGTTAATCACAGAGAGCGCACAGATGCCATCTGTGTACTGTCTGGGATTCCTTTCAGACCCATAGTCTTGTGTGGGTGATTTTGATCTGAGTCCAATCAAAAACGGACATGTCTCCGTGATTTCTTTGCAGACACGCGGTCCGGAAAAAAACATGGACATGTGAACAGCTCCATTGATTATACTCAGTTTGTGTTCTGTCCATGAAAACCATGAGTAGAACTTGTAAGTGAAAAATAAACGTCTGTATGAGGCTTAGAATTTAAAAAAAAAAACAAGTGGTAAGTTGGAAATTTTGCAAGTTTGTTATCACAGTAATCGTACTGATGTGGAGATTCATGTTAGCATGTCACTTACAATACAATTAAGGCCCCCGTCACACTAAGCGAGATCGCTATCGAGATCGCTGAAGCGTCACCGATTTTGTGACGCAACAGCAACCTAGCCAGCGATTATTATTATTTATTTATATAGCGCCATTAATTCCATGGTGCTGTACATGAGAAGGGGTTACAAAGTTATAGATATCGTTTACAGTAAACAAATTTACAATGACAGACTGGTACAGAGGGGAGAGGACCCTATCCTTGCGGACTTACATTCTAAGCGATCTCGCTTAGTGTGACACGCAGCGACGATCAGCCCCCTGCTGGGTATCGCTGATCGTCGTTGAATGTCCTGGACCATTTTTTCATCTTTGGTTTCCCGCTGGCCAGCGAGCATCGCTGCGTGTGACAGCGAGAGACCAACGAGCTGGGAACTGGTATCAAATGTACAGT
This sequence comes from Oophaga sylvatica, assembly GCA_033576555.1. Classification (NCBI taxonomy): domain Eukaryota; kingdom Metazoa; phylum Chordata; class Amphibia; order Anura; family Dendrobatidae; genus Oophaga; species Oophaga sylvatica. The sequence goes on from JARQOD010000006.1 coordinate 102,007,614, forward strand.
CATGGCCAAAAGTTTTGAGAATGACACAAATATTATATTTTCACATGATCTGCTGCCCTCTGGTTTTTATGTGTGTTTGACAGATGTTTTTATCACAGACAGAAATATAATTGCAAACATATGAGTAACAAAAGCTTATATTGACAGTTAGAATGAGTTAATGCAGCAAGTCAATATTTGCAGTGTTGACCCTTCTTCTTCAGGACCTCTGCAATTCTCCCTGGCATGCTCTCAATCAACTTCTGGACCAAATCCTGACTGATAGCAGTCCATTCTTGTACAATCAATGCTTTCATTTTGTCAGAATTTTTAGGTTTCTGTTTGTCCACCCGTCTCTTGATGATTGACCACAAGTTCTCAATGGGATTAAGATCTGGGGAGTTTCCAGGCCATGGACCCAAAATCTCTATGTTTTTTTCCCTGAGCCATTTAGTTATCACCTTTGCTTTATGGCAAAGTGCTCCATCATGCTGGAAAAGGCTGTAAAGTATGTAGTACAGTTCATATAGTGTCTTGTGCTTGGGTGCGATGAAAATACATGAGACACAGGTTTGATATAGAAAGTCTTGTATTACTTCATACAAGTTGGCAAAAATAGTCACACAGTTTGCAGACACAGAAGCAGGAGACACAGCAGGCCAGAGTAATCTAAGCTCAGCAATCACTCTCCACAACAGGTTCAGGATCTTCTTCTCTGTTACCGTAAGTCCATGCAAACGTGGGTCTTTCAAAGAGCAGGGTTCAGAGTCCACAAGTGCTTCAGAGTTCCTCAGTAGGAATAGCTGGAGTACAAGGTCCAAGGCTTTAGGAGTCAGGTCACAGGTTCACTGCAGGCTAGATTCTGAAGCACTGATTGCTCAGCTGTGGCTGCTTAAGAAGCAAAAGGAGAGAATCAGGGCGGGAACATGCAAGCTGGAAACTCCATTTTGACTGAGGGCAAGATAGCTGCAGCAAGACAGAAAGTAAAATGGCTGACGAACAAACTGAGTTTCAGGAACATGTGCACAGAACCTTACAAAGGCATTGTTGATCGCCAAACTGCTCTTGGAGGGTTGGGAGAAGTTGCTCTTGGAGGACATTCTGGTACCATTCTTTATTCATGGCTGTGTTTTTAGGCAAGACTGTGAGAGAGCTGATTCCTTTGGCTGAGAAGCAACCCCACACATGAATGTATATCCTATGATAGCTAGCCTAGATAAATGGCACTTCCCATCATACAAATAAATCCAAAAAGACCTTGGAAGCATAATGCCATAAAAATACAAACTTTATTTAGAAAACATGACAGACAGAAAAACACAATAAAAATGCGATGCCAATCCAAAATGCTCCCAAAGGTACGTGAGTATTAGTATCAGATTACCTAAAGTAGTTATGAACACAATGAGCCATATATACAAGCAGAAAGTTATCTAGATGTTCCTGGAGTTGGAAGTAATAATCATACCACAAGTGTGGTTAAATGTACAAATTGGTTCCCAGACATTAATGTGCAGATTCTAGACGCATTCTAGACAAATTCTGGTCATGAAGAATAGATAAGTATAATAAATATAGAACTACTATAGTTCTTATATGATTGCTCAGGTCTTGGCACTTTTTGCACATATTCATTATTGCCTTTTACGTGTATGTACCCTGTCAGCTGTTTTTCTAGGCATGTGGGATCACCCTTCATATGTATGTGTCTTGTCAGCTGTTTATCTAGGCATGTGGGATTACCCCTAGTTATATATATCTTGCTGACTTTCCTGGGCACTAAGGGCATATATGCATGTTTTATTATGTCTCTCACATAACTATAAATTGCACTGTGCATTGAGAGTACAGAAACATGTATTGCCATATTGTACAATGAACTATTCTAGCCTTGGGCTTTTTTTCTATCTAGACACATTTTGTTATGTATTATACTTATCTATTCTTCATGACCAGAATTTGTCTAGAATGCGTCTAGAATCTGCACATTAATGTCTGGGAACCAATTTGTACATTTAACCACACTTGTGGTATGATTATTACTTCCAACTCCAGGAACATCTAGATAACTTTCTGCTTGTATATATGGCTCATTGTGTTCATAACTACTTTAGGTAATCTGATACTAATACTCACGTACCTTTGGGAGCATTTTGGATTGGCATCGCATTTTTATTGTGTTTTTCTGTCTGTCATGTTTTCTAAATAAAGTTTGTATTTTTATGGCATTATGCTTCCAAGGTCTTTTTGGATTTACCCACACATGAATGGTTTCAGGATGCTTAACAGTTGGCATGAGACAAGACAGGTGGTAGCGCTCAACTTGTCTTCTCCGAATGAGGCGTTTTCCTGATGTCCCAAACAATCGAAAAGGGGATTCATCAGCGAAAATAACTTTACCCCAGTCCTCAGCAGTCCACTGCCTGTACCTTTTGCTGAATATCAGTCTGTCCATGATGTTTTTTCTGGAGAGAAGTGGCTTCTTTGCTGCCCTCCTTGAGACCAGGCCTTGCTCCAAGAGTCTCCGCCTCACATTGCGTGCAGATGCACTCACACCTGCCTGCTGCCATTCCTGCTGCCATTCCTGAGCAAGCTCTGCACTGCTGGTAGCCCGATCCCACAGCTGAAACACTTTTAAGAGACGGTCCTGGTGCTTGCTGGTCTTTCTTGAGCGCCCTGGAGCCTTTTTGGCAACAATGGAACCTCTCTCCTTGAAGTTCTTGATGATGCGATAGATTGTTGACTGAGGTGCAATCTTTCTAGCTGCGATACTCTTCCCTGTTAGGCCATTTTTGTTCATTGCAATGATGACTGCACGTGTTTCTTTAGAGATAACTATGGTTAACAGAAGAGAAACAATGATGCCAAGCACCAGCCTCCTTTTAAAGTGTCCAGTGGTGTCATTCTTACTTAATCATGACAGATTGATCTCCAGCCATGTCCTCATCAACACCCACACCTGTGTTAATGGAGCAATCACTGAAAAGAGGTTAGCTGGTCCTTTTAAGGCAGGGCTGCAATGATGTTGAAATGTGTTTTGGGGGATAAAGTTCATTTTCTAGCCAAATATTGACTTTGCAAGTAATTGCTGTTAAGCTGATCACTCTTTATAACATTCTGGAGTATATGCAAATTGCCATTAGAAAAAGTGAAGCAGTAGACTTTGTAAAAATTAATATTTGTGTCATTCTCAAAACTTTTGTCTATGACTGTACATATCGGGTAACTAAGCACTGTGCGGCACCTAGTTACCCGATATGTACCCTGGTTACCGGCTCCCAGCTTCTGCTGTAGAGCGCTGAGAGCCGGTATCTAGGATACATATCGGGTAACTAGGTGCCGCGCGGTGCTTAGTTACCCGATTTGTGCATTGGATACCAGCGTGCTCACTGGTCCTGATCGCTGGTGAGTCTGCCCATGTGACAGCTCACCAGCGATCAGCTAACGATGTCCCAGCGATCCCATCCACGTCGTATCGTTAGTGGGATCGCTGGGACATTGAAGAATGTGACGGGACCCTAATACTGTAGAAACAAAACCGAAAAACAAAAACAATTGCGGAATTGCATTTTCACCATTTCATTTCATCTTGGAAATTTTGTCACCGTTTTCATTATGTTGTATGTGAAAATAAATGGTGTCATTTAAACCTGCGTCTCGCCAAAAAAAAAACAACGCATTGTGCAACTATGTCAATGGATGGAGAAACAAAACAAAAAGTTATGGCTCTGGGAAGAAGGGGAGGGATAAATTGTAAATGTAAAAATGAAATTTGGAGCAGAGGAAAGGGGTTAAAGTGTTTCAAAATGTTTTCTGCTTACTGACTTTCATTCTCTTTGTGAATGAATGAACTGAAAGGGTTAACATGAAGAGGATTATAGCAAATATACAGCACAACATAACTGAACACAATGCATAGCCTCCAAATACCAAGGTGCCTGTAGCCGCAAATCTCCCAAGACGAAAGAAAGCTACAGTGTCTTACATTGTTGGGATTGCTTTGGACAGTGATGTTGTATGACCTCTGTACAAAGAAACTTATAATTTTCAGTGAATTATAAAATGCTATTAGTATTGAGGTCAGTTCCCGTGATAACATGATAGTCTGAGTGCTGGAGTTATATGTGCTTTTAAATGTCATCCAGCTCTGTTGCTGTAGAAACACTTCATTTTTCAGGTACATTGTGTCTTGTAGAGTGAAATATCATGTTTGTTAGATGCAATATCTCTTCTACCAATAAATTATTTTATCCGTTAAATGAAATAACATTAGAAGTCTTTTTATAGACAGAGAATTAGGTAGATTGATTTTAGATAGATGGTAGACAGACACAGACAGATTGATGATAGAAAAATATATAGATAATAGATAAATGATAGAGAGATAGATATACAGATAATGGATAGATAGATAGATCAATAGATAGATAATAGGTAGATTGAAAGATATGTGCGCTAAACCTATGAAGGGTGGAACCTTTGCATTGCAAATGTTCTGTCTATAACTAAAGTAAGTTTTTAAATCTGTCTTCTTTCACCAGGGTCTTGGGCAAGAAAGTTTGGTCTTAACCAGTCAGATCTCCATGTGGTGGTACATCAGCGATGTGACACCGACCCCAAGGTACTTTGCACATCATAGTGTGCTTGTACAGTGCATGGATGGAGTGGGCTCAGGAGCTGAACCCGCTCTATCATCTACCTACATGTTACAGCTGACACTCTTCTGCGACAGCCACGATCGGTGCTTCCTTGTCTGCCATCAATGTAAACTTGATGGGTGTAATGTGCTGCAGTGCGGAACTTTTGCGGTACCTAATAACAACGACAAGACAACTGGATGTTCAAATTTCATGGTGTTACTAAATAAAAAAAAATGAAAAAATAAAGTTAGAAAAGTGCAAATTTCAAGTAAAAGAAAATCGCTTTTTATCCGCTTATAAAGTAGTTTTTCAGTAAAAAAAATAAATAAAATTGAAAGTAGTATTACTGCATCCATAGTAACTACTATTACTGCATCCATAGTAACCTGAGCATTTATCCAATTTGATAAACTCTGTTTTGAAAAACAAAACGGACAGAATTTTAGGGTATTTTTGGTTACCACCCTTCAGAAGACATGGAATAAAAAGTTGAAAATGCAGCATTTAATATAAGCAAAAGTTGTAAAATTTGAAAATGGTTAGTCTCATAAAGAAAGAAGTCCTCATACAGCTATGCTGGAAGAAACATCAAAAGTTATGGCAAAAGTCATTTTATTTTGCAGAAGTAATAAAACTTTTCAAAACCATAGAAAGAAGTATTTAAAGGTACTGTACAGCAGAGTGAGAGCATGTAGTGCTGATAAGTAGGACAACTCTGCTTCTGAAAAAAAGCATCTTTATCCTTTGATTCATAAAGATGTCAAATGTTAGAATAGTTGTACTAAGTCTGATCATTACAGTTAATGGCTCTGCCCTATCTTCCTTGAATACCTATTTGCAGTTTTCTAACATATTCGCTTGGCAGATGCCAAGATCATAATGTGAATGGCCCCTTACATACGCCTTCATATAATAAATTGAAATAACAGAAACACTGAACAAAATTATTACTTCTTCATTACCAGGAAGGGATGTAGACTTCAAAACTGGGTTACTGCTCAGGGTTTTTAACTGTACCTGTAGCTTAAAGAGGTTGTCCACTACTTTTTCATCGATGACCTATCTTCAGGATAGATCATCAATGTCGGATCGGCCGGGGTCTGACACCTGGAACCCCTGACTATCAGATGTTATGAGCGTTGGCGGCCACCGGCCAGAAATACTCGCTTACGGAACTGGCCGTTTTCTCATAGTGACCGCCACAGGTACTACACATCTGCCTCCTATTGGTTCGACTAGGAGGTGGATGTGCAAAACAAATCCTCGGCCACTAAGAGAAGATGACCGACTCTGCAAGTGAGTACTTCAGGATGGTGGCCACCGCCATTACTGATAACAGCTGATCAGTGGGGGTGCTGGGTATCAGACCCCGACTGACCAGACATTGATTACCTATTCCAAGAATAGGTCACCAATGAAAAAGTAGTGAACAACCTCTTTAAAGCCAATGTAAAAGTAGAGATTGCCAAGAATCTATAAAGCAAGTTGGCACCTCAGAGTTCAAATGTTGGTCCTACCTTTCTAAGCCCTGCATTGTGGCCAAACAGTAGTTCTTTCCATATCATTCTGTACCACATAGTGGGCAATCAAATGTCATACCTATGAAAAAAATTGCACTTTGCTCTGTCCGTTGTGCTTTAGATTTCTGAAAATAATGTGCATTTGTCTCTAAAAAAGACACCTATGGTGTCAAATTGCCTACTAGACTCTTAGATAAGTGCATGGAGGGTCGTAATCTCCAGAATGGGGTTATTTCCCATGTTTTTCTTTTTATGTAATCTCAAAGCTTCTGTAATTGTCAGACTATGCGTTACATTAATGAGGCCTAAAATGTGGATGGTACTTTTTCACTCTTGGGCTCTTTTGTGAGGCCTGGTAGCAGGTTAGGGTCACATCCATGCTGGGTGTTCTCTAAGAAACCTGGATATAAGTTGCTGAAATGACATATTTGTAGGAAAGTTGCTATTTTTTATTTTGCACAATTCCCTATACATTAATTTCTTGAAAACACGAGATGGGTCAGAAGCTCATGGCACACAAAACCATTCCAACAAAATCTGTGTTCTCCAATCAAATGGTTCTCTTTTTAGCCATGCCAAGTGTCCAAATGGCCACACATGGGGTATGCATCCACCTAAAATTACTAAAAGCATGAAGACAATGTGTGACCAAAAAACACCGAGAATCACTAAGATCGGTAAAGCATTCCAAGTTCCAAAATTCTTACACATAAAGAGACACATCAGACACATCAGATTTGAAAATGTTTCTGTTATAAATAAGGAAAGATGTGTATCTTCGTACGGTTAGCGTGTTACCGTGGTATAAAATCTAACTTCAAATCTAGAAAGATAGAAAGTTTGGATACAAACTTATGATGACCTTGACACTCTTAGTGCTGAATGAACGTGTCACATGGATTCATGTCATTCTATCAATTAAGGAATCTGCGTCTCTGACTTCTAGGCATCAAAAACAACACCAGACCCAATCAGAGGAATAAACTCTTCCTTACTATGATCTGTTCAATATTATGTTCATTCTCTGCAAATGACAGTTCTGCTTCACGTCACTTGTCTACCTATTGCACTATTCTGTTCCTCTGGTATATATATATATATGTGATCTTCATTTGTTTAGTCTTTGCCTGATGAAGAGACCGGAGTAGTCTCGAAGCTGCAATTGTTACATCTTTTCAGTTAGCCATTAAGTATCAACACTGAGGACTCTCAAGTCTAATATTTTCTGTTATAAATAAGGATTTGAAACTTTGTATAAAAAGGAGCTTCAATGCAATAAAGAGATAGTAATTATTAGTAAAGGATAATGGATAATGGTCCAAAATATGGAGTGAACATAAAAGATGAAGATTCATTTTTATTAGTTGCAAATTATGGTTTCAGTTCCAAATATCCATAATATTAAAGAAGCTTCTACTAATCTTTGCAGATATACATTACATTTCTAGACTTTCAGACATCGAGATATTGCTGTATTTGTGGGTTTTTTTCTGCAGGGCATAGAAGCACAATATATTGTTCTCACAGGGGGGTAGATTGACATGTTTGACCTGGGGGAAAGCAGAGTTTTCTCTGTCTAAATGAATCCAGAGGTAGCTAGCAGTGAGAGCCCACTAGCTCCATGCCCCTGCTGGAAAGTCAATGTGATATTTATTTCTCGTAATGCAATTTACGATATGATTTTATAGTAAGAATAGTATTCTGCTGGCACTCACATACATGAAATATGACTGATTTAACCCTTTGAACACTCAAATAAAACCAGCTATGTGGAAAGAGGCTAAGAGGTCAGAACTGCTGTTTCAATCGCCAGCTGTGCCATATTTATTCCATATTATGGTTGTTGAGTTACTTTTTGTAGAAAACCTGTTGCAGAACAGAGATCTTTAAATGAAAAGAAGAGGAAGAAGGCAAAAAACACCAGTCCATGACTGCAATCGCAGGTGGGTTTGTTGCAGATTTAGTCAGCATTTCATTCATAAATGTTGAGGAAAAAAAGAGGCATAGTCACATGTACAGTTGAGACCAGAAGTTTACATACACTATATAAAAAGACACATATGCATGTTTTCTCAATATCTGACATGAAATCAGAATAAGCCTTTCCCGTTTTAGGTCATTAGGATTACCATAATTTTTAGTATTTGCCAAATGGCAGAATAATGAGAGAGAGAATATTTTAAGGCATTTTTATTACTTATTGCAAAGTCAAAAGTTTACATACATTTCATTAGTATTTGGTACCAGTGCCCTTAAACTGAATGACTTGGGTCAAACGTTTGGGCTATCCTTCCACAAGCTTCTCACAATAGTTGGTCGGAATTTGGGCCCTTTCCTCCTGACAAAACTGGAGTAACTGATCCAGGTTAATAGGTCGTCTTGCTCACACCTGCCTTTTCAGCTTTGTCCATACATTTTCACTAGGAATGAGATCAAGGCTTTGTGATGGCCACTCCAAAACATTGACATTGTTATCCTTTAGCCACTTTTTTACCATTTCGACAGTATGCTTCGGATCATTGTCCATTTGGAAGACCCATTTCCGCTTAAGCTTTAACTGACTGGCTGATGTCTTGAGTTGTTGCTTCAGTATTGCCACATAATCTTCTTTTCTCATGATGCCATCTATTTTGTGAAGTGCATCAGTCCATCCTGCAGCAAAACAACCCCACAACATGATGATGCCACCCCCGTGTTCCACAGTTGAGATTGTGTTCTTAGGCTTCCAAGCATCTCCGTTTTTCCTCCAAACATAACAATGGTCATTATGCCCAAAAAGTTCAATTTCAGTTTCATCAGACCAAAATTAAGGTCCTTGTTCCTGTGTGCATTTGCAAACATTAATCTGGCTTTTTTAGGTTTCTTTTGGAGTAATGGCTTCTTCCTGGCAGAATGGCCTTTCAGCCCATGTTGATACAGTACTCGTTTCACTGTGGATATTGACACAATCTTACCAGCTCCCACCATCATCTTCACAAGGGCTTTTGCTTTTGTCCTTGGGTTGATATGCACGTCGGACCAAATCCCGTTCATCTCTGAGACACAGAACCCGTCTCCTTCCTGAGCTTGACATTCCCATCATGTTTGTACTTGGGTATAATTGGTTGTACAGATGAACGAGGCACCTTCAGGTATCTTGAAATTGTACCCAGGGATGAGCCAGACTTGTGCAAGTCCACAATTCTCTTCTTGATATATTTGCTAATTTCTTGAGACTTTCCCATGATGCTACATAAAGAAGCAGTGTGTTTCAGGTGTACATTAAAATACATCCACAGGTGTGTCTGTAATTAACTCAGATGTTGCCTAAAACCTATTGCTGAACATGGCTTTGAAAGCTACATTCACTTACAAAGAGTTTTGGGTGTGAAATCCTGGTGCTAGAATTTCTTTCAGATAGAAGATAAAAAGATTCTGTCACTATGCTTCTGTTCAGATACAGTTGAAACTAGAAGTTTACATACACTGTATAAAAAGACACGTATGTTTTTCTCAATATCTGACATGAAATCAGAATAAACCTTTCCCGTTTTAGGTAAATTAGGATTACCATAATTATTAATATTTGCCAAAGCCAGAATAATGACAGAGAGGGAGAGAATGTTTAAGACATTTTTATTACTTACTGCAAAATCAAAAGTTTACATACACTAAGGCTACTTTCACACTTGCGTTTTTTTGCGCTGCATTTCGAGCGCACATGAAGCGCATTAAAAAAACGCATGCAAACGCTTGTAAACGCTGCGATTTCTACAAAAAACGCAGCATTTGCCTGCGATTTCATGCGTTTTTGCATGCGTTTGCGTTTTTTTGGCGCATGCGTTGTCTATGTGTCACATTTCTGTCATCTCTGTGTCTCCATCATCTCTTGCTCCATCATCTCTGTCTCCATCATCTCTGGCTCCATCATCTCTGGCTCCATCATCTCTGGCTCCATCATCTCTGGCTCCATTATTTACAGAAAAATCGTGTGCGTGCAAAAGCGCTGACGAGCGCAAAGCCATGCGCACGCCAGCGCCCCCATAGACTGCAATGTTATTTTTTGCGCATAGCATGCGCACACGTGCGCACGCGTTTTTTTAATGCGGTTGGCCGAAAAAAATGCAACATGTAGCGTCTTGCGCGTATGGGCGCACACCGGGAAAATGCGCAGCGCACGACAAACGCACATGAACGCGTGCAAGCGCTAGACCCTGCGCCCGCCATGTTAAAGATAGGGGAACATTGCGCATGCGTCCGATAGCGCAAGATGCGCTGCGCAAAAAAACGCAAGTGTGAAAGTAGCCTAAGATTCCTATGCTTTTAAAGAATTCTTGACTGCCCATATGATGATGGTGAGGCTTCTGTTATAGTATACATGCACTTTATGTATCTCTCATTACCTTTATTCTTCCCTAAAATCTTAACTGTTCTAACCTCAACCACCACGCCACTCCCAATTTCTTTATTTGTGCCCAGGTCACTATCTGCACTATCTTCCCCTCCTATAAAATTGAATACCCTCCCCCAATCACTAGTTTAAGCACTCCTCCAACCTTCTAGCCTTTTTCTCCCCAGCACAGCTGCACCCTCCCCATTGAGGTGCAGCCCGTCCCTAGCGTAGAACCTGTAGCCCACTGAGAAGTCGGCCCAGTTCTCCAGGAACCCAAACCCCTCCTTCCTACACCAATTCCTGAGCCACTTATTTATCTCCCTAATCTCCCATTGCCTCTCTGGCGTGGCACGTGGTACAGGCAGTATTTCAGACAATACCACCTTGGAGGTCCTTGCTTTAAGCTTGTGGCCTAATTCCCTGAAATCATATTTAAGGACCTTCCACCTACCTCTAACTTTGTCATTTGTGCCAATGTGCACCATGACCACTGGGTCCTCACCGGCCCCTCCCAGTAATCTGTCAACCTGATCAGCGATGTGTCAGACTCGAGCGCCAGGTAGGTAGCACACTGTTCCACGATCCCTGTCTTTGAGACAGATTGCCCTATCTGTTCTTTTAATAATTGAGTCTCCCACTACCGGCACCTGTCTGGCCTGCCCTGCTCTCCTATTTCCCCCCTTACTGGAGCAGACACTCCTCCGTCTTTCAGAGGACATGCCTTGCTGCAGCAGTGCTACCCCTGTACTGACACCCCCCTCATCTGCCAACTTAGCAAACTTATTGGGGTGTGCCAGATCAGGACTAGCCTCACTGGCACTCTTCCCTCTACCCCGCCTTCTAACTGTCACCAAGGTAGCTGCCTTACTGTCCTGCAGCTCCATACTACCATCCTCCCCCCACATCTATCCCATTGAGCATCTGCTCAGTGAACAGCAGACTCCTTTCCATATTTTCTATGGATCTCAGTGTTGCCAGCTGCACATTTAGATCCAGTAACTTGGCTTCCAAATGCACAACGTCCTCACATCTCGCACAGCAGTATGCACCCTCGACCGGCTGTTCAAGGATTGCATACATGTGGCAAGATGTACACTGGATGGCATTGTCAATAATGGAGCTCATATCCTAATGGGGATTGCACCAGACAAGAAAGTTAATTAAATAGAAAAGCAAAGTATTAATAAAATAGAAACAGCAATTAAGTAATTCCTCCCTTGTAAATCCCTGATTCCAAAGTCACTGAATCACAAGTCACACATTTACCACTGTTCGCACTAGCGTTCCGGTCACACTCGCTAAGGCAGAAGATTTAAAAAGATTTTTTTTCCCCCTCAGCAGCAATCCACTCTGCAGCTCAATGCACTTCCAAAAGGACTGGAAGCCCCAACCAGCTGTCACTTATAAACCCTTAATTATGAACCCCCACCCTTAATTAAACCCTTGTGAGTATAGCTACACCTCAGGATTTAAATGCAATGTAGTTAATCCTTAAACACACAGACAGTGAAATAAGAGACTAATCCTGTACAGTGAAAAAATAGGTTAAGAAAGCCCCCCAAAAATTAAACAGGTAGAAAAGCACTCAGCAATTCACAATTCAGCAACTCACACCAATTCACACACACCTCTTCACTGAATCACAAGTCACACACTTACCACTGTTCGCACTTGTGCTCCATTCAGACTCAGCTTGTTCACACTCACTAAGGCTAGGTTCACATTAGCGTTCGTCAGAGCTGAGGACTTCCTCCGTGAAGCTCCGCCCACTGCCGCACCTCCTCCGATCAGCTTCGCCTACGTCTGCATGCGGCCTACATACCTATCTTTAACATTAAGTGCGCAGGCTGTGCGGATGTATGCGGATGCCTCCGCATGCGTCGTTTTGACGATGTGGCGAACAAATCAAATTCCAACTTGGTGTGTTCGACGCGGGTTGCCGCATCGTCAAAACGACGCATGCAGAGTCATCCGCATACATGCGTACCTAATGTTAAAGATAGGTACGCAGGCCGCATGCAAACATAGGCGGAGCTGACTGGAGGAGGTGCGTCAGTGGGCGGAGCTTCACGGAGGAAGTCTGCAGCTCTGAGGAACGCTAATGTGAACCTAGCCTAAAGGCACTGTCACACTTAGCGATCGCACTAGCGATCACGACAAAGACACGACCTGACGAGATCGCTAGTGCGATCGCTATGTGGTCGCTAGTTAGCTTCCAAACACATCTCATCAGCGATCTGTATAACGACCTCTGCGGTCGTTGGGAAAACCTAGTCCCGCCTGCGACGCTGGTAAAGTCGTTCATAAAGGGTGTCACACTCAGCGATTCAGGCTCACCAGCGGGACACCAACGACCAAAAAATGGCTCAGAACGTTCATAAGTGATCAACAACATCTCAGCAGGGGCCACATCGCTGCTACATGTCACACACAGCTAAGTCGCTAACGAGATCGCTACTGCGTCATAAAATCGGTGACTCAGTAGCGATCTCGTTAGCGATCTAGCTTAGTGTGACAGTACCTTAAGGCAGAAGATTTAAAGAGATTTTTTCCCCTCAGCAGCAATCCACTCTGCCGCTCAATGCACTTCAAAAGGACCTACCCACACATAAGCACACATAGAAATAAACAGGAGTGTAAATAATCCCCAAATATAGGATGATGAATACAAAAGCAAAAAAAGTAAGGTAATATGGCAGCTGTAAATAGATGTACAGTCATGGCTGAAAATGTTGGTAACCTTGAAATTGTTCCAGAAAATGAAGTGTTTCTCCCAGAAAATTATTGCAATTACACGTTTTGTTATACACATGTTTATTTCCTTTGTGTGTATTGGAACAATATTAAAAAAAAACTGAGAAAAAAGGCAAATTGTAATAATTTCACACATTACACTAAAAATGGGCTGGTCAAAGTTGTTAGCACCATTCCACAATTGTGGGTAAACAACTTTGTTTCAAGCATGTGATGCTCACTCAAACTCACCTGTGGCAAGTAACAGATGTGGGCAATATGAAAATCACATCTGAAACCAGATGAAAAGGCGAGAAGTTGTCTTAATCTTTACATTTTTTACAAAAAGTTACCCCAAAAAATTGCTACACGATGCTTTTACAAAAACGAAGTCACTTACACAAGACTCATGTATTAGTAAAATGAAATCAACTATTACTAATAATAGTTAAACGATCTTGGAGCTAACTAAATGGAGCTTGGTTACCACCTACAATCAATCCAGGGTTGCCATTCAGAATTTGCTTAACAAGTTTTGGTTCATCTTGAAGGGGGACCCCGTATTATCTGAGTACTTACCAGTCAAACCAAAAATCATTTATAGGAAGAACAGAACCTTATGTAACAGTGTCCCCCAGTAACACGACTCTGAAACCAAAATTGACCAAAACAATTAGTAATCTTCGTTTGGGTTGTTATTCCTGTAACAAACACAAAAGATTATGGTGTGATACTATCCAGAATAGAGTAAAAGATTTTGCATCTAGAACCACAGGCCAAGTTTACACTATGAACCACCGAGTTGATTGTCAATCAACATATGTGGTATATCTCTTGGAATGTACGTGCAGCTTCCAGTATGTGGGCCACACAATGCAGACTCTGCATGCGCGCCTCAACAAACACCGGCACAACATACAAACGGGTTATCAATTACACAGCATATCTAAACACTTCAGTACATTTCACCAAAAGTACCCAAAATTTATGAGGCTTATTATAATTGATCAGATTACTGATACTACCCTTGATCGTTGGAACTGCCTCAATAATAAAGAGTGCTTTTGGATTTTTAAACTTGGCTCCCTGGCTCCAGAGGGGCTCAATTTAGACATTGGCAATGTGGTTAACCATTAACACCAAGATTAGTTTTTTGTTATATAATAGGTGACCACTTTTAATATTATCTATTTCTAAAAGATTTATAGAATGGCATATTTACTTTGTTGCTGCTTATGTAGTTATTTATTATTTTTATTATTATTATTATTATTTTAATGATATGCTTTTGAATATTTAGTTTTTAAAATTTTCCATATTTTTTATTTATCATTTTTTACATCTTATTTCATACTTGTATTTGTATCTGTTTTTAATTGGCATATGAAGGGTGTTTTGAGGTCATGACGCTTAACCAATCCCTTAAGGCTGGGTCTCACATAGCGATACACCAGCGATCCCGACAACGATCAGGATCGCTGGTGTATCGCTACATTATCGCTGCCAAACAGGCAGCTCAGGCAGCGATCAGTACAAGCGACACTGCGGGTAACATCGCTTAGTTACCCGCAGTGTACCTTGGATACCAGCGCCCTGATGCAGGGAGCTGGTAACCAAGGTACACATCGGGTTTCCAGGCGCTGCGCGGTGCCTGGAAACCCGCTGTGTACCTTGATTACCAGCTCCCTGCTTCAGGGAGCTGGTATCCAAGGTACACAGCGGGTTTCTAGGCACAGCCCACGCCTGGAAACCCGCTGTGTACCTTGGTTACCAGCGGATCGCTGGTCTCCCACCTGTCACACGCAGCGATGCGTGCTGGCCAGCGGGAGACCAGCGATCAAAAAAATGTCCTGACCTTTCAACGACGATCAGCGATACCCGGCAGGGGGGCTGATCGTTGCTGAATGTCACACACAACGATATCGCTGGTGAGCTCGCTGCTGCGTCACAAAACTAGTGACTCAGCAGCGTTCTGTCTAGCGATATCGCTATGTGAGACGGGGGCTTTATGTACCTCCCCTATAAATATGTCATTTCCTTGTTTATTCCATTTGTAAAACCTGATGAAGATAGTGTTATGCTATCAAAACGCGTTGTGGAGATCGAAGGGTTAATAAAGGTTTGTTTACCAGATTACTGTCCCTATATCCATCTCTGTTTCATTTTTTCAATAAAATATTGGGTGTGCGCTTTTATGTGCTACACAGCTTTTCTTTCTTGTTAGGAAAAAACGTGCGGCAAAAATGCAACGTGTGAAAAAGCCCTAATTGTGCTGTGATTAGATATCAATAGATGTGCCATGATAAGCAACCTCAGTCATATCCTATAGATTGAAAGGGCAGGATTATCTCACGCTCTGCACAAATCTGTCACTGTTAAGGTACTGCCACACTTAGCGATCTCGTTAGCGATCTCGATAACGACGCAAGCTAGCGAGATCGTTGGTGTGATCGCTTTTAGGTCGCTAGTAGCTGCCAAACAGGAGATCTCATAAATGACTCATCAGCGGTCAGCGATCTCTTTAACGACTTTGGCGGTGTTAGGATGTCATTAGCATGTACTGAGCGCTTCTGATTCATAGGAATTTCCAGCATCGCTCCTGCTCTCTGCGTCCTGCTAGCCTGCTTTGCAACTTCTGCGATCCTCTCTGTGACGCAAAAGAGAACTTACAGATATTGCGATCCACTCCGTGACGCTAAAAAAACAGTCTAATGCGTCACAAACGAGGTCGCTCGTCGTTCACAAAAGGTGCCAAACACAGCGATATAGGCTCATCAGCGGGACGCCAACGATCAAAAAACGGTCCAGAACGCTAGTGAACGATCAGCGACATCACAGCAGGGGCCACATCGTTGCTACATGCCACACACAACGAGGTCGCTAACGAGATCGCTAAATAGTGATGTTTTAGTGATCTCGTTAGCGATCGTTAGCGATCTCGTTTAGTGTGGCATACCCTTTAGTCTGCTTACTGTACTTATCTATTTATATAATCATCTTATCCTGTCTGTCTGTCTAGGAAATCCCGCGTTGTGGCCAATCAGCGACGCAGGGCTAACTCGGCCCATGTGGTCATGTGACTCACCAACTGCCCATGATGTACTGAACATGTTTTGTCAGTTACAGTGTCTGATGCACTTCTGTCACGTTTACTGAACACGGGTAATACACAGTGACATGAGGTAATACACAGGTGACATGAGGTAATACATAAGTAACAAGGTAATACACAGTAAAATGAGGCAATATACAGTAACATGAGGTAATACACAGTAATATGAGGTAATACACAGTAATATGAGGTAATACACAGGTAATATGAGGTAATATACGGTAACATGAGGTAATACACAGTTATATGAGGTAATACACAGTAATATGAGGTAATACACAGTGACATGAGGTAATACACAGTAACATCAGCGACGCAGGGCTAACTCCGCCCATGTGGTCATGTGACTCACCAACTGCCCATGATGTACTGAACATGTTTTGTCAGTCACAGTGTCTGATGTACTTCTGTCACGTTTACTGAACACGGGTAATACACAGTGACATGAGGTAATACACAGGTGACATGAGGTAATACATAAGTAACATAAGGTAATACACAGTAAAAGAGTTAAAATGAAATCCAGCGTCAAGGTGCAAGTTTTGGATACCCATTTATAAGGAAAGTTGCTTAGAGATAGTCAAAAAGTATTCACAAAAAATGTAGTGTACAAAAATATTTTGGATTGATATTGTTAACAAATATATTATAGTGTTGATGTACTTCTTTTGTCCGATGATTTATTTAAATACAGTTAGATATTCATGTAATAGTTTATATATTTTGATGATCTGTTTAATAATTTTGTTCAGTTGTATTAAGTTCTATGAGCAATAACATTTAATGATAATGTATATATTTTACCCGAAAAATCCTGAGTATTCATTGCATTATTCTTAAATCTTCATAAATAAACTACATACATATTCTAGAATACCCGATGTGTTAGAATCGGGCCACCATCTAGTATATTATATATATCTTATGTATGTAAACCCTCTTCACATGTACAGCACCCAGAAGTTAATAATAATGATCCTGACTCCAGTTTAAGCATGGTGCTCTCTACATATCAGACTGGCTGACGGCTCTCCTGACCACAGCGGGACAGCATGTATTTCTATTTAGCGATCATGCTCGGGTCAGGAGAACCGCCAGCCAGTCCGAGAATGCGATGCAATCCTTTTCCATGTTATACGGCCAACTGACTGCGACCTGAATTAAAATATACAGGGAAAGATAATCAATAAATAGATATGGAATTACATTATGTAGATGTGATCGTCATCCGTGTTATATGGCCGTCTGACTGTGCCCTTAGGCCGGGGCCACACTTGCAACTCAATACCCGGCACTCGGGACCGGAGTGTGCAGCTACATGTATTTCTATACAGCTGAACCAAGTGCCGGGTATTGAGGCGAGAGACTCGCTTGAGTTTCTCGCATTGCAGTTGCAAGTGTGGCCCCGGCCTTATACTGAGTATCTCCTCCAATTGTTGCTGCTCCACTGGTTCTGGAAAACATTTTTTTTTCTTTTCCTCTCAATTCAAATTGTTTTGATTGGCCAGCATCTGAGGAGAAAAATGTAATGCCCAATTATTTTTGTGGGCATAACTTTGGAACAGAGAGGCACAGAAGAAAAAACTAAATTGTTCAAGAATCAATGGTGAAGCTCCAATTGGAGGAGGTACTCAGTTTAAATGTAATAATGCAGTAAAAGAGCTTTGTTAAAGGGGTTGTTTGGGACTGAAATATTGATGAACTATCTGTATATGTTATGCTATCATTATGAGACTGGTGGTGGACCCCGCCAATCTGTTGAAATTTGCTCAGGCGGCAGCTGTATATTAATGATGTGCAGGGATGAACACAGCAGTCCTAAACATTGATTAATGGCCTCTTGCAAGTATTGCATTTTAATGCCCATTCACTTGAATAGAAGAGGAGATAAGAGGTAGTACTCAGCAGTGAGTACATCACTTATATCTGACCACTGCCATAGCTAATTTTAGCTGATTGGTGCCAGGTGTTGCACCCGCACAGATTTATGGATTGGTCAGCAATATGTCAGTCCTGGACAACGACTTTAATGTCATAAATGCAAAGATTGTGATCATATTGTGTTATGCAAGATCAGTTTTACATTTTTCAAACTGTATCTTGTGGCTAATATAGAATTCTTGTATCAAATGGTCAAACATAAAGAGTTCCCACTCAAATTGTTTTGTACGTATTTGTGTTGGCTTTTGATGACCTTTTTGTAGGCAGTTTCTAAAGGAAATCTGTCACCAAGAAATTGCTGTCTAATCTACCAGCAGCATGTTATGCTGCGGGACAAACCTACAGATTGGTATACCTGTAATTTTATTATTATTATTATTATTATTATTATTATACATTTATATAGCGCCATTTATTCCATGGCGCTTTACATATGAAAAGGGGAAAAATATAGACAGGTACAATAAAACATGTGCTAGACAAGGGACACACAAGTACAGAAGGAGAGAGGACCCTGCCCGTGAGGGCTCACAGTCTACAGGGATGGGTGAGAATACACTAGGAAAGGGTAGAGCTGAATTTTATTCATTCAAAGCCCAGCTTATTGTATGCTTAGGAGTCCAGTGGGCGGTCCTGTTATATTATTGACAGCTTATTTTGTGTACACACATGCAGATAACTGTCAATCACTAGGTAGGACCGCCCACTGAACTTTTAGTCATACTATAAGCAGGGATTTGAATGAGTATAATACAAGTTATACCAAATCTTTTCCTACAAACTTATATATCAATCCGCTGATCTTTTGTACTATAATATTCTGCTGGTAGATTGGAATTTATTCTTATATAGGCGGATTCTTTCTTGCGTGATATCTACTCCAAAACATACTGGAAAGTTTGGTGGCAAAAAACTTGTCCCATGGGTGTCATATAAGGGATTTAGCAGTGGTTTGTGAACTACAGTATTTGTTCCTATGTATAGAAATATTCTGATATCTATGAATATTACATGGATAACAACACTGTACGTTACTGGTGTGTATCAATGCCCTCAGTGTAATATATTTTATTTTATTTTACTAACTCCTTGTAGTAATAACCTTTTATTTCTTTTTGGTAAATGTGATTTTTTTTTTCTTAGGAGAGTGCCCGGTATCTTAATGTTTTTACAATACAATCGTCTGATCTTTTTTGTTACGATAACTGGGTTTTCTTAGCTATACTAAATCTATTCTTATGGTTGCTGCTTCACAAAAGCGTGGAGTAAAGCCCACTGAAACTTTGACTTCTGGGAGTCAACAATGCAGTAATGGAAGGTGGTAACAACATGACAAACATTCTGATTGCACTCTTTGAAGTACATTTGTTGCCATAGATATCTGCTTGTTCATACATGTGTTTATGAGATCTTAGCATCATAAAGCTGTTCTAATCCCTTTATGATAAAGTCACTGTGCTTAAGGAAATGTGCCAAGAAACACC
>JARQOD010000006.1:102027494-102055346 GCA_033576555.1 Oophaga sylvatica
GAATACCCACTGCACCCCAGAATCCTAAGTACTTCCTTTTTTCTGTTTTAACTGGTACGTCTGAACCACCTCTCTATCCAGAATACCCACTGCACCTCAGAATCCTATGTACTCCTTTTTTCTGTTTTAACTGGTACGTCTGAACCACCTCTCTATCCAGAATACCCACTGCACCCAGAATCCTATGTACTTCCTTTTTTCTGTTTTAACTGGTACTCTGAACCACCTCTCTATCCAGAATACCCACTGCACCCCAGAATCCTATGTACTCCTTTTTTTCTGTTTTAACTGGTACGTCTGAACCACCTCTCTATCCAGAATACCCACTGCACTCCAGAATCCTATGTACTCCTTTTTTCTGTTTTAACTGGTACGTCTGAACCACCTCTCTATCCAGAATACCCACTGCACCCCAGAATCCTAAGTACTCCTTTTTTCTGTTTTAACTGTACGTCTGAACCACCTCTCTATCCAGAATACCCACTGCACCCCAGAATCCTATGTACTCCTTTTTTCTGTTTTAACTGGTACGTCTGAACCACCTCTCTATCCAGAATATCCACTGCACCCAGAATCCTATGTACTCCTTTTTTCTGTTTTAACTGGTACGTCTGAACCACCTCTCTATCCAGAATACCCACTGCACCCCAGAATCCTATGTACTCCTTTTTTTCTGTTTTAACTGGTACGTCTGAACCATCTCTCTATCCAGAATACCCACTGCACCCCAGAATCCTATGCACTCCTTTTTTCTGTTTTAACTGGTACGTCTGAACCACCTCTCTATCCAGAATACCCACTGCACCCCAGAATCCTATGTACTCCTTTTTTCTGTTTTAACTGGTACGTCTGAACCACCTCTCTATCCAGAATACCCACTGCACCCCAGAATCCTATGTACTTCCTTTTTTCTATTTTAACTGGTACGTCTGAACCACCTCTCTATCCAGAATACCCACTGCACCCCAGAATCCTATGTACTCCTTTTTCTGTTTTAACTGGTACGCTGCTGCTTTTTCCCTGATTTTAATTCCATGTAGCATACTTCAGATTTACTGAATACATATTGATTTGTCTGTGACCCTCACTCCTAGGCCTCTACCTCCATCTTAAGGCCGGGTCTCACATAGCGATACACCAGCGATCCCGACAACGATCAGGATCGCTGGTGTATCGCTACATTATCGCTGCTGAGCTGCCAAACAGGCAGCTCAGGCAGTGATCAGTACAAGCGACACTGCGGGTAACATCGCTTAGTGTACGTTGGATACCAGCGCCCTGATGCAGGGAGCTGGTAACCAAGGTACAGATCGGGTTTCCAGGCGCTGCGCGGTGCCTGGAAACCCAATGTGTACCTTGGTTACCAGCTCCCTGATTCAGGGAGCTGGTATCCAAGGTACACAGCGGGTTTCTAGGCACAGCCCCGCGCCTGGAAACCCGCTGTGTACCTTGGTTACCAGCGGATCGCTGGTCTCCCCGCCTGTCACACACAGCGATGCGTGCCTGTCAGCGGGAGACCAGCGATCAAAAAAATGTCCTGGCCTTTCAGCGACGATCAGCGATACCCAGCAGGGGGCTGATCGTCGCTGAATGTCACACACAGCGATATCGCTGGTGAGCTCGCTGCTGCATCACAAAACTAGTGACTCAGCAGCGATCTCGCTAGCGAGATCGTTGTGTGAGACTGGGGCTTAAATCTGTCTTTCTTCATCTGTGATGCTAGGCAAATGTTCTATTAACTGCAATCTGTTAATTGCACCCTGCTGTGAACTCTTTCTGCTCCTTTCTCCTCCCCTCTCTTTCTCTCACCTGGCTTCATTTCTTGGACATTTGAATGGTATAAGTTGAATGGAGCAGGTCATATATGGCCTTGGTCAGATGTGACATCATTTTAAGTGTGACATCTTTGAAGTGTTACATCAGAAATATATCCAGAAATAGTCCAGAAATCGGTCAGAAGGTATGAATCATCACTGTCTTCTAATTTTACTTGCCTTTCTTTTACCCTGCTCTTTAATCATGCTCACATTTACCCTCACCGTTTTGCTCCACTAATCTTCACTCTCCTTCGCTACCCCCCAAACCCCTGCAAGCTCAAACCAAATAACTGTCTCCCCCTCTCTCTTACCCCCCCACATCGCCTCATCTGAAGACCTGCTTCTTAACCTCAGACCTCTCCCACTAAAATATAACGTAAGCCGCTCACTCTCCTTCACCCATCTGCTTTCCCTTTCTCTGCTTCTTTTCACTGCTGGCTACATATCCCCCAATCCTGCCCCTTAGCCCCATACATCCCACTAATCCTCACCCCTATACTTCTCACAGTAAGAGAAACTACCGCAATCCCTCACACTTAAAAACTGTGCCACTGACCCCTACCCCCCAGCTTCCTCTCTCTGGAGCACTCTGGAATGCCCGCTCCGTCTGCAACAAGCTCCACGTGATCCACGATCTCTTTACTTCCCGCAACCTCTCCTTCCTGGCCCTCACTGAGACCTGGCTGACGCCCCCTGACACTGCCTCCCCTTCTGCACTGAGGTACGGTGGCCTCCACTTCACCCACACTCCTCGCTCTGGCAACAGACATGGTGGAGGCGTGGTTTTCCTTCTTTCTAATAACTGCTCCTTCAACCCTATCCAACCCCCACCCTCCCTCATCCTCCCTTCCTTTGAGGTCCACTCGGTCCGTATCTACTCTCCCTCTAATCTCCAAATGGCCGTCATATACCGACCACCGGCTCAGCCACTGCCTTCATTGACCAATTCTCCAGCTGGCTTCTTCACTTTCTCTGCTCTGACATCCCCACCATCATCATGGGTGACTTTAATATCCCTACTGACACCTGACAGCCAGCAGCCTCCAAACTCCTGTCACTTACTTCATCCTTTGGACTTACTCAGTGGTCCTCCACAGCCACCCACACAGATGGACATACATTAGACCTCGTCTTCACCCGCCTCTGCTCCCTATCTAATTTCACAACCTCTCCCCTCCCCCTATCTGACCACCACCCACTCACCTTCTCATCCCTGTCCTCTTCACCTGCCCCCTATGTTCAGCCACTGGCGCATCCCTTCCCACCTGCTCCCCAACCTCACTAACACGCTCATCCCAGCCCTAACCCATCTCTTCAACCTATCGCTATCATCTGGTACCTTTCCCTCTGCCTTCAAACATGCCACCATCACACCCATCCTCAAAAAAACAAACCTTGACCCAACTGCTATGCCCAGCTTTCGCCCAATATCATTGCTCCCGTTTGCTTCCAAACTCCTTGAGCAACATGTCCACACTCAACTTTCCTCCCACCTCTCATCTAACTCTCTCCTCGACAATCTCCAATCTGACTTTCGCCCCCACCAATCCACTGAAACTGCCCTGACCAAAATTACTAATGACTTACAGCCAAAGCTAACAGACAGTTCTCCATCCTCCTCCTCCTTGACCTGTCCTCTGCCTTTGACACAGCCGACCACTGCCTACTGCTACTGATTCTTTCTTCCAATGGCATCAAAGACCTTGCCCTGTCCTGGATCGCCACTTACCTTTCCGACCGCACATTTAGTGTCTCCCACTCCCACTCTACCTCCTCATCCCGCCCTCTGTCTGTTGGAGTCCCTCAAGGCTCTGTCCTGGGCCCCTACTTTTTTCCATCTATACCTGTTATGATCTGCTGCAAGCACTAAGGAAAGATGGGAATTCTGTCCCTACAATAGAACTAAGCTGGATCCCTACGATGTAACAGGGAACCTGATCCTGCGACCAGACCCGCTAAAGTCCTCAGCTAGTCTGATTGAAGACCTATAGTTGCGAGGGAGGAATCCCTACAAGATCTAGGGACTGGGAGAAAAGGTGGACACCTCCTAACAGAAATTGTAGCAGGGAAAATAAAACAGAAAACAAATTACTTAGAGATCCTAAGATCAAGCAAAACTGACTGAGTAAGGCACCTAAGCACCCGGCTAGCTTAAAAGTAGATAATACAATGAAGTCCAGCAAAGCCAGAAGGGCGGAGCCAGACTAAATAGGGAAAAAAGGTCATGTGACCAGCAAACTGAAAAAAAACTAACAAGAGGGTTCTAACAGTACCCTCCCTTCTAAGAGGATCCTCCGGATCCCCTAGGACTTAGGCTTATCCGGAAACCTCTTGTGAAACGCTCTGACAAGTCTAGATGCAGAAACATCATCCGACCTCACCCATGAGTTATCCTCGGGTCCATAACCCTTCCAATCGACGAGGTACTGCAAACTCCCTCTATACCGTCTAGAATTTAGGATGCGAGAAATCTCATATTGCCCGTCCTCCACCACCAGGGGAACAGTGGCCGAGACGTCTCCATCTGAGACCTCAGCTTTTTTCAAGAGAGAAACATGAAACACCGGATTAATCTTCCAGGAGGTAGGAAGCTCCAGCTTAACAGCAGATTGGTTAATAACCTGAAGCACCTTAAAGGGCCCTACAAACTTGGGATCCAATTTCTTAGACGGAATCCTCAAGCGCAGATTCTTAGAGGACAACCAAACCATGTCACCAATAGCAAACAAAACCTCTAGTCCTTTTCTATCAAAATACACTTTGGATCTTTTGTTAGCCTCCTGAAGATTACCACGCACATCAGTCCAAACTCTCTCCAAAACACCAGAAAAATTCTCTTCAGGTACAGCCGATCCCAACTTGGAAAATGACCCAAACGACGGATGTCTCCCAGTACAACAAAAAAAAAGGCGAACAACCAGCAGAAGCGGATGTATGGTTGTTAAGAGCAAACTCAGCAAGTGGCAGAAACTCAGACCACCCCTCTTGATTATCAGTCACAAAACAACGCAAGAACTGCTCAACATCCTGGTTTTTCCTTTCTGTCTGGCCATTAGACTCAGGATGATATCCGGATGAAAACGACAAATGAACTCCCAACCTGTCACAAAAGGCGCGCCAAAAACGAGCCACAAACTGAGGTCCCCTATCGGAAACAATGTCAGTAGGAACGCCATGTAGTTTGACAATTTCCTTGACAAAGGCCTTAGCGAGAGTCTTAGCGCAAGGCAGTTTGATGAAAGGAACCAAGTGACACATCTTGCTAAAACGGTCCACGACCACCCAGATGACAGTGAAACCCTCAGAGGGGGAAGGTCAGTAATAAAGTCCATAGCCAAATGTGTCCAAGGTGCACTAGGGACCTCCAGAGGGCAAAGCAACCCCGCAGCAGTAGTATGAGAAGACTTAGATCTAGCACACACCGTGCATTGACGCACCCACTTAATGACTTCCTTCTGCCATCCAGGCCACCAAAAGCTGCGACCCACAAGTCTCTTGGTCTCAGAGATTCCAGGATGACCTGCCAACCGAGAGTCATGACATTCAACAAACAAATCTCTCCTCAGGTACCAGGCACAAACAACCTCCCATGCGGCGTGTTAGATGGGGCATTCTCCTGTGCTTTAAGAATCTCATCTTCCAACACAGAGTCCAAAACAGCAATAATAACCCCCTCTTGCAAAATGTTTTCCTCCTCCTCAGTAGCCACCATAGGAGAAAAGCTGCAAGAGAAAGCATCAGCTTTAACATTTTTAGTACCTGGGATGTAAGTAACGGTAAAATTAAACCGTGAGAAAAACAGTGCCCACCTAGCCTGACGGGCATTCAAGCGTTTGGCAGCATCAAGGTAGATCAGATTTTTATGATCGGTGAAGACTTGAACGGGAAATTCCGCTCCCTCCAAAAAATGACGCCAGTGTTCAAATGCGAGTTTAATTGCATTAGGGCAGCACGGTGGCTCAGTGGATAGCACTACAGCCTTGCAGCGCTGGGGTCCTGGGTTCGAATCCCACCTAGGACAACATCTGCAAGGAGTTTGTATGTTCTCCCCGTGTTTGCGTGGGTTTCCTCCGGGTACTCCGGTTTCCTCCCACACTCCAAAAACATACTGATAGGGAATCTAGAATGTGAGCCCCATCGGGGACAGCGACGATAATGTGTGCAAAACTGTAAAGCGCTGCGGAATATGTTAGCGCTATATAAAAATAAAGATTATTATTATAAAAAAAAGATTATTATTATATTATTATTATTATTTTTATTATTATTATTATTATTATTATTATAATTGCCAACAATTCCCGATTACCGATATCATAATTTAGTTCAGACTCAGAAAATTTCTTTGAAAAAAAAGCACAGGGATGTACTCCATCCGTCTTTTCCTGAGACAACACCGCGCCGACCCCCACAGAAGAAGCATCAACCTCAACAAAAAATGGTTTAGTCACATCAGGCTGCGTAAGGATGGGAGCAGAGCTGAACTTCTCCTTTAGCAACACAAAAGCCTCAATGGCCTCAGTAGTCCACTGATCTAAAGCATGGATCACTAGGCTGCAGAGAAAAGGCCCAGTCCTGAGGTTCTTTGCGCAAAAGTGACATTATGAACCCTATGCGCTGTGATTCATCACCAGAGGACCTGGGTCTCAAACGGAAATACAACAAGCAAGCATTTTTAAAAGAAAAAAAATCTTGTTGTTCAGCAAAAAATAAATCAGGCAAACGTACCTTTGGCTCCACGAAATGTGCTCCAGAACAACTACTCACGTGTTGCTGGATCTCAGCCACCTCCAGAGAAAGTCCCTGCAGGCGTTGAGCCAAATCCTGAACCGACACCATGATGGAAACAGAAAATCTTTCCTTAGAGATTTTTTTTTTTTTTTTTTTTGGGCTGGACTTACTGTTATGATCTGCTGCAAGCACTAAGGAAAGATGGGAATTCTGTCCCTACAATAGAACTAAGCTGGATCCCTACGATGTAACGGGGAACCTGATCCTGCGACCAGACCCGCTAAAGTCCTCAGCTAGTCTGAACGAAGACCTATAGTTGCGAGGGAGGAATCCCTACAAGATCTAGGGACTGGGAAAAAAGGTGGACACCTCCTAACAGAAATTGTAGCAGGGAAAATAAAACAGAAAACAAATTACTTAGAGATCCTAAGATCAAGCAAAACTGACTGAGTAAGGTACCTAAGCACCCGGCTAGCTTAAAAGTAGATACAATGAAGTCCAGCAAAGCCAGAAGGGCGGAGCCAGACTAAATAGGGAAAAAAGGTCATGTGACCAGCAAACTGAAAAAAACCTAACAAGAGGGTTCTAACAATACCCTTGGCCTAGGACAACTCATAAACTCCCATGGCTTCCAGTACCACCTCTATGCGGACGATACTCAGATCTACCTCTCTGGCCCAGATGTCACCTCTCTGCTGTCCAGAATACCGGAGTGTCTATCAGCCATATCCTCCTTCACCTCTCGTTTCTTAAAACTCAATGTAGACAAAACCGAACTCATCATCTTTCCTCCATCTCGCGTATCTTCCCTACCCGATCTATCTATTATGGTAAATGGCATCACGATCTCTCCCGCACCTGAAATCCGCTGCCTCGGAGTAACTCTCGACTCTGCCCTGTCCTTCAAACCACACATCCAAACTCTTGCCACCTCCTGTCGCCTCCAACTTAAAAACATTTCCAGAATCCGTCCCTTCCTCAGCCCTCAATCTACTAAAACTCTTGTGCATGCCCTCATCATCTCCCGCCTTGATTGCTGCAACACCCTCCCTCTGTGGCCTCCCCGTCAACTCTCTTGCACCACTCCAATCTGTCCTCAATTTTGCTGCCCGACTAATCCACCTCTCCGCTCGCTACTCCCCTGCTTCTCCCCTCTGCAAATCCCTCCACTGGCTCCCAATTCCCCAACGAATCCAGTTCAAACTACTAACACTGACCTACAAAGCCATCCACAACCTGTCCCCTCCCTATATCTCTGAACTAATCTCCCAATATCTTCCTTCACGTAATCTTCGATCCTCCCAAGACCTCCTACTATCTTCCACACTTATTCATTCCTCACACAACC
The DNA here is from genome assembly GCA_033576555.1 of Oophaga sylvatica. NCBI lineage: Eukaryota > Metazoa > Chordata > Amphibia > Anura > Dendrobatidae > Oophaga > Oophaga sylvatica. The sequence continues at coordinate 102,035,391 of JARQOD010000006.1, forward strand.
GTCTCCAAGATTTCTCCCGAATATCCCCCATCCTCTGGAATTCCACGCCTCAACATATACGATTATCCACTACCCTTGGATCCTTCAGACGGAACCTGAAAACCCATCTTTTCAGGAAAGCCTACAGCCTGCAATAACCATTCCGCCTCGCCGCCACCACCCGAGCTGCCGCCTCGCCACCAACACCCTAGCTGCCGCCACCACCGTAGCTGCCGCCACGCCGTCACCACCAGAGCTGCCGCATCGCCGCCACCACCAGAGCTGCCGCCCACCCTGACCTTCTGTTTCTTCCCCATTATCCCGTAGAATGTAAGTCCGCAAGGACAGGGTCCTCTCCCCTCTGTACCAGTCTGTCATTGTAAATTTGTTTACTGTAAACGATATCTATAACTTTGTATGTAACCCCTTCTCATGTACAGCACCATGGAATTAATGGCGCTATATAAATAAATAATAATAATAATTGTCTTGCTGAAGGCGGACACTGTTGGTGAGCATGCCACGTCTCTTGGTTTTGATTGTCTTCCACAATTTCCACAGCAGTGAAGCATTGTATGCCCCAGAGATCATGGTACCCTTTGCTAGGAAATCCATCAGTACTACTCCGTGCTGATCCCAAATTACTGTGAGCATAACCTTGCCTGCTGAGGGTTGGGCACGTGCTTTCTTTGGAGGCGGTGAGTTATGATGCTTCCATTGCATCAACCGACTTTAGTCTAAGGATCATAGTGATGGACCCAGCTTTCAACCTGTGTGATCAGTCTGTTGAAAAAGTCCTCCTGGTTTCCATAGCACGTCAATAGAGCCTGAGAGCAATCAACTCGTTCCTGCTTGTGGAAAGGTGTGAGCAGCTGGGGAAACCAGTGAGCGTATACCTTATGCATGTGAAGATGATCTTGGCTGATTTTTTCCACGTACGCTGCGATTTTCCAAAATGGCACCTCCACTTGTCAGATGGTGTGTTCATCAATAGCAGAGTGGGAAATTGGAGCTGTTTGAACCGAAGTCCGACCACATTTGAATTGAAGATGCAAGTTCTTGACTACATTATGTGATGGGGAATCATCACCATAAACCTCTTTCATCTCATCGAACGTCTCCTTTGGTGTGCGGCCTTTCAAGTAAAAGAACTTGATGACTGCTCTGTATTCCACTGGATCAATTATCAAACCTCACACCACTTCAGCACCTGTAAAATTAAGATGGATATGAGTTCAGAGTTGCAAATTGGCACGTAACCTATAGAGACTAATATCATTTCACATGCATTTTCAGCATCCTGTGATAAAGTAGGTTAGAGGAAATCTTTAATGAACACCCCTTGTACTTGACACGCCTCCTCCCTGTTTGTGATGCCCTGAGTTGAGGCAATGCCTTGCAATGCAAGAAAGAGCATTGCACAATATTAGCTCAGTGATCAAGGCAGGGAAAGTAGATGTCCCATCCAGGACAAGGTAAAAAAAAAGTTTAAAAGTTTTTAAAAATTGTAAAAATATTGAAAATAATCACAAAATAAAGAATAAAAAGAAGGGAAAACATTAATCCAATAAATATACAGTACAGACCAAAAGTTTGGACACACCTTCTCATTCAAAGATTCTTCTGTATTTTGATGACTATGAAAATTGTAGAATCACACTGAAGGCATCACAAAACTATGTGGAAACAACTGAAAATATATGTCTTATATTCTAGGTTCTTCAAAGTAGCCACCTTTTGCTTTGATTACTGCTTTGCACGCAGAAAAGGTGAACGGATGGTCTCTACATGCCTAGTTCCCACCGTGAAGCATGGAGGAGGTGGTGTGATGGTGTGGGGGTGCTTTGCTGGTGACACTGTTGGGGATTATTCAAAATTGAAGCGGTGAACGGTCCAGCTCACCCCAAACCATCTCGATTGGGTTCAGGTCTGGTGACTGTGGAGGCCAGGTCATCTGGCATAGCACCCCAACACTCTCCTTCTTGGTCAAAGAGCCCTTACACAGCCTGGAGGTGTGTTTGGGGTCATTGCCCTGTTGAAAAATAAATGATGGTCCAACTAAACGCAAACCGGATTGAATAGCATGCTGCTGCAAGATGCTGTGGTAGCCATGCTGGCTCAGTATGCCTTCAATTTTGAATAAATCCCCAACAGTGTCACGAGCAAAGCACCCCCACATCATCACACCACCTCCTCCATGCTTCACGGTGGGAACCAGGCATGTAGAATCCATCCGTTCACCTTTTCTGCATGCAAATCAGTAATCAAAGCAAAAGGTGGCTACTTTGAAGAACCTAGACTATAAGACATATTTTCAGTTGTTTCACACTTTTTTGTAAAGTGTAATGTAAATTCCACATGTGTTAATTCATAGTTTTGATGCCTTCAGTGTGATTCTACAATTTTCACAGTCATGAAAATACAGAAAAATCATTGAATGAGAAGGTGTGTCCAAACTTTTGGTCTGTACTGTATATATTTGTCTAAAAACAAAAATAAACAAAGTACACATATTTGGTATTAGCACGTTCATAACAACCTTGTCACGACCCACAAGAGTCGGTCCAGCGGACGGCACAACAAACACCAATAACAGGATTGAAAAAAGGAGAGGAAGGCCCTAACAGCAGGGAACGAGGAATGGGGCACCTCCTAACACAGCCTGCGCCTATCCCTAAGCTCCCCTAACGCCCTATGTGGCTCCCCACCGCCACCATCACATGCCTAGTCCCTAGCTGTAACCTCACTAAACCCTGGCTAGTGCACTGGCCAGCTAGGAAGCTAGCCTCACCACTGCAGATGGTGTAAAAACGGGGTAGTGACAAGCACGAGACAAAAAAGGAAAGTGAACAACAAAAACTTAGCTCAAGCAGCTGCTGCAAAGCTCCACAGCAGAGGGCACGGAACCAGGACCTCCAACTCCACCAAAGCTGCTTATACCCTGCTGGCACCAGAGAGCTCCCAACTCCTAAGCTGGTCTTCAGAGACAAACTCTATTACCAACAGTCAGCTGATGTGTCATGTGACTATTTAAAGGATGGTAGGAGTGGTCACCACCCACATCAGTTGATCTAGCAAAACAGCAGCTTCCAGCAAGAAAACTGACATTAACCCTTTCTGGCACGAAAGCAAAAACAATGTTTAAGTTAAATCAGAACCAGAGCTGTCACGAATCCAAAAATTAATCATGACAGACCTGACCTATAAAATTGTCCCACTACTGAAAGCATAAACATGAAAAAATTATATGAATGTGCTATCTCTGTAATCGTACTGACCCAAAGAATAAAGTTGTCTTATCGCTTTTACCAGACGGTGAATGGCGTAAAAAAAAAATCCTGAATTGCTGGTTTTTGTTAATTCTACCTCCCAAAATTGGAATAGAAAGCAATCAAAAAATTATATGTGCCTGGAAATGGTACCAATAAAAACGTCAACTCGTCCCCTAAAAAACAAGCCCTCACATGACTATGTCGCAAAAATGAAGAAAAATTATAGCTCTCAAAATATGGCAATGCAAAAACTTTGTTTTGCCAAAAAAGCGTCTTTTAGTTTTAGATAACAGCCAAACATAAAAAAGATATAAATCTGATATTGCTATAATTGCACTGACCTTAAGAATAAAGTCGTCTAATCACTTATACAGCACGAGCAAACAAGTAGGATAAATAATTGTAAAATTCAGTGTGCATAACTATTCAACGTAGTCAAGTCAGTACTTTGTAGAGCCTCCTTTTGCAGCAATTAGAGCTGCAAGTCGGTCTGGATATGTCTCTATGAGCTTTCCACATCTTGCCACTGGGATTTTTGCCCATTCCTCAAGGCAAAACAGCTTCAGCTCCTTAAAATTAGATAGTTTTCTCTGCTGAACAGAAATCTTCAAGTCTGACCACAGATTCTTAATTGGATTAAGGTCTGGGCTTTGACTAGGTCACTCCAAAACATTTACACATTTCCTCTTAAACCACTTGAGTGTTGCTTTTGCAGTATGCTATGGGTCATTGTCCTGTTGGAAGGTGAACCTATGTCCCAGTCTCAAGTCACTTACAGACTGGAACAGGTTTTGCACCATCTATCTTCCCCTGACCACTGGCTATTTTCCCTGTCCTTGCTGTCAAAAACATCCCGACAGCATAATGCTGCCACCACCATGATTTACAGCGGCATGGTGTTCTTGGAGTGATGAGCTGTGTTTATTTAGCTCCAGACATAGTGTTTACCTTGGTGGCAAAACAGTTCAATTTTAGTCTCCTCTGACCACAGCAACATCATCCATACATTTGGAGAGTCTTCCACATGTCTGTTGGCAAACTCAAAATGAGCCTTACAATTTTTGTGTGTAAGTAAAAGCTTGGTCTGACCACTCTTCCATGAAGGTCACCTCTATGGAGTGTATGGCTTATTGTGGTCTTATGGTCACATAATCCAGTCTTTGCTTGAGAATTCTTCATCTCCTTCAGGGTTACCTTTGATATCTGAGCTTCCTCTCTGATGAATGCTTTCCTTACCCGGGCTGAGAGTTTTCATTGGCAATCCTCTCGTGGCAGGTTTGTTGTGGTACCATGTTCTGTAATGTAAGAAAATAGGTAAAAAGCCAAGGGGTAAATATTTTCGCAGGCCATCGTAATTGTGATCCAAAATGTTATGTAAAATGTTCCCAATAAAAGCTTCAACTCAATCCACAAAAAGCCAGTCCCCACTCAGGTCCGTCATCTGTCAATTTCACCTTTTCTGACAGTGTGCCTAAACAGCAGTTAGCATCCATTTTGGAATTTCTGTCTCAATGAGAGCCTGCTTAATTTATGGGGCACTATGTATGGGCACTATAATGTATGGGCACTTCAGTAGCAGATTTGCAATTTTCACTCCGGAATATTTAGTAATCCCGGTAAAAACCTATGGAGTCAAAAATCGTCACTGCACCTCCAGATAAATTCCCAGAGGGGTGTAATTTCCAAAATGATGTCACTTGAGGGGGTATTCTGCTCTTCTGTCACTTAGGGGCTCTGTATATGGAGCCTGTCAACTATTCTACAATAATTTGTTCTCCAAGAGTTAGAGAGCGCTACTTCTGTTCCGAATCATGCCGTGTGGCTAAGCAGTACTGTACAAATACATATGGGGTATTGCCACATTCAGCAGAAGTTGTGTGACTAATTTTGTTGCCATTTTCACTAATTTCTCTGTGTGACAATGTAAAACCTGGGGCTAAAGCAAAATATTTTTGTAGTAAGTGTAATTATTTTTTCTTTACCGCCCAATGGTATAAAATTCTGTGACACACATCCATGAGGTATATGAGGTATTAGCTTACGCTAGAGAAATTGCTTAACATATTTTGTGGTCCATTTTCTCCTATTATCCCTTATGAAAATTTAATGCTTGGGGCCAAAGTAATATTTTAGTGGAAAAAATTGTAATTTTCCATTGAATCAGCCCAATGTTATACAATTCTGTGAATTGCCCTAGGTTAAAAATGCTCACTACACCACTAAATGAATTCCTCAAGAGGTGTAGTTTCCAAAATGGGGTCACTTGGAGGTTCTGCTGTTTTGGCATGTTAGGGGCTTTTCAAATGTGACATGGCATCCACAATGTGTTCCAGCCAAAATTGTGCTCCAGAATTCAATTAGCGCTTTTTCCCTTCTGAGCCCTGCTGTCTGCTTAAACAGTAGTTTTTCAATACATATGTGGTATTTGTATTGCCACTGCCGATGTCCACACATGGCTCCTCTTACCCCACCATGCAGGGATGCTGGCATACTCACCGCCTCGGCACCACAGTGTGCTTCCTGGTTTGTGTGTGCACCCCGCACCTCTAGGTGGCGCACCTAGTAAGTATGCATGCTCCCCTGCTCTTAAAGGGACAGCATGCGCATATAGTGAAATGCCCTCAGCCTATAGCTGAGAGGCATCTACCGTTAATTTTGACCTGCAAGATGGCTCCCAGCCAATAGCTGGGAGGCATGTTGTATAAAAGTTTCCCTCCCGTTTAGGGAGTCTCCAAGCAACATGTTCAATCATTAGGTAGTGTGGTGTTCTACCAGTGCAGTTGTGAGGTCCCCTGGTCCCGGTGTGGCCAATGTTCTAAAATAGAATCCCTGGTTCCCATGTGGCCAGTGTCCAAAACCCAAATCCCTGGTCGTAGTGCGGGCATGCCTGAACCTTTTCCCCGGTCCATGTGCATCTGTATGTCTGTACATGTGCCTCTGAATAATCCATGTATCCGGACTTCTAAAGCCAGTCTCCGAATCAGTCCAGGCTGAAAGTATTCCTAGTCCATATCAGTAACCGTTCTGTGGATGAGCCAGAACCTAGTAGTCTGAGTGGAGCCCTAGTCCTTATCAGTGTCAGTGAACGTGACCCCTGGGGGTCCGCAGCTGCAGTACTGGGTTCTGCCTAGGAGTGGTACCTGGCAGCTGCCTGCAGCTCAGCATGTCTCCACCTTCAGGAGCTCCAGTGAACACCAGGTAGCAGGTCCGTGAAAACTCCTGCGGGCTTGACCATATCGGAGTACTTAGTACATATTTCACAACAACAAAAAATTAAAGTCCATTTTCTCCTGTTACCCTTATGAAATGAAAAACTTGGGGCTGAAGCAATATTTTTGCTGCAAAAATGTATTTTTTCATTTTCACAGCTCAATCTTATAGAATCCTGTGAAGCACCTATGGGGTCTAGGTGCTCACTACAGATCTAGATAAGATCCTTAAGGGGTGTAGTTTCCAAAATGTGGTCACTTGTGGAGGCTTTCTACTATTTAGGCACATCAGGACTCTGTAAACGCGACATGGTGTCCTCTATCTATTGCAGCCAATTTTGCACTCCAAAAGTCAAATGGTGGTCCTTCCGTTCTGAGCCTTGCCGGGTGCCCAAACAGTAATTTTCCTCCACATATGGGATATCGGTGTAATCAGAAGAAATTGCACAACAAATTGTATTGTCATTTTCTCCAGTTACTCTTGTGAAAATGAAATATTTGGGGCTAAAGCAACATTTTTGTACAAAAATTTATTTTGCCGTTTTCACAACTCAACTTTATAAAATTCTTGAACACACCTGTGGGTTTAATGTGCTCACCACACTCTAGATAAATTTCTTAAGGGTGTAGTTTCCAAAATGCGGTCACTTGTGGTTTCCACTGTTTAGGCACATCAAGGGCTCTGCAAATGCGACATGGTATCCGCTATATATTCCAAACAATTTTGCGCTTCCAAAAGTCAAATTGCACTCCTTCCCTTCTGAGCCTTGCCGTGCTATTAAACAGTCATTTTATTCAAATATATAGGGTATCGGTGTATTCAGGAGAAATTGCACAACAAATTCTATTGTTCGTTTTCTTCTGTTAACCTTGTAAAAATGCTAAATTTCGGGCTAAATTAACATTTTTTCCTTCCACATTGCCTTAATTCCTGTGAAGGACCTAAAGAGTTAATAAACTTCTTGAATGTGATTTCAGCACTTTGATCTTATAGGCCCTTCAAAAGTCACCTCAAACATGATGTTGTCCATAAAAAACGGTTTTGTAAATTTTGTTGGAAAGATGAGTAATTGCTCATAAACTTTTAATTCTTCTAACTTACTAACAAAAAAAAATACATTTAAAAAATTATTCTGATAAAAAGCAGACCTATGGGAAATGTTATTTATTAATAATTTTGTACAGCATGACTAACTGGTTTAAGGATACAAAAGTTCAAAGTTTGAAAAGTGTGGAAGTTTCAACATTTTCACCAAAATTTCTACCTAAATGTATTACTAACAGGAAGGTGAAAACAGGCATCAGGAGTTATAGTCCCACCAAGAACAACATCTGCAAGGAGTTTGTATGTTTCCTCCATGTTTGTGTGGGTTTCCACCAGGTACTATGGTTTTATCCCACACTCCAAAGGCATACTGATAAGGGAATTTAGATTGTGAGTCTCAGTGGGGAAAGTGATGATGTCTGTAAAGAACTGTGGAATTAATGGCGCTATTTAAGAAAGTAAAATAAATAAGGGAGATAAGATGAAGTGATATGTGTTGTCTTATAGTAAGCGTCAGTAGGCGTAAAACAGCTGTAGCCATTTAGCGCCACTTCTCATGACCATGCTTTCAGGACCATGTTTTCTCTGTGTAACTTTATAGCTTTAAAGTCCAGAATGCCGAATCACATTGATTGGCTGGGAGAAATTATAGTTTCTGTGTTCTCAAGTAGCTTATAAGGTGTATAATTCATTAACAAAATGTAAATGATTTGGCAATAATGAAGCATTTGTTGCATTTTAATCACATCCTGTGTGACCCACTCACTATAGGCAGGTCTTCACCTTTTTATATTCTGTGTTCCATCTTCTCTATTTAGCATTCGCTTCCATTCAGGCAACTTTCATTTCTCTGCTACACAATGATGACATTTTACTGTGTCTTTATTACCTGGGCAGATATTTTGTATTTTGGAAATTAACTGCATTTACATATCAATTATACTATTCTTTATGTCTCATCTTTTCTATTAGGATTGCATAAAAGGAAGATGTCTAGTTCATTATTAGCTTCATAAAGACAAGTAATTCCTATTAAAAAGCAACAAACTAGCAATTAAGCTGAGATATAATTGTATGTTTTAACAAAGGCAGCCACTATATATTCCCACAAAACACGTTGCTGGAGATTAGGAGCACAACTACCGGTACTTAATTTGACAAGTTTTCTTTTCTCTTAAGCAGATAACCAATACACATTTAACACCCAAAAGGGTAATTTAGTGTAGAACCAAACTGAATGGACTGATGTGACCACTAAGTTAAACCATGTTATGTCTGCTTCTATTGCTATAGGAACTTTTATTATTCTTAGAAAAAGGCCATACAGTTAATTTTCAACATTTTTTTTCTTTTTAATCATACAGTATGTTTTCTTGGAAAAGTGTCTAGTAGACTGCATGTTGTGCTTATGAGAATCAAACTCAATGTATAATATAAGGCTCTGTGCACATTGTTAAGCCCAATGGTGGAACAAGATGATTTGTGGACCCACTGTGCCACAGGGTCAGGCCTGCATAGGAAGAGTGTAGATAAACGGCTACCAGGTGTTCACTGGAGCTCCTGATGGTGGAGGCAGACTGGGCTACATGTAGCCGCCAGGTACCACTCCTAGGCAGATACCAGTACTGCAGCTGCTGACCCCAGGGGTCAGGTTCACTGACATAAACTAGGGCTATAGTCATGAAGAAAAATCGTTGGCACAACTGTTGGAAAATGGTAGTGGTGCCCGAGTAGGATCCCAAACCATGAGATAATGTAATATAATCTCGGCACACACCAATAGTATTTTTGGTGAAAATTTTAATCAAAAATAACATACAACAAACGTTTCGGTCGATCACGACCTTCCTCAGTGTACTGCAATATGAGAGAAAAATAACAAAAATATATATACAAAATAATGAATAAGATACAGGGCATAAAAAGAAGTATATACAAATGTGTCAATACAAATGCATGATATAATCATAATAGAATGCGAAGTGATTAACATATAATGTTTAGAATCATCCAATATATTGTCATGGGAATACATATGTGTTTCCAGAGGTATGTGCCACCCCTTAACAAAAATCACACCTAGTAAGTCGTGGAGACATAAATACCAGAATCTGGCACCGAGCGGCCAGGTGCAGAAAGTATAGAATATACCTGAAGAAAATATGGTGGAGAGAGTATATACTGGTTATCTATATATATAGAGGAATAGGCACAGTGTCCGATAACAAGTGTTACATACCACAAAGTCACAGCGATAATAAGCTGCAGACTGGGGAGAGAGAAAGGATTGTATCTGCATAAATTGCCATTATGTAAGAACATGGCCGTATATTCAGAGGCAAAATGGTAATGAATGAAGGCGCTGGAAAGTGCTAAGCTTACCGGTAACGTGCAGGCAGGATGGAGCGGCTTAGACGCGGTATACCACCGCTTGTCAAGGAGCGCTGTGAGAGGTAAGGTGCTGGCATATAAAGCATGGTAAGCCTGTGGTCCGGACCGGAAGTCCCGGTACCGGAAGTGAGGCGGCGTGCGTTCCAGCAGGCTGCTGATGTGTTCCAACTACAGGAACTAGTATGGAGGGTGTGCAAAAGTGCCTCAATGTGACAGGTGCGCCATCTAGTGGTTAGGAATAGACATGATAGTGCTGGTGACGATCCATACAAGCAGGAAATGGGTGAACTATTAGAATCCTGCATAGTTGTGAGAATACTGATCGTGCTCCCAAATTCTGTGCCCAGAAAGATAATTTTCATTGTGGCAGATTCTGAAAACAGAAAAATACATAGTCAGTACATAATATTTTTATGACATATATGGCACATTAATAGGAAATAGACATGGATAAAGACTATTATATAAATGATGCAATGTCATATTCTCTATTTAATCCTTTGGGGTGCAGTGTGTCTAATTCGTGAATCCAGTAGGCTTCTCTCTTTTTGAGGAGGCCAATACGGTCGCCCCCCCGGCGCGGTGCCTGTATTTGTTCAATAACCTGGTATTGAAGTTGCGCTATGTTATGGCCAGATGACACAAAGTGATTGGGAATGGGGAGAAGTAGATTTTTACATCTAATCGTCGACTTATGTTTTGATATGCGATTTTTTATTGCTTGCGTGGTCTCACCCACATAGAATAAGCCACATGGGCATTTGATTAGATAAATGACGAAGCTGGAGTTGCATGTAAAGTATTCTTTTATCTCATATCTTTTACCAGTATATGGGTGGTGAAATGTGTTGCCTTTAATGATATTATTGCATTGCATGCATTGTAGACATGGGAATGTCCCATATTTTGGATTTGAAAGGAACCGTTGTTGTTTTTTTGGAGGGTGAGACGTACCAATGTCGGCTCTGATTAGATGATCTCTCAGGTTACGTGGTCGACGGAAGCAAGGAAGGAAAGGTTTTTTAAATTCTTTAACGGTTGGATGTGCGGTATTAAGTAAATGCCAGTGCCGACGTATGCTAGTATGGAGACGGTAGGCTATGGGGTGATAATCATGTACAAATGGGATCCTGTCTTGCGTATCAGATTTGGGAGAGATGGGATTATCAGGGAGATTGAGAGTATGTTCGGGGTAACCCCTATCACGAAATTTTCCACGCATTTCTTCTATGCGTACGTCTTTTGTTGTGTTGTTGGAAACAATCCTCTGGACTCTTTTAAGTTGTGATTTCGGAATGGAGTCTTTCATTTTAGTTGGGTGGAAGCTTTTATAGTGCAATAGACTATTACGATCTGTTGGTTTGGTATATATATGAGAGGAAAGCTTGTTATCAGTTTCTCTTATAATGCTCACATCCAGAAAATTGATGTTGTTTTTGTCAAAGGTCATAGTGAAATCCAGTCCTGGCCATGAGGTACACAGGAAGGAGAAAAAATTATTAAGAGTGCTCAGAGGACCATTCCAAATGCAGAAGACGTCGTCAATGTATCTCTTCCACACAATGGCATGTGTGCGGAAGAGATCATTGACGTAGATTTTACTTTCCTCGTAATGGGCGACGTAGCAATTAGCATACGGAGGTGCTGCGTTCAAGCCCATGGCGGTCCCTTTGGTCTGTAAATAATAAGTATCCCCAAAAAGAAAGTAATTTTTGGTCAAAATGGTGGACAGTAATTCGCAACACATATTGATTTGATCTGGGTTGAAAATTGAGGACTCCAGTAATCTACGTACTGAGAAAATACCTTCTTTGTGTGGTATGGAAGTATACAAATCTTGATGTCAAAAGTAACCAAAAGGGCCTCCTCAGGAATCTGATCTAGATTGTGAATCATATTAAGAAATTCTCCTGTATCTAGGAGAAAGGAGGCTGATTGTTTTATGAGTGGTGTCAAGATTTTTTCCAAATATTTAGCTATTGGAGAAAAGATGGATTCCGTGGAGGCAACTATGGGCCTCCCGGGGGGGTTGGTGAGATTTTTGTGTACTTTAGTAGTACGTAGAAGACTGGAGTTATGGGGAATTTCTTCTGAAGATATTCACCAGTTTTATTGTCAATGGTACCCTTAGTGATATATTTTGTGAGGATGGCCTGAATATCAGAGTTGATATCATTAATGGGGTCATGGTCTAATTTTTGGTAGATGGAACTATCGTTTAGCTGATGATGTACTTCCTAATTTTGTCTAGTACAACTATTGCTCCCCCTTTGTCTGCTGGTTTTACGATAATACTCTTATCGTCCTGTAGGTTCCGTAAGGCTTGTTGATCAAGGGGTGTCATGTTAGAAGGAAAAAATAACTTTTTCCTATTCATATCCTCTTTGAGATCGGAGAATGTTGTGTGAATGAAGGAGATGAAAGTCTCCAAGGCATGAGAACCATGGGGTGGTCTGAATGTACTTTTATTACGTAGACCCAAATGGTGGGCTGACAAAGGTATTGTTGAAGTATCTGTGTTAGTATTGGAAGTTGAGATGTTAGCAAAATATAATTTCAATCTGAGGGATCTGAAGAAGCGCTGTAAGTCCATATCAAGTTTAAACGTGTTGTATCGATAACTGGGACAAAAGGATAAACCCTTTTGCAACAGTTGGTGTTCCGCTATGCCCAAGTTTCTAGATTAAATGTTGATTACCAGGGGGTTATTACCTGGGAGCGGGTCACTCGGTTGAAGTCTCTGTGGTGTCTCTTCCCTCGACGGGTCCTCTTCTTCTTGTAGATCGTCTCCTTTGTCCTAAAAAACGGTTGGACTGGAAAGATCTTTCTCGGTCTGATCCCGAGGTCGATGCATCTGTGGAGGATCTGTAATAGGAGCGTGAAAAGTTCCCAGACGAAGGCGATACTTGCCATTTGTAGACCCTCTGTTGTTCGTAATCCTCCGTATCACGGCGAATTTGTTTCTCTTCCTTGTTTCTGTCTCTCGACGATGCAAGTTGATAGTGTCGTTGATTTTTGTTTTGAGGTTAGTAAATTCCTCTGTGGTTGTGGAGGCGGTAAGTTGACTCTCGATATTGGCGATTTCCTCTTTGCTCTTGATGATGGCTCGGTGGAGATGTTCCAACGTAAGAGTCATGAGATCAAAAGAACATTTATTAATAAATCAACGACACTATCAACTTGCATCGTCGAGAGACAGAAACAAGGAAGAGAAACAAATTCGCCCGTGATACTGAGGATTACGAACAACAGAGGGTCTACAAATGGCAAGTATCGCCTTCGTCTGGGAACTTTTCACGCTCCTATTACAGATCCTCCACAGATGCATCGACCTCGGGATCAGACCGAGAAAGATCTTTCCAGTCCAACCGTTTTTTAGGACAAAGGAGACGATCTACAAGAAGAAGAGGACCCGTCGAGGGAAGAGACACCCACAGAGACTTCAACGAGTGACCCGCTCCCAGGTAATAACCCCCTGGTAATCAACATTTAATCTAGAAACTTGGGCATAGCGGAAAACCAACTGTTGCAAAAGGGTTTATCCTTTTGTCCCAGTTATCGATACAACACGTTTAAACTTGATATGGACTTACAGCGCTTCTTCAGATCCCTCAGATTGAAATTATATTTTGCTAACATCTCAACTTCCAATACTAACACAGATACTTCAACAATACCTTTGTCAGCCCACCATTTGGGCCTACATAATAAAAGTACATTCAGACCCCCCATGGTTCTCATGCCTTGGAGACTTTCATCTCCTTCATTCACACAACATTCTCCGATCTCAAAGAGGATATGAATAGGAAAAAGTAATTTTTTCCTTCTAACATGACACCCCTTGATCAACAAGCCTTACGGAACCTACAGGACGATAAGAGTATTATCGTAAAACCAGCAGACAAAGGGGGAGCAATAGTTGTACTAGACAAAACAATGTATCTGGAGGAAGTACATCGTCAGCTAAACGATAGTTCCATCTACCAAAAATTAGACCATGACCCCATTAATGATATCAACTCTGATATTCAGGCCATCCTCACAAAATATATCACTAAGGGTACCATTGACAATAAAACTGGTGAATATCTTCAGAAGAAATTCCCCATAACTCCAGTCTTCTACGTACTACCTAAAGTACACAAAAATCTCACCAACCCCCCGGGAGGCCCATAGTTGCCTCCACGGAATCCATCTTTCTCCAATAGCTAAATATTTGGAAAAAATCTTGACACCACTCATAAAACAATCAGCCTCCTTTCTCCTAGATACAGGAGAATTTCTTAATATGATTCACAATCTAGATCAGATTCCTGAGGAGGCCCTTTTGGTTACTTTTGACATCAAAGATTTGTATACTTCCATACCACACAAAGAAGGTATTCTCTCAGTACGTAGATTACTGGAGTCCTCAATTTTCAACCCAGATCAAATCAATATGTGTTGCGAATTACTGTCCACCATTTTGACCAAAAATTACTTTCTTTTTGGGGATACTTATTATTTACAGACCAAAGGGACCGCCATGGGCTCGAACGCAGCACCTCCGTATGCTAATTGCTACGTCGCCCATTATGAGGAAAGTAAAATCTACGTCAATGATCTCTTCCGCACACACGCCATTGTGTGGAAGAGATACATTGACGACGTCTTCTGCATTTGGAATGGTCCTCTGAGCACTCTTAATAATTTTTTCTCCTTCCTGTGTACCTCATGGCCAGGACTGGATTTCACTATGACCTTTGACAAAAACAACATCAATTTTCTGGATGTGAGCATTATAAGAGAAACTGATAACAAGCTTTCCTCTGATATATATACCAAACCAACAGATCGTAATAGTCTATTGCACTATAAAAGCTTCCACCCAACTAAAATGAAAGGCTCCATTCCGAAATCACAACTTAAAAGAGTCCAGAGGATTGTTTCCAACAACACAACAAAAGACGTACGCATAGAAGAAATGCGTGAAAATTTCGTGATAGGGTTACCCGAACATACTCTCAATCTCCTGATAATCCATCTCTCCAAATCTGATACGCAAGACAGGATCCCATTTGTACATGATTATCACTCCATAGCCTACCGTCTCCATACTAGCATACGTGGGCACTGCATTTACTAATACGCACATCCAACGTTAAAGAATTTAAAACCTTTCCTTCCTTGCTTCCGTCGACCACGTAACCTAGAGATCATCTAATCAGAGCCGACATTGGTACGTCTCACCCTCCAAAAAACAACAACGTTCCTTTCAATCCAAATATGGGACATTCCATGTCTACAATGCATGCAATGCAATGATATCATTAAAGCAACACATTTCACCACCATATACTGGTAAAAGATATGAGATAAAAAATACTTACATGCAACTCCAGCTTCGTCATTTATCTAATCAAATGCCATGTGCTTATTCTATGTGGGTGAGACCACGCAAGCAATAAAAATCGCATATCAAACATAAGTCGACGATTAGATGTAAAATCTACTTCTCCCCATCCCATCACTTGTGTCATCTGGCCATACATAGCGCAACTCAATACAGTTATTGAACAATACAGCACGCGCCGGGGCGACCGTATTGGCTCCTCAAAAGAGGAAGCCTACTGGATTCACGAATTAGACACACTGCACCCAAGATTAAATAGAGAATATGACATTGCATCATTAATAATAGTCTTTATCCATCTCTATTTCCTATTAATGTCCATATATGTCTTAAAAATATTATGTACTGACTATGTATTTTTCTGTTTCAGAATCTGCCACAATGAAAATTATCTTTCTGGCACAGATTGGAGCACGATCAGTATTCTCACAATATGCAGATTCTAATAGTTCACCCATTCCTGCTTGTATGGATCGTCACCAGCACTATCATGTCTATTCCTAACCACTAGATGGCGCACCTGTCACATTGAGGCACTTTTGCACACCCTCCATACTAGTTCCTGTAGTTGAACACATCAGCAGCCTGCTGGAACGCACGCCGCCTCATTCGGTACCGGGACTTCGGTCCGACCACAGCTTACCATGCTTTAATGCCAGCACCTTCCCTCTCACAGCGCTCCTTGACAAGCGGTGGTATACCGCGTCTAAGCCGCTCCATCCTCCCTGCATGTTACCGGTAAGCTTAGCACTTTCCAGCGCCTTCATTCATTACCATTTTGCCTCTGAATATACGGCCATGTTCTTACATAATGGCAATTTATGCAGCCACAATCCTTTCTCTCTCCCCAGTCTGCAGCTTATTATCGCTGTGACTTTGTGGTATGTAACACTTGTTATCGGACACTGTGCCTATTCCTCTATATATATAGATAACCAGTATATACTCTCTCCACCATATTTTCTTCAGGTATATTCTATACTTTCTGCACCTGGCCGCTCGGTGCCAGATTCTGGTATTTATGTCTCCACGACTTACTAGGTGTGATTTTTGTTAAGGGGTGGCACATACCTCTGGAAACACATATGTATTCCCATGACAATATATTGGATGATTCTAAACATTATATGTTAATCACTTCGCATTCTATTATGATTATATCATGCATTTGTATTGACACATTTGTATATACTTCTTTTTATGCCCTGTATCATATTCATTATTTTGTATATATATTTTTGTTATTTTTCTCTCATATTGCAGTACACTGAGGAAGGTCGTGATCGACCGAAACGTTTGTTGTATGTTATTTTTGATTAAAATTTTCACCACAAATACTATTGGTGTGTGCCGAGATTATATTACATTATCTCATGGTTTGGGATCCTACTCGGGCACCACTACCATTTTCCAACAATTGTGCCAGCGATTTTTCTTCATGACTATAGCCCTAGTTTATGTCAGTGAACCTGACCCCTGGGGTCAGCAGCTGCAGTACTGGTATCTGCCTAGGAGTGGTACCTGGCGGCTACATGTAGCCCAGTCTGCCTCCACCATCAGGAGCTCCAGTGAACACCTGGTAGCCGTTTATCTACACCTCTTCCTATGCAGGCCTGACCCTGTGGCACAGTGGGTCCACAAATCATCTTGTTCCACCATTGGGCTTAACAATGTGCACAGAGCCTTATATTATACATTGAGTTTGATTCTCATAAGCACAACATGCAGTCTACTAGACACTTTTCCAAGAAAACATACTGTATGATTAAAAAGGAAAAAAATGTTGAAAATTAACTGTATGGCAGACACATCGGTCTAGTATACTGCATCAGGGACTGGCCTGCACACTGACCGGGGACAATGTTTAGGCCCTTTGCACACTGTGACCAAGGGACTTCGGAACAGGACTGGCTGCATCGGACCAGGGATTTCAGATTCAGGACTAGCTACACCAGGACCAGGGGACAATGTTCAGATGCTGTCCGCACTGGGACCAGGGCATTTCGGGAAAAGGACTGCTGAACATGAACCAGGGAACAACGTTCAGGAAGCTGACCGCCTCGGGACCAGGGATACAGGTTCAGGACACTGGCTGCACTGGACCAGGAATTCGGGTTCAGGACACTGGCTGCACCGGGACCCGGGATTCAGGTTTAGAACACTGGCCGCATCGGGGGACCTCACAACTGTACTGGTAGAACACCACACTACCTAATGACTAAACTCATTGCTTGGCGACTCCCTAAAGGAGAGGGAGAGTTTTATACAGGATGACTCCCAGGAATCGGCTGGGAGCCATCCAGCAGGTACCTTTCAGCAACTAAATGCCTCTCCGCAATTGGCTGAGGGAATTTAGCAAAATGTATGCGCTGCCCTTTTAAGCCACTTTAAGAGAACGCACACACTAAGCGCACCGCCTGAAACTGGGAAGTGTACTACAGGGAAAAGCAGGGACACTCCAGGGAACACGCCACGGGGCGGTGAGTAAGGCTGCTTTCACACATCAGTCTTTTGACGTCAGGCGCAATCCGGCGTGTTTTAAAAAAAACGCATCCGGTATCGGATGCGTTTTTTTACCATTGACTTTAATTAGCGCCGGATCGCGCCTGATGTCATTGCGTTGCATCCGTTTTTGGCCAGATCCGTCGGAAATGTACATTCCGGCGGCCGGACAAGACGCTGACTGCAACTTTTTTTTTTTTTCCGGAGTCGCCTGATAGTGCCTGAATCGGCGCTTCAGGCGGCCAGAAACAATGCAAGTTTTGTCAAATCCGTCAAAAAACTGATCCGGAAACCAAGCTCTCTCTCTCTCTCTCTCTCTCGTCGGTCCGGACATTCGTACCTGCATTTTCCACATAGAAATTTTTATCTTTCCGGGTTGAAAAGGTCAGGACTTATCCGGCAAAAAACTGATCAGTTGCATCAGTTTTTTTAAAATCAGCGCCGGATCCGTCCTATCAGGCATAGGACGGATTATGCCTGACACAAAAAGACTGATGTGTGAAAGTAGCCTAAGCAGGCATCCCCGCATGGAGGGAGAAGGGGACACTATGCCGGGACGTTGTCCTTAGCTCTATACACATCAGAGTTTCTTTAAACTGTTCTGCCCCTTCATAGAAGCAGCACAGTTATGACAGTGCCAGAGGCCGTTGTAATCACCTACCAAAAGATGACCGAGGAAGGACATGGACACCCATGGCTTATTGATGTGAATGGAGAACCAAGGCTGGATCGATCCAAAAGAAGATTTACTGTAGAAGAAAAATAAGCTAAACTTTTTGCTGTTTTTTTGAGACTGGGGACATTGCCCATGCTGCCCACTGTCCACTGTCAAAAGTGTAAATTGTAGCTATGAGAGTATGGTTCTCTGGGCAATGTTTCTACTGAGAAAATTGTGTCCTTGCAATTTGATTGAATATGTGATTTCCCACACATACTACTTGTGTTCAAGGCATTGACTTGGCCTTTAAACTTCCCAGATCTCAGTCTGATTGAGTGTCATGATGTGTCACGACCCAACAGGGGGGTCAGTCAGCTGACGGCACAACACACACAACGGGATGGAAATGGGAAGGGGAAGGCCCTATTGATAGGGAAAGATGGAAGGGACACCTCCTGACTCCAACCTAAACCTGTCCCTGCGCTCCCCTAACGCCCTATGTGGGACCCCCTCCCACCGCCGTCAGGAACCTCGTCCCTTGCTGTCACCTCGTACTGCCCTGGCTAGTGCACTGGCTGGCAAGGGCACTAGCCTCACCACTGCAGATGGTATAAACACAGGGACCAGTGACAAACACAAGACCTACAAGGAATAAGCACAACACTTAGCTTCCAGACACCGCTGCCAAGCTCCACACCGCAGATGACACAGAAACATGACTCCAAAATTCCAGAAGAAGCTGACGCCAGAGAGCTGCAACTGCAAGGCTGGTCTCCATAGAGAAACTCTATCACCAACAGTCAGCTGATGCATCAGGTGACTATTTAAAGGATGGTGGGAGTGGTCACCACCCACATCAGCTGACCTAGCAACTCTGCATTTGTAACACGCTGCCTGCTAGAGAAACTGACATTAACCCCCACTGAAATAAGCAAAAAAGCTACATTTAAATAATATTAAAATAATTTTTATTAAACAATTATTAAAAATGAATTTAAAATATTCATACATATACAAAAAAGCGGGGAACATATGCAATAAAGATATAAATAAAGCCTAATGATCCTCCCCCAAACAGTGGGAGCGGAAGTATACCTTATTTCCTATAGTAATGCAATATGCGCTATAATTATAAATATAATTATAAAATTATATTATATAATATAAAAAATTTTATTTTATTTTATTTTTTTTTCATTGTACTATTTTTTTGGGCACTTAATAATAACATTGATATTGTACACTTTTGATATCTGGAGAGAGATACGAGTATTATGTCTCCTTTACATTTTTCATATGGGATATATGTTAACTGACACAGGTATCATGTGTTCATCCTTCCTTCCTTTAAAAAGAAAAATCTAATAATTTCTGAACAAATAGCCGTTTTTTGCGTTGTCGAGGTAACGCGTTCACTGTGCCGCCTACTCGTGTCCCCCGCTCTGACGTGTCGAGCTGGAAGACCGATGGGGCGTCATGTGACGTCGTTTGCCGACAACGCAAACAGG
>JARQOD010000006.1:102055446-102103613 GCA_033576555.1 Oophaga sylvatica
ATAAAAGGTATTTATTGATCAAAGGTGGGGAGTCAAAGGGTATGAAAAGTACTGGTATAATGCATAGTTGACACTGAATCCAATCTTATTTTTACTTGATATGCGAACAAAGTGGTGACAGATTCCTTTAAGGTAATACTATAAATGTACAAAAAGAAAATCATACTTTTCTTAGTCTAAAAATTTAATAAAAGTGAAAGTTATAAGTATAACAATAAAAATTGGTCACACAATACAACGCTGCAAAAATCTAATTGATGGCCCAACAAATATCAAAAAGGTATAGACAATAAACTAATGAATTCTAAATACTTCTAAACTGTCTGGTCCTCCAGGCAGAAATATTTCTGTCATGAGTGAGAAACTCCGTCTTGGTAAAGCTGGATAAGGGCTCACTCACACTCATCATCGTAAATAAAATCACTCCGATGTTGATCCAGAAATGTAGAGCGAGTGTCATGCGAGTACAATACGATTTTTCTCCCTTAGTATCCGTATGACATGTTTTTTTCATTTAAACCATTATTCTCCAATCATTTACACATCCATTTATAGTGCTCTATGCTACAGAATAGTAATGTATCCATAAAAATCAGGCAGCATGCGGTTTTTTTTCTCACACCCATGGACTTGCATTGGTGAGTCTCGCCAGATTTACGCGGCCACTCACAGCACGCTGCATTTTTTTTCACCCATTTTACAGCTGACAAAAAATCACAGATCAGCACTAACTCATTGAATGACATCAGTAAAAGTGCTGTCTGATTTTTTTTATCCGTTTGTACTCCCGATTTAACCGCAGATGAGTATGAGCCCTAACAGTGACCTAAGATCCCAGAGAAGGTAGTTCATTTTGGTAGGGTTAAGAAGCTTTTTTCACATTTGCAGAGGCACAGGTCAGTTTGGCCCTCTTGGACAACTGTATATTTGTCGCATAAGTACTTGATCTGTGTGTAATATTGTCATATGCTGTACATGTAGAGTATTTTCATCTGACAGACTGTAACAAGGCCGATCATTACTATCATAAACATCATAAATGCAGTTGCCCATACACATTAGAAATATCTATGTCTAAAGCATGATAGGTTCTACATATGTCATGTTTATCAATTAAAAAAAAATGTTTAGCTGTGATTATTTGGCCATGATGATTAGTTACATTTGGACCAGGCATTTTTATAGATGGCTTAAAGGGAATTTGTCAGCAGGTTTTTGCTATTAAATCTGAGAGAAATATGAAGTAGGGGCTGAGACACAGATTTCAGTGATGTATCACTTAAGAGGCTGTGTGCTGTTGTTTCAATACAATGAGTGCTTTATCAGCAGGAGATTGTCACTGCTGGACTAGGTGTCGTCCTGCATTCTGGTCCAACTCCGCCTCATCACTGATTAGCAGCTTATTATCAATATACAATGTACACAGAAAGCTGCTAATCAGTGGTGTGGGCGAGATTAGCATTATGAGATCAGCTACATCTAAAAACTCTGATTGTATCACAAATGCTGCACTCAGTAAACTAATCGGGGTCTCTTTTCCTACTTTATGCTGCTCTCAGATGAGGCAAAAACAACATGGTGACAGATTCCCATTAAGGGGAATTTACCTAGTGATGGGTTTTACCTACAACAGATTGTGAAAGGTACCGTATATCGCTTATTAGAGGTTATTATTGTCACCCAAGGCTAGATTTCCACAAGCATATTCTCACGGTCCATATACGACTGCAATGCCCGGACTGACTGCTCGTATCCCGACCTGAACATACAGCCTCAAGGACACACATCAGCCTTTAAGTTCGGGTCTAGAGTCCCTCCACCAGACTGGGATTGCAGTCTGCATAGTGACTATGAAATATGATTGTGTGAACCTGGCCCTAGTAGTGGTTTCACAGACTAGTTTGCCCAGAAAAGGATACCATTTTTTTAAGCAATTCACATAAAAAAACTGAAAAATACTTGTTACATAAATAATTACCTGAACTCCTCTGTGAAAATGATATTCTGTGCAGTGAGTATATGACCCAGGTTCACACCTATCAAATATCCAGCCAGTTCTTTACTATCTCATGCTCTGGCTGCTCGACAAACCATTGTTCATTGATAGTTTTTTCTTTGTATTCTAGATAACATCAAACGAGAAGCATTTGGACAGTATGAAGAATGACGGGAATCTTCTTATCCACACTCTTGAGAGACTCACTCAGGATTCCAGGTGAGTTCCCTGAGGCAAACAGGAATTTCCACACCTTAAAAAAAGAGACCTCTTTATTTTACACATTAAGAATGTTTGTAATCGGTTTCCTTGTACCTGTACTAGACTTCACAGGTAACATTTAGGAAGTTATTTTTTTCAGATTGAAAGGACATGATTACTTTTCATCTATGATTGATATCTATGGAGATTTGCTGGATAGCACCTACACGCAGCAGATAAAACCTAAAATCAAAATATCACCAGTAAATACAAGTCCTTGAGTTGTTCTCCTCTATCACATGGTCACAAATCCTATTTAGCCATTTATAAGTATTTTGAATTCTAGATGGAAACAAAATTCCAATGTCAAATCCCTAACACATCATACAGTACAACATCCTTTGTTATTACGATTCTGTACTGTTCATCTTACCTACTTAAATGGCTTTTCCACAATTAAAGTCCACTACCTGGACAAACCCTTCTTAAAAGGAACCTGTCATGTGAAAAAAAACGCTATTAACCTGCAGATATGGGGTAAATCTGCAGGTTAATAGTGTTCTGAGCCTGCCTGGTGGCCACACTTAGGGCCTTGCTGCCGGGAGTAAATTAAGTTTATTCCTCCCGGCAGCGTTCGGCTTTCAGTCATAGGGGTAGGTCCTGCGGTTTCAGTCACCGCTCCGTGTATAGAGAGTGGCTGCTCTCGGCACTGACTGACAGCCGAATCTAATGCTGAGCTGCTGCCAGTCAGTGACAGGAGCACAGTAACAGCCACCTCTGTCTATACACTGAGCGGTGACTGAAACTGTGCCGGAGTCACCCCTATGACTGGAAGCCGAACGCTGCCTGGAGGAATAAAGTTCCTCTTCTCCCGGCAGCCGGGCTCTAAATATCGACATTGAGCTGGTTCTGAATGCTATTGACCTGAAGATTAACCCCATATCTGCAGGTAAATAGTATTTTTTCACATGACTAGTTTCCTTTAAATGCATTATTTCACCTTGTTCACTGCCGCCATTTAACGATGTCGGTGTGGGCCTCCACATATCAGTGTCACGTGAGCCCTGCAGCCTGTGAGCGGCCGCTAATTGGCTTCAGCACTTGCACTTACCTCAGAAACACTCTTATGTCCAGGGGAGCTGTGAACACTGCAACCCATTAGTGGCCCCTGATTGGCTGCCGCCCTCACATGGCATAGAAATGTCACATGAGCACTGGGGACCTGGCGCCTACATTGCTGGAGCGATGTTAGTGAGAACGGTGAGAACTTGTTTATTTTTTAAATGGCAAACAACATTTGAGAAAGAGTTTTCCAGGAGTGGACAACATCTTATTATGAGCTTCCTGTCTTGCCCGGTGTAAAAATGAGATAATCAGCAGGATCTACCAACTACAGCTCCAGTGCTGCCTCTTCGGGATTGCCCTTGGTTATTGATGACATTGATGCTACCCCGGTGACGGCATGACTACAGGTAATACCACTGAGCCCAGTGATTGCCTGCAGGTGGTCACATGCAGCCTGTCAACAAGGACCAGTCGCAGCGGTAAAGATTAAGTGCAGTGGGCAATTACTGCTCATTTTGTTATTTTCATAGTGGGCAAGCCAGGGAACATGACATAATTAATCTGGGAAAACCGCTTTAATTTTTTTACTCGTGTTTTCTTGCTATTCATTTTACTTACCAAAAGATAAGAAATAATTCAGATTTCTATTGTATGGAAATAGAGGCATCCATCAATCTTTGACCGTCTGCAGGTTTCAAGTAAGGACAGGTCCATATTTCATATATTTAAAACATATCAGAGAAGTGAGGATGTATATGAGGTGCATGCAAAAGCAGGCTGTCGAAAATGGATCTATAACTGTATTACTGTTTGTAGTAGTCTGAAAATAACATCTAATTGGAATAGGAATATGACAAGAACCAGGTACAGGGTACAGGGGGACAGCAACCCTGATATTCTACTGTTCCCCCAAACTCTCACTGAGCAGTGGGGATATTCATCCCATCACGGACAGATTTCAGAAACAAAAAGCTGGCGGCCAAACAAATGTTGATGATCTAAAATGGGCAGATTTTGCTCTTATTTTATTCCCACTGCTCCCCAAAGTATTCCATATTTTCTTTGTTTTTTTTAAGATCCGCTATACTATTGGTTCCTTAGATATGGGCCTTTTTACTTAGTGCAATACAGTTGTGGTCTTTACAAGGGGACTTTGCTCACAGGGTAATAATACAGAATATCCCAAAAACACATCCAGAGAATCCTGGGAAAAAGTAGCTCCAAATAAATAGGCCAATATGTCTGTAACGTGTGGTGGGTTTATAGAATGGAGAAAACAAGCAGACAGAATACTCAGGGGAGCAGCGAGAAGAAAACCACTTTAGACCTGGTGACAGCCCTTCTTTATAAATATATGGGACCTTCAGGGTCTCTTTTACGTCTCACCTCCCATTATTTTAAATGAGAGTTCGGCACTACAGCTCTTGCAGTTGCGGATTTTACCGGCAGTTCTTAAAAAGGGACATGTCAAATATTGAAGCAGGTTCCTACATGGATAAATGGCGCTATCTACAGTCATTGCCAAAAGTTTTGAGAATGACACAAATATTATATTTTCACATGATCTGCTGCCCTCTGGTTTTTATGTGTGTTTGACAGATATTTTTATCACAGACAGAAATATAATTGCAAACATATGAGTAACAAAAGCTTATATTGACAGTTAGAATGAGTTAATGCAGCAAGTCAATATTTGCAGTGTTGACCCTACTTCTTCAGGACCTCTGCAATTCTCCCTGGCATGCTCTCAATCAACTTCTGGACCAAATCCTGACTGATAGCAGTCCATTCTTGCACAATCAATGCTTTCATTTTGTCAGAATTTTTAGGTTTTTGTTTGTCCACCCATCTCTTCATGATTGACCACAAGTTCTCAATGGGATTAAGATCTAGGGAATTTCCAGGCCATGGACCCAAAATCTCTATCTTTTGTTCCCTGAGCCATTTAGTTATCACCTTTGCTTTATGGCAAGGTGCTCCATCATGCTGGAAAAGGCATTGTTGATGGCCAAACTGCTCTTGGAGGGTTGGGAGAAGTTGCTCTTGGAGGACATTCTGGTACCATTCTTTATTCATGGCTGTGTTTTTAGGCAAGACTGTGAGAGAGCCGATTCCCTTGGCTGAGAAGCAACCCCACACATGAATGGTTTCAGGATGCTTAACAGTTGGCATGAGACAAGACTGGTGGTAGCTCTCACCTTGTCTTCTCCGAATGAGGCGTTTTCCTGATGTGCCAAACAATCGAAAAGGGGATTCATCAGAGAAAATAACTTTACCCCAGTCCTCAGCAGTCCACTGCCTGTACCTTTTGCAGAATATCAGTCTGTCCATGATGTTTTTTCTGGAGAGAAGTGGCTTCTTTGCTGCCCTCCTTGAGACCAGGCCTTGCTCCAAGAGTCTCGCCTCACAGTGCGTGCAGATGCACTCACACCTGCCTGCTGCCATTCCTGAGCAAGCTCTGCACTGCTGGTAGCCCGATCCCGCAGCTGAAACACTTTTAAGAGACAGTCCTGGCGCTTGCTGGTCTTTCTTGGGCGCCCTGAAGCCTTTTTGGCAACAATGGAACCTCTCTCCTTGAAGTTCTTGATGATGCGATAGATTGTTGACTGAGGTGCAATCTTTCTAGCTGCGATACTCTTCCCTGTTAGGCCATTTTTGTGCATTGCAATGATGACTGCACGTGTTTCTTTAGAGATAACCATGGTTAACAGAAGAGAAACAATGATGCCAAGCACCAGCCTCCTTTTAAAGTGTCCAGTGGTGTCATTCTTACTTAATCATGACAGATTGATCTCCAGCCATGTCCTCATCAAACCCACACCAACACCAACACCCAGTGATTGTTAATGGAGCAATCACTGAAAAGAGGTTAGCTGGTCCTTTTAAGGCAGGGCTGCAATGATGTTGAAATGTGTTTTGGGGGATAAAGTTCATTTTCTAGCCAAATATTGACTTTGCAAGTAATTGCTGTTAAGCTGATTACTCTTTATAACATTCTGGAGTATATGCAAATTGCCATTAGAAAAAGTGAAGCAGTAGACTTTGTAAAAATTAATATTTGTGTCATTCTCAAAACTTTTGGCCATGACTGTATGTTAGGATTTTTTGCCATAGAAAAAAAGTGATGTGACTTTTGTGTTTAATGTGTTCGGGTAGTGTGATTGTGGCCTGGAACAGACGTTTACTAGTGGAAAACGCTGATTTAACTGCACAGGAAAAAGCGTTTACTGAGCAGGAATTTCTAACATTCCCATAACACTTCTCAATTGACCGATGCTGCGAATACAGCAGCTGCATCACAAGGCCGGCCGAACCTCACATACACATCACTATGGAGTCCTATGGTCAGATCTCCCAGCCATTGCTGAATATAATCCATCCAGTGTGGCCTGCGCCTGACATATGGTACAACAGCCAGAAGTCCTCACAACTCTTATTACAAGTTCAAACAATCTTTGTCTTCTCTCTTCATTTGTGTATCAGCCTCCAATCCACACTACAAGCTTCTCATATTGCCTCCCCTCCTCCTCTCTCCACCCTTCGCTTGTATGGCTGGGCTCCCCCTTCCCCCGCCGGGCCGCTTAGCTTTGATGTATACTGTGGTGTGGGCGGCTGCAGAATTACACAACTTTTTTATTTTCTCTTCTCTTTGACTCACATAGTGGCCTTTTGTTCACTGCCAGCCCACATACAGGATTCTGTATGGAATTTATCCAGATAATTTACAATGCCAATAAGTTCAATTTTTAGTTTTATTGCTACGTGTCAACAAGTTCAATAGCCTCAATACGTAGGTATATAGCAAAGGTGCGGTGCATAGATATAAGAGGTATGATGTGTTTATTATTGAGGATTTGTTTACCCCTAAATATTAGGTTTATTAATAATAATAATAATAATAATCCATATTTATATAGCGCCAGCATATTCCGCAGCGCTTTACAATTCAACAGTGGTCAGAGGCAAAGATTTGTATCTTATTTAAAAAATAAAAATCACACATTTATAGTGTGTTGCATGCCTCGATTTGCTGTTTAATGCTCCAGTCATCAACTTGCCCTGGCTTCTGCTAAATGCGGTGAGTCCGCAGTCTCAATAGTATGTATCGCCTGTTACAGCTGTGCAGACCATCCAGCAGCTCAAAAATTTTATTATTTGTTATTTTTTGGGGAAAATTACATCAGTAATCTAAAAATGTAGTTTCAGGGGGATGAATCTTATTCTGTTGACTCATATGACATTAAACATAAAGATACCCTTCCCGAATGATAGTTATATGTAACAATATCGATGACATTACATTCCTAGCAGTAGTGTGCAATTTCATAAAAAGACCTCCTAGCAGTGTTTTAAAAGAGAATGGATATAATTGTAAACTGATATTACTCACACTATAGTCTGGTATATTCAAACAGCTCCAAATTACTCCATATACTATAGTGTGTGTGTCTGTGTATGTATGTATGTACATGTAAAGGGACGGCCGTGGGGCCAATGTACTGGAAGCTGCTACGTATTTTACCTCTGTAGTCTCCATTCGCCTGGGGTGTTCTCCTCCCCTGAGGGAGCATACAGAGCAATTAGAGTCAGAGTCCCAAATCACGTCAAACAGTTCTGCTTTATTTTCTTCTGGACACAGCACATCCAAGACACCATAAACACGTCTTAATCGATACCAGCAATACATTCATCACAATTCTGCCTCTTCTTCTCTGCTACACCAGAATGGACCACTAAGTATTGATGGTATGAGGAGCCCGGTGAAAACGGCACTTTTATCTCTTCCCCTGGAGACACTTCAATCCAGCATAAGAAAGACACATCTACTGTAGGTCGTCCACCCCTCTCTGGTTATCCTGCCCGGATACTTCTGATGGCCCACTCGCTTCTACGCTCATGCACGACCTCTTCTGCTGAGCATTCCCACAGTGGTTCTTCCACTGGACTACTGCTACGTAAACCCACTCTCTTTGGGCTCACATTTCCCACGGTGAATCCTTCACCTGCTTCTTCAGGGGTTGCTGGTCCCCTCTTCTTCCTACCTATGCTCAGGGCCCAGGAACGTGGACGTCTTCACACTAACATGGTCCACCCCTGACTGACTTCCGCTTGGAGAAAACCTTCCTGACAGATTCCCGCTTGGAGGCAATCTTTCCCTAGCAAAAAGTCCCTAACCTATTGTGTTCATGGGACTGGATGTGCTCAATGTCCCCATCTAGTGGCCAAACCCAAATACTGCATTGTCATATTTTTATAGCGTTCTAACTAGATCTCTAACGTACCCCCATTAGTGATCCCTCGCAAAACTATATCTAACTGAAATATTTACACTACCCTACTAGTGCCCTCCTCTAGTGATCCCAAGGATGCACTACCTAGCTATATTTATACCTCCCTTACTCATACATGGTATAAATAACACAAGTACGTAACATCATACAGTATATGACAGACATACAATAACACACTTAAATGAATGCAAGCAAATCAAGGTTTAACACTCCCGACCTCCTTACATACACACATGGACAAAATTGTTGGTACCCCTCGTTTAATGACAGAAAAACCCACAATGGTCACAGAAATAACTTGAATCTGACAAAAGTAATAATAAATCAAAAATCTATGAAAATGAACAAATGAAAGTCAGACATTGCTTTTCAACCATGCTTCCACAGAATTAAAAAAAAAAATAAAACTCATGAAATAGGCCTAGACAGAAATGATGGTACTCCTGAAAATAATGTTATAAAATCGCGATGTGTCCACTAATTAGCATTACAGGTGTCTACAATCTTGGAATCAGTGAGTGGGCCTGTATAGAGGGCTACAGATACTCGCTGTGCTGTTTGGTGACATGGACCTCAACATGGACCAGAGGAAGCGAAGGAAAGAGTTGTCTCAGGAGATTAGAAAGAAAATTATAGACAAATATGTTGAAGGTAAAAGTTATAAGACCATCTCCAAGCAGCTTTATCTTCCTGTGACTACAGTTGCACATATTATTCAGAAATTTAAGCTCCATGGGACTGTAGCCTACCTCCCTGGACATGGCTGCAGGAGGAAAATTGATAAAAATCAAAGAGACAGATAATACAAATGGTAACAAAACAGCCCAAAAAAACTTCTAAACAGATTAAGGCTATGTGCCCACATTGCAGAAATGCTGCGGAATTGTCAGCAGCATTTCCACAACTCCCCGCCGCGGGTAAAACGCATGCGGAATTCACATGCGTTTTCCTGCCAAACACAAGCATTATGCAAGTGTTTTTAGCTTGCGGAATTCAAACGCTTTTCCAAGCGATTTGAAGCATCGCTTGGAAAATTAATTAACAGGTTGTTCACACTTGTCAAGCACAGTGCTTGACAAGTGTGACCAACTTTTTACTATTGATGCTGCCTATGCAGCATCAATATTTAAAGATAGAATGTTAAAAATAATAAAAATAAAAAATATGGATATACTCACCTCCTGTCGGCCCCCGATCTCCTCAGCAGCATTCCCGGTCCTCAGCGGCGCTGCCGGCAAGTTCCGTTCCCAGTGAGTCATTGCGAGAATGACCTCTGATGACGTAGCGGTCACTTGACCGCGACGTCACAAAGGTCATTTTGGCGCGAAGCACTCCTGGGAACAAAGACGCCGCGTGCACCGCTGAGGACCGGGGGCCGACAGAGGGTAAGTATATCCCTATTTTTTATTTTAATTCTATTTTTAACAGGAATATGGTACCAAGGGCTTGGAGGAGAGTCTCCTCTCCTCCAGGCCCTGGGTACCATCCGCATATGAAGCGCTCACTTTAAACATGGTGGGCATGGCCACATGCGTAAAGTGAGCATTTCAATGCAATCCTATGGTGGCGGAATCACCGCGATTCCGCAAAATTAATGAACATACTGCGATTTTTACCGCAATGCGATTCCGCTGCGGAAAAAAAACGCAGCATGGGTACAGCAATTGCGGAATGTATTTAAAATTAATGGAATGCGTTTTGTAAGCGGTTTTTAAGCTGTAACGCTTAGAAAATGCAATGTGGGCACTTAGCCTAAAGGTGAACTTCAAGCTCAAAGGAACATCAGTGTCAGATCGCACTATCCGTCATTGTATGAGCCAAAATGGACTTCATGGGAGATGACCAAGGAGGACACAATCATAAAAAAACAGACTGGAATTTGCCAAACTACATGTTGACAAGTGACAAAGCTTCTGGGAGAATGTCCTATGGACAGATGAGACAAAAAATATAAGACTATCAAGGGATTCTAGAGAGAAATGTGCTGCCCAGTGTCAGAAAGCTTGGTCTCAGTCGCAGGTCATGGGTCTTGCAACAGGATAATGACCCAAAACACACAGCTAAAAACACCCAAGAATGGCTAAGAGGAAAACATTGGACTATTCTGAAGTGGCCTTCTATGAGCCCTGACTTAAATTCTATTGAGCATCTTTGGAAAGAGCTGAAACATGCCGTCTGGAAAAGGCAACCTTCAAACACGAGATTACTGGAGCAGTTTGCTCTTCAGGAGTGGGCCAAAATACCTGACGAGAGGTGCAGAAGTCTCATTGACAGTTACAGGAATCTTTTGATTGCAGTGATTATTACCTCAAAAGGTTGTGCAACAAAATATTAAGTTAAGGGTACCATCATTTCTGTCCAGCCCTATTTCATGAGTTTTATTTTTTTTAATTCTGTGGAAGCATGGTTGAAAAGCAATGTCTGACTTTCATTTGTTCATTTTCATAGATTTTTTTATTTATTATTACTTTTGTCAGATTCAACTTATTTCTGTGACCATTGTGGGTTTTTCTGTCATTAAACGAGGGTTACCAGCAATTTTGACCATGTGTGTAATATATCCATATTACTCCTTATACTATAGTGTGTATGTATGTATATATCCATATTACTCCATATATATATATATATACTTATTATATATATGTAATATATATTATATACCTACCCTAGATCTGCCCCTACCCAACATCCCTATCCCTATTCCCTTGTGTACACTTGCTTTGGCAAAACTAATGTGTATTTAGTCCTGCCAATAAAGCTTCTTTGAATCTTGAATTGAATCATATATACAGTATATATTATATATATATCAGGTAGTGTCCAGGTAGTGCAGCTCATCCAGTATTCACCTCACATCAAGCTTGTGCACCCATTGTACCAGGCTTTTACAGTATACTGTGCAGCCCCTATTACATTTATGATAGATCAAACAAGTATGTTACTTAACTGCACTATTGGGGGCAAAGTTATACACTGCTCAAAAAAAATAAGGGAACACTTAAACAACAGAATATAATCCAAGTAAATCAAACTTCTGAGAAATGAAACTGTCCTCTTAGGAAGCAACACTGATTGACAATCAGTTTTTGACAATGTTTTGGTCACTTTTGAATGTTGGTTGTGCTTTCACACTCGTGGTAGCATGAGACAGACTCTATAACCCACACAAGCGGCTCAGGTAGTGCTGCTCATCCAGGATGGCACATCAGTGCGAGCTGTGTCAAGAAGATTTGCAGTGTCTGTCAGCATAGTGTCCAGAGGCTGGAGGCACTACCAGGAAACAGGCCAGTACACCAGGAGATGTGGATAGGTCGTAGGAGGGCAACAACCCAGCAGCAGGACTGCTACCTCGCCTTTGTTCAAGGAGTAACAGGAGGAGCACTGCCAGAGCCCTGCAAAATGACCTCCAGCAGGCCACAAATGTGCTGGTGTCTGCACAAACGGTTAGAAACCGACTCCATGATGAGGGTCTGAGTGCCCGATGTCCACAGATGGGGGTTGTGCTCACAGCCCAACACCGTGCAGGACGCTTGTCATTTGCCACAGAACACCAGGATTGGCAAATTCACCACTGGCGCCCTGTGCTTTTCACAGATGAAAGCAGGTTCACACTGAGCCCATGTGACAGACGTGACAGAGTCTGGAGACGCCGTGGAGAGCGATCTGCTGCCTGCAACATCCTTCAGCATGACCGGTTTGGCAGTGGGTCAGTAATGGTGTGGGGTGGTATTTCTTTGGAGGGCCGCATAGCCCTCCATGTACTCGCCAGAGGTAGCCTGACTGCTATTAGGTACCGAGATGATATCCTCAGACCCCTTGTGAACCATATGCTGGTGCGGTTGACCCTGGGTTGCTCCTAATGCAGGACAATGCAGACCTCATGTGGCTGGAGTGTGTCAGCAGTTCCTGCAAGATGAAGGCATTGAAGCTATGGACTGGCTCGCCCGTTCCCCAGACCTGAATCCGATTGAGCACATCTGGGACATCATGTCTCGCTCCATCCACCAACGTCACGTTGCACCACAGACTGTCCAGGAGTTGGCGGATGATTTAGTCCAGGTCTGGGATGAGATCACTTAGGAGACCATCCGCCGCCTCATCAGCAGCATGCCCAGCCATTGTACAGTAGGGAGGTCATACAGGCACGTGGAGGCCACACACACTACTGAGCATCATTTTGACTTGTTTTAAGACATTACATTGCACTTTAATTTTGTGTGTGACTCCAAATCCAGACCTCCATTGGTTAATAAATTTGATATCCATTGATTATTTTTGTGCGATTTGTTGTCAGCACATTCAACTTTGTACAGAACAAAGTATTCAATGAGAATATTTCATTCATTCAGATCTAGGATGTGTTATTTTAGTGTTCCCTTTATTTTTTTGAGCAGTATATATATATATATATATATATATTATTATATTTATATAACACAGGTGCTTCTCACAAAATTAGAATATCATCAAAAAGTTAATTCATTTCAGTTCTTCAATACAAAAAGTGAAACTTATATATTATATAGTCATTACAAACAGTCATCTATTTCAAGTGTTTATTTCTGTTAATGTTGATGATTATAGCTTACAGTCAGTGAAAACCCAAAAGTCATTATCTCGTAAATTAGAATACTTTATAACATCAGCTTGAAAAAATGATTTTAAAATTTGAAATGTTGGCCTACTGAAATGTATGTTCAGTAAATGCACTGAATACGTGGTCGGGGTTCCTTTTGCATCAGTTACTGCATTAATGTGGCGTGGCATGGAGGCGATCAGCCTGTGGCACTGCTGAGGTGTTATGGAAGCCCAGATTTGTTAGCAGCCTTCAGCTTTCTGCATTGTTGGGTCTGGCATCTCTCATCTTCCTCTTGGCAATACCCATAGATTCTCTATGAGATTGGGGTCAGGCAAGTTTGCTGGCCAATCAAACACAGGGATACTGTTGTTTTTAATCAGCTATTGGTACTTTTGGCAGTGTGGACAGGTGCCAAGTCCTGCTGGAGAATCAAATTTCCATCTCCAAAGCGCTTGTCAGCCAGTCATTGCTTGTCATCTGAAAACAACACCTTTGACCACTGAGCAACAGTCCAGTTCTTTTTCTCCTTGGCCCAGGTAAGACGCTTCTGGCTTTGTCTATTGGTCATGAGTGGCCTGACTCAAGGAATGTGACACTTGAAGCCCATGTCCTGGATACATCTGTGTGTGGTGGCTCTTGAAGCAATGACTCCAGCAGCAGTCTACTCCTTGTGAATTTCCCCCAAATTTTTGAATGGCCTTTTCTTAACAATCCTTTCAAGGCTGCTGTTATTATGGTTGCTTGTACACCTTTTCCTACCACACTTTTTCCTTCCACTCAACTTTCCATTAATATGCTTGGATACAGCACCCTGTGAACAGCAATGACCTTTTGACCCTCCTTTTGGAGTGTGTCAATTTCTGCCTTCTGGACATTTGTCAAGTCAGCAGTCTTCCCCATGATTGTGGAGCCTACTGAAACAGACTAAGGGACCTTCTTAAACACTTAAAAAATCTTTGCAGGTGTTTATTGTTAACTATTCTAAGCGTACCCCACCACTCAATAAAGCTGGCTCTGCACTGATGCACTGCAGAGCTGGTTCTCAGTTGTAATGGTGACAGGTGTGGACCCACTGTGCCTTGGGTTGGGCTTACCCTGGTGGATTCGTGACTAAGCGACTACCTGGTGTTCACTGGATCCTCTGGTGGTGAGGTTAGGCTTGGCCGCAGGTAGTCACCTGTTGCAACTACAGAGCAGTCCCCAGGTAACCGAAAGACGGTATGCGGTACAAGGGGGAGTCAAGATAGAGGCAAAGTCAGATAGTCTGAGTTCAGGACAGGCAGCACAGGATCAGAAAACTTACCGAGGTCAGGAGCGGAGAGATCAGACAGGAATGATAAACAGGCTGGGTTGTAAACAGAAAGCTGGATACAGGAGTTTGCGTGCACATAGACTGACTGAGCAAGTGTTCGAGCAAGGAATGGTGGGTGAAGCTGCCTAAAATAGGCCCTACTGGCAACAGATAGGTCGGGGAACCAAATCTTTGCAGGACACAGCAGTGTTGCTGCCGTAACATCAGTCAGTGACTGTGTGCGCTTATATAACTGCGACTCACAGTTGTTGAGAGAAGTCCTTGTCTTCAAACGACTTTGCAGTCGCAATGAAATTCACACAATGCATAAACTTTTCTGGAACAGTGGACAATACATGTCAAGTCAAGTACTTTGTGCAAATACATACATATCATAGTTGTAAATCAGCCATGTTCTGTGGGTCTTCTAGACAAAGTGGGTCTTAACCTATGCAAAACTCCCATCTCCAGAACAGCATTGTTAACATACTAAGGGTTTGGAAATTAGTCAAAGGGTTATGGAAAAATGGTCGTAGAGAGAATTAAACACCAAAACTTTTCTCACTTGGGGGACAAACATGCACCCTAGTGGAAGACCCAGTTTGAAATTTGCCTTGAGGCCTCTTGGTTTCTTTGTTTGCCACAATGAAGGCCCTATTCTTCCTAATTGTTTGATTTTGCCCTAGATTTTGGATGTGTACCGTCAGCATAGGTGCAATGTTTCGTTGGTAACAACTGCTTAGCGTGCTTGTGTTTATTGGGACATTTCGTTTAAATCTTGTTGATTTATCTTGCAGAAGTCTGTAGAAGATTACAGCAATTTGGACAGGCCTAAGGCTGCTGCCACATCTGACCCAATTATAATCTACCAGGGCTCTCATCTGACCTAGTACTAGCTTCTAGTTATTTTTTCCTGTAAGACAAAAGATCTCAGTGAAACTGTAGCAGGTTGTGTCTTCTTAGACAATTTATCATCCAGAGAATGTGTAGCAGACTTCTACCACCTCATTTATCTCTATAGTAATAGAATTCCCCAAGATGACTTTCCATGAACTCCGTTTGTATTATATCCCCATTCGCCATAATGGCTGTGACCAAAAGTTTTTAACTGTATAGTGACTCATTAATACAGAGCACTTACACTCCCTGACAAGTTATGTCGCTTATCCATGTTATGTAAATAAAAGCTTATAACCTGACGTTAAATTCATTCATTGGTTGTATAAATTATTCTTTTGAAAGCTGAAACCCTTCGAAATGTGGTTTAGGTTAAGAAAATAAATTGGCTCAATGCAGAAATATTGATCATTTAATGGACACAGAATGGTCAAATTTTGACAAGACAAAAGTTTTGTCGCCTGGTCTTATAATGCACCCAATCCTAGTTTACATCCTCACTTGTGCTAAGTAAATGATCGGTTAATTAGTGGGTGCGTATAAAAAGAAACCCAGCACCCCAGACCTTCACTTGAACTGCAACTTGAACTCTGACAACATGCCAAAAATCCACCCTGCAACCAAAGCCTGGATTATCAAGAGGCTGAAGATCAGATCCACTGCAGAGGTGGCTGGCACCTTTAATGTGTCTCAGCATCAAGTACAAAGAATTAAAAAAGGATTTGAAGAGACTGGAGATGTGTTTGACAAGCCCAGGTCCGGCAGACCCCGCAAGACAATTGCTCAGGAGGAACGTTTGTTGGTTAGAAAATCCAAAGCAAGCCCCTCTTCCACTGCAGCAGAGCTCCAACAGGCCTAGTCACCTCAAGTTCCTGTGTCAACTAGAACAGTTTGTAGGATTCTGTCTCGATATGGCCTCCATGGTCGAATCAGTGCCCAGAAGCCAGCACTAAATAAAAGGCAAATAAAAAAACGTGTGGCATTTGCAAAGTCCCACAGCCTTCTAAACAGATGGACGCTGGAAAAGTGGCAGAAGGTGGATTTCTCTGATGAATCTTCAGTAGAATTACACCACAGCCACAGCAAATACTGCAGGAGACCTACTGGAGCCCGTATGGATCCAAAATACACCCAGAAAACAGTTAAATTTGGTGGTGGAAAGATCATGGTCTGGGGTTACATTCAATATGGGGGGTGCAAAACATGGAAGGCAATATCAATAGCATAAAATATCAAGAAGTATTAGCTACCTCTTATATTCCAAATCATAGAAGGGGTAAAATTCTGCAGCAGGATGGTGCTCCATCACATACATCCATCTCTACAACAAAGTTCCTCCAGGCAAAAAGATCAAGATGCTCAAGACATGTACATCATTGAGCATGTTTGGGGTAGGATGAAAGAGGAAGCTTGGAAGGCAAAACCAATGAATCTAGATGAACTCTGGGAGGCATGTAAGACTGCATTCTTTGCTATTCCTGATGACTTCATTAATAAATTGTATGAATCATTGTTGAACCGCATGGATGCAGTCCTTCAAGCTCATGGAAGTCACACAAAATATTAAATATGACTCTAATACCACCACAACTTCATTCACCAATGTTATGCAACATATATTTGTATTATAAGTTAATTATTTGTTTATATCACATTACTTTCTATGGGCAACAAAACTTTTGTCTTGCCAAAATCTGACCATTCTGTGTCTATTAAATGATCAATATTTCTGCATTGATGCCAATTTATTTTCTTAACCTAAACCACATTTTGGAGGGTTTCTGCTTTCAAAAGAATAATTTATACAACCAATGGATGAATTTAACGTCAGGTTATAAGCTTTTATTTACATAACATGGATAAGCGACTTAACTTCTGTCAGGGAGTGTATATGCACATATATATATATATAGTGACGCAGTAAGGGATATGTTGCTTGATGGTAGATATATTCCCTCCAGCAGGTACCTTTCACACTGGTAAACAGCAGGAAAGGAGGTCAAGACCTGGCCTGGACCTTCTCTGCTATTCCGGGTTTTTGGGGCAATGCCCGGATTGCACAGCTGCAGGTCTGAGGACAGCATAAATAGACAGCTAGAACTCTTTAGTGTGTTGGTGGGTGGGAAAGAGCTGAGGGGTGTTTTGTGGCAACATCAGACCTGTGCGGACTGGCACGTCCGGGTCCTAACCTATGTGATGGAAACAAGCTGGACTTTTGCTTTTTTTTTCTTCTGCTACCAGTGTGGATAAAACACTGAGCTTGAACTGAAAACCTGCGTGTGCCTCTTTCCTGCGTCCCTGCCATTGCCTACCAGAGCAAATTCCCACAATATATATATATACATAGCGTTCTTGTCTTTATGCTCAGCATAAAAAATATGCGCCCTTTCAAAAGTAATATTTTAATCAACATCTCACTGAACACAAGAAAAAGTTCCAAAATTTTGACAAGACTCTGCTTCATAGAACGTTTTTTAAAACTATAACATGAAAATAGGGTTAAAGGAACCTGTCAGCAGGATTGTGCACAGTAACCTACAGACAGTGTCAGGTTGGCGCCGTTATAATGATTACAATGATACGTGATTGATGAAATCCGTCTTGTGGTTGTTTAATCTTTATATCTGTTTTAAGTTAATGAGTTTCTCGTGCTCTGGGGCGGCCTATGGGGGGTCTTCATGTCATGCTATGCTTAGGTATTCATCTGAATGACTTCTGACAGGTCACTGATCCCTCATACAGTTATAATATTTTGAAAAAAAGAAAATTACATTCAGCAGGCGGGCGTGACGCCTGCACTGTAGCATGATCACATTTATAATGTCCATTTAATTATTTTATTTGGTGATATAAATTTATTCAGAAAAAAATCTTCATGCATAATTTAATAATTAGTGTGCTTACAGTGGCATGGTCAAAATTACTGTTATTGTGAACAGTTAAGCAAGTTGAAGATGAAATGATCTCTAAAAGGGCTAATGTTAAAGATGACACATTTCCTTTGTATTTTAGGCCCAAAAATATATATTGTCATTTTTTACACTTTAAAAATTACGAAAAGGAAAATGGTCCGATGCAAAAGTTTGGGCATATTTGAAGATTTGTGCGCTCATGGCCCATTATCCTTTTGGTAATTTTAAAAATTCTAAAAATGACTGTATGTATTTCTTTATGCTTAAGATACAAATGAAATATGTCATCTTTAACTTTAGCCCTTTTATAGATCATTTAATCTTCAACTTGCGTAACTGTTCACAACAGCAGTAATATTGACCAGGGGTGCCCAAACTTTTACATGCCACTGTATCATATCAGGCAGAAAAATTTACTCCAGAATGATCACTTTTGGATTGCAATAACTGGTCAGTCTGGTTGATCCCATCCCCTGATCTAACTGACAGATAAGACAGGAGACCAAATGGTCAGGCCACAGAAACGTGAAAGTGACCCAAGTTTTTAACTGCCATATAGTGAAATTACCTACATGTTGTACATTATAATTACCTACATATGAATACCAAGGTATTCACTACACCACTCATACATACCGTATTTTTCGGACTATAAGACTCACCTAGGTTTTAGAGGAGGAAATTAGGGGGAAAAATTGAAGCAAAAAATATGGTCAATTCTGTACTTAATATCCCCTATCCTGATATATATAGTCCCCTCATCCCCATCCTAATACACATGGCCCCCTCACTGCTATCCTGGCATGCATGGTCCCCTTATCCCTATCCTGATATGCATGGCCCCCTCATCCCTATCCTGGTATGCATGGGCCCCCCTCATCCCTATCCTGGTATGCATGGCCCCCCTCTTCCCTACCCTGGTATGCATGGCTCCCTCATCCCTATCCTGGTATTCAAGGCTCCCTCATCCCTATCCTGGTGTGCATGCCCCCTTATTCCTATACTGGTAGGAATGGTCCCCCTCATCCCTATCCTGGTAGGAATGATCCCCCTCATCCCTATCCTGGTAGGAATGATCCCCCTCATCCGTATCCTGGTAGGAATGGTCCCCCTCATTCCTTTCCTGACAGGAATGATCGCCCTCATGCAGGACCCTCATCTCATCCTAATATGCATGGCCCCATCCCTATCCTTGTATGCAGGGCCCCATCCTTAACCTGGTATGATTGGCAACCATCCTGGTCCTGGTATGTTTGGTCCCATCCTTATCCTAGTATGATTGGCCCCATCCCGGTCCTGGTATGCATGGTCCCATCCTTATCCCATCAGAAAACATTAAAAAAAATTACACTTACCTTGCCGGTGCTCCCTTGCAGCATCCTGCTGAGATGCCAGCAGCTTCTTAAAGCTTGTAAGCAGCGCATGGCAGGGACGTCATGCGCTGCTTGCAAGCCGAAGGGCAGCTGCCGGAATACTCAATGCTTTGCTCGCCGGGACTGTGTGCTCACAAAGAAGTGAGTATTCATTGCTCTCTAGCAACCACAGTGTCAGCCGGAGCCTTCCTGCTGCTGCCAGCGGTCACGTGTGCCGATACTTAAGAGAAATTAATATTCATGGAATGGGGTGAATATTAATTTCTCTTAAGTATCGGCGCACGTGACCGCCGGCAGCAGCAGGAAGGCTCCGGCTGACACTGTGCTCTCTAAAGAGCAATGAATACTCACTGCTTTGCACACACACAATCCTGGCGTGCAGAGCATTGAGTATACCAGCAGCTATGCTTTGCTTGTGGGCAGCGCATGACGTCCCTGCCATGCGCTGCTTACAAGCATAAAGCAGCTGCTGGCATCAGAGCAGGATGCTGTGAAGGAGCGCCAGGAAGGTAAGTATAATGGTTTGTTTTTTTAATGTTTTCTGATGGGGCCATGCATACTAGGATGGGGGTGGGGGCCAATTATTCCAGGATAAGGAAAGGATGGGACCATACATACCAGGACAGAATGGAGGCCCATCATACCAGGATTCCATTAAAGAAAAATGAATATTCATTGCCCTCCACACCCATAGGCATGGAATACAGTGAATATTCATTTCTCTTTAGCAGCAGGCACAGGAGTTAGCCACAGCAGCCGGCTCCTGCCTTTGTGACCTGCTGCTCCACCGAAACTGCTCCCCCACCTCAGCCAGAGCCTGTACATCCGGACTATAAGATGCATCCTCCATTTTCCTCCATATTTTTGGAGGAAAAAAGTGCGTCTTATAGTCCGAAAAATACGGTAAATTGTAAAATGAATTTTTTAAACAAAATTAAAAACATTTATAAACATATTTCACAAACATGGGGCTCAAAGAGGAAGGAATAAGAAACAAAGAATTGTAAATCCTAGTAACCAGGATCAGTATTCACTTCTGTAGCATGCAAAAGATGGCTGCCATTCATATACAAAGTCTAATATTGACCTAAGTAAAACAAGAAAAAAACATACTTGTACAGATAGTGTCGCTGCTTAAACATAATGTAGTATAGGACCACCATGGCCACCTCAACGTGCTTTTCATGCAGGTGCTTTCTGAAGGGGAGGATACCTGGTTCCAAGCATATTTTTAGAGTTCTAGCCACACTATACATGTCTATGATATATCCATAATTCGGGATGATTTTGTATTTTGGGGTTTGCAACCTCCAAAAGACATCCTTCCTCCTCATATATTACACTCTTGCTAACTAGAAAATACACATAGAATATTTTATCTAAGTAGAAAAGTGGAAATGGTTCCTGCTTCATAAAAACAATCCTTTATTAATAATTATTAACAATGGATTCCATATTGCATAGAAAAAGCAATGCTCGCCAGCATTGTTTGTCTGAGCACCGTTTATCAACTGCAGACCTGCTAAATCCTAGCTATTTTCAATTACCTACTCACATAAGTGGTTGCAGCTGGTGCCCAGAATCAGCCACCTTTGATCTATCTATCTATTTATCTATCTATCTATCTATCTATCTATCTATCTATCTATCTATCTTTTTTTTTCTTTTTAATGGTCACGGTGATTTGATGGATCAATGATCTGTAGGAAGATTGTCTTGTGCAAGCCTAGATAGGTCCACAAGGGTCTTTTCCGCTTTTATCTTGATAGTATCAAGCTATTGGGTGACTGGTCTTCCTCTTCGCCTTGTTTCTTCTATTCTACCAACCATGATTTCCTTCTCCAGTGATTGCTCTCTTCGTATGATGTGTCCAAATTAGGCAACTCGTAGCTTGGTGATCTTTGCTTCAAGTGACATGTCTGGCTTGATTTGTTGCAAAATTGATTTGGTTGTTCTTCTCAACAATGATGGTATTGATAACATCCTTTTCCAGCACCATATTTCGAAGGCGTTGATTCTTCTTTTGTCTTGTTTCTTTAACGTCCAGGTTTCACATTCATATGTTACCAAAGAAAAGGCCAAACTATGTATGAACCGTGTCTTTGTTGTCAGTGAAATGTTCCTTGATTTGAAGAGCTTGTTCAGTGACTTCATTGTTGATTTCAAATGTGTTCTGGTTGTACCGGCAGTAGTTAATATCTTTGCCTTCTGTGGATTGAGTTGCAGTCCCAAGTGTCAAGCTTTCCAGCTTGACACTCAGTAATATGTCCTTCATTCTATCTATGCGTGTAGCTATCCATGTTGTATCGTCTGTGTATTTAAGATTTTTGATGATTCATCCAGCAATTTTGATAGTGGATTGTGACTGTATGCAACCTTGTCTGATGCCTCACTCTAATTTGAACCATGCTGTGCTGTGTTCCATTCCGACTTTTGCTTCTTAGTGGATTTAAAGTTTTGTAATGAGACTAGAGTTGAGCGATACTTTCCGATATCCAAAAGTATCGGAATCGGAATGGTATCGCCGATACCCGATACCGATACCGGAAATCCAATGTAAGTCTATGGGAACAAAATATCGGAATTAAAAAAACCCCATTCTTGCCTTGTTGGTTAATTGTACATGAAGGAAAACAACAAAGAGTAGAGTTGAGCGATACTTTCCGATATCCAAAAGTATCGGAATCGGAATGGTATCGCCGATACCCAAAAAATATCGGCGATACCCGATACCGATACCGGAAATCCAATGTAAGTCTATGGGAACAAAATATCGGAATTAAAAAAACCCCATTCTTGCCTTGTTGGTTAATTGTACATGAAGGAAAACAACAAAGAGTAATGTAGAATGTATTGGGGAAGGTTGAGGAGACATTAAAGGCATAGATGTTTAACCCAATCAAATGGAATAGCATAAATATTTTTTTTTTTA
This sequence comes from Oophaga sylvatica, assembly GCA_033576555.1. NCBI lineage: Eukaryota > Metazoa > Chordata > Amphibia > Anura > Dendrobatidae > Oophaga > Oophaga sylvatica. The sequence goes on from JARQOD010000006.1 coordinate 102,077,987, forward strand.
AAGATGTTCGGATTGACGAAGAAATTGACAATGTTGTTCACGTTTTTTCTATTTTGGCAAATATGTATATTTCACAACTTCCATGCTCTTCACCTTTTTAACTTTTGACACACTTTCTCCTTCATAATCTTCAGCAGCATCATCTTTTTCATCAAATTATTCTTCATCTTCACCTTCTTTATCTTCTTCTTAAACTTCTTGCTATTCATCTTTTTGTTAACATTACTCATATTCTTCTTATTAAACTATTATTCTAATTCATATTGTACTTCATCTTCTTCATCATATTCTTATTTGTGACAGAGAATCCTGTATTTGCAATCTATCAAAGTATGAATTTTTCATTCTTCCGTTCTTGCTGTCACAAAAGATTTAAATTACAACAGTATTTGTCCGTGTTCAGTTTAGCCTGCAGCAGCAGCAGGCATTTTCCAGGGGCACCACGAGGAGGAACGGACTCCACCCCCATACACTGCTTAGTCTTCTTCTGCTTATAATTTAGAGCATATATTTTGCTCTTCATTTTGGTCTTATACTTCATGTTCTTCTGCTTTTAGATCTTCTGCTTATTGTTCTTGTGTCTCTTGTTCTGTATCTTGTATTTGTAGCACAACCTTGTACCAGCTGATGTTACTGGGACACGGTTACTAAGCAGGAGGTACCTGTGCTCCAAAGCACTACCAAGGACCAGCAGACGTTGCAGGAACTCGGATACCGAGATGGAGGCACCTAGGCCAAAGGCACTGCGGAGAACCAGTTGACGTTACTGGAACCCGGACGGGTAGCAGAAGGTACAAGAGCCAATGCAAGTAACGAGGACCAGCTGACTGTGCTGGAACCCGGAGGGGCAGCAGAAGGAAAAGAGCCAATGGCACAACCGAGGACCAGCTGACGTTACTGGGACACGGTTACTAAGCAGGAGGTACCTGTGCTCCAAAGCACTACCAAGGACCAGCAGACGTTGCTGGAACTCGGATACCGAATGGAGGCACCTAGGGCAAAGGCACTGCGGAGAACCAGCTGACGGTACTGGAACCCGGACGGGTAGCAGAAGGTACCCATGGAAATTTAAGTTGACAGGCCGCGAGCCGGCCGCAGTTACCGAATCCCACAGTACTACAGTGGGTGATTGTCCTATTGTCACAACGGAAACAGCCTTTATTTGCATATCCCGCAGCACACATAGGAAGCACCTAAACTCCAAGCACCATAGAGTCGGCTAACCCGACCGCAACACGACAGGACAACTTATTGGAGGCTAAGTGACGTTTACACTGACAGGAAACAGATGGCGTGCTGTAACCAGTCTGGGCAGGAGTGAGTACCCGTGCCAATGACACTTCCGAGCAACAACTGCGGTGTTGAAGCCCAGGGATGAGAAGACAACAGGGTGGAGGCAGCATGACTTTTTGCCGTTCACACAGCAGGGGAACAGCTGACATTACTGAACGTCCAGTAAGCACTAATAGCTTTGTATTGGTCTGTGGAACACGACACTTCTGAGCAGGCACTGCCGCTGTTGTAGCCCAGTGATAGAGTTCAGGTGGGTAGAAAGGATGAACATAACAGGAGCATGACTAACAGTTAGCGAACCTAGTTATTTATTGAAAGGACAGACAGATTCTGGCGATGATAACCATGCCTTGGTTCATCCTTCAGGACAAGAGTAACAACTGGCGGTGTTTGAAGCCCAGGGATGAGAAGACAACAGGGTGGAGGCAGCATGACTTTTTGCCGTTCACACAGCAGGGGAACAGCTGACATTACTGAACGCCAGTAACACTATAGCTTGTGTATTGGTCTGTGGACACGACACTTCTGAGCAGCAACTGCCAGTGTTGTAGCCCAGGGAGTAGAGTTTCAGGTGGTAGAAAGATGAACATAACAGGAGACATGGATAACGTTGCGAACCAGTTATTTAATCTGAAAACGGACAGACAGATTCTGGCGAGATCCATGCCTTGTTCATTTTCAGAAAAGTAAGCCGGTCTACATTATCGGAGGATAGTCGCATGCACGGTCTGTTAGTACACCACCTGCAGCACTAAAGACGCGCTCCGATAATACACTGGCAGCAGGGCAAGCCAGCACCTCCAATGCATACTGGCTAAGCTCTGGCCATGTATCCAGCTTAGAGACCCAAAACTTGAATGGGGAAGAGCCATCTGGGAGTACACTGAGAGGGAAAGACATGTAGTCTGTCACCATCTTACGGAAACGTTGCCTCCTGCTGACTGGAGCCGTCTCGGATGGTGTAGACATTTGTGGCGCTGCCACAAAACTTCGCAACATTTGGAACATACTGGTCTTGCCCTGTGCAGAGGCGCTGCTTGTGCTCCCTCTTGTTGCAGAGCTGTCTCCACTGCCTCGACGCACAGAGCTGCTTTGTAAAGCAGTAGCAGCAGCAGTGCTCTCGGCTGGAATGGAGAACATTATGGATTGCACCAGTGTGTCTTGGTACTCCCGCATTTTACGCTCCCGGTTCAACGGTGTGATGAGGCTTTGTAAGTTGTCCCGGTAGCGAGGGTCTAGGAGGGTGTACACCCAATAATCAGACGTGGTGAGAATGTGGGCGATGCGGCGGTCGTTTCTCAGGCACTGCAGCATGAAATCAACCATGTGCTGCAGACTCCCAACTGGCCAACAAACGCTGTCCCCTGCAAGAGGCGTCATCTCTGCCTGCTCTGCATCACCCCACCCTCGCTCTACATACTGACTAGAGCGTTGTGTACCTCCCTCTGGAGCGATGTCTTCCTCCTCCATTGACTCCTCCTCATCCTCCTCACAAAGTGAGCCCTGCCCAGCCCTTGGTGAGGAACCATGTTGCGCTGACTGTCCAGAAGGTGATGGAATTTGTGACTCCTCATCCTCCACCTCTTCCAAAACCTCATCCCTTAGTGCTTGCAGTGTTTTTTGAAGCAGGCAGATAAGGGGGACAGTCAGGCTGACTAGTGCATCATCTGCACTCGCCATCCGCGTTGACTCATCAAACGGACGCAAAACGTGGCAGATGTCCTTCATAGAGGCCCACTCAGTAGTGGTGAAGTGTGAACGGCGCAAATTGCGAGTTGATTGCGCCTGATGCAGCTGATACTCCATTACTGCTGGCTGCTGCTCACACAACCGCTCCAACATATGTAACGTGGAATTCCACCTGGTGGGTACGTCACATATGATGCGATGTTCAGGAAGGCGAAATCTGCATTGCAGAGCTGCAATGCGCGATCTGGCCATGCTGGAACGTCGCAAGTGAGCGCACTCTAGGCGGACCTTGTGCAGCAGTGCATCAAGATCCGGATAGTCCCTCAAAAAACTCTGCACGACCAAGTTGAGCACATGTGCCAGACATGGTATGTGAGTGAGGTTGCCAAGGCCCAGAGCTGCCACCAGATTTCGGCCATTGTCACACACTATCAAGCCTGGCTGGAGATTCGCTGGCAAAAACCACACGTCGCTCTCCTGCTTGATGGCATTCCAGAGCTCCTGCGCTGTGTGGCTTCGATTCCCCATGGAAATTAATTTCAGGACGGCCTGTTGACGTTTGGCCACGGCTGTGCTCATATCGGTCGCATCAGGTAAGCGTTCACGGGTCCATGTGGAGGTAGACCGTGACGGCTCCTGCACGATGATTCTGAGGAACTGGAGTAGGAGGAGGAGTCAATGTGGACAGACTTGATTCCTGCAATCCTTGGAGTTGGCAGAACACGTACAGCGCCACTCGCAAGATCTGTACCCGGCTCCACAACATTGACCCAATGGGCATGAGGGAAAGGTATCGTCCCTGGCCATGGGTACTGGTCCACGCATCGGTGGTCAGGTGGACCTTGCTACTGACGGCGTTTAGTAGCGCATGTTTAATTTTTCCCTCAACATGCTTTTGCAGACAGGGACGGCTTGCCTGCTGAAATAAAATCGGCTGGGCACATTGTATTGTGGGACTGCCAATGCCATTAAGTTACGGAAACTGTCAGTCTCCACCAGCCTGAATGACAGCATTTCAAGGGACAGGAGTTTTGCAATGCCAGCATTCAGAGCCTGTGCTCGTGGATGGTTTGCCGAGTATGGCCGTCTTTTATCCCATGCCTGTGCTACCGATGGCTGTTTTGTGGCCTGGGAGTGTGAGGATGACAGGGAACTTGCAGCTGTGGGTGGAATAACACTGGGTCTCTGGACAACAGTGACAGAGGTTCTTCCATGGCGATCCTGTGAGGAAGCAGAACCAGCTGTGTGTGAGCTGGAGGAAGAGGCTCCAACACGAGCTGAAGATGTAGGTGCTGCTGTAGGTTGGCCTACATCTCCAGTGTGTCTTTGGAACTCAACCACGTGCTTTGACCGCACATGTTTCCACATATTTGTGGTATTAAGGTTACTGACATTTTTACCTCTTTTTACTTTTTGATTACACAGCTTGCATTTGACATAGCAAATATCATCTGCAAGTGTGTCAAAAAAGGACCACACAGTGCAAGTCCTGGGAGCGCCCGTTTTGGCTGTTGGAAGAGAACTGCTAAAAACGGGTGCCAAACTGGAGGCTACAGGCAACCGAGTCTGCAGCCTAACTCTCCCTACTGTTTGGCCGTTGGGGCAATCTCTTCCTCAGAGCTGCTACCACCACCTTCCTGTTCCTCACGCCATGTTGGGTCTTGGACCTCATCATCTCCACTACCCTCTTCCAACACCTGCTGCTGTTGGGTGGTCTGGCCAGCACCATGCTCAACAGAAAATGGCACCTGAGTCTCATCATCATCAGATGCGTTCTGCGGTGTGCTGACCATCGGCACTGGCTCACCCGCCTCTTCACATTCAGAGAGACACAGCTGTTGCGCATCACTGCATACTGCCTCTTCTTCACATTCCAGAATGCTGCTTGGCTGGGCCCCTGTTTGCAAGCCAACAGATTCTGAGAACAGAAGCAGAGACTCAGCTGGCTCCAGTTCAGAACTCTCTGACTGCCTGGGCAATTTGGCAGGCGGTGAAGAGACAGATGGTTGTTCAACAGTGCTGTGGTCCTGAGAGGAGGTGGAAGGAATTGAAGTCGATGCATTGGCTGCCATCCAACCAACAACGGCTTCAATTTGTTCTTCCCGCAGCAGGGGGGTACGCTGAGCTCCTACAAAAGTGCGCATAAAGGAACGCTCACGGGGAAAACTGGTGGATGCTGTGTCACTGGGTGCGGCAGCAGCCACAGAATCCCCACGTCCTCTCCCTGCTGAAACTCCACGGCCACGACCACGTGCCTTACTCCCTGCCTTCTTCATCTTGGTAGATTGATAAAGAAAGTCAGAAAAGGTATAAGGCCTAAGTGTGGTTATTCCTCAGAGACTGCAGTGAACACTGCAGACAACTGTTCACTATCTGTGAAAGGCTCCTTTCTGTACTTCTATAGTGTTTGCAACCAATGTATTGTATACGGATGGAAGCGCGTCACACTAATAGATTAGATTTTTTTCAAATATAATGGAGAAGCACCAATTGGAGAAAAATGAAAAGGATGCGGCACTGAGACACGCTCAGCAGAGTACAAGCAGCAGTGCTTGAACAAGTAACTGGAGCGTGATGTGCACTCAAAAAATAAAAAACACAGACTGAAGTGAACACTGAAAACACAACTGTTCACAATCATGGGAAAGGTCTACTCCTTTGTCTACTGTACAAGCAGCAGTGCTTGAACAAGTAACTGGAGCGTGATGTGCACTCAAAAAATAAAAAACACAGACTGAAGTGAACACTGAAACACAACTGTTCACAATCTGGGAAAGGCTACTCCTTTGTCTACTTCTATAGTGTTTGCAACCAATGTATTGGATACGGATGGAAGCGCGTCACACTAATAGATTAGTTTTTTTTCAAATATAATGGAGCAGCACCAATTGGAGAGAAATGAAAAGGATGAGGCACTGAGACACGCTCAGCAGAGTACAAGCAGCAGTGCTTGAACAAGTAACTGGAGCGTGATGTGCACTCAAAAAATAAAAAACACAGACTGAAGTGAACACTGAAACACAACTGTTCACAATCTGGGAAAGGCTACTCCTTTGTCTACTTCTATAGTGTTTGCAACCAATGTATTGGATAGGATGGAAGCGCGTCACACTAATAGATTAGTTTTTTTTCAAATATAATGGAGCAGCACCAATTGGAGAGAAATGAAAAGGATGAGGCACTGAGACACGCTCAGCAGAGTACAAGCAGCAGTGCTTGAACAAGTAACTGGAGCGTGATGTGCACTCAAAAAATAAAAAACACAGACTGAAGTGAACACTGAAACACAACTGTTCACAATCTGGGAAAGGCTACTCCTTTCTGTACTTCTATAGTGTTTGCAACCAATGTATTGTATACGGATGGAAGCGCGTCACACTAATAGATTAGATTTTTTTCAAATATAATGGAGAAGCACAATTGGAGAAAATGAAAAGGATGAGGCACTGAGACACGCTCAGCAGAGTACAAGCAGCAGTGCTTGAACAAATAACTGGAGCGTGATATGCACTCAAAAAATAAAAAACACAGACTGAAGTGAACACTGAAACACAACTGTTCACAATCTGGGAAAGGCTACTCCTTTCTGTACTTCTATAGTGTTTGCAACCAATGTATTGTATACGGATGGAAGCGCGTCACACTAATAGATTAGATTTTTTTCAAATATAATGGAGAAGCACCAATTGGAGAAAAATGAAAGAATGAGGCACTGAGACACGCTCAGCAGAGTACAAGCAGCAGTGCTTGAACAAGTAACTGGAGCGTGATATGCACTCAAAAAATAAAAAACACAGACTGAAGTGAACACTGAAACACAACTGTTCACAATCTGGGAAAGGCTACTCCTTTGTCTACTTCTATAGTGTTTGCAACCAATGTATTGGATACGGATGGAAGCGCGTCACACTAATAGTTAAATTGCATGGAGCAGCAAGAATTACACTGAAGAAAAAAAAAAAGAGTCTGTGAGTGACACGTGCAGATGCCTACAGACAGCGTTGCATGCAGAGCAAACTGCAGCGTCACCTGCACTCTCACACACACCTTGCACAGAGCTGTTAAAACAACACTGGCAAAAGGAACTTTACACAGCGGTTGGTAAACTAGCCTGCCTAAAGCACAGTAAGTACACAAAATCGCAATATCTAACTGTCCCTCAGAGTAGCAGAGTAGCGTTCTGTCCCTAACTGAGTTCACAGCACAGTGACGCTAAAATGGCGGCGGCGCCTTTTATACTGCATTCTGACATCATTTCAGCAGCCAATCACAGCCATGCCATTAGTTAAGATGACCGCAGCATTACAGGATGTGCCCACACTTCATAAGATTCCTTATTGGCTGACTAAAATCACATTGCCTCTCAAAGAATTATGGGAACTTCCTATTCCGGTATACGATATAGGAAAAATATCGGAACTAAGTATCGGAATTCCGATACAGCGAATATCGGCCGATACCCGATACTTGCGGTATCGGAATGCTCAACACTAAATGAGACTAATCAGATAGTACGGCACACCCATATCTTTCATGGTATTCCAAAGTTTCTGGTGATCAACACAGTCGAAGGCTTTGCTGAAGTCAATGAAGCAAAAATAGATCTCGTATTTTTTGGACTTTTCCATTATCCATCTAATGTTAGCAATCACACTCTTGTTCCCTGCCTTTTCTGAATCTTGCCTGTTCCTCTAGCAGCTCTTTGTCAAAGAAAGGCTGTAACTCTTTTTGTAAGATCTTCAGTAGTATTTTGCAGGCATGAGGTATGAGCGTAATAGTCCCATAGTTTCCACAGGTGGTAGCATCTCCCTTCTTTGGAATGGGAATAAACAACAATCCAGCAACTTGGGCCTTTTACCAGTTGTCCATATCTGTTGACACAGGTGTGTGGTGACATCAACTGCTGCTTCAGGCTTTCTCGGAGCAACAAGTTTGTCTTTCTAATGATCTCTTGATCTATCTAATCCATACTTAAAGCACCACTTATGCCTTTTTTTCAGATCTCTGTTAGGGATCACATATGTAAGTGTAATGCATGTAGATTCATACTCACTGGTCAGTTTCTTCATCTGTTTTCAGCCCCACTCCGGTTCCTCCGTCAACACATTAACGGCTTTTGTAACCTGCCAGGTCACTGTGTGTTTTGGAAGTTACTTTTCTCAATACAAGTATATGGGACTCAGAACAATGCTAAAGGAATTCTGAATTCCCATAGACTAGCATGGAGAAGATATAGAAAAGTAACCTCCGCTTGGCAAGTTATAAATTTAGTCACATGGTACCATACACTTACACAGAGATTGTTGATGAAAAAAAGGGTCGTGAGTGTTTACAGGAGAATTTAGGTGGCTGTTTTCCCATGGATGATTAGCTCCAATTATAATTTTCTAAAATCTTTCTTAATACCAATGTAACTCATTGTCAGTGATGCATTCATTTTCAATACATGTATACACTTGGTCATGCTGAAGGATGTTGGAGGCAGCAGATCACTCTCCACGGCGTCTCCAGACTCTGTCACGTCTGTCACAGGTGCTGAGTGTGAACCTGTTGCCTGCAACATCCTTCAGCATGACCGGTTTGGCAGTGGGTCAGTAATGGTGTGGGCTGGCATTTCTTTGGAGGGCCACACAGCCCTCCATGTGCTCGCCAGAGGTAGCCTGACTGCCATTAGGTACCAAGATGAGATCCTCAGACCCCTTGTGAGACCATATGCTGGTGCGGTTGACCCTGGGTTCCTCCTAATGCTGGACAATGCCAGACCTCATGTGGCTGGAGTGTGTCAGCAGTTCCTGCAAGATGAAGGCATTGAAGCTATGGACTGGCCTGCCCGTTCCCACACCTGAATCCAATTGAGCACATCTGGGACAGCATGTCTCGCTCCATCCACCAACGTCACGTTGCTCCACAGACTGTCAGGAATTGATGGATGCTTTAGTCCAGGTCTGGGAGGAGATCCCTCAGGAGAACATTCGCAACCCCATCAGGAGCATGCCCAGGCATTGTAGGGAGGTCATACAGGCACGTGGAGGCCACACACAATGCTGAGCATCATTTTGACTTGTTTCCACTTTAATTTTGTCTTGTTTTGATTTTTACTTTGACTTGTTTCCACTTTCATTTTGGGGGTCTCTCCAAATCCAGGCCTCTATTGGTTCAAAAATTTGATTTCCATTGATGATTTTTGTGTGATTATGTTGACAGCACATTCAACTTTGTACACAACAAAGTATTCAATGAGAATATTTCATTCATTTAGATCTACGATGTGTTATTTGAGTGTTCCCTTTATTTTTTTGAGCAGTGTATATAATATAGCTAGATTGTCTAGTTACTGCAGTATATACATACAATTTGTATATATTTGTGTGTATATACACTGCTCAAAAAATAAAGGGAACTCGTAAACAGCAGAATATAACTCCAAGTAAATCAAACTTCTGTGAAATCAAACTGTCCACTTAGGAAGCAACACTGACAATCAATGTCACATGCTGTTGTGCAAATGGAATAGACAAGAGATGGAAATTATTGCCAATTATCAAGACACACTCAATAAAGGAGTGGTTCTGCAGATGGGGACCATAGACCACATCTCAGTAGCAATGCTTTCTGGCTGATGTTTTGGTCACTTTTGAATGTTGGTTGTGCATTCACACTTGTGGTAGCATGAGACGGACTCTACAACCCACACAAGCGGCTTAGGTAATGCAGCTCATCCAGGATGGCTCATCAATGCAAGCTGTGGCAAGAAGGTTTGCTGTGTCTGTCAGCATAGTGTCCAGAGGCTGGAGGAGCTATCAGGAGAGAGGCCAGTACACCAGGAGACATGTAGGGGAGGCAAAAACACAGCAGCAGGACCGCTACTTCCGCCTTTGTGCAAGAAGGAACAGGAGGAGCACTGCCAGAGCCCTGAAAAATTACTGCCAGCAGGCCACAAATGTGCATGTGTCTGCACAAAGTTAGAAACCGACTCCATGAGGATGGTCTGAGTACCCAACGTCCACGGATGGGGGTTGTGCTCATAGCCCAACACCGTGCAGGACGCTTGGCATTTGCCACAGAACACCAGGATTGGCAAATTCGCCCCTGGCGCCTTGTGCTCTTCACAGATGAAAGCAGGTTCACACTGAGCACATGTGACAGACGTGACAGAATCTGGAGACCCCATGGAGAGCGATCTGCTGCCTGCAACATCCTTCAGCATGACCGGTTTGGCAGTGGGTCATTAATGGTGTGGTGTGGCATTTCTTTTGAGGGCCGCACAGCTCTCCATGTTCTCACCAGAGGTAGCCTGACTGCCATTAGGTACCGAGATGAGATCCTCAGACCCCTTGTGAGACATATGCTGGTGCGGTTGACCCTTGGTTCCTCCTAATGCAGGACAATGCCAGACCTCATGTGGCTGGAGTGTGTCAGCAGTTCCTGCAAGATGAAGGCATTGAAGCTATGGACTAGCCTGCCCTTCCTCAGACCTGAATCCGATTGAGCACATCTGGGACATCATGTCTCGCAGCATCCTCCCATGTCACGTTGCACCACAGACTGTCCAGGAGTTGGTGGATGCTTTAGTCCAGGTCTAGGAGGAGATCGCTTAGGAGACCATCCGCCACCTCATCAGAAGGAGGCCCAGGCATTGTAGGGAGGTCATACAGGCACAGGTAGTTCATACAGGCACGTGGAGGCCACACACACTACTGAGCATCATTTTGACTTGTTTTAAGGACATTACATTCCACTTTAATTTTGTGTGTGACTCCAAATCCAGGCCTCCAGTGGTTAATAAATTTGATTTCCATTGATGCTTTTTGTGTGATTTTGTTGTCAGCACATTCAACTTTGTACAGAACAAAGTATTCAATGAGAATATTTAATTCATTCAGATCTAGGATGTGTTATTTGAGTGTTCCCTTTATTTTTTTTGAGCTGTGTGTGTGTATATATATATATATATATATTATATATAATTATACACATATACTGTATATACCGTACATATATAATATAAAAGAGGAAGATGAGAGACACCAGACCCAACAATGCAGAAAAGCTGAAGGCTTCTATCAAAGCAACCTGGGCTTCCATAACACCTCAGCAGTGCCACAGGCTGATTGCCTCCATGCCACTCCGCATGATGCAGTAATTGATGCAAAAGGAGTCCCGACCAAGTATTGAGTGCATTTACTGAACATACATTTCAGTAGGCCAACATTTCGGATTTTAAAATAATTTTTCAAGCTGATGTTATAAAGTATTCTAATTTACTGAGATAATGACTTTTGGGTTTTCACTGACTGTAAGCTATAATCATCAACATTAACAGAAATAAACACTTAAAATAGATGACTGTTTGTAATGACTCTATATAATATATGAGTTTCACTTTTTGTATTGAAGAACTGAAATAAATTAACTTTTTGATGGTATTTTAATTTTGTGTGAAGGGTTGTATATATACATATATATTGTGTTGGATCGGCTCAGCAAAAAAAACATTCACAGGTTCAGCTTCCTTGCTAGGACAACTAGCACTGGAGTTCCACTCTCCAGGCCTACCGAACGCTGAATTCCTCTGGAGGCCAACTATTTAAACCCCAGATCACACCCTGGGGTAGAGATAAGGTGGAAAACCTCCCACCTGCTCTACGGTTGCCAACAAAAACCCAGCCCTTAATATGGCCTATTAACCTCTCTCAACACATACAGTCATGGACAAAAGTTTTGAGAATGACACAAATATTAATTTTTGCAAAGTCTACTGCTTCACTTTTTCTAATTGCAACTTGCATATACTCCAGAATATTATAAAGAGTGATCAGCTTAACAGCAATTACTTGCAAAGTCAATATTTGGCTAGAAAATGAACTTTATCCCCCAAAACACATTTCAACATCATTGCAGCCCTGCCTTAAAAGGACCAGCTAACCTCTTTCAGTGATTGCTCCATTAACACAGGTGTGGGTGTTGATGAGGACATGGCTGGAGATCAATCTGTCATGATTAAGTAAGAATGACACCACTGGTCACTTTAAAAGGAGGCTGGTGCTTGGCATCATTGTTTCTCTTCTGTTAACCATGGTTATCTCTAAAGAAACACGTGCAGTCATCATTGCAATGCACAAAAATGGCCTAACAGGGAAGAGTATCGCAGCTAGAAAGATTGCACCTCAGTCAACAATCTATCGCATCATCAAGAACTTCAAGGAGAGAGGTTCCATTGTTGCCAAAAGGCTCCAGGGCACCCAAGAAAGACCAGCAAGCGCCAGGACTGTCTCTTAAAAGTGTTTCAGCTGCGGGATCGGGCTACCAGCAGTGCAGTGCTTGCTCAGGAATGGCAGCAGGCAGGTGTGAGTGCATCTGCACGCACTGTGAGGCGGAGACTCTTGGAGCGTGGCCTGGTCTCAAGGAGGACAGCAAAGAAGCCACTTCTCTCCAGAAAAAACATCATGGACAGACTGATATTCTGCAAAAGGTACAGGCAGTGGACTGCTGAGGACTGCGGTAAAGTTATTTTCTGTGATGAATCCCCTTTTCGATTGTTTGGGACATCAGGAAAATGCCTTCGGAGAGACAAGGTGAGCTGTTATGTTTCGGTAGCTGAGGAGAGCAGGCAAAAACGGCAATACACCAGAGAGGTTGGAATCTATTGGATTACAGTACCCTGACTAACCACCACAACTAAAGGCAGCTGTGGAGCGTTCCTACGTTGGTCCTAGACGCCTCTTCACAGCCTGAGAGATTAACTACACCTAAAGATAGAAAGAGGAAAGCTATCTGCCCCGGAGCAGATCCCCAAAGAACATAGGAAGCCCCCAAACATGTAATGGCGGTTAGACAAGAGGAAATACAGACACAGACAGAAAATAGTATGAGCAAACGCTGGGGCCCAATCTGCCTAGACAGAAACGGATAGCAAGGATACTCACTGCAATCCAAAAAAACCTAAAAAATACCAACGCTACTGATTGCAAAAACACCTGAGATCACACGACCTCTACCACCTAAATCAGTTCTTGGTGTAACAAAACTAAGCCACAGCCACTGAAAAAACTGGAAAAGGCAAATGAACAAATAACAGTGGCTCCAGCGGAACTGAGAGGAGCCCAAGCCCCCCGGGGGGAACCTAGCTAACCTCACAGAAATGCAGAGAAATATGCAAATGGTAAGCACAAAAACAGAAAATATCTTATCTGAAAGCAGAAGAAGAGGCAAGACTCAGCAAGCTTCCAAGTGAACCAGGAACCACAGTTGAGACAAGAACAATTGATCACCGGCAACCATGATGGAGGGAACCTCCCTTATATCAAACCAGTCTGTGACTCCTGATTGCCAATCCTCATTCAATGGTTCAGTACTGTTTGTAACCACCAGAGGGAGCTTCTGCTCAGAATTCATTTCCAAAACATTCACAACAGTGAGCGCTACCACCAGTCTTGTCTCATGCCAACTGTTAAGCATCCTGAAACCATTCATGTGTGGGGTTGCTTCTCAGCCAAGGGAATCGGCTCTCTCACAGTCTTGCCTAAAAACACAGCCATGAATAAAGAATGGTACCAGAATGTCCTCCAAGAGCAACTTCTCCCAACCCTCCAAGAGCAGTTTGGCGATTAACAATGCCTTTTCCAGCATGATGGAGCACCTTGCCATAAAGCAAAGGTGATAACTAAATGGCTCAGGGAACAAAACATAGAGATTTTGGGTCCATGGCCTGGAAACTCCACAGATGTTAATCCCATTGAGAACTTGTGGTCAATCATCAAGAGACGGGTGGACAAACAAAAACCTAAAAATTCTGACAAAATGAAAGCATTGATTGTGCAAGAATGGACTGCTATCAGTCAGGATTTGGTCCAGAAGTTGATTGAGAGCGTGTCAGGGAGAATTGCAGAGGTCCTGAAGAAGAAGGGTCAACACTGCAAATATTGACTTGCTGCATTAACTCATTCTAACTGTCAATATAAGCTTTTGTTACTCATATGTTTGCAATTATATTTCTGTCTGTGATAAAAACATCTGTCAAACACACATAAAAACTAGAGGGCAGCAGATCATGTGAAAATATAATATTTGTGTCATTCTCAAAACTTTTGGCCATGACTGTAGTGTTCCGGAGGAAACTTCTGGGTTTCAAATCACTGAAGCTAATAGCCTCAGTAAAACATATCTCCCCTCCAGCACTTTGCCAGTGAAGAAAAATTACTCACCCCCTTCCTGATTTCCTATTCTTTTGCATGTTTGTCATACCATGTTTGTCATGTTTTGCTGATCACCAAACAAATTTAAATATTAGAAAAAGATAACACAAGTAAACACAAAATGCAGTTTTTAAATGAAGGTCTTTATTATTAAGGGAACTGTGGTTTATCCCATCTTTCAGAATCTGAGTTCAAATTCCCTAGCCACACTGCCACACCTGTTCTGAATCAAGAAATCACTTAAATAGGATCTGTCTGACAAAGTGAAGAATGCCAAAAAATATCAAAACCTAGACATTATGCTACAATCCAAAGAAATTCTGGAACAAATGAGAAACAAAGTAATTGAGATCTATCAGTCTGGAAAAGGTTATAAAGCCATTTCTAAAGCTTTAGAACTCCAGCGAACCACAGCGAGAGAGATATTATCTATAATTGGTGCAAACATGGAACAGTGGTGAACCTTCCCAGGAGTGACTAGCCTACCAAAATTACCCCAAGAACGCATCGACAACTCATCCAAGAGATCACAAGACCCCACAACAACATCCAAAGAACTGCAGACATCACTTGCCTCAGTTAAGGTTAGTGTTCATAACTCCACCATAAAAAAGTGACTTGGCAAAGATGGTGTATATGGCAGAATTCCTAGACGAAAACCACTGCTGAGCAATAAGAACATAAATGCTCGTCTCTATTTTGCCAGAAAACATCTTGATTATCCCAAGACTTTTGAGCGAATGCTCCGTGGACTGATGAGACAAAAGTTGAATTTTTTGAAGGTATATGTCCCATTACATCTGGTGTAGATGTAACACAGCATTTCAGAAGAGGAACATCATACCAACAGTAAAATGTGGTGGTAGTGTAATGGTCTGGGGCTCTTTTACTGCTTCAGGACCTGGAAGACTTGCTGTGTTAAATGGAACTATGAATTCTGCTGTCTACCAAAAATCCTAAAGGAGACTGTCCGACCATCTGTTTGTGACCTCAAGCTGAAGCGCACTTGGGTTATGCAGCAGGACAATGATCCAAAACACACCAGCAAGTCCACCTCTGAATGGCTTAAGAAAAACAAAATTAAGACTTTGGAGTGGCTGAGTCAAAATCCTGACATTAATCCAATTGAGATGCTGTGGCATGACCTTAAATAGATGGTTCATGCTTGTAAATCCTCCAATGTGGCTGAGTTACAATTCTGCAAAGATGAGTGGGTCAAAATTCCTCCAGAGCATTGTAAAAGACTCATTGCCAGTTATTGCAAACACTTGATTGCAATTGTTGCTGCTAAGGGTGGCCCAGCCTGTTATTAGGTTTATGGGCAAAATCACTTTTTCACACAGGGCCCTGTAGGTTTGGATTTCTTTTTCCCGTAATAATAAAGAACTTCATTTAAATATTGCATTTTGTGTCTACTTGTGTTATCTTTGTCTAATATTAAAATTAGTTTGGTGATCTGAAACATTTAAGTGTGACAAACATGCAAAAGAAAAGGAAATCAGGAAGGGGGAAATACTTTTTCACACAACTGTATATTTTTAGTTATAATTGTAGCGGTAAAGAGGTATAAGCAGACTTTACATCTCCTATCCGAGGCCTGAAATCTACATTGTTCATAATGTATTAGGTAGTGGACATGCATTTTCCAGATATAGTTTAGCCACACGCGGGGTTGTCGGCTGCCCTACAGCAGTGGCTGGGTTAATCACCCAAGTTCTGCTGGGAATTGTCAGAAAAAAAATAACTTTTTGTAGAACAAGATGCATCCCTGAATCTCATTATTAGTTCAGTCTACTCACATTTGCTATTCTTTTTTCAAGGTTTTTTTTTTCTTGACTTATAATTGCTTTTCCATGTGTTAAGTAGTCTGTGCATTTAATGAGAAAAGTGCCGATATTTTACTGAACTATTCTATCAAGAGTTATTTGCATTTTCAAATTAAGTTATAAAGTATAAGCTAGGCTCCATAATCAAATCATTTTCACAATATTAAACATGTCGTGCTATACATTTCCTTAACCTCACATTGCTTGCCTTCACCTTATCTGTGTAAAAATCTCAGGAAATAATAATGGAAATATGTCAGGTTAATTCCCTTACTATTCACCAATCTGAGTTGGATTCCGTATAAGGAACACTGACCAAGGTGCCAAAAGCTTAACCTGAAGCCGTCTCTCCGCCAATTACTGAACTTACTTGTCAATGCAATACATGCTCTTAGACTGCTAATGTACCCATTGTGAAGTCTAATTAGAAATAACTAATTACAAATTTAAAAGAATTATTTAACATTCCGAACTCTAGACACCCCAAGATTGATATTATACTTACTGGGGACAAGAAAACTTTTTTTGGGGTAGATACAATGGTGAGATTGGGACTTGGAAAATCTGAATTGTGGGGGGTATTAAGGGCAGGCTTTTTAACTTTTTTTTGTGGCCAATGTTTTTAATTCTAGATGGCACAACTCTTTTATAGTGTGTTTGTAACCCTTACTCTAGTGGGCAACCACTCTCTTGCCACTTTTGGGTTGATCGGTATACAGATATATATAGTTGACATACAAGTATCAATATCAGAGGTGGTTGACATTGTAGAAATCTGTGTGGGCTGTAATATGTTGTTTCCGTAATTCCCATTCACTTCTATAGACGTTACCTACACTGCATAGCACAGCCCTCACTGCTGATTCTATTATCAAGACAGCTATTCCCATGTCAGTATGAATCAGAATATCCTTTAAGTGTTGCAATTTCTACTGACAATGGAGTTGGCAGTATTAAACTTCTAAAATTGAAATTATCTTTCATCCTGGGCAGCATAGGAAAATATCCGTTGTCAATGTAATGTATCACAGATGAATATTTCAATGCATGTCTCCTAAAAGTTGGAAAGTGATCAATGCTCACATAACATTTATAGAAGGTAAGCAGTGGGAGGTCTGCTGTATATATCACATAGGATACACTGAAACTGCTTACGTGTCACGTAGGATACATTGACACTGTAGCATATACTATATATTACATAGCATACACTGATACTGCTGTATATGCACATCACATAGGATACACTGAGACTGCAGTATATGCGCAAATAGAATACACTGAGACTACTCTATATGTAACATAGGACACATTGACACTGTATTGCAAATAATTCACTAAGACTGCTTTATATACATCACAAAAGAGACACTGAGGCTGTTTTATATATCTCAGGATAAACTTAAACTGCAGTATATGCAGCATATAGGAGACACTGAGACTGTTGTATATGTCACACAAGATACACTGAGACTGCATTTTATATATAACATAGGAGACACTGAGACTGCAGTTTACACATCACATAGGAGAAACTGAGACTGCAGTGTATACATCACATGAGATACTGAGACTGTTGTTTACATTACACAGGATACACGAAACTGCAGTATATACATCACATAGGAGAAAATGAGACAGCTGTATACATCACATCACATAGGACATACTGAGATGGCTGTATATACATCACATAGGAGACACTGAGATTGTTGTATATACATAACACAAGAGACACTGAGAATGCTGTTTACATCACATAGAAAGCACTGACACTACTGTATACATCACAAAGAAAGCACTGAGACTGCTATATATACAGTACATCACATAGGAGACACTGAGACTGCTGTATACATCACACAGGATACACGGAGACTGGTGTATACATCGCACATGATGCACTGAGACTGCAGTATATACATCACATAGGAGAACTGAGTCTGCTGTATAGATCAAACAGGATACACTGAGACTGCTGTGTACATCACACAGAATACACTGAGACTGCTGTATCTGCATCATCAGTAACAGTCTGCTGTTTATAAATCTCACAGGAGACACAGACTGCTAAATACATCACATAGAAAGAACGGAGACTGCTGTATACATCACATAGTAGACACTTAGACTGCAGAGCATGCTAAGTCCACCTGAAAAGAACAATCTGACACTGGTACTGCATGCATAGTCCAACATTGCTTGTGCTGCAGCATTTATTAGTGATAGCTGCGTGCACACACTACAGAAAGATTAAAGGACCAGTGGGTGGAAAAATGTGGCTGCAGGCCAAACCGCTGCAGCCCACCAGGAATCTATAAGAGGGCTGCATCAAATAACATTGCAGACCACAAAACAGTCAGAGGGCTGGAGATTCCCCATCCCTGTGATAAATTATTTAAAGCCGATCTTACAAACAGCAATGTCCTTGTCTGTAAATCACTTTTAATGCAAAGCAATGATGATTTTACGTTTCTTTGGCGGTATCTATGGTTAACAGAAGAAGAGAATTATTTCAAGCACCATCCCCCTTTTAAAGAAACCAGCCTACGTATAATTCAGTCCGCATGACAGATTAATAGGAGCTTTGTTGGCACAATAAAAACTGAAGCACCAAACTTTGTGAAAACCACAATTTGTGTCAGACTGAAAACTTTTGGCCACTATTGTATGTTACACCTGAGTTAATATGGATTGAGAAAAGGAGCCCTCTTTTGTTTACACCCTTCACATGCTGTCATCCCTAAAGATTGTGAAATTTAGGAAACCCTTTACGATAAATGACGGACATAGCACGTCATGAAAAGGTGTCAGTTCATGCACTATGATGTACTATGCCTCTCATGACTGCGTCTCATGACTCAGTGACAGTTCAGTGCCAACAGTTGTCAATGACAGCTGAGCAGCACGGGAAGAGATGTGGTTACCCATGTCGTTGGTCCCAGCACTCAGGGCACTGTGATCGGTCAGGCAGTCTGACTGACCGATCACAGCATGATAGTGCAGGAGGTTCTGAAATATCCACCTCCTGCCCGATAACAGCAGGAGCTCAGTTCTGTTAGTGGCCAAGCTCCTGTACTAACAGCTACAGACGGTGGCAGCACCACCCTGGCTGTTTAACCCCCTAAATGCTGCGATTGAGAGCAATTGCAACATTTAGGAGGCAGCTTCCTCCCTCTGCCTTCAGATCAGCGCCCCTGCAACATCATTGCGGTGGCCAGATCGTTGCCATGGTGACCTGAGGTGACCACGAGCTATGGAAAGCTTCTTAGACCATGTTCAAAGCATGGTCTAAGAAGCTTTCTGTACAGGTATAATGCATTGCAATATGTTATACCTGCAATCAAAGTAGGAAAAAAAATGTGAAAAAAGTCCTATGGGGGGACTAAGTAAAACAGTTTGAAAAAAGTAAACAAAGAATTGTAAAAATATAAAAAATAATTAAATTACAAAATAATAATAATTTAAAAATATTAAATTAATAACACATTTTTATGTAACAAAAGAAAAATAAACAAAAAAGGCACACATATTTAGTATCATCATGTCCGGAACGACCCGTTCTATAAAAGTGTCACACTAACCAACCTCTTCAGTGAACGCTGTAAAAAAGTGGCAAACTGTTTTTTCATCATACTGCTCGAAAAAAGATGAATGTAAATAAAAATGGTATTACTAAAAATGTAATCTTCTCCCTCAAAAAACAAGCTGCCATACAGCTCCATTAGCGGAAAAATGAAAAAGTTCTTAGAATAAAGTGATGCAAAAATAATTATTTTTTCTATAAAAGTTTTTATTGTGTAAAAGCGCCAAAACATAAAAATTGACATAAGTGAAGTATCGCTGTAATCATACTGACCCAAAGAATAAAGCTGCCTTATCAATTTTACCACATGCGAAATGGCATAAATCCCCCCCTAAAAAAAAAAAATTCCTGAATTGCTGGTGTTTGTTCATTCTGCCTCCCAAAAATCGTAAAAGAAAGCGATTGAAAAAATGTCATGTGCCGAAAAATTGTACCAATAAAAATGTCAACTCGTCCAACAAAAAACAAGCCCTCACATGACTCTGTCGGCGAAAATATGGAAAAATTATAGCTCTCAAAATATGGCGATGTAAAAACTATTTTTTGCAAAAAAAAGCGTATTTTAATGTGTTACAGCTGCCAAACATAAAAAATATACAAATAAGGTATCTCTGTAATCGCACCGACCCTAAGAATAAAGTCGCCTAATCAATTATACCGCACGAGGAACGGCGTAAAAAATAAAACCAATTCTTCACCTGCTGTTGATTTTTTAATTCTGCCTGTCAGGTATCGTAGTAAGGCTCAGCGCACATTTATCCTGCCGAAAATGTGTGTGAAGCGCTGTGTAACTAATGTAACTTTATAATTAGTAAAATAAATAAAAAATTTCAAAAATGAGGCTCGGTCATTAGCCTACAAAATGGCTCAGTTCTTAAGTAGTGAAAGGGAGGATTAGAGCCCTTGCGCAAATGTTGACCCTATCATATACACCGCACACGACAAGTACATTTCTTTCCTCTTTGCATAATTTTATTTTTTGCAACATTATGTTTTAAGAACATGAATTGGTTGAAGATTGAGTGGGGTGGGAGCGCATTAAAAAAAGATAAAACCTGAGGGAAATCCAGCTGCTTACTCAGTGAGAGGAAATAGCAAGGCACTGACTGGATAGAAAACGTATAGGTTGCAACAAAAATAAACCACAGGAAGGACAAGGATTTGGGGCAATATATACTGGTAAAAATAGAAACAGCTGAAAAGATTGAGACAAAGTGGAGAATAGAGGAGAAGTGCAGGTGAAAATAGGAAGAATAGCATGTTTCCAGTTTGCTAAAATCAGCATGTTCCAATTATGTTTTGAGAAAACTGAATATGTGCTAATTGTTCCCGCTGTTAGCAAAACTGCAAGCTTTCACATTTCTGATTCATGCAGTTTTCTCTTTCATTGAGACAGGAATCCATGGCTGCTAGCATTAGATATGCTTTAATATATAGCACACTCCAAAAACATATGTTCTTGCTATTAAAAAGTGACCATTTCCTAGCTTGGACAGAATACAACAGTTGATATTTAGGAGAATAAACCCAGAGAAAATAGAAAGTTGGAAATATCATTGCCAATGCTTTTCTTGTCTCCGTTTCCTTTAGATTGCCCTTCCATTCACCCGACAGAGGTTAAGAGAGTAGTTTTGACATCCATAGGATTGGTATACGTCAGTGTTTTTATTCTGCTGTAGGAAATATTGCTGTTTGCTGAGCTATTCCCACAGCCTCGTCCCGTAAAAAAACATAATAATAATAATACTTTTATTTCTATAGCGCCAGCATATTCCGCAGCACTTTACATTATAGAGGGGACTTGTACAGACAATAGACATTACAGCATAAGAATAAACACAGATCAAAGTAGATACCAAGAGGAATGAGGGCCCTGCTCGCAAGCTTACAATCTATGAGGAAAAAGGGGAGACACAAAAGGTAGATGGTAACAATTGCCTTCATTGTTCGGACCAGCTATAGTGTAAGAATCGGGTGTTCATTAATTCTGCATGAACCAGTTAACAGCCAATGTATGTAACAGTACAGACACAGAGGACTATTAAATGCATAAAGCGGGTGAGAACATAATAAGAGGTACCTGATTATGATATAAATTTTTTTTTTTAATGGGCCAACAGGGATAGTTAGGTTAATGCGTTGAGGCGGTAGGCCAGTCTGAACAAATGCGTTTTTAGGGCACGCTTAAAACTGTGGGGATTGGGGATTAATCGTATTAACCTGGGTAGTGCATTCCAAACAATTGGCGCAGCACGTGAAAAGTCTTGGAGACGGGAGTGGGAGGTTCTCATTATTGAGGATGTTAACCTCAGGTCATTAGCAGAACGGAGGGCACGGGTAGGATGGTAGGCTGAGACAAGGGAGGAGATGTAGGGTGGTGCTGAGCCATGGAGTGTTTTGTGGGTGAGGGTAATAAGTTTGTACTGGATTCTGTAGTGGATGGGTAACCAGTGTAATGACTGGCACAAGGTAGAGGCATCGGTATAACGATTGGTGAGGAATATGATCCTGGCTGCAACATTCAAGACCGATTGGAGAGGGGAGAGTTTGATAAGAGGGAGACCGATTAGTAGAGAGTTACAATAGTCCAGACGAGAATGAATAAGAGAAACAGTAAGAGTTTTTGCAGAGTCGAAAGTAAGAAAAGGTCGAATTCTGGAGATGTTTTTGAGGTGGAGATAACAAGAGTGAGCCAGTGATCGGATATGGGGGGTGAATGAAAGCTTGGAATCAAGTATGACCCCAAGACAGCGGGCATGTTGCTGGGAGTAATGGTGGAACCACACACGGAGATGGCAATGTCAGGCAAGGGTAGGTTAGTAGAGGAGGAAACACGAGGAGTTCCGTTTTTGACAGGTTCAGTTTCAGATAGAGGCAGGACATGATGTTAGAGACAGCGGTAAGACAATCAATAACATAGTGTGTATTTCTGTAACATAGGAGCTTATTTGTGGCAGAAGTCACTGCAGGGGCATTAGATGTAACCATCCATTGCTCTTTCAAATGGCAGATTTACACTTTAGCATTAGGACTGTATATGATGGGTTTAAAAAGTCTACACACCCCTGTTAAAATGCTCGGGTTTTGTTAACTAAAAGAAGAATAATTTCAAAACTTTTTCAGATCCATTGAGAAACAGACTGAAGTACCGTAATTTTGAAGGGGAATAATAAAAATAACAAAACTAAAATAATGTGGTTGCAGAAGTGTGAATACCCTCTTTGGTTGGGGATGTGGTTAAGTTCAGAATTGGCCAATCTCATTTAAACCCATCTTAAAAAATAGTCAGTACACAGCTGTCATCATTTACAGGAATGCTGATTAATTCCATATAAAGTTTACATTGTCTAGTAAGATTTTCCTGACATTTTCTTAGTTGCATTTTACAGCAAAATCCATGGTCCGTAAACCGCTTACAACACAGCAAAGGGATCTCATTGTTGGAATTCATTAGTCAGGAGAAGGGTACAAAAATTTTCAAAACATTAGCTATACCATAGAACACTGGGGAGATGGTCATCAAGAAATGGCTTAAATTTGACACAGTTGTGTACTGCATGTGACAGCAATCTCCCTTTTTCTTCATATCTCTGGCCTGTGTGATAGGATGGCAAGAATTAAGTCTTTTCTCACAGAATCATAGAATGTTACAGTTGGAAGGGACCTCAAGGTTCATCTTGTCTAACACCCTGCTCAATGCAGGATTTACTAAACCATCTCAGACAGATGTCTGTCCAGCCTCTGTTTGAAGATTTCCATTGAAGGAGAACTCACCACCTCTCGTGGCAGCCTGTTCCACTTATTTCTGACAAAGAAAACATCAAAGCTATGTTTTGCCAAAACCTACATGAAGTCTGCCAAAAGCATGTGGGAAAATGTGTCCTTATCTCGGTGAGACCAAGGTTGAACTTTTTGGTCATAATTCTAAAAGGTGTGTTTGGCGCAAACACCTAAAAGAATACCATATCACAGTGAGGCCTTTGCTAAAAGGCTGAAGATGAAGAGGAACCTCACCACTACCCTAAGCATACCCCCAAATCTAAAAGAATGGCTTTGCCAAAAGAACATCAAAGTTTTGGAATGGTCCAGCCACAGCCCAGACCTGAATCCAATTGAGAATCTGTGGGTTGACCTGAAGAGGGCCCTTGCAATCCAACAGATTATGGCTGTGTGCTGACGTTGCATATTTACTGCGGATCCGCAAGTGATTTACAGTACAATGATGTACTATGTGAAAAAAAATTGGCTGTTCACAGGCTGCAGAAAAATCAGCGCGAAATCTTTGCGGATTATTTTCCGCAGCATGTCAATTCTTTGTGCGGATTCTGCAGGTTTTTACACCCATTCATTATAGGAATCCGCAGGTGTAAAAACGCATGCCAAACCCGCACAAAATCCGCATAAAAAACGCACGGATTTAGACCTGCGGATTCTGCAAGAGATGCAGATTCCACGTGAAAAATCTAGCACAGCAATCCGCAACGTGTGCACATACCCTTAGAGTGCTACTGCGAGAAAGAGTGGGCCTAAAGTGTGTGAATTCTAGATGTGCTATGCTAATAGACTCCTACCCAAAAAGGCTGAATGCTGTCATAACTTAAAAAGGTGTTTTAAAAATTCAGGGGTCTGTATATTTATGCAACCACATTAATTTAGTCCTTTATTTTTATTTTCCACCTAAAAAAATTGAATTTTACATATTATAGGTGACATTAAATGTGGAAAAAGTTCTGTAATGATTCTTTTGGGTGTGATTTTTTTTTACATGAAAATAACCTTGCATTTTAACAGGGGAGCGTAGACATTTTATATCCACTGTAGGTAATTTACAGTGGCTTCAAGGCTGTACAATCTAGTAAAAAGCTAGTGGCGAGATGATATATTAAGGTTCTGCATCATAGTGCCTGCAAGCATAACATGGAGGAGACAAAAGTCTTAACCTGATCGATTTACATTATGTTTATCAGGCACTGATATGCAATCACAGAATACTTTACAATAAATCTCTTGGGCTAGGTTAAAAATATAACATATGACCGGTCAGTTGTTTTACACCCAAGCTGGACAATGAAAAACTTATTGAGGGCATCAGTTCCACTCAAGTATTTTTTTGACTATGCCAGACTGACTCATGACAGGAGAACCTGAGATATGTAAATGGGACCTTACTAGTAACCAAGCACAAGGGGTGGGATTGAAAATTTTAACAACAAGTACCATCAACAGTAGTTGAATACAGCACCAGAACCACTATCAGTCCATGAACACAGAAGCAGAACCAACTTCACATCACCATAATCAGCATCAGTATATGAATGCAACACCAGAACCAACATTAGTACATAAATATAGCACCAAGCTCAATTGCCATGTCAGATTAGTTAACACCAATGTATTGCATGAATCTACAACTCCAAGTGTGACCTTAACAATGGTAAAGAGATGCTGGGAGTTATTGTTACCAGCCATCACTGTGGACCATACAGGAACCCCAGTTCTGATGAGACACAGTTATTGTCGCAAATAAACATTTATATCCAGCTAATTGACAGTGTATGTTTTCTATAATTGGAGGCATTTTCTTGTTTTCTTCTCCATCTGGTCCAGATGCCCTGATGATTTTTCACATCCACAGCTCGTCTCTCAAGACGTCACTCTTCTTTGGCAATCTGCAGCACATCCCAACAAGGTGCCTTAAAAAATAAGTGTCATTATAGTGGCACAGTGTAAAAATAACTTCTTCTCATTGTGCTCTTTGCACAATATATTATGCCCAGCCTGTCCCTGTTATGATACATGGCCTCTACACCATCCTCTTTTATAACATATTGCCTCCACTCCGGCCAACATATGAACTATCGCCTCCAATTCAGTCTCCTTTATGAGCTATAACCACCACACTGTTATACAGCACCTGATGGAGCCTGAAAAAATATTGCATTCTGTTGGATTATATTTTATAGTATGTCTGTTTTGCTATTTTATTTTGACCTGCACTGGTTTTGTCAATTTTTTTGTATTAACATTAGTCCTATTTA
>JARQOD010000006.1:102103713-102174869 GCA_033576555.1 Oophaga sylvatica
AAAATAAAAAAGTTATAGCTCGCAGAATAAAGCGATGCAAAAATAATATTTTTTATATAAAATTGTTTTATTCTATAAAAGCGCCAAAAAAAAAAAAATTATATAAATGAGGTATCGCCATAATCGTACTGACCCGAAGAATAAAACTGCTTTATCGATTTTACCACACGCGAGCAATAAAAACGCCTCCACCCAAAAGAAATTCATGAATTGCTGATTTTTGTTCATTCTAACCTCCCAAAAATCGAAATAAAAAGCGATCAAAAATGTCACGTGCTCAAAAATGGTACCAAAAAGCGTCACCTCGTCCCGCAAAAATTAAGACCTCACATGACATTGTGGCCAAATATGCAAAAATTATAGCTCTCAAAATGTGGCGATGCAAAAAACTACTTTTTGCAATAAAAAGCGTCTTTTAGCGTGACAGCTGCCAATCATAAAAACTGCTATAAATAGTAAATCAAACCCCCTTTATCACCCCCTTAGTTAGGGAAAAATAATAAAATAAAAAAAATGTATTTATTTCCATTTTCCCATTAGGGTTAGGGTTAGGGTTTTCGGCTAAAGTTAGGGTTAGGGTTGGCGCTAAAGTTAGGATAGGTTAGAGTTAGGATTAGGGTTAGGGTTGGGATTAGGGTTGGGACTAGGGTTAGGGTGTGTTGGGGTTAGGGTTGGAGTTAGAATTGGGGGGTTTCCCGCTGTTTAGGCACATCAGGGGCCTCCAAATGTGACATGGCGTCTGATCTCCATTCCACCAATTCTGCGTTGAAAAAGTCAAACGGTGTTCCTTCACTTCTGAGCTCTGCCATGCGTCCAAACAGTATTTTATCCCCACATATGGGGTATCAGCGTACTCTGGACCCCAAGAGTTATTGTGAAATTTGTCCTATTTCTTCTGTTACCCTTGGGAAAATAAAAAACTGGGGCGAAAATATTATTTTTGTAAAAAAAAATAAGATTTTTTTTTGTTTTTAACGGCTGTACATTATAAACTTCTGTGAAGCACTTGGGGCTTCATAGCGCTCACCACACATCTAAATAAGTTCCTTGTGGGGTCTATTTTCCAAAATGGGGTCACTTGTTGGGGATTTCCACTGTTTAGGCGCATCAGGGCTCTCCAAATGCGACATGACGCCCCAAACCATTCCATCAAAGTCTGCAATCCAAACGTCACTACTTCCCTTTCCGAGCCCTGACATGCGCCCATACAGTATTTTCTTCCCACATATTGGGTATCAGCGTACTCAGACAAATTGGACAACAACTTTGGGGTCCAATTTCTCCTGTTGCCCTTGTGAAAATAAAATATTGGGGGCGAAAAAATCATTTTTGTAAAAAAAAAAAGGATTTTTTATTTTACGGCTGTGCGTTATAAACTTCTGTGAAGCACTTCGGGGTTCAAAGTGCTCACCACACATCTAGGTAAGTTCCTTGTGAGGTCTATTTTCCAAAATGGGGTCACTTGTGGGGGTTTCCACTGTTTAGGCGCATCAGGGGCTCTCCAAATGCGACAGGGACGCCCCCAGACCATTCCATCAAAGCCCTGCAATCCAAAACGCCCACTACTTCCCTTTCCGACCCTGACATGCCCCATACAGTAGTTTTCCTCCCACATATGGTATCAGCGTACTCGGGAACAAATTGGACAACAACTTTTGGGGTCCAATTTCTCCTGTTACCCTTGTGAAAATAAAATATTGGGGCAAAAAATCATTTTGTAAAAAAAAAAAGGATTTTTTATTTTACGGCTGTGCGTTAAAAACTTCTGTAAACACTTCGGGGTTCAAAGTGGTCACCACACATCTAGATAAGTTCCTTGTGGGTCTATTTTCCAAAATGGGGTCACTTGTGGGGGGTTTCCACTGTTTAGGCGTATCAGGGCTCTCCAAATGCGACATGACGCCCCCAGACCATTCCATCAAAGTCTGCAATCCAAAACGTCACTACTTCCCTTTCCGAGCCCTGACATGCGCCCATACAGTAGTTTTCTCCCACATATTGGGTATCAGCGTACTCAGGACAAATTGGACAACAACTTTTGGGGTCCAATTTCTCCTGTTACCCTTGTGAAAATAAAATATTGGGGGCGAAAAAATCATTTTTGTAAAAAAAAAAAAGGATTTTTTATTTTACGGCTGTGCGTTATAAACTTTGTGAAACACCTCGGGGTTCAAAGTGGTCACCACACATCTAGATAAGTTCCTTGTGGGGTCTATTTCCAAAATGGGTCACTTGTGGGGGGTTTCCACTGTTTAGGCGTATCAGGGCTCTCCAAAGCGACATGACGCCCCAGACCATTCCATCAAAGTCTGCAATCCAAAACGTCACTACTTCCCTTCCGAGCCCTGACGTGCACCCAACAGTAGTTTTCTCCTACATATTGGGTATCAGCGTACTCAGGACAAATTGGACAACAACTTTGGGTTCCAATTTCTTCTGTTACCCTTGGAAAATAAAATATTGGGGCGAAAAAATCATTTTGTAAAAAAAAAAAAGGATTTTTATTTTAAGCTGTACGTATAAACTTTAGTGAAACACCTGGGGTTCAAAGTTCTCACCACACATCTAGATAAGTTCCTTGAGGGTCTAGTTTCCAAAATGGTGTCATTTGTGGGGGTTTCCACTGTTTAGGCAGATCAGAGCTCTCCAAACACGACATGGCGTCCAGCCAATTCTGCGTTGAAAAAGTGAGATGGGCTCCTTCCCTTCCAAACTCTGCCATGCACCCAAACAGTGGTATACCCCACATATGGGGTATCCGTGTACTCAGGACAAATTGCACAATAACTTTTGGAGTCTTGTTACCCTTGAAAAATAAAAATTGGGTGAAAAGATCATTTTTGTGAAAAATATGATTTTTAAATTTTACGGCTCTACGTTATAAACTTGTTGAAGCACTTGAGGGTTCAAATTGCTCACCAAAGATCTAGATAAGTTCCTTAGGGGTCTAGTTTCCCAAATGGGGTCAAATTTGTGGGGGTTTCCACTGTTTAGGCACATCAGGGGCTCTCCAAATGCAACATGGCATCCAATCTCAATTCCAGCCAATTTTGGTTGGAAAAAGTCAAATGGTGCTCCTTCCCTTCCGAGCTCTGCCGTGCGCCCAAACAGTGGTTCCCCCCCACATATGGGGCATCAGCGTACTCAGGACAAATTGGACAACAACTTATGTGGTCCAATTTCTCCTGATACCCTTGGGAAAATAAAAAATTAGTGACTAAAAGATAATTTTTGTGGGAAAAAAAATAGGATTTTTTATTTTCATGCCCGGGCATTATAAACTTGTGTGAAGCACTTGGGGTTCAAAGTGCTCACCAAAGATTTAGATAAGTTCCTTAGGGGTCTAGTTTCCAAAATGGGGTCACTTTGGGGGATTTCCACTGTTTAGGCTCATCTGGGGCACTGCAAACGGAACATGACCCCCATCAACGTCTGCATTCCAAAACGTTACTACTTCCTTTCCAAGCCCTGCCGTGCGCCCAAACAGTTTTCCACCCCCACATATGGGGTATCAGCGTACTCAGGACAAATTGGACAACAACTTTTGGGGTCCAATTTCCTTGGAAAAATTCAAAAATTTAGGACTAAAAAATCATTTTTGTGGAATTTTTTTTTTTTTTTTTTTCACACCCAGGCATTATAAACTTTTGTGAAACACTTGGGGGTTCAAAGTGCTCACAACAGATCTAGATAAGTACCTTAGGGGTCTAGTTTCCAAAATGGTGTCACTTGTGGGGGTTTCCACTGTTTAGGCGCATCAGAGGTTCTCCAAGCGCGACATGGCGTCCAATCTCAACTCCAGCCAATTTTAGTTTGAAAAAGTCAAACGGCGCTCCTTCCCTTACGAGCTCTGCCGTGTGCCCAAACAGTGGTTTTCCCCCCACATATGGGGTATTGGCGTACTCAGGAGAAATTGCATAACAACCTTATCTGTCCATTTTCTCCTTTTACCCTTGTGAAAATAAAAAAAAAAGTTTGTAAAAGATCATTTTTGTGGCTAAAAAGTTAAATATTCATTTTTTCCTTCCACGTTGCTTTAGTTCCTGTGAAGCACCTGAAGGGTTAATAAACTTCTTGAATGTGGTTTTGAGTACCTTGAGGGGTGCAGTTTTTAGAATGGTGTCACTTTTGGGTATTTTCTGTCATGTAGACCCCTCAAAGTGACTTCAAATGTGAGGTGGTCCCTAAAAAAAATGGCTTTGTAAATTTTGTTGTAAAAATGAGAAATCGCTGGTCAACTTTTAACCCTTATAACTTCCTAACAAAAAAAAATTTTGATTCCAAAATTGTGCTGATGTAAAGTAGACATGTGGGAAATGTTATTTCTTAACTATTTTGTGTTACATATTTCTCTGTTTTAAGGGAATAAAAATTCAAAGTTTGAAAATTGCTAAATTTTCAAAATTTTCGCCATATTTGCGTATTTTTCAAAAATAAACGCAAGTTATATGGAAGAAATTTTACCACTAACATGAAGTACAATATGTCACGAGAAAACAATCTCAGAATCGCGAAGATCCGTTGAAGCGTTCCGGAGTTATAACCTCATAAAGAGACAGTGGTCAGAATTGTAAAAATTGTCCCGGTCATTAACGTGCAAACCACCCTTGGGGTGAAGGGGTTAAAGACCCTGTAAGCACAGAATGACTGTTCAAACCAAGTACAGGCGCTCGGCGCATCATGGTGTTGCCAAACAATAAAGTACACCTTTTCACCTGCTTGGTTTCTCTCTCTCTCCATCCCTCCTTTGATTGATAGCTCTGGCTTCAGAGCCAAATTGAAAACAAGCAGTTGTGAAGGTGTACTTAATTGTTTGGCCATGCCATGAAGCACCGAGCGCCTGTATTTGGTTTGAACACCACTCGCTCTGCGTGGACAGAGTCCATACTTGTATGCAAGACTTTGGGTTGTTTCCGTTGCCTCCAAACATCCCACTGGCACCAAAGCTGTCGGGAGCAGTTACAGTGCAGGAAAGGTAGACATGATTAAGGGGGTACATACATATAGGTATGCAAAGGAACAGAGCAAAGTGCAAAAGTGATGTAGTTGAGGATTCTGCACTGAGAAATATGCAGCACGGTGCTTCATAAGGTATGTGACTAGGCTTACAAAACTTAGGCTAGAAAAACACAAAGTTATTGCAGTGTTTGAGAGCTACAGACCTGATTCTAAGAGAAGTGTGCCAGCATAAAGTCTCCACTTCATTCCCAGAGTTCCCCCCAAAAAATAAAATAATATATAACCTGGTGACCAGATCCACTTTTCAGTTCTAACAGTATTAAAAGGTTATTCCCACAATGCTGTTCATTGACTCAAAAGTATACAACTAATTTCCCGAAAGTGACTTGTGTAAGACTTCACACAATTTTATTCGCTTTTAAGGTACAAGTATGTTTATACTTCATTGCTTAGAGATACGTTCTGCAGTAGCAGGCATGGATCATACCCACTTCTTCCATGTAAATGGGATGAGAAGACTGCAGCTAATCCGCGTTTGGTGATTGGCTGCAGATGTCATGCAATGCCCTAGAATGGCAAAGGACCCAGTAGTTTTTTCTGGGAAATGTGTATGTATGTATGTATGTATGTATTATATATACATATATATATATATATTTATTTATTTGGTTTTATTTTTATTACCCCACCCTAGACTCATTGAAAATAACTTTTAAAATAGTCAAAGCCTCATAGGGTATGTGCACACGATCAGTAAACACTGTGGGTTGGATGCTGTGTACTTGCAAAGCGTCCAGATGTTACAGCATAGTGGATCAGATTTCAAGGAATCCCATGCCCACTATGCGTGCACAGACTCCCGCGGAGACGGACATGCGGCCTGTCTTTCCCGACCGCAGCATGTCTATTTCACCCGTACAATGTACTGGATGCTATGAATTCGCACAGTTCAATGAGGATTCACCTGCGTTCAAGGGCCGCAGCGGACATGTGCTGTGTCCAAAGCGCTGCCAATTCCCGAATGTCTGCACATACCCTAAAGTGATAGTGAAAAACGCTATGGTACAATGAACATGAGGCACAGTTAGGGATCAATATTTATCATGGGGAAAATAGTTCAAGTAGTGGCAGACATTCCTAAATATTGACCAAGAAGAAAAGAGCTCTTTAAAAACTACAAAAACCTACAAGGAAAGGAAGGATAAGCCCAAAATGTGAAATCGAATAATGTTTATTGAGTAACCACAATTAAAAAGACATACAAGGTTTAAAAAGAAGAGATTATAGACAGAGAAACTACTGCACTCATGTGCCCCAGAAAATAATTACACCTAATGTTGCATAAGCGCCGTAAATCCAAGAATTCTGCAAAATATTAAGTGCTGCTAACAAGGTGTTTGAATGGAAACAAAAAGACAGTTTCATTTATCTATGAGTTGCAGTTAAAGATATGGACAAATGCAGAGCATAAAATACATGTATAAAATAGCACAAGGATAAGGCAAAGCTGGGTAAGCAACCTGTAGGCAGTAGAAGGACCCCGACGCCCGTTTTGCGTTAGTTTCTTCCAAGAGAGGGTAGAAATTCCAAGAGGGGAGAAAGCAGCCTATTGGTTGCTAACCCAGCTTTGCACTATCCTTGTATTATTTATCTATCTATATATGTATTTTATGTTCTGCTTTTGTCCATATCACTACTAAGCACAGTAGCATTAAACCAGTATACACTTATCCTCTTATCGCCACTTGGTCCTATTGCTCTGCACTTTATGATTGTTGGCCATAGCATTATATTAATGCTGTGAGAACTGCCTACTATTTGTTGCATAGGATTAAAATGAATACTTTCATATCATAACATATTTTTTAATGATTCTGTAATGTTTGCAACCCACCTTTTTTGTGGCTATGCAGTTTATAGATATACACAATTTCACGTATTTTTTTGCCATCCAAGTACCTTGTAAGCAGCACTTATTTATTATTTTGCAAAATTCTTGGACTTATGGGGTTTATACAACATTTGTTGTAATGAGTGTAATTATTTTCTGGGGCAACCAAGTGCAGTAGTTTCTCTTAACATAATCTCCACTCTTTAATCCTTCTGTGTCTTTTTAAATTGCTGTTACTCAAACATTATTTGATTTTAAGTTTTGAACGTAATACTTCCTTTCCTTGTAGGTTTTAGAGGGAGACATTGTTGCCCATATGTATATTACAATGGTTTGCCTTTAAGGCAGATAGCAACAATTAACGTTAAAGTTGTCCACTACTTGGACAACTTCTTACACCCCTCGTTTGGCCCCCATTAAATAATAAAGCTTATACTTGCCTCCCGTGCCGGTGCCGTTCCCGCAGTGTCAACACTCTGTCTCTCAGGGCTCCCATCTGTTGTGACACGTGACGCTAGCGTCACTGTCCCCTCCTGTCGAATTGAGCAGGAAGAGGAAGTCCTCAGATCAACTGCAGCCCAGACTTCATCTTCATGTTCAGTTTGTCTGAAGGCGGGACAGTGACACTGGCGCTGATTGGGAGCCGCCATCACAACCATCACACGCAAGCTCCAGGACCGCCGGCGTTATTAGTCACCACCGTCACAACCACCACATGAGAGCCCCAGGACCAACACGGGAGGTGAGTACAAGCTTTATTATTTTATGGGGACCAAACATTTTGATCAAGAAGGGGTTGTTCTAGTAGTGGATAACCCCTTTAAGGCCGGGGTCACACATAACGTCTAAAAAATCGGACCGTTTTAGTCGGACGATTATCGCACAAATGTTTCATGAACATTGCTCCGTCTGTCATCCGATTCTAATGCGATTATGCGATTTTGTCACCTCTGAGCGTACGTTTGACATCCGTCTGGCGAGATTTTGTCGGTGGCTAGCAAAACCAACATATAATGGATCCAAATTAATAGTTTTTAAATCACAAAAGAATAGATATATACACATAGAATATATATATATATATATATACAGTATATATATGTCATTGAGACATATATATATATATATATATATAACATATATTTATAGTTCATACACTTCTACATAGTATAATAGCCGCTAATTCAATTGCCGGCTTTTGTGAAATTACAGAACCCGACATGAAATGACACGATTTACATACAGTTAACCATGTCATTTCATGTAGTTTGATATATGGTTTTCACTAACAAATACATGAGTGTATGTGTGCAAAATTTCATACATGTAGGGGTTAATTAAATGTGTAAATTCGTTGAAAAAAAATGCGTGGGTTCCCTCTGTATTTTCTCCACCAGACAGGCAAAGCCAGCGAGTGGGGGCAGATAATAATAGCCTAGGGAGGGTGCATTTATTTTGTGCCCCCCCTAGCTACTAACATCTGCCCCCAGCCACCCCAGAAAAGGCAAATTAGATGCGCCCTTTCTGGCACTTAACCCGTCTATTCCCATTGCCCTGTAGCGGTGGCTAATGGGTTAATAATGGGTTAAAGCCACCTTGCTATTGGAAAGTGACTTTAAGCCAGGTTAATAATTGAGAGTTGTCAATTAGACAACTATCAATTAATCCTATTGTATGAAATAAAAAAAAAATCCAAGCACACATTAATTAAAAATCATTTTAATGAAATAAGCACACAGTTTTTGACCATCTTTTATTGTACTGGTATTCCTTCGATTCCCTTGTTCTCCTGTAATAAAAAAATAATAATAAAACAACATTATTCTTACCTATCCGGCGCTCTGTCAGGTCCAACGCTGTAATCCAAAGGGTTAACATGTTTACTGCATGGACCGGAGCTAATGCTGCAGCCTCGCAGTAAACCCCCGAATGAATGAGTTCCTCTCCCGGCTGACAGGAGAGGAAGTGATTTGTTTGGAAGCTTGATTGTTTCCCAGGCTAATCAGTTCACTTCAGGTCAGCCGGGGACACCGCACAGCATCAGTGACGTCAGAGGGAGTCCCCGGCTGACCTGAACTGATTAGCCTGGGAAACAATCAATTAAGCTTCCCAGCTAATCACTTCCTCTGTCAGCCGGGAGAGGAACTCATTCATTCGAGGGTTTACTGCGAGGCTGGCAGCATTAGCTCTGGTACACGCAGTAAACATGTTAACCCTTTGAAGGATTACAGCGTGGGACGTGACTGAGCGCTGGATAGGTAAGAATATGTTTGTTTTATTATTATTTTTTTTTTATTACAGGAGAACAAGGGAATCGAAGGAATACCAGTACAATAAAATATGGTCAAAAACTGTATTTATTTCATTAAAATTATTTTTAATTAATGTGTTTTTTTAACCATTTCATACAATAGGATTAATAATTGAGAGTTGTCTAATTGACAACTCTCAATTATTAACCTGGCTTAAAGTCACCTTTCAATAGCAAGGTGGCTTTAACCCATTATTAACCCATTAGCCACCGCTACAGGGCAATGGGAATAGACGGGCTAAGTGCCAGAAAGGGCGCATCTAATTATAGATTTGCCATTTCTGGGTTGGCTGGGGGCAGATGTTAGTAGCCGGGGGGGGGGAGCACAAAATAAATGCACCCTCCCTAGGCTATTATTATCTGCCCCCACTCGCTGGCTTTGCCTGTCTGGTGGAGAAAATACAGCGGGAGCCCACGCATTTTTTTCAACAAATTTACATTTAATTAACCCCTACATGTATGAAATTTTGCACACATACACTCATGTAATTGTTAGTGAAAACCATATATCAAACTACACGAAGTGACATGGTTAACTCTATGTAAACCATGTCATTTCATGTCGGGTTCTGTAATTTCACAAAAGCCGGCAATTGAATTAGCGCCTATTACAGTATGTAGAAGTGTATGAACTATAAATATATATATGTCACAATGACAGTGTATATATATATATATATGTGTGTATTCTATGTGTGTATATGTATTCTTTCTATTCTTTATTAAAGCTGTCAGTGTGATTTTACAGTATAGCCGGGGATGAATTGCCGGCTTTTCTAAAGGACACCAGTGCCATTTTATCACAAGTCACACGTTTGGTCCGTTTGTAATCCGATTTTTCATCGCACCCATAGACTTGCATTGGTGATTGTCGACCGATAAACGCATTGCAGTCGTCCGTTTTTGTCGCCAGTGTGACTCCGGCCTAAAGGGGGTTCTCATCTTTATGGCTGGGTATTGTTGGTTAGTGCATGTAAAAACAAGCACTTTTGCAATTTACTGTTTATTACAATGTTCAGCTATTTAGCGCACTTATTTCGCACCATTAATTCCACAAAGCTTGATATATTAACTTTTCTATATAGCTCATTGCCTAGGAAGCCGACCACCTCTGCTGTGCATCTTCAAAGCACTGCACCGAAGCTAGCGGTATTAGGAGCTAAAAGTCCAGCTTCAAAGCAATAATTGTAAGTGAATACAGATGAGATTGCAAGTACTGAGCATTGATTGGCCACTGCTGTTGAATTGTAGTGGTGATCGGTCTCCTAGGAAACAAGCCGTAAACAAAAGTAAAATGTTAATATTTCAAAATTAACTGAAAATTTTACCAAACAAATTGCAATACATTGTTTTTACAAGCACTATCCGACAATAATCATCTTTAATGTTCAGAATAAACACTTTAAAATTACTTAGATTTTGAAGAAAAAAAAGGTGGGGCGGGAATGAGCTGAATCCCACAGGAGCCAAAACATGTTCTGCTATAAGGTAACAATACGTTGTACAATAGTTTTAGTATAAACAGAGGTGTGGCATGTACGGTAATGTTTATAATTGCACAATACCTATAGAAACCATACAACAATTTGATGTAATTTTATGCCCAAAAATGACAAAAGTATTCTAGGAGTGATCCATTTATTGGCCAACTACAAAAACTATGTTTGAATTTTGAACCTGCCTGAAGACCGAGCCTCTGTGCTCCAAAGTCTGCATTCATAACTGCATTGCAAATCATACCTTTACATTGTTAGTAGTGGGCCGCCAATACACTTCACCAGGTGTACTATAGGCAGTACCTCAGGCTCATTCACACCGCACTGGCTGATATCTTATTAAAACCCCATACAAGCTTTGCAAATTGCACAGTATGTGTCTGGGTAGTTTGTTTTCAAATAAAGACTTTAAGAACACACAAAAATTGCAGAAAAAAATCATGCCAAAAAGTGTAGCCACATCTTATAACAATACTAGCTGGGCCCGAGCAAAATTTTCGCACATTGGTCGTTGGGGGCGCAGGCAATTTCAGAAAAAGCAAGCTGGTCAAATATAAATTTATTTCATGACATGATGAACACAGACAGGTATTTATATATGTAGATTGGTAATACAATAAATTGGTTTGATAAGTAGAGGCCAAAAATGTCTTCCGGTTAATTGGTTTGATAAGTAGAGGTCAAAAATGTCTTCCGGTTAATTGGTTTGATAAGTAAGAGGACAAAAATGTCTTCCGGTTGAGGTGCCACCTGCAGGTATTGTATCTTTCTGTAGGTTTATGAAAATAAATGTTTAAACTGTATTTAGTGGTTTGTTTGGCTCTTTTCTTGCTGAAGGGAGCAAGTTTACCTTTCAAATGGTGTATCATTTGTGTGTGTGGGGCGAAGTAATCAGCGAAAAAGCAGTGCATGTTTACAAATGTGTTTGCATATGTGACTCACCTGCAGTGAAATGTGGAATCCTCCAATGTGCCTGAAATAGGCTGGGCAAGCTGGAAAGACCCCAAGGCAAATGTTTGGATTTGTTTGTGATGTCTGTAAGCAGCTCTGTGGTAGTGTGCTGCCACCTGCAGGTCATATGACCTTTCAAATGGTGTATCATTTGTGTGGATGGAGTATGAATGGAGAAAGTGTGCAATTCAATAGGCAGTGCATGTTTACAAATGTGTTTGCATATGTGCCTCACCTGCAGTGAAGTGTGCAATCCTCCAATTTGGCTAACATAGGCTGGGCAAGCAGTTCGGCAAGCTGGAATGCCTCCAAGGCAAATGTTTTGATTTGTTTGTGATGTCTGTAAGCAGCTTTGTGGAAGTGTGCTTTGTGGTAGTGTGGTGCCACCTGAAGGTCATTTTTCCTTACTGCAGGTTTATGAAAATTAATGTTTAAGCTATTTTGTGATCAAATCGTGTATGTGTGGTTTGTTTGGCTATTTTCTTTCTGAAGGGGGCAAGTTTACCTTTCAAATGTATCACTTGTGTGTGGGTGCAGTATGAACGGAGATACAAAGTAATCACCGAAAAACAGTGTTTAGAAATAATAGAATAGATACTTTTTCTATTTTTAATTAACACCTCTAGATATTTTTTTGCTAATTCCTCATCTTACAGCTTTAGCTGCTGTTGCCATCTGCACGGCATAACATAAAACGCTAGATACCATATCAGCTAAACATAATGCATCTGGAAGTTAAATATATTCTATTACATGCAAAAAAAAACAAAACAAACATCTAACCACGCTATATTTGAATTACAGCACCACCAAGTCTAACTGAGGGGCAGAGATGATGTGGATTTAAAAAATGTGATGAGAAAGCTGAGGGGCATCTGTAACTTTAGCCCCTCATATGCCGCATTGTGTATTACCGTATTTTGTGTATTATAAAACGCACTGGACTACAAGATGCATCCCAAATTTTGGGATGGAAAAACTAAAATAAAATGGTGGTGGCATTTTACCAATTTAACGGTATCTTAATTTGGGGGGGTGGCAGTGGAGCGGAGTCACAGGAGGCAGGGTCGCTGCTGCTTCAGGAGGCCAATGGGGGCAGCAGTGAGGCAATGCTGCGGTGGCTGGGCGCTCATTAGATGTCGACGCTGGTGAGTGGACTCCCCTTTCGCATTCAGTTCCCTTCAGTGGGCTTTGGGAAAAGGTCAACTGGAAGAGGCGTATGCGCAGACTGATCTTGTTTCCTTTGAACTCAACTCCTGAAATTTCAATCTGCACATGCACCACCTCTGGCGACCCTTTTCCTGAAGCCCACTGCAGGGAACAGAGTGTGAAAGGGGACTTCGCTCACTGGCGTCAACATCTGAGCGCCCAGGCACCGCAGCATTGCCAAACTCCTGCCACCACCAGTTTCCTGAAGCAGCATCCCAGCCTCTTGTGACCCCTCTCCACTGCCCCACCATAAACTCACTGCAGATTATAAAATGCACCCCTATTTTCCTCCCAAATTTGGAGAAAAAAAGTGTGTTTTATAATTGAAAAATACAGTATTATTTCCAATTCGGATAAGTGACAAAAATTATTTTTTTTTGTTTTTCAAAAACTCATGGATGGTATTGAGTCTCAGGGTTTTTTGGCTCACTGAAATCAATCTCAAACACCAGTGATAATTTACCAGGTGAGCCCAATTAAAGGAAAGCCACTTGCAATGGATATTCTACATTATTAAGCAGGCCACAGGTTTCAGACTAAGGAAAGAAAATGGTTTTCCCCAGAACGTCCCTCATGACAGCACGGTAGGAGGATCATCCCATATATCCTCTAGGGACAGGAAGCACACAAGAGGTTAAAAGCCCCCTCCCCCTCTTCTGGCTCAACCCGTGTTTTTCCTGTCCCTAGCAGGACAGGGTGCGCAAGAGAAGCAGCAACGCGAGACCTACCGGATCTCTCCCCTTCCCGCAGTCAAGACGCTCCATCGCTGACACCTCACTGGGCAGGGGTCCCTCAGCATGTCGGTAGAGCAGGGAGCTCCCAATGATGCCGTTTCCTTCTCCGGAGGGAGTCGGCTCCACGCCGCCGCCTACTTCCGGTCACGGGAGAAAACATGCTTTCCGGCAGGGAACGTGTTTTCGGCCACACACCGTTCGAGCAGGCACACTTCCGGTTAGAGGGATACTTCCGATCCGGACGGCGCCGCCGCGTGGGTTCCAATCAGGAACACATGAGAGATCTATTGGGGGTGTTCTCAAAGCCATCAGGATAAGGTAAGACCCTTTAAAAAGGGTGCTAACAGACCAGATAATGTGCATAATCTGAACCATGGACACTAATCCAGGCCGCTCAGAGGCACCAGCCGAACATTCTCTGGCTAGCGTAAGTGACCCCATAGCATCTGCTATGCCTCATGGTGAAGAAAAAAAAAAGGGAAACTTTCCGTTTTTTTTCTTTTTGTATGTTAGGATAAAGGTACTCCTGCAAGGTCTAGTTCCTCTTCCCACAAAAATCCGAGAAGATGTCCGTCATGCAAATCAGCAGACTCATACACAAAACGGCTATGTCCGGAGTGTGTGGCGAAAGTCCTGAGGGAAGAACAGGCATCCTTTTTTACATATATGCGGACTATTATTGGGGAAGAGATCCAGAGCACGGTGGCGAATCTTGTGCCGCATCAGCCAGACCCAAGTACCTCCGGTCATAAAAGGGCTAGATGGGAGTTAGAGGAATCCTTGGAAGAAGAGTACCCCTACTCATACTACTCGGGGAGGACAAGGAAAACGAGGAAGAAAGAGTTTCCCATAGACCATCAGAACAAAGGAAAAAGTATTTCTTCTCATCTGAGAATACGGACGACCTATTGAAAACAGTGAGAGCAACCATGAAGATCAGAGACAGAGGTCCCTCGCACAATCCAGGACGAAATATTTGGAGGGTCTCAGAACGCAAAGAAACAGAGTGTTCCCACTCAACCAGCACATTCGAGCCATGATATGGGAAGATACAGAAAAGCGCCTGGTCATCCCTTTGATCCTTCAGAGATCAAGCTGTGGGAGGAAATCCTGAAGGTCGACATCCCTATCGCCAGGGTGGCGAAAGAGACCGCTATACCTTTTGAGGGCTCTTCCTGTCTACGAGACGCTACGGACAGGAAAGCAGAAGGTCTATTGAGGAGTTGGGAATCAACTGAGGCGATTATCAACACCAACATAGCTGCCAATTCAGTATCTAGATCCATGTGTCTGGGTTGACAAGCTGTCCAACCAGATAAAAACAAATACCCCTATAGGGAGGTCATATTAGATTCCATCCTATGCTGAAAATGGCGACGCAATTTATGGAGGATTCTTCGGCCGAATCTGTAAGATTCGCGGCTAGAAGTAATGTACTAATTCAGCACGTCAGGCTATATGGCTTAAAACTTGGTCTGGGGATAGCCAATCCAAAAGTAAGCTCTGTTCCATCCCTTTTTTCCGGTTCTCAGGTCTTCGGTCCGGTACTAGATGACATATTAGAGAGAGCCTCCGATAACAAAAAGGGGTTTCCAGAGAAAACCAAAAAATTGCGGCTCTTTTGTAGATCCCGTCAACAGTTTAGACAGAACTATAAGGGAAAGACAGGCAAGTGGAGTTACCCCAAGGGAGGTAAGGGAAGTGCCACCCAATCGTCTTTCGCCGCACATAGGTCTTGATGCCAGGGAGGTAGGGGGAGACTGCGTTTCTTTCAGGGAAACCATAACAAGCAAAAATGGATCCTGCGAACCGAAGGGGAAGGTTACAGGATATCTCCCTCCCCTTCGATTTTCCCATCTCCATTCCCAACTCCCTTTCCGCGCAGAACAGAACGTGGACAGAGGTAAAAAAAATCTCTTAAAATTAGGAGCAATCGAGCCGGTTCCCATCTCTGAAATAGATCAAGGCCATTACTCATCGCTGTTCTCTGTAAAAAAAAAAAAAAAAAAAACCTTGGGCAAATATCGCACCATCATAAACCTAAAACCTCTGAACCAATGGGTAAGGTACAGAAAGTTCAAAATGGAGACAATCAGGTCGGCCATCCAGCCAATAGAGCAAGACAATGCAATGTGCACTTTAGATCTAAGAGATGCATATTATCATGTGCCAATTCACCCAAACCATCGCCAATATCTCAGGTTTGCAGTATCCCGCCACTGTTCAAACCATCATTTCCAGTTTACATGCCTCCCATTTGGCCTATCCTCAACCCTGCGCATATTTACAAAGTTAATGATGGAGGTGGCAGCTTTTCTCAGGAGACAGGGGATTGTAGTGGTCCAATCTCTGAACGACATCCTGCTAGTGGCGGACTCGGCTTTCCTCCTCAAACAGCTGGCCTAAACCGTTCTGGAGGACCTGGGGTGGCAAATTGGGAGAAATCCGACTTACGCCCAGGAACACAGAAGGTATTCTTAGGAGTCTTCCTCGATTCTCATCGCAGGATGTCCTACCTGCCCCACGCAAAACAAGAGGAAATCAGAGGCAGAATCAGTGCGTTTCAAAAGAAAAAGACAACTTGTCAGGAATGTCATGAGGATCCTAGGTCTCATGACATCCTGCATCCCAAGTGTATGTTGGAGTCAGGCCCATTCATGGTGCCTTCAGAAGGCAGTCCTTATGTCCTGGATCAAGCATCATTCAGGGTTGGACAAGAAAATGGCGCTTCCGACCGATTTAAGACACTCCTTGAATTGGTGGACATCCAAGGGCAATCTTTGAAAAGGGGTACCGTGGACTCTTTCCCCCTGCATTATAGTTACCACCGATGCAAGTTTAAGAGGATGGGGTGTGGAGGCAGAAGTTCGCTTCCTACAGGGCACGTGGGGCCCAGATGAACAGAAAAATCCTCCAACTACAGAGAACTAAAAGCTGTATGGGTGACTCTCCAACGTTGTCAAGACATGGTTAGGGATCAGCACATAAAAGTCCTCTGACAATATCATGGCAGTTTCCTTTCTTCGACGCCAAGGAGGCCCGAAAGGCCAATCTCTGCAGGGCGGAGAGGAATGTCCGATCCATCTCCGCTGTTCACTTGAAGAGTTCCGAAAAAATAAGGCCAGATTTTCTAAGCAGGAAGAAACTGTGGTCCTCGGAATGGGAATTAAACCCAGAGGTTTTTCATTAGCTGACCCGAAGATGGGAACACCGCAGATCAACCTGTTTGCAACCCGGAAAAACGCAAAGGTAGCAAAATTCTCCACAAGTCCAGCCGACAGAACAGAGGGTATAAACGCCCTGTCTCAAAGTTGGGAAAAAAGGCTTCTGTATGCATTCCCTTCTTTTCCCCTCATACCAAGAATCCTGAGGAAAATCAGGGAAGGCC
The DNA here is from genome assembly GCA_033576555.1 of Oophaga sylvatica. Classification (NCBI taxonomy): domain Eukaryota; kingdom Metazoa; phylum Chordata; class Amphibia; order Anura; family Dendrobatidae; genus Oophaga; species Oophaga sylvatica. The sequence continues at coordinate 102,120,653 of JARQOD010000006.1, forward strand.
AGGCCACAGTGGTATCGGTAGCTCCCTTCTGGCCGAAGAGGTCCTGGTTTCCGGTATTGAACCGCATAGCTCTGGAAGATCCAGTGCTACTTCCGGACAGACCCGACCTCTTATCCCAGGGTCCCCTGTGGCACCAAGACCCTGGTTTTCTGTGCCTGACGGCCTGGATCCTGAGCAGAAAGTTCTAAGTTCCAGGGGGTTGTCAGTGATCACTACTATGCAGGCTAGTAGAAAGCCTGTAATGTCGGCGATCTATTCCAAGATATGGAAGTTTTGTTCATATGTTAGAGAATCCACCTCGACCACAGCCCCGCCAGACATCTTCGAAATATTGGATTTCCTCCAGGAAGGATTTGAGATGGGCCTAAAACCTAGTAGCTTGAAGGTACAAATTTCCACCCTCAGTGCTTTCATGGACTTCTTCTTGGCGGATCATCCATGGGTAAGCAAGGTTCTCTCTAGCCATTTCCAGGTTAAGACCTACAATCAGGGAGACCGTGCCTTCTTGGGACCTAAACCTCGTACTAGGAACATTGTGTAGACCACCCTATGACCCCAGGAAGAGTCCAGCATCAACTATCTCTCTATGAGGACTGTATTCCTGGTAGCGATTACCTCGGCAAAGCATTTGGGTGAATTACAGGCACTGTCAGAGATCCCTACTTGTAAATCCTAGATCGGTTAATACTTAGGCTTGACCCATCCTTTTTTACCAAAAGTGGTCTCAGAATCAAGTTTAAACCAATAAATCCTTCTCCCACTCCCCAAAGAATGATAAAGGCTGTTCCACACACTAGCCGTGAGAAGGGCAGTGATGCGCTATGTTGAGGTTTCAGCTCCCTGAAGACAGGATTCAAATCTATTTATACAGCATGCAGGGGAAAACAAGGGTAAAAAAGCCTCAAAGCTAACTTTATCTAGATGGATCAAGTTAACGATAGCACTAGTGTACGAATCAGAGAAAAAAGATCCCCTGCTTAAAATTAAAGCCCACTCCACGAGAGCAGTTTCCGTTTCCTGGGCTGAAAAAGCAGGGGCTTCCATAGACCAGATTTTCAGGGCAGCAACTTGGTCCAATATAACAACCTTCTGTAAACACTATAAATTAGACGTGATGTCAGGTCAACAATTGGCCTATGGACGAAATGTCCTTCAGGCAGTGGTCCCACCCTAGAATGTCATTTGTTTGGTATTTCTTCTAACGTGCTGTCATGAGGGATGTCCTGGGGAAAATACAAACTAGACCTACCGGTAGTTTTGTTTCCGATAGTCCATCATGACAGCACCATTACATTGCCTCCCCTGAATTCTAAAGCAAATGTGAATTAACATTTATGTATAAATGTTCAATAAAATAGTGTTGCATCCATCCTGGTGTAGTGATTAAAGACACTGGGGTTGAGCTGGAAGGGGGCTTTTAACCTCTTGTGTGCTTCCTGTCCCTAGAGGATATTCGGGACGATCCTCCTACCGTGCTTTCATGATGGACTCCTGGAAACAAAACTACTGGTATGTCTAGTTTGTATTTTTCAGCAGCAGAAATCACAGTGCAATGCCTTGTATAAGGTATGGAAACACTTAAAAACGCAGTAGTGAGCATCGTACTGTGGATTTGTGGGCTATAAAGAGCTCTGATGTGTTTGTGCAGATAAAGGATAATGAGGAAGGTTTCTGACAGACCAATTCATCAGCTTAAGAGGAACTGCTGAAATACCATTACAAAATCAGTAAACATGTTTGAAGTTGCTGGTGCCTCTGGAGTCCCACAAACCTCAAGGTGTAGGATCCTCCAGACTTACAGTTGCACACAAACCTACTATTCGGATACCTTTAAACCGTGCTCACAAGATGAACCGACTGCTGTGAGCTCAGACATACATGAAGACTAGTTTACTGATGAGAGCCATGCAAACCCCTGGATGGTCCACTTTTGATAATTTTATTTCTATAGAGCCAACATATTCCACAGCACTTTACATTTTAGAGGATAGAGTAGTGCATGGTTGGTAGATGGCCACCATGTTCAAACAAGTCTGCAACATTAGCAAAGTGGTGTAGTTTTAGACCAGAATCATGGAGAGAGCTAGTAGGCACATTTAAGATTACTGAAAAGGTTAAAATTATGAAGCCAAAGTATAGTGAGTGACCACTGTCTCCCATGGTACAAAAAGAGCTGTGCTATCTGCAGCATAGCAAAATCATATTCATACATGACACTGAAGAAACGAAGTCCGGCTGACCAGTAATGCCTGAATTCAGTCTTGTCCAGAGCATAGAAAGGGTTACTGCTCACACACCAAAGAATACCACCAAGGCACTGGCTGCTATGGGCATAAAAGGAGAGAAACTCAGTGTGGCCACCATCATCCCCTAAGCGGAGCCCTATTGAGAGGCAGTTCACACCAAAACAGCAGCTTTGGAAGTCTATTGATATATCCTGCAAAGAAATTTAAGTAGAAACTGAATTCAACAAATTGCCATTTCAGGGCTCTTCAACCTATAAAATGTTTGGAAACTGTTGTGCATAATAATTTGGAACAGTGCGCTTTAAAGGGGTTTTTTAGGTTCTCAAATCAGTTTATAGCTTGAACATTGTACTGATGCGCCAATTTAGGCACTATCAGGCGGGTCCTTAAAAAAAAAAAAGCAAAATTCAAGTTTATACATTACACCGCTAACAAATTACAAAACTGACCCAATCTTAAGGCCAAGTTAAATGAGGGTGCAAAAAAAAAAAGTTTTCAAACAGGAAATAAGACCGCATACAGTTTGTTTACATTCAATAATGCAGTGTCTTCATATAAACTCAAGATACTATACAGTTGAGCTATATGGGATTAGATCTGATAGTTTGCACAGCCCTAGACTGGAATAATCAAGTTTCATCTGAAATACTGAGATTACTGCATGCTGTGATTTGTTTTGGCCACTGCTCTATTCCTGTTGGCTTGTGATAAGGGTCCCAGTAGCAAGACATGCATCATAGCATCTGTGTGCCAAGGCTATATTTCCTATGCAGATCTTTTCATATTAGTAACCAGCCAAAAGTGATCTGGCACTGCAGCATTAAACAGCTGTTGCCTAATTCTTGACAATTCTTACTTAATTTTGGTAGGTTAAGAGATTGAAGTACAATTGTGGTCTGAATAGTTAATGAAAATATGCTCCATAAGTGTCATGCAGCCATTAGTCCAATATCAATGAAGTAGTTTTGTCCTTATAGGGGTTTTTCTGAGATCACTTTATTTTTCCCACTTGGCATAAAAACCAACAGGCAAGAGCTACTTATTTTACACACTACCTGCTAAATATCTGCCCATCGTTGGCTCAGTGGTCAGAGACCACCAATGCTGTTTCACATAACAGGAGCTTACTCTTCCGGGCTGCTCTGTCACCAGGGTGTGTGACAGCAGATATCATGCAGAGGAGAGCCAGCTGTCAGTCAGTCACACCCCACCAACAAAGCAGAGGAGACACCGCTGCTCTGTTAACACGATTGGAAGCTGCCAAACCACTGGCTGGAGGGGTCCATGACTGCTGAGCCAGCAGAGACCAGCACTGGGCACAACAGACAGATGGTTAGCAACTACCTACTGGCAAGTTCTTCAGTCCATAAAGGGGGGAAAAAAAAGCCCATGCCAGATAACCTTTTTAAAAGGTTCCAAAAAGCTTACACCATTTAATATAAATCACTCACTGAGTAATGGCAAGCTGACAATATTGAAATAAACTTTCCTTCCACTGACAAAAAACAAAAAACAAAACAAAAAAAAAACCTTAAAATTAAAAACAGTTTAAACAAAGTAGCATAAAAAAAATCTGTTCTCTGCCAACGGCAGCCAGTAGAGCATTCATAAGTTACCATTTGACATTTGCTGCCCATTCACACATTCCATAGTTAAACCATACAGCAGAACATTTAAAGCCATGGATTTTGCAGAGAAATGATGCTTCTGGTCAGACTAGACACATCTGAATTTAAAAATAACTTTACTTTGTTCATTCCATTTACAAACATATAGGTTCGTTCCTTAAGACCACAGAAACCCATTCCACATGGACTTGCTTAAAATAACGTGACACAGTAGAATGCATTAAAAGTCCACTTTAATTCTTCTGAGCCATTTTATGTTCTGTTTTCATTAAGCATCTGTGGCCTCAGTACATAACTTTGGGATAAAAGGCAACTGGTAAACTGTCCATTACAGGTTCCAAATAAGTTCTTACTGGCCCCTACCCAGACATATCCCAGATAAAAGCTTTGATCAAAAATCGATCCACCTGCTTATTTTAAGCATATAAAAGTAAACTATTTGGACCATTTCTATTTGTCTATGTTTTATACAAAAAGGCTACACAATGTTCCACTTTATTCAGGATACAATTAGAGTGATTATGAATTAGTGTTCTACACTTACTTGATCCTTAAAAATTAGAAACCGCTTTAGCAATATGCACTAACTGAACACTACAGAGACTTAAAATGTTACCGCAGAAAGGGAAAAGAAATCTAAATACTAAGAAAAGCAAGCTAGGTCAGTACCATTACAGAGATAAAAAAATAAAAATAAAAAAAATATTTAAACAAGCAAGGCTAGTGTTTGAGAAGTTCCAGCTTGCAATCAATTCTTGTGCATTCTTGATGTACGAGTCACTTCCAAAAATCCATTGGTATTGTTCCTCCGACCAAAAATAAGGACCAGAACATAAAGTTAGCTTCCATTGTTCCCATAGGAAACTCAGCTTGGTTAGTGTGTCAGGCACTTTCTGAGATAACCAGTCCACCCCTTGAGCCCTCTCTCAGCAACTCTACAGGCCAATCACAATGCAAATTCGTTCTGACAATAACTGCAGGGGGAAAACAGAAATTAAGCCAGGTTATCATTAAATATAGACTAGCAATGGATTAAGCATGGCCAATAAATGACAACGCACTTACCGAAAATAGATATATTTACAGGTCAGTGTCAAACCAGGCCAACTGATTGCTGTCACCTGGAGGCAGGCCATCCATAAGATCCTGAGCGTGGCCTAAATCGGGCAAGCCATCAACTGGATATTCAGCACCAGGATGATGTCCTCCCATGTCGTGGTCCATCATTGGGTCCATTCCCATTGCCTCTTGCCCATATCCGCCAGCATGGAAAGATCGGTAGCTGGGATCTGCCAAAAGATGGCATTATAAAGTTATATTGACTGCCAGAACTGCACTACAGCCAACACAGATCAGCTTCAGTTGGGAGTTTTAAGTCCAGAAGCTCAGGCCCCTGCAATGTGCAGAACACAGCCCTCAGCATTAGTGCTGTTCTAGATGCTCATTTTAAGTTTTACATTAAAACATTTAAGTGGGTCACGAGCCTATGTGCAACTGAAAAGACAATCTTCTGTAGCAAACTTTGGTCCAACTAAAATTTGTAGTTTAGATTTTTACAACCACAAAAAAAGTAGTAAGACGTTCCCCCACCCAGGGCTTGGAGGTAGATTAAAAAAAAAAAAAACATCTACTAGCAACTGTATAGAATCGGCAGACCTCTGCACACAGGAAGAGATGTTCCAGAAGTACAGATGCGGCTGGAGAGATCAGGCAATTAGAACAGTGCATCTCCACATGATGCCCTGTACCGCCACCTGACTGCTGCCCCAATAAGTCTTAACAAGTTGTCATTCTGCCAGCAGACCAAGGAGAAGTCTGCAGAGTTTCTGCAAATAGGCTTTTTAGTAGCCCCAGGCCCCGGCATACCTTTTGTCCAGACAACCTTTTTAGTCCCCAGGGCTAGATCACACTGATGTTATTTTAACCCCCCTCGCCCCCCCCCCAAAAAAAAAAAAAAGAAAAAAAAAACCCACAACACACAAACTCACCATCTTGTCTATATCCAAGTGGTTCCCCAGGGGCACAGATGTCAACACCAAGATCTCCAGCCTGAATAGGGGGGGGACAATTGTATTAGAGAAATAGTCTATAGCAAGTTTTTTTTTTTAAAGATTTTAGAAGAGGTGCTGTACACAAGTAATCTCTGCTGTTTTAGGGTAGAGAAGCTTTAGGTCAATCAGGCAAATACTTTTTTTTGCATCTTAATATTACGCTGAAATTTTAAAACACCTTTTGGTACCTTCATTGTCTTTTAAAGAGTGAAAAAAAAAAAAATGAAGCATTCCCACCTCCTGTAAGTGGTGCTGTTTTAACACAACCATTGCTGCTCCCAGCAGATGTAACATTGTGTCATGTGACCTCAGCATCCACCGATTGCCTGCAGCTTGTCAGTACTCCATCAGTGGTAGGAGCAGTTACATGACAGTGTCTCATCCCACGCTGGGAGTAACGTCGCTGACAATTAGAACAGCACCGTGGGAGGGGATGATGGCACGAGCACCTTTAAAGGAAAATTAGGCTTTAGAAAGCTTACCTCATTCCAAGGCATTGGCTCAGTTCTGAACAGAGAGCTTGTAAGTTCAACTGACAAACGCTTCTTGTAGTCCTGAGGCTTGTCTTCAGACATACGGAATAGTACAGCAGCTGCGTATGTTGCTGTGGGGGGGGGGGGGGGGGGGGGGGGGGAGGGGAACAAGAATTCAGTTAACTTAAGCTTGCAGTACATGGGCTATAATGGAAAAAAAAAAAACACAACACTTTATGCAGCCAAGTCGGTTATATTTTGATTCTCTCTTGCCAAATTATACAAGTTTTAGGTTAATCCCAATTAATATACATCTACAGGATAAGTAAAAGGTGCGATTGCAGGGGGGGAACCTGACCATACACATTTCTTCATTCACTGTAATGGCACTTATGGACATTGACAGTTAAGAGCTGTGCCATCACAAAAAGGTTTAGTATGGTCTGACTATTCGTCCATGTAACTGGGCCCTCCAGAGTCCAGCTGTTGGAACTGGCAGATGACAGGTATGACATCCAGCAATCAGACATTTATCATGTATACTGTGGACAGGCGATTATGTTGGGCCCTCTAAACCCACACAAGACAGCCATTACTGCAAGTCAGCTGAAGACTTAATTGGGCTAGTCTTTAAAGAAAGCATGAAGTGCTGATATTTAAGAACATTAAGCCAGAACGTAGCAGTCAACATTATAGGCTGGGTGATTTGTACTGTTTTTTACTCACCAACTCCTTCATTTCTTGAGTGAAGCAGTTCTGTCAGAGGGCAGTAGCACCTTCAGCCTCAATAGCTTCAGCGGCTTCCTTGTCTTGAGCCAGTTCACAAAGCACACCAGCTGCAACCCTTTGGATGTTTTCAATGGGAGAGTATAACAGCTACAAAAAGGAGGAGGAATTTAGATTTCCAAATTTCCAAGAGCAGCCCCACATTACTTCAAGTGTCATCATTTCAGTCATCTTACTTTCCAAGTGGCAAGTGCATTTCTTATTAGCCCTTTGCTACAATAAGTTTTAGCCAAAAGCCACAAGTTTACATTTACCTGTACAAAAAGTGGAATGGTATTTAGCCCTCGGATAACAATTCTGTTGTGCACATCCCGTGCAAGAATATGAAGAGCCCCTGTGCACCCTTCAACAATTTCTTCCATACGTACACCTTCCTATAAAAAAAAAAAAAAATAATAAATTAATTCACACACATACATACACAATGGGGGCAGAACATTAACAATCCACTTATGGTAGTGTAATGCAGCAAATTAAATTAAAAAAAAAAAAAACACTTAAAAAAGAATCTGTCCCAAGTTTTTGCAATTTTATCTGAGAACAGCATAATGTAGACACCTCCAGATTTCAGCGACTAAATGTTAAATCCACATACCCCGATGACTAGTAAACCTGATGTTATGTAGTCCGCTATACTCATGAGCTTTGTATAACTCCACCACTACTGCTCATTGGCAGCTTCACAGTAAGCAGTCAGTGGTGTTGACAGGGTTATACAGAACTGTTAGATCTGCAGCAGATAAGTCATATTAACAGACCAGCATGCAGCCAAATAAGTGATCTCTTATGCAACTCAAATGGGGAATCATGGCGAGAGAATCTCTAATATTGATATGAATTGCTATAAGTGACAGCCGCTTCATATTAGCAACTGTGGAAATCACAGTAGTCAGACATTAATTGATCACCCCTTTCTTGCATAGCGTTTGACCACAAATAGTTGAGTGGGGAAAACCTTAATACAGCTATAAAGTCAGAAAAGCTAAAGCATTTTTATTAAAAATGGATTACTACATTTGCCTTTTTTCTAGACTAACACTTGATTTTTAGGTCATCTGCATATCTAGAATTCATTATGATGGAGCTCCTATACTCTACACTCATAAGGCAGGGAGTGTTAAGGATTGTTATAGAATCATCCAACATACCACAAACTGCTGCTGTGTTCCCCCCATAGATGTGCGACGTTGGGTGTCCTGGTGTGCACGGACCAGAAGCTGCACCAGCCTTGGAATAGCACCTTGTTCACGTAATGGTGCATGGTTAGCTGGGCACAATGCAAGGTTACGAATCAAGCCAACAGTTGCCTAGAAAAAAAAAAAAAAAAAACACGACAAAGACAGAATTAAGTCACTTCATAAATAAAAACAAAAACACAGCACACACAATACACAACCACCCCATCCTATCCTCCCTTAAGCCACTTCACTCATTGTGAAGTTGCTATTAAAAACTAAATGTTGACCCAGAAAAATTGATCACATTGCCTCAGTTTTCTTCCTGCTCCAGAGCATGACAAGTTAGATAGTTTTGTAGTTGTGAAAAAGGTGGTGGGGCAAACCAATGTCTGCAGGAACATGCAGAAAATCTTGCAGATACAAATAGCGAAAGCATTATTTTAAAAGATATTTTTTAAGTTAAGTTCAGTGTTCTTAAGTCTCGTATAGTATGTGCAAGACTATGCACAGTTTTTGGAGCAGAGCAGAAAAGGCAAACCCTATTCAAAATGCCTCAAAAAATGAGTTTCTGCTCAGAAAACTGCAGAGAAATTAAGGCTAAATACCTCATGTGCTTACCTTAATGAGGGGCCAGTGAGAGGGTGGGTGCAGTAACTTCACCACCACTGGGAGTCCATAGTGGAGCCGTACAGCATTCTGAGCCATCTCTGCTTCTTGGTGTCTGCTGGTAAGGTGACGAAGCGCACATATAGCAGGCTCTGTGATGTCCTCTCTGTCACCAGCACGTAGAACTGTGCGCACTAGTGCCTCAATACCTCCTACTTGACAGACCATCATCTTATTCTTGTAGTTGTTGCATGTGAGATTAGACAGAATACCAGCTGCACAAGTTACAACATTGATATCATCGGACCCAAGCAGCTGAACAAGCGTTCCTAGAAGACCTTCCATTCCCTCCTGTAATACAATCAAGTTGTAACGCTAATGAATAACCAGGGATAGAGACACAATCCACACTAGAAGCAAGATGTAAGAAATGCTTACCTGTTTAGTTGCAGCATCGGAAAGATTTCTTAATGTCCAGAGACAATTCTGTACCAGACGCTGGCTTGGGTCTGTGAGGTGCAACCCCAAAGCTTGCATGCCACCTAGAAAACCGCAAGAAATGGTATTTAGCATGGACTCTAGGTCCAAATAGAATGCGGACCAAGATTTCAAGTTGATATTTACAGGTCATATTTGTTCATGCAAATACGGAACCATACAAAAGCAACGAATTCAAGTGCACAACAGTGCTGCATGAAAACTCTCCCAGTAATGGATGAATATGACCAAATTCAGTGAAAAAAAAAAAAATCCACTAAACCTTACCTGCTTCAACAATAGCAGGCTTGTTACTGGAACAGACGGATAACACCTTTAGCACACGACTTGTGGTCCACAGAAGTTTCTCATAACTGTAAGTCCTCATTATTGTGACCAATGCTTGAGGACCACCACTTGCAAGAATGATTAACTAATAAAAAACAAACAAACAAAAAAAAAAACTTAAGACAACTACCAACTCATTAACTGCCACTCATTAACTGCCAAATGTTTAGTGTATGGGTAAGGCAGGTTTTTACAATCTTGAACACTATTACACTGCTCAAAACCTCATACAGCCAAGTTACCATGGACATACCTTGCTCTCTTGGTTCCCATAAGCTAAGATTTGTAGACAATCTGTTGTGATAGCTAAAAATTTGACATTTGTTTTGTTCAGCAGGGCAACCATTTTCTGCAATCCACCGGCTAAGCGGACAGCCATTTTTGCACCTTCTTGATGCAAGAGAAGATTGTGCAATGTTGTGATTGCGTAGAAGAGCACAGAATCTACAGGTGACCTGAGTAAGGGATTATAGAACATATTGATTAACTTAGAAATATTATCTAATAAAAATACACAAACCTCAATGGCTAATTAATTGGTCTATTTGTCATTACTGCAAGATTGCGATTAACAGTTTAGAGAAAACATACCCAAGCATTTTGACCAAAGCAGGAATGCCTCCAGATTTGAAGATGGCTAGCAAGCCTTCACGATGATGAGAAAGGTTGTGAAGGGTACCAGCAGTACACCGCGCCGTTTCAACATCATTTGTGTTTTGCATGGTACGAACAATAGCAGATACCATCTGTGGAGAACGCATGATAGCATGGCGGGAAGCTTCCTTTTTTGACAATTGATGAACCATAACTGCAGCTTTGTTAACCACAACCTATAGAAAGGAAGAAAAAAAATGTAAAAATTAAGTGTTACGATAGTGATCTGAAGTAGTGTTTAAGTGCAAACATCACAACACATTAGGCTTAAAAAAGCCTTGGTAATGTTTAACAATCTTACATTTCCTGAATTAAACTTTATATCTGAATTATACACAATAAATGCTGCTAGGCAACTACAGATAAGGAGCTTACCTGATCCTCATCATTAAGCAGTTTTGTTAGCTCAGGAATAGCACGGGTAGCCAATTCTGCATCATCTTGGTAGTTTATCAAGTTGACCACAGCATGTTTCAGCATCTGGGAAGGTTCTGCCAAGCGCTGCACATTTGTAGGATGAGCAGAATCAAACTGTGTTGAGGGAATCTGCATGCCTTCGTCTAGAGTTTCTGGGAACATGGCAGCACGCACCCTCTGGGCTCGGGTCATTGCAAACTGCCCATCAATATCTGCAAAATAACAAACATGTTAGATTATGGAAGCCTCTGAAAATTAAATAGAAAAGTTATGAAATATTCTTTTCACCTGCCACTTGATCTTGAGTGAAAGGCTGTGAGAAGCCCTGTTCCCATTCATACAGTACTTGGGATGTGTCCACATCTTCCTCATCTGGATTTCCCTTCCCGCTAAGAGATGGGGCAGTTGTAGTAGCTCCAGAATGAATTCCAGAATCCAAATAAGACTGCTGTTGCCAGTGACTGACTGCCGCTTTCCGATCTGGCTCCATTGCCATGTCTAGCTCCATTAGGTCTGCTAAATGGTAAACAAATCCCAAAATTACAACTGACAAAGCTTCTTCCTGATATTATAACTACGCAACACAAATTATGTCATGTGTTGTGTAGTCTATTAAAGCAAAGACACTCAGATGTAAACATGTCTAGGGCCTAAAAAGATTAGTCACCTTGATTTGCCATGTTTCAGTCCAAGACAGACTGCTGTAGTGTAGAAGCCTTAAAATAAAACAAGAGAAACACATTATTAGGAAACACTTCAATGAAAAGGAGGCATAAATATTCTTACAGTAAACTGAAGCAGACATTTAAGCTGAATATGTTATCAAGGGGATTACATACAACACTTCCAGTTTAGTTAAAAAAATATTTGATACTAGGTTTACCATTATGGCTGCAGAGCGTCGGTTCAGCTTCTTTCAAAACGCAAAATAACTGATGAAAAACAGCTCAACACAGCAATAAGCACAGTCATGCACATCAGTTTTCATGTGGAGGGCTGCATGGATGAGCACAATTTGTGCACCCACATGGTATACCACAAATGATTTGACAGTACCAAGCGCATTTTTAACTCCTTGTTAATTCTAGGGTCTGGATACTACAATAGTGAACTATTACAGAACCTTCTAATAGATTGGAATAACAGAACTAATGCAGTTCCGGTTCAGGAAACCTACAAATTAAACTTGTCCCAAAGGCCATTACACTGTTCTCTTCAGCATATGATCCAGTGTTGGATTGCTCACAGGGAGAACAGTTTCAGCTTTTTGTGATGCAGCCCTATTTCAAGTCAGGAACCAGGCTGTTCCGTCCCCCACTTAGGGCAGGGTAATAAGAGTACCTATAGCTTATACAAAGCAGCATTGTGATAGAAAAATCTCTTCCAGAAAACAAACCCTACAAGTGCAGTGGAAAAAATAAATAAATAAAAGGCAATTTCCTCTGATAAATTTCTCAAGACATTAAAAATGATTTAACAGGGTCTTAATTTTTAGATTTTAAAAAATGGTGACATTACTATAGTTACTCGCTAAGTAAATAAAACACTACTGAAAGTTTACTATGAGGTTAGACAGTACTCTGGCATGGCAAACACCTTTAAAATCAGTCGGGTTTTTTATTTAAACAACTTTTTATTAACACTTTATAATGAAATCATGTTGGCGCCTCACATTTGTGGCTTAAAAACACATCTTGCTACTGCTCTTTGCTCCAAGACTTCTGTAGGTTAATTGAAATAAAAAACAAACCTGCTAAGCAAGTGGTTTTTGTTGGAGCAAATTTCACAGTAAAGCCCTAACTAAGGAGTAGGCACATGATGTAAGCACACTGGACACCAAAACTTCTCTGCATTAGATGACTCGGTGCACTTCAAGCAAATGTTTTTGGATTGTGGGAGGAAACCGGAGTACCGGAGGAAACCCACGCAAACACGGGGAGAACATAAACTCCTTGCAGATGTTGTCCTTGGTGGGATTCGAACCTAGGACTCTAGCACTGCAAGGCTGTAGTGCTATCCACTGAGCCACCTGCTGCCCTTTCTACATATGTAAATAAAGCAGTGCTTTCAGCATCTTATGCCACACCAGCTTTTGCATCAAGTAGGCCAGAAGGAGCAGGCTAAAACTTGAAGAAACTTGTAGGTGTACTCTGTCTTCAATAATTAGTACTAGACAAAAAAAAAAATCCCCATATGCAATGTTTTTCATTTGGCCACTAATACAGGTGGCCAAGACTGAAGGATATGGCTCTGCTGCTCACATTTCTTTGCTGTGTGTATGGTCCATAGCCCCAGTTTGACTTATTCCAACAAAGAGGACAACTGCTGACCAGCTAAAACCATTTCAGAGATACATTTACAGTCCACAACACCCACAAATCCTTCCATCACTGCAGTAGTCAATAAGGACTGCAAACAGTTCCTAGGACTACACGTTCCTTTACATAAAACATTTGTTAGTCTGGAAATTCTGGTGAACAGCATTCACTTGTCATGGAGTGGAAATGTTACACTTACAGGAAATAGATTAGATGCTGGTAGGAGTAGTTATAGAATTTATCCAACATAAGAAAAAAAAAAATATGCTCTGAACCCCTGAAAGCACTTGTCCATAATCACAGAAATGGCTTGCTTAAGGAATATATAATACAAATCACTACTATAATCTCGGGTATCTCTTAAAGTCAGAAAATGCTGAAAAACAAACTGGAATGAAGACTGGAAAAGTTGTCAAGAAAGTGACTGTCCTGAAGACTTCTCCCGAATAGCCCCCATCCTCTGGAATTCTTTGCCCCAATAGTCTGACTATCACACTCGGATCCTTCAGACGGAACCTGAAAACCCAACTCTTCAGGAAAGCTTACAGCCTGCAATGACCCCGCTACCTCCTCACCACTACTGGAGCTACCGCCTCACCATCACGGGAGCCGCTGCAACCCCCCCAACCCGCTGTCTCCTTCCCCAAATCCTGTAGAATGTAAGCCCGAAAGGGCAGGGTCCTCTCCCCTCTGTATCAGTTTGTTAGTTTACCTTAAGTGATATCTGTAATCTGTATGTAACCCCTTCTCATGTACAGCACCTCATGGAATCAGTGGCGCTATATAAATAAGTAATTAGTTAGCCGATAGGAACCACAAGCCAGTAATAGCATGTAAACAAAGCAAGAGGACAGGGTAACCAAACATCCGCCATAAACACGCATTTCCCATATAAATACATATCAGGGAAACTTCCTTGCATACACAAGACCACCATGAACATTATGGTTTAGTACATATATCAGTCTCCAGAGTTGGGAGGGGGAAACAACAATGGCTGCCTTCACCAGTTACCCAGTACATATACATAGTCACCGTCTGATGAACAGTCCTTCCCCCAATAAAGGAAGGGGATTATGGAAACCTTGAAAATGATTAGCAGTTGCTTCTCCATTTTATTAAGTCTTCAAAACAGAGGTATTTTGCCAGATTTCCACACAAATCCACTACCAATCTGTTTAGATGCTGAATAAATGGTCCACTGTATATTCACCTAAATATCAAACTAGCCGTGACATTATCAATATCATGGCATATTGATTACCAAGTTATTAGCAACTGACCTGCATATTAAAGGCAATACCAATGTGGCTGATCATAGTGTTCCACAGCAAACCCCGTACTATTACCACTGCTAGCATTGGGTTCAAATCCCACCAAGGGCAACATCTGCAAGGGAGTTTGTATGTTCTCCCTGTGTTTGGAGTATGGGAGGTAACCCACACACACACTGACAGAGAATTTAGATTCTGAGCCCCAATGAGGACAGTGATGACTAAGGCACTGTGGAATTACTGGCACTAAAGGAGTAAAATAATACAATTCCTGTTATTGTAAACATCCCTAAAAGCTGACCCCCCAAGTATGGACGTTAACACCTTTGCACACTTGGTGCTGCAAAATCCCAGAGGGAAAGTTGTATGTGATCAATAGAAACAGTTCTGCAGGCAACACAGGGTTAAGACTGTCCTCAAATAACATCTTATTAAACATGGAAATACCAGGCTTGCCAGCATCATGCCCTTACTAACCATCCAGAGACCATTAGAAGCCGGAACATCAGGTAACATGAACTGGAGTCCAACCCATACAATTTTTCAGATTTCAGAACGATGATAAACTTTAGCCCAAAAAATGTATTAAACAGAAATAAAAGTTTGAAGGCTGTGTACAAACTAGTGAGAAATCAGGTCAGTTGCATTTATACTTTTGACTTGTATGAATTGTCACTATATTTACACACAGGGTGTGGGGTTAAATTAACCGGGGGGTGGGGGGGGGTGAACCTCTGGACATTGAGCCAGGAAAACCAAATCTGAGGTGGCCAGGGCAGGATCCAGACCCAACACGCCAGTTCTGCAAGGAGATTGTGCCAACAACTGATCCTCCACACCAGTGTCAGGTCATATAGGAGTGCCCAAACAATGTAAGTCATGCACAACCACACCTACACGGCATTGGTATACCATTTAAAGAATAAAAAAAACGCACAGGATCAGAGGCAACAACCTTGGAGTTTTTCAAAGAGTATTTGTCCCATTGGAAAGTCCTATTCCAGGCTGTACAGCAGGAGTCAGCAGAGGAGAAGCAGCGCCGTACAGCCAGGAACACCCAGACGCCTTCCTGGTACATATGGCCACACTTCCCACAAGATCTCATGACTGTGACGCTTCCCACACTAACCTACGTGTGATGCAGTGTTACTAGGTCAGATATCGAGTAAAGGGGAGCACCGTATAATCCAGGGTCTAAGCTTCTGGCACAGCAGGGACCATCATACAGGGACTGAGCAGCACGGGCCGCGGAGCGACCTGCTAACAGCAGCACAGACCCGGCCATGCAGCAGAATGAGCGCAGCAGCCATCAGGAAGACCGTGCTGGGCAGGAACTCTGTATAAGGGCAGGGAGGAGGCAGCACCGGCACCTCCGCCCAGCGGCCATTCTCACAGAAAACTACACAGGAGCTCAGGTTACAGCTCAACCGAAAAGTAAACAGTCCCGAGACAAAGAGCAGACAGTAGTGAGAGGAGGATGGGGGTGATCACCCCGAGAGCCGGGGACACAGCTGGGACAGGCGCCCCCGAGCGGCGGGGCTGCAGGCGAGGCGCACACACAACCGCACACATACCGCTCAGTCCTGGGCTCCGGCTGCTAGAACAATGTCGTCCGGTGTCGGCCTCCTCCTCCTCCAACCCCCGCTCTCCGTATTCCGCGCCCCACGTCAGGAGCAGGGGTACATAGGGTTCAGTACCGGAGGCACGCAAGTCACACGGCAATGTTAATAAATCCCCGTTATAAGCAATCTCCCCGTGGCTTCCAAGCCAGCCGCGTACCTCTCCGCGCTCTCCCTCCGCACAACGCGACACAGAGGCTTAAAATGGCGTCGCACACTCTAGTTTTATACCAGGGCGCTGCGCCGGTTGTGGCTGTATCCTCCGCCTGCTCGGCACGCAGCGGGGGGAGCGAGTATGGAGAAAGGGCGGTGTGATACAAAAAGAAGTCCCGCCTCTCAGTTCTGCTCGCATTGTGCTGGTGGCTTGTAGGGTGAAGCCCGCGGACAACGCTAACACTACGCCTCACATTTTACATAACTACATTGTAAAAGCAATCTGACACGTTTTCATGAGGAAAATAAGGCATTCTTATAATTGATCTTAAAACAATACAACCGGACAGCGGTGACATACATAATCCTAGCTGAGCTCCAGGTGGAGGGCGTGGGACGCTTTTCCGCTGCTGCTCATTGTGTGGCTGCTGGAGCTGGCTGGCGGAGTGATCCTAGACTGGTAATGCGGTCCACGCACCTTTTCCCCGGGGTTGGAATGTGGAGCTGGAGGAAGGCAGAGACAAAGCGGGAGGGGCGGGAGCAGTCACTGCTCAGGAGCAACTTTCCTCAGGATGCGGCTAAAACTTGTCTCTTCCCACAATGGCTGAACATCGCCTGGATTCCTTAATGATGCAAATATGAGGGAAAGTTGGCAGCTCTGGAATTGCTATGAATTTCTGCCTCCAAACTCAAGTGAAATACGGGGATACAAGTACAGTAGTGACCTCTCCACAGGCACGTCTGCTAGGACTGTCCTGCATCATCTGGGACTCTCCCACATTGGCCGGCTCTGTCCTATAGTTTACCTGGGACCATCCTACATTGGCCAGCTCTGTCCTATAGTTTACCTGGGACCGTCCTACATTGGCCAGCTCTGTCCTATAGTTTACCTGGGACCGTCCTACGTTGGCCGGCTCTGTCCTATAGTTTACCTGGGACCGTCCTACGTTGGCCGGCTCTGTCCTATAGTTTACCTGGGACCGTCCTACGTTGGCCGGCTCTGTCCTATAGTTTACCTGGGACCGTCCTACGTTGGCCGGCTCTGTCCTATAGTTTACCTGGGACCGTCCTACGTTGGCCGGCTCTGTCCTATAGTTTACCTGGGACCATCCTACATTGGCCAGCTCTGTCCTATAGTTTACCTGGGACCGTCCTACGTTGGCCAGCTCTGTCCTATAATTTACCTGGGACCGTCCTACGTTGACCGGCTCTGTCCTATAGTTTACCTGGGACCGTCCTACGTTGGCCAGCTCTGTCCTATAGTTTACCTGGGACCGTCCTACGTTGGCCGGCTCTGTCCTATAGTTTACCTGGGACCGTCCTACGTTGGCCGGCTCTGTCCTATAGTTTACCTGGGACCGTCCTACGTTGGCCGGCTCTGTCCTATAGTTTACCTGGGACCGTCCTACGTTGGCCGGCTCTGTCCTATAGTTTACCTGGGACCGTCCTACGTTGGCCGGCTCTGTCCTATAGTTTACCTGGGACCGTCCTACGTTGGCCGGCTCTGTCCTATAGTTTACCTGGGACCGTCCTACGTTGGCCGGCTCTGTCCTATAGTTTACCTGGGACCGTCGTACGTTGGCCGCTCTGTCCTATAGTTTACCTGGGACCGTCCTACGTTGGCCGGCTCTGTCCTATAGTTTACCTGGGACCGTCCTACGTTGGCCGGCTCTGTCCTATAGTTTACCTGGGACCGTCCTACGTTGGCCGGCTCTGTCCTATAGTTTACCTGGGACCGTCCTACGTTGGCCGGCTCTGTCCTATAGTTTACCTGGGACCGTCCTACGTTGGCCGGCTCTGTCCTATAGTTTACCTGGGACCGTCCTACGTTGGCCGGCTCTGTCCTATAGTTTACCTGGGACCGTCCTACGTTGGCCGGCTCTGTCCTATAGTTTACCTGGGACCGTCCTACGTTGGCCGGCTCTGTCCTATAGTTTACCTGGGACCGTCCTACGTTGGCCGGCTCTGTCCTATAGTTTACCTGGGACCGTCCTACGTTGGCCGGCTCTGTCCTATAGTTTACCTGGGACCTTCCTACATTGGCCGGCTCTGTCCTATAGTTTACCTGGGACCGTCCTACGTTGGCCGGCTCTGTCCTATAGTTTACCTGGGACCGTCCTACGTTGACCGGCTCTGTCCTATAGTTTACCTGGGACCGTCCTACGTTGGCCAGCTCTGTCCTATAGTTTACCTGGGACCGTCCTACGTTGGCCAGCTCTGTCCTATAGTTTACCTGGGACCGTCCTACGTTGGCCGGCTCTGTCCTATAGTTTACCTGGGACCGTCCTACGTTGGCCGGCTCTGTCCTATAGTTTACCTGGGACCGTCCTACGTTGGCCGGCTCTGTCCTATAGTTTACCTGGGACCGTCCTACGTTGGCCGGCTCTGTCCTATAGTTTACCTGGGACCGTCCTACGTTGGCCAGCTCTGTCCTATAGTTTACCTGGGACCGTCCTACGTTGGCCGGCTCTGTCCTATAGTTTACCTGGGACCGTCCTACGTTGGCCGGCTCTGTCCTATAGTTTACCTGGGACCTTTTTGGCCGGCTCTGTCCTATAGTTTACCTGGGACCGTCCTACGTTGGCCGGCTCTGTCCTATAGTTTACCTGGGACCGTCCTACTTGGCCGGCTCTGTCCTATAGTTTACCTGGGACTGTCCTACTTTGGCCGGCTCTGTCCTATAGTTTACCTGGGACTGTCCTACATTGGCCGACTCTGTCCTATAGTTTACCTGGGACTGTCCTACATTGGCTGGCTTTGTCATGAGGCTGAAGTTTCTTATTCGGCAATTTTTTTTCTATTTTTTATAGGTTTAACAACAAAAATAAGCATCACAATAATAACATACAATGCAGCGAGGTGCCCTGATGTGAATTCACTTAAAAACAGCTACAAAAAGTATAAAATTGCACAAAAACGGGCATCAAAGTGGGCACCAAAGAGTGTTAAAGGGTTAAATAACTGGGCCACTGATACCACACTGCAGACATATAGAACAGGAAGCCCCACACCAAACCCAGGTCTCTCCAGCCTGGCCCAAATGGGTTCTGGGCATCAGAACTGGCATCAAGGTGGGCAAACATCTGATTTTCACAGCTTTGGATAAGTAACTGATGTTTTTAAGGGTTAAATGACTTTGGGCCACTGATCTCACACTAAGAATACACAGATAGTGATGGCCCGCATCAAACCCAGGTCCCTCCAGCCTGGCCCAAATGGGTTCTGGGCATCAGAACTGGCATCAAAGTGGGCAAACAGCTGATTTTCACCTATTTTAATAAGTAACTGATGTTTTTAAGGGGTTAAATGACATTGGGCCACTGATCTCACACCACTTGTGAAAATATGCTCTTTTCCCATTTTGATGCCAATTCTGATGCCCAGAACCCATTTGGGCCAGGCTGCAGGAGCCGGGGTTTGATGCGGGCCATCACTATCTGTGTATTCTTAGTGTGAGATCAGTGGCCCAAAGTCATTTAACCCCTTAAAAACAGTTACTTATTCAAGTAGGTGAAAATCAGATGTTTGCCCACTTTGATGCCAGTTCTGATGCCCAGAACCCATTTGGGCCGGGCAAGAGGGACCTGGGTTTGATGTGGGGCTCCCTGTTCTATATGTCTCCAGTGTGATATTAGTGGCCCAAAGTTATTTAACCCTTTATTTAATGCTCTTTGGTGCCCAATTTGATGCCCATTTTTGTGAAATTTTATACATCAGGGCACCTCGCTGCATTGTATGTTATTATTGTGATGCTTATTTTTTGTTAAACCTATAAAAAATAGAAAAGAAAAAATTGCCGAATAAGAAACCAACTTCAGCTCCGAATAAGAAACTGGACGAATAAGAAACCAACTTTAGCCTCGTGGATCTGTACTATAGTTTATCTGGGACTGTCTTACATTGGCTGGCTCTGTTCAGCAGCAGCCGTGACCGTCCTGCATTGGCTTGCTCTGTCCTATATTTTAGCTGGGACTGTTCTACATTGGCTAGTGTGGTCCTATATTTTAGCCGGGACTGTCCTACATTGGCTGGCTCAGTCCTATATTTTATCTGGGACTGTCCTACATGGTGCCTCTGTCCTGCATCAGCCGGGACTGTCCTGCATTGGCTGGCTCTGTCCTACATCAGCTGAGACTGTCCTACATTGGCTGGCTCTGTCCTACATCAGCTGGGACTGTCCTACATTGGCTGCCTCTGTCCTACATCAGCCAGGACTGTTCTACATTGGCTGGCTCTGTCCTGCATCAGCGGACGGTCCTACATTGGCTGGCTCTGTCCTGCATCAGCCAGGACTGTTCTACATTGGCTGGCTCTCTCCTACAACAGCTGGGACTGTTCTACATTGGCTGGCTCTGTCCTGCATCAGCCGGGACTGTCCTACATTGGCTGGCTCTGTTCTGCATCAGCTGGGACTGTCCTACATTGGCTGGCTCTGTCCTACATCAGCCAGGACTGTCCTACATTGGCTGGCTCTGTCCTGCATCAGCGTGACTGTCCAACATTGGCTGGTTCTGTCCTACATCAGCCGGGACTGTCCTACATTGGCTGGCTCTGTCCTGCATCAGCCCAGACTGTCCTACATTGGCTGGCTCTGTTCTACATCAGCTGGACTGTCCTACATTGGCTTGCTCTGTCCTGCATCAGCTGGGATGTCCTACATTGGCTGACTCTGTCCTGCATCAGCCGGGACTGTTCTACATTGGCTGGCTCTGGACTGCATCAGCCGGACGGTCCTACATTGGCTGGCTCTCTCTACATCAGCCGGGAATGTTCTACATTGGCTGGCTCTGGCCTGCATCAGCCGGGACTGTCCTACATTGGCTGGCTCTGTCCTGCATCAGCCAGGACTGTCCTACATGAGCGGGACTGTTCTACATTGGCTGGCTCTGGCCTGCATCAGCCGGGACTGTCCTACATTGGCTTGGCTCTGTCCTGCATCAGCCAGGATGGTCCTACATTGGCTGGCTCTGTCCTACTTGAGCCGGGACTGTCCTACATTGGCTGGCTCTGTCCTGCATCAGCCAGGACTGTCCTACATTGGCTGGCTCTGTCCTGCATCAGCCGGACTGTCCTACATTGGCTGGCTCTGTCCTACATGAGCGGGACTGTCTACATTGGCTGGCTCTGTCCTGCATCAGCCAGGACTGTCCTACATTGGCTGGCTCTGTCCTACATGAGCCGGGACTGTTCTACATTGGCTGGCTCTGTCCTGCATCAGCCGGACTGTCCTACATTGGCTGGCTCTGTCCTACATGAGCCGGGATTGTTCAACATTGGCTGGCTCTGTCCTGCATCAGCCTGGACTGTCCTACATTGGCTGTCTCTGTCCTATATTTAGTTGTGACTCTCGTACATTAGCGGGCCTGCCTGCATCAGCTGGGTATGGATCCTCACGTATTGGTGCATGGCGATTGTGTAAATAGCTTGTGTCCGAATAATGGAACCTTCAATTTTACCTACTGTATCTCCTGAGACCAGCTGAATCCACATTACTCTATGGAGATATGCCTGACAATGGACTGCAGATCCCCTTATTCAATGATTGTAGGGTTCCCAATTGTTGAAATAGCAGAAGCTAACAATATGTGTATAACACATGCCATATATTGTATTATGGGCTGGTCACCATCCTGCAGGTCATTCACATCTCACATTGGGGGTTAGATTTCACAATCTGTTTTCTTTTCCACACATTTGTTATACCACAATTCCATAAATAGATTTCCAGCAGTGACATTGCTGTCTGGCCGGAGCAGCAAGGTCCCTACAATGACTAGCTGGTATGCACTGTACATATGGAGGGATAGCTAATGTTTAGCACAAGTACATCCATGTGCTGGGCTTCTAATACTGCAGGATGAGCACGTATCTAGACATGTGCCGTCAGTCCTTGTACCATACTCTTCTACCCAGTTTAGTAATAAAAATGATGGACTGCTAGTCATGTTCAACTGAGGTGCTATTTCTATAATGGGCTGCCTATCACCTCTAATTCCACTTAAGAGAAATAATAGAGTAGGAACTAGGGTTGAGCATTCCGATACTGCAAATATCGGGTATCGGCCGATATTGGCTGTATCGGAATTCCGATTCCGAGTTCCGATATTTTCGTCATATCGGATACCGGAATCGGATTTGTCACTGTCACTGTCAGTGTCCGTCGGTCGGGTCTGTCAGGAGTCAGCGGCACTTACCTGGCAGAAGATCTCCGGCGGTCACGGGCTGGACTGCTTCATGGCCGCCATCATCTTTCCCCGGCGGTCACATGCAGTTTCTCGCGATAACTGCAGTGACTGCTGGGTAATCCCGGCCGTAAAGCAGTCAGTCCGATGACGTCACCGCCGGGGAAGCAGGTAATCAGCTGTGCTGCGTTGCGATGACAGGCTCTGCCTGTCATTGCGATGTAGCAGAGCTGGATCGTCGTGGGACTGTCGTTACTATGGACTGCGTCGGACAGGTGGTATACTGTTGGTTTGTTTTTTTTCTTTTTTTACAGGAGATCGATGGCGTCGCAGGAATGAGAGAGTAATAAAATAAATGAAAACTGTGTTGTCTCTTTTATTTCATTAAAATACTTTTTTCTTGCTGTGTTTTTTTTTTAAACATTTAAAAACTTTGGGATGAATAATGGATCGGTGTCTTATTGACACCTCTCCATTATTAACTGGGCTTATTGTCACCGTGCAATCAACGGTGACATTAACCCCTTATTACCCCGCTTGCCACCGCTACAGGGCAAGTGGGAAGAGCCGGGTAAAGTGCCACAATTGGCACATCTTTTGATGCGCCAAATGTGGGGCTGCTGTAGCCTGGTATTATCAGGCTGTTGAGGGCCAAAATCCATGGGCCTTGACAGTCTTTTAATACCAAGCCGCAGCAGTCTGCATTTTACTTGGCTGGTTAACAAAAATAGGGGGGATCCCCACGCCAATTTTTTTCGAGGGGATCCCCTATTTTTGTTAACCAGCCAAGCTAAGCAGACTGCTGTGGCCTGGTATTATCAGGCTTGCAAGGTCCATGGATATTGGATCCTTACCAGCCTGAAAAACCAGGCCTCAGCGGTCTGCTTCATCTGGCTGGTTAACAAAAATAGGGGGGACCCCACGCCAATTTTTTTCGAGGGGATCCCCTATTTTTGTTAATCAGCCAAGATATGCAGACTGCTGTGGCCTGGTATTATCAGGCTGGCAAGGTCCATGGATCTTGGCTCCTTAACAGCCTGAAAATCCAGGCCTCAGCGGTCTGCTTCATCTGGCTGGTTAACAAAAATAGGGGGGACCCCACGCCAATTTTTTTCGAGGGGATCCCCTATTTTTGTTAACCAGTTCCCTTTGACGTCACTGATTGTGTCCCTGGCTGACCTGAAGTGAAAGTGGAAAGCAATCAATTAAGCTTTCCACTTCCTCTCCTGTCAGCCAGGAGAGGAACTCATTCATTTGGGGGTTTACTGTGAGGCTGCAGCATTAGCTGCGGTCCCTGCAGTAAACATTAACCCTTTCTGAAGGATTACACCGTGGGACCTGACTGTGCATGGGATAGGTAAGAATAATTTTGCTTTATTATTTTATTTTTATTACAGGAAATGGTTTTAGCAGGTAAATAAAATATGGTCAAAAACTGTGTGATTATTTCATTAAACTTCTTTTTTATTAAAGTGTGTGTGTTTGATTTTTCTTTCATACAATAGGATTAATAATTGATAGTTGTCTAATTGACAGCTCTCAATTATTAACCTGGCTTAAAGTGACCTTTCAATTGCAAGGTCATTTTAACCCCTTATTAACCCATTGCCACCGCTACAGGGCAATGGGAATAGACGGGCAAAGTGCCAGAAAGGGCAAATCTAATTAGAGATTTGCCCTTTCTGGGGTGTCTGGGGGCAGATGTTAGTAGCCGGGGGGGGCCAAAAAAAATGGTCCCTCTCTGGGCTATTATTATCTGCCCCCACTCACTGGCTTTGTTTGTCTGGTTGCGAAAATAGGGCGGGAGCCCACGCATTTTTTTCCAGCAATTTTACACCTCATATATATATATACATGTCATTGAATTTGTGACACATATATATTTATATTTATAGTTCATACACTTCTACATAGTATAATAGCCGCTAATTCAATTGCCGGCTTTTGTGAAAATGCAGAACCCGACATGAAATGACACTTGGTTTACATAGAGTTAACCATGTCTTTTCATGTAGTTTGATATCTGATTTGCACAAACAATTACATGAGTGTAAGTGTGCTAAATTTCACACCTGTAGGGGTTAATTAAAGGTGTAAATTCGTAGCAAAAAAGTCCTTTTTTTTTACAACGTAATTTACACCTTTAATTAACCCCTACAGGGGTGAAATTTTGCACACTAAAGGGTATGCCACACTAAACAACATCGCTAACGGGATCGCTAAAAAACGTCACTATTTAGCGATCCCGTTAGCGATGTTGTAGTGTGCGGCAGCTGCCAGCGACGAGCTTCCTGCTGTGATCTCGCTCGTCGCTGGAATCGCTCCGGACCCTATTTCATCGTCGGCGCTCCCGCTGGGTAAGTATTATCGCTGAGTGTGGCACCTTTTCTTAGCGATTTAGCGGTACTTTTGTACCGCTAAAGTCGTTAAGGAGATCGCTAACCGCGATAGCGTCCTTAACGATATCGCTAAGTTAAGCCGCACTCAGCGATATACAAACAATCCCGCTAGCGATCTCATTAGTATGCGACGCTAACGAGATCGCTAGCGGGATTGTGTAGTGTGGCAGTACCTTTACACTCATGTAATTGTTTGTGCAAATCAGATATCAAACTACATGAAAAGACATGGTTAACTCTATGTAAACCAAGTGTCATTTCATGTCGGGTGCTTCTGTCTTTTCACAAAAGCCGACTTTACCCGGCAATTGAATCAGAGGCTATTTTACTATGTAGAAGTGTATAAACTATAAATATATGTATATATATATGTCACAATGACATATATAATATATATATATATGTATTCTATGTGTGTATATTTAGTGTTTACAAGGCAAGAATGGGTTTTTTTTAATTCCGATATTTTGTTCCCATAGACTTACATTGGATTTCCGGTATCGGTATCGCCGATATTTTAATGGTATCGGCGATACCATTCCGATTCCGATACTTTTGGATATCGGAAAGTATCGCTCAACACTAGTAGGAACCGGTCCAATTTTTGTATCCCCATTGTGAATAGTTACCAAAGTCATGAGGTTACTGTGGCCAATGTAACACACTCATTGTCCTCGCCATTTAGGTTTGTGCATGATATGGATAACTACTGCCTGGAGACTTTATTAAAACAATTATACCATATGATTGTATTTACAGGAGAAAATACCCCACACAAAACAAATAATGTTAAAACCCCTTTTAACCATAAGTGACCAAAGTATTTTCAGTTCTTCATCATCTAGAATTTTCATGAGAAATTAATCTGAAAGATTGTGCAAAATAAAGAGTTGGTTTCAGTTCATCTCAATCGCCTCAATTTTTGTGCACAAGACAACCAGGTTTCTTGTATCCAAAGATGGCTCAGTTACTGCAACCATGTATCCAGTCTATCAGGTCTCTACAATGTATCACAGCCCAAGCTGTTTAACACATTGCTTGTGCACTAATTTCATGAAAGGGAATCAGTCAGTAGGATCAACCCTCCTAAGCCATCTATATGGGCTTGCAGGTCATAGGAAGCTGAATAAAATGATACATTAATATCTGCGATCCAATTTCTTAATATGTAAATGAGCGGTTAAGAACCATTGTCCAGACACTAATGGATATGAGGATCTGCCTCCAGAGCTTGTTTTATATGAAGGGGAGTTACCAGTGTGATGTGTAATGGCCGCTCTCTACTCTCCTGATCTCACTGCAGAGCTGTATGTGATTATACCTGACACATCTGCAGGTTCCTCTCAGCTTCAGCTTCCATCTCACAGGCAGACAGGGCTGTAATATTATTGCAATACAGCAGAGCTGTAGTTGCTAACATGTTTGTTATGAGACAAAGTTCAGTTCTCCTGCTCTGTGTTGGTTACATGTCTCACACTGGTAATGCCGCTTTTAATGAGAAATAAGCTCTGGAGGCAGATTCTCATCGAGATCAGTGTCCAGCCCATAGTCCTGAACAGCTCATTTACATATTAGGAAAATGTGAATTTCTCTGGCATAAAGGGTACGCCACACTAAGCGAGATCGCTAACGAGATCGCTACTGCATCACCATTTATGACGCAGTAGCGATCTCGTTAGTGACTTAGCTGTGTGTGACATGTAGCAGCGATGTGGCCCCTGCTGAGATGTCGTTGATCGCTCATGAACGTTCTGAGCCATTTTTTGGTCGTTGGTGTCCCGCTGGTGAGCCTGAATCGCTGAGTGTGACACCCTTTATGAACGACTTCACCAGCGTCGCAGGTGGGACTAGGTTTTCCGAACGACCGCAGAGGTCGTTATACAGATCGCTGATGAGTTGTGTTTGGAATCACAGATCGCTGATGAGTTGTGGTTTGGAATCTAACTAGCGATCACAAAGCGATCACACTAGCGATCTCGGCAGGTTAAGTCGTTATCGTGATCGCTAGTGCAATCGCTAAGTGTGGCAGTGCCTTAAGACATGATTATAGATATCAAGATATCATTGTACTCAGCTTTTTAGATGGCAAAGGAGGGTTGATCCTTTTGATCGATATTCTTTAAAGCAGGGGTCCCCAACCGCCGGTCCGCGGCCCATTACCGGGCCGTAGCAGTTCTGTTGCCGGGCCGCGGAGCCACGGCACAGAACGCTGTACACACTTGGAGCCGGCGGCTGTAGCACTGTAGTGACAGCTACAGCCACCGGCTTCAAGAAGACATCGATACTTACCTTCCGTCGCTGCATCCCTGTCGGCTGCGGCAGCTTCCTTCTGTGCGCAGGGTGACTTAGTACCGCTCATTAAGGTAATGAATATGGACGTGACGCCACTCCCATAGGCGTGGCATCCATATTCATGCCCTTAATGAGTGGTACTACGTCACCGCTGCGCACAGGAGGAAGCTGCCGCGGCCGACAGGGATGCAAGGGACCTGCAGCGACGGAGCGAGGAGGGTAAGTATGATGGAGGAGGGTAAGTATGATGGGGGAGGACGGGGGAGCCCAGCGGAGCCATGTATATAGGATGGGAGGGGGGAGCGGAGCCATGTATACAGGATGGGAGGGTGGGAGCGGAGCCATATATACAAGGATGGGAGGGTGGGAGCGGAGCAATGTATACAGGATGGTAGGGGGGAGCGGAGCCATATATACAGAATGGGAGGGGGAGCGGAGCCATATATACAGGATGGGAGGTTGGGAGCGGAGCCATATATACAGGATGGGAGGGTGGGAGCGGAGCCATGTATATAGGATGGGAGGGTGGAGCGGAGCCATGTATACAAGGATAGGAGGGTGGGAGCGGAGCCATATATACAGGATGGGAGGGAGGGAGCGGAGCCATATATACAAGGATGGGAGGGTGGGAGCGGAGCCATATATACAAGGATGGGAGGGTGGGAGCGGAGCCATGTATATAGGATGGGAGGGTGGAGCGGAGCCATGTATACAAGGATGGGAGGGTGGAGCGGAGCCATGTATACAAGGATGGGAGGGTGGAGCGGAGCCATGTATACAAGGATAGGAGGGTGGGAGCGGAGCCATATAAACAAGGGTGGGAGCGGAGCCATGCATACAAGGGTGGGAGCGGAGCCTTGTATACAAGGGTGGGAGCAGAGCCTTGTATACAAGGGAGTCACATTCACATTATAAATGTTATAATTAAATGATGAGTATGCACTACTACTAAACTACAACCCCGTCCATAGCCCCGCCCCCTTATGACCAAAGCCCCACCCCTGCCACACCTCCATCCCCGCCCTGCCGGGCCATGGAAGAATGGTCTTTCTTGAAGCCGATCCCTGGTGCAAAAAAGGTTGGGGACCACTGCTTTAAAGCAACCCCTGTGTGGAAAAGAAAGTGTCCATACATTTACAATAAACGGAGATCTTAAAAATGCAGAGGAATAGAAAAAAGTGTAATTATACAACTTTGTTGTCACAGTATTGCATATAGATCTATAACTTGCAGGTAGACTTTTGCCCCCAATAGTGCAGTGAAGTAACATACTTGTTTTGATCTTCATAAATCTAATAGGGGGCTGCACAGTATACTGTAAAAGCCTGGTACGATGGTGCACAAGCTTGATGTGAGGTGAATACTCTATTTCTCCCAACCCTTACATATGCATGCTCAGCCTGGCTAAGTGTGCATGTGTATTCTATGACAAGATGGGACTAGTCCACTACCAGACACCTCTGGGAACAAACAAAAGGAAGTTTACCATTCAAATCAACATGGTGGCCTTTCCTTCATTCCCTCAACACTACCTGTTGGTGGACATTCAGGAAGCCCCCACCCAAATAAGAGTCATTAGTCCTGCCGATATTGTTGAATTTGGACGGTATGTTTCTCTCATTTCTATGGGTACCTCATGGTATTTTCCACCACCTTGATATTGGTGACCTATTCCCTAGATAGTTCATCAATATATTAGTGGGAGTCCGACAACCAGCACCCCCATTGATCCGCTGTTTACAGCATCAGCAGGAGGCAGTGTATGAAGTGGAGTAACACAGATCTGCAGATCAGCTCCATTACCCAGTGACAGCTGATCAGTGGCTGTGCCGGACCTCCACTGATTTGACATTGATGGCGTGTCCTAAAATCCTTCCACACAAATTAGACTAATTTAGGCTGCACCCACCAATATTGATGGGTTTGGCTGACAATCTAGTGTGGCATAGGACAAAGCCTATGCCACACTAAGCGAGATCGCTACTGCGTCACCATTTATGACGCAGTAGCGATCTCGTTAGCGACTTAGCTGTAAGATTCCAAACACAACTCATCAGCGATCTGTGATTCCAAACACAACTCATCAGCGATCTGTATAACGACCTCTGCGGTCGTTGGGAAAACCTAGTCCCACCTGCGATGCTGGTGAAGTCGTTCATAAAGGGTGTCACACTCAGCGATTCAGGCTCACCAGCGGGACACCAACGACCAAAAAACGGCTCAGAACGTTCATAAGCGATCAACGACATTGCAGCGGGGGCCACATCGCCGCTACATGTCACACACAGCTAAGTCGCTAACGAGATCACTACTGCGTCATAAATGGTGACACAGTAGCGATCTCGTTAGCGATCTCTCTAGCGATCTCGCTTAGTGTGGCATACCCTTAATGTGTATGGGGGCGAAGTCCAACTGATTGTGGTTGGAGGTGTTGATAAGTATGTCCGGTTTCTGACTGCAAATCACTTGGTTCTTCTGGAGATAAGTCGCCGGCTTTCTCATAGAGACACAAGAGGGTTCAGCTGAGTGAGTGCTCCTGTGAATGGGAGAGTGGGCTGAGATTGTTGTCAGCTGAACGATTGTCCAATGTATCGCTCGGTCGACAGCCATTTAATGTGTATGGGTGGCTTATGGATAGGTCATCAATATTAGAGTGTTAGAAAATTTCTTTAAGTTTGTAATTAAACACAAAAATATTTAGAATTGAGAGTCCTCAGTGGTTGATACCTTTTAATGGCTAACTGAAAAGATGGTAACAAATTGCAAGCTTTCAAGACTACTCAAGTCTCTTCATCAGGCTAGACTAAGGACTCTCAATTCTAAATATTTTTCTATCTAATGGCTAACACGGTACAAAGATACACATCTTTCCTGTAATTAAACACAACAAATTTGTTTTTGAAATTTCTAAACGGGACTTGCAGAAACCCATGAAAAATGAACAAATCCATCAAGTGTGACAATACACTGAAAATATTTTTTTCCCAGGAAACATTTCTACATTTTACAAGGGTCATTGTCAGGAGTCGAACTCAGTACCTCTTGTCCACTGGCCAGCAGCTCTACCATCTGAGCTATTCTGCTGGCTGCAAAGTTCCTTGCTGAACCCAGATACCATTGACTGTTCTTCCTGATTGGCTACACCTAGTGCTCTCTTGATTGGGCCTCTGATTGCCAATTACACACCCTATATAAACCTGGCCCTGTGGGTGTGTCATTGCGAGATTATTGTGCTTCCAGCCTTTAGTCAAGCTCTTTCTCCTGCTGTTCCTGCTGCTACAAACACTGCTCTCCTGTGTACCGACCTCCTGCTGCCACCTGACTACGTTATCTGCCTGCTCCTCTGCTACCGAACTGCCTTTCCTGTGTACCGACCTCCGGCTGCCACCTGACTACGTTATTTGCCTGCTTCCCTGCTACAAACACTGCCTTTCCTGTGTACCGACCTCCGGCTGCCACCTGACTACGTTATTTGCCTGCTTCCCTGCTACAAACACTGCCTTTCCTGTGTACCGACCTCGGCCTGCCTTCTGACTACGCTACCTGCCTCTGCTTCCCTAGTGTTTGCAGTAACATCGACTCCAACCCAGACGGGATCCTGACAGAATAATCTCGCGCCAAAATGGAGTCCGCTGTGAACACCCTGAGGCGGCAAGTTACGGAGCTTCAAAGTTTTTGTACTGACTCTCAAGGAAAATATGCCAAGTTACAAACTGATTTCACGGCGATACAACAGGAAGTAATTGAGCTACAAAAACAACTACTGGACGTGCGCAATTCAGGGTCCGAATCAAACGCGCGGCTGCCGCTGCCTGCAAAGTTCAGTGGGGATCGCAAGCAGTACCGAGGATTCCTCAATCAATGCCGCATATACTTCCAGATGCAACCTGCTCCCTTTACCAGTGAGAGGAAGAAAGTTTTTTTCACGATAAATCTCCTGACGGATGAAGCTCTTGCTTGGGCTTCACCTTATGTAGAAAAAGACTATGCCCTCCTTAATGACCTGGAAGCTTTCATCGCAGCTATGAATCAAGTTTTTGATGACCCAAACCACTGTGCCACAGCAGAAACCAAATTACATAATTTGCGCCAAGGACGTCGCTCTGTTGCGGAATGTACATCGGAGTTCCGTCGCTGGGTGGCCGACACCACCTGGAATCCAGCGGCCCAGAGAAGTCAATTTCGACGAGGGTTATCAGAACCAGTGAAAGACGAGCTTGCCAGGGTTGAGACCCCTGACCAGTTGGAGGACTTTATTCAACTATGTATCCGGATTGACCAGAGACTTACTGAAAGGAGAAAGGAGAGACTGCGAGCACTTGGGAATAGCCCTGGCTTCTCATTTTCAGCATCAGACCACCAAGAAAAGACGCAAGTTGTGTCTGAACCGATGCAGATCGACGTCATCCGAAGACCACTCTCTGCACAGGAGAAGGAGAGGCGACGTGCAGAACATCTCTGCCTCTATTGTGGGGACCCTGGACACTATGCCATCAACTGTCCTAACAAAAGGATATAGCCTTTACCAACAACAGGTCTGCCAGCAATACGGACCTTTCTCAGCAGTCGGATTCCATCTTGCAGACTATCTCATCAGTACAATAGACAAAATACATACCACATCATCTCATTTTGTAATCCCCATTCAGGTTGTAATGGGCACCCAAAAAATACAATGCTCTGCCCTGTTGGATTCGGGAGCAGGAGGAAATTTTATGGACTTAAAATTTACACGTGATAATAATATTTCCAGTAGGACCAAATCCACACCAATTGAAATGGAAACTGTGGATGGATCACCTTTGTCTTCTGGACCTGTCACGCATGAGACAATCGAACTGGAGATTTGTATCGACCCGGATCATCATGAAGCTGTCAGTTTCCACCTTATTTCATCTCCGAAATTTCCGGTTATTCTAGGGATCCCCTGGTTTTCAGTCCATAACCCTTCTATCAACTGGGCATCAAGGACCATCACCTTTCCATCTGACTACTGTAAGAATAATTGTCATAAGGAACCCCCTGTTCTCCAACAAGTCCAAATCTCTGAGATTTCGCATGAGAAGGAAGAGAAACTACCACCTCAATATCAGCAGTTCTCTGATGTCTGCAGTAAGAAGAAAGCAGATCAATTACCTCCTCACCGTCCTTACGACTGTCCCATTGAATTGCTGCCAGGAGCAACCATTCCATTTGGACGGATTTACAATCTTTCCGAACCTGAATTGAAGGTATTAAGAAAGTTCCTGGATGAAAATTTAGAGAAAGGCTTTATTCGACCTTCCACATCTCCAGCTGGGGCACCCCTGTTCTTTGTTGAAAAGAAAGACTCCACTCTGCGGCCATGTATTGACTACAGAGAGATGAATAATATCACTGTCAAGAATCGCTACCCGCTACCCTTGATTCCTGAACTATTTGAGAGACTCCGTTCTGCGAAAATCTTTACGAAGCTGGATCTTAGAGGGGCTTACAACCTCATACGGATTCGCCCAGGAGATGAGTGGAAGACCGCCTTCAGAACGAGATATGGACATTTTGAATCTCTTGTTATGACCTTTGGCCTTAGCAATGCCCCAGCCACCTTTCAACATTTTATTAATGATGTATTTCGAGATTTCTTGGACCAATTCGTTGTGGCTTATCTCGATGACATTCTTATATTTTCAGACACCTTGGAAGAGCATCGCAGGCACGTCCAGTTAGTCTTGGAACGACTACAGGAGAACCATCTCTACATTAAACTTGAAAAATGTGAGTTTGAACAAACCAGTATCCAATTTCTGGGATATATCATCTCCCCAGAAGGTTTGAGCATGGATCCCGGCAAAATCAATGCTGTAGTAGACTGGCCTGTTCCAAGAAATTTAAAAGACGTCCAGCGTTTCATAGGATTTGCAAATTTTTACCGAAAATTTATAAAGAACTTTTCACGGATCATACTACCAATTACTACACTAACAAAAAAGACCAAAGCATTTTTCTGGTCTCCGGAGGCACAGGAGGCTTTTGACAAGTTGAAAACTCTTTTTACGTCTGCTCCATTGTTAGTACACCCAAATCCTGAATTGCCATTTACTGTCGAAGTGGACGCCTCGGACTCTGCAGTGGGAGCCATTCTGTCTCAGCGAGTTGGGGACAAGATGCAACTTCATCCATGTGCGTTTCTTTCCCACACCATGTCATCTGCAGAAAAGAACTACGACATTGGTAATAAAGAACTGTTAGCCATTAAAGTTGCCTTCTCCGAGTGGAGACATCTTCTGGAAGGTGCCAATCACCCTGTGACTGTCCTCACGGACCACAAGAATCTTGAATTCCTCCGTACAGCAAAAAGATTGTCTGCAAGACAAGCACGATGGGCCTTATTTTTCTCAAGATTCAATTTTATAATCTCTTACCGGCCTGGTTCAAGAAATGGCAAGGCTGACGCCCTGTCCAGGATGTGTTCGGAACCTCAGGAGAGGTCTAGTAATGATGATACAATTCTAGGCCCTAAAAATTTTTTGGGAATATTGCACTCTAGAGGACTAGGTAATAGAATTAAAGATGGATATCAAGAGGACTCTTTCCTTAACCATCCTTCGGAAGACGTCGATCTTTCATTCAAAGAGGGGTTTTGGATGCAGAAACACCAAATATATGTACCTGAATCTTCTCGCCTTGAAGTCCTCAAAAGTGTCCATGATTCTAAACTGGCAGGACATCCTGGAGTTGCAAAAACACAAGACTTACTACTTCGTTTCTTTTGGTGGCCTAATTGTAGGAAGGACGTGAGGAAATATGTTTCAACCTGTTTAACATGCGCACGAAACAAGACCCCACGATCGTCTCCTCTAGGACTCTTGCAACCACTCCCAGTTCCATCCAGGCCTTGGGATCTATTTCCATGGATTTTATTGTGGAACTACCCCCTTCCAAACAGATGACCGTCATCCTTGTCATAGTGGACCGACTCACAAAAATGGCCCACTTTATTCCAACTGAAGGAATTCCTACTGCTGAAAAAACTGCAGAACTGATGATCAAAGAGGTATTCAGGTTACATGGAATTCCTGACAGCGTGGTGTCTGACAGAGGCGTTCAGTTTACGTCAAAATTTTGGAAGAGTTTCTGTACAGCCTTGGGAGTCACGGTGAATCTTTCTACCGCTTTCCATCCTCAGTCCAATGGCCAGACGGAGAGAAACGAACCAGACTTTGGAGCAATACCTCCGTTGCTTCATTTCCTATCTTCAGGATGACTGGGTGGACTATTTACCAACAGCAGAGTTTGCCTACAACAACTCCATACATAGCGCTACATCTCAAACCCCATTTTTTGCTAATTATGGAGTACATCCAGTATTTATCCCTAATCTGCCAGTGAACACTCCCATTCCTGCTGTTAATGACAGGCTTACAAAATTACAGGAATCCCAGAAGGAATTATCAGAGATATTGCTCAAGACCCAGGAAGAATATAAGGAAGCAGACCGAGGTGCCCTGACTTTAGTTAGACAATTAGCTGTTTAAAACACGCTTAAACACATTTGCAATCCCAAGGTCAGAAAGGCTTTTCAAATCTGAAAAATAAAGGGTTTTTACAAACTCAAAATCTAATTTCATCCATGTCAATACGCCCCAACCGTTGTTGAAATTTCCAGGAGAATAAGCCCCACAGAAGATCCGTGGTAATTAGAATACATAATGCGATAACTACTCCGAAATCAAGGTAAACTGCAGTATCTGGTACAGTGAGGTTCACGTGACCAGTGAAATTCCATGTGGAACCGACACGTTCCATGCTCCAGATTATAAAAGCCCTGCATCATGAACCTAACAGCACTGAGATGCCCGAGGCTCCTGAAGGAGAGTACTGTCAGGTCAACTCAGTCCCCAACAGAGCTCTACCATGGCTTTTCTCGCTCTGTGACCCAAACCTACTTCCTTCTGATTGGCTACACCTAGTACGGATGGCTCGATGCAATTCACACCTATCAACCCCGGCCTGTTGTTACTTGCGAATTATCGAGCTAGCAGCTTTAATTTACAAGCTCTTGCTCTGCTTGCTGCTACAAAATGCTCGTTACCGAACTTTATGATACGTTATTGTTCTTCAGATTGCTTATTTCCGACCTGCTGCCATGATACGATTAATTCCTGCTCCCGTCACAAACAGACCGTACCTGTGTTGTCGTGCATCTGACTAGTATTTGCTCAGTTTCACTTCAATACATGCTTCTGTGTCCGCCTCCTCCTCACACTACTTCCCTTCTTCTGTGTTTGCAGAAACATCACTCCAAACCCAATCGACCTACATATTCATTTCTTGGATTTATGCTACTGAAGGGTGTTTGAATCCGTTAAATGTTTTTGCTATAGGTGAAGATTTTTCTCACTTGTTTTTTACATTCAGTAGAAGAGGTGGTACTCTACAGCATTCTGATTTTATTAAGACAGAATGGGAAGTAAGGCACGTTGTGCCTAATATTCTAAGCAGAAACTGTCTCACTATCCAGCAGCAAACCTCTGGCTGCAGCTATTTGCATATTATGTTACACAGATAAGAAAGCCTTTATTCTACTGTTCAACACTATTTATTCATGCATGAGAACCTTGGAACTGCAAATTTTTCTCTAACACACCAGGATTAGTTTAAGAACACAAATTCTGGGGATTAGACATTTAAACGAATGTGCATCGATACTGTGAAACCGAAACAAATCGATAAGCAAAAAAACATTTAATTTAAAAAAAATTCTAGATTTATTAATCCACCCGATAGCACTAACACTCACTACATACGGAGGGTGCTCCTCTCTCACTATGACAAAGATGCTGTAGAGCAGAAAATAAACCCAAAGCATCTCCTATAAAATGTCCAGAAATTTGCAATGATGACCTCTTTTCAATTTCTGGCAAAAATCAACAGGTGTTTCGTTAAAGGATTAAAAGAAAGATTACATGTTTCACATGCTTCTCAAACCCTTCTGTGAAAACCCGTTTCCAGGAAGAATTCAGCCACCTCCTCCACCAGAAAGGATCCGTGGTGAAGAAGAATACATTGTGGATAAGATTCTGGACTCCCGAAAATTCAGAGGTAAACTGCAGTATCTGGTACAGTGGAAGGGTTACGGACCAGAGGAAAATTCATGGGAACCAAGGGACAACGTCCATGCTCCTAGACTAACAAGAGCCTTTCATCAAAGGTACCCGGATAAGCCAGCTCCTGAGATGTCCAGAGGCCATCCTGGAAGGAGGGGAGTACTGTCAGAGTCGAACTCAGTACCTCTTGTCCACTGGCCAGCAGCTCTACCATCTGAGCTATTCTGCTGGCTGCAAAGTTCCTTGCTGAACCCAGATACCATTGACTGTTCTTCCTGATTGGCTACACCTAGTGCTCTCTTGATTGGGCCTCTGATTGCCAATTACACACCCTATATAAACCTGGCCCTGTGGGTGTGTCATTGCGAGATTATTGTGCTTCCAGCCTTTAGTCAAGCTCTTTCTCCTGCTGTTCCTGCTGCTACAAACACTGCTCTCCTGTGTACCGACCTCCTGCTGCCACCTGACTACGTTATCTGCCTGCTCCTCTGCTACCGAACTGCCTTTCCTGTGTACCGACCTCCGGCTGCCACCTGACTACGTTATTTGCCTGCTTCCCTGCTACAAACACTGCCTTTCCTGTGTACCGACCTCCGGCTGCCACCTGACTACGTTATTTGCCTGCTTCCCTGCTACAAACACTGCCTTTCCTGTGTACCGACCTCGGCCTGCCTTCTGACTACGCTACCTGCCTCTGCTTCCCTAGTGTTTGCAGTAACATCGACTCCAACCCAGACGGGATCCTGACAGTCATTCATGTTTTGGGATGATGTATGCTACAAAGCATCTGTAGTGATATTAGAAAGCTACCGGTAAATGTTTGTTTGCTATAGGCTGAAGATTTTTCTCATTGGTTTTTACATCTCAGTAGTAAAAGGATGGTAATGTAACAGCCATTCTGAGTTTTATTAAAGGACAGAAATGAATTTTGAGGACACAGTTGTGCTCCTACATATGTTCTCAACATGCCAGAAATCTCTGTCTTCCTGTATGCCAGCAGTGTTTCACTGAGGACATCTGGCTGCAGCTACTTCCTGCTATATTATTGTACACAGGAAGAAGAAGAGACTCATTTTGCTCTCTGTTCCACATATTAATGGAAGACAGGCAGTGATCCTTGCCAGAACTGCCAACTTCTTTTTCTCTACAGTGGCTGATTCCAGGATTAGTTTAAAGCAACACACACATCTTTCTGTGTGTATTCAGACATGTAGAGACTGTGTAATTGTGTGCATTGATGGGAGCTGCTGAAACCGAAACACAACTGTATGAGCAGAGAGAATAAATTTAAAGTTACAAGGTAAATAAGTGTCTAGATGTCTACTAGTATACCGACTACCGCATATGCACTAACACTCAGCCTGACATAGGGAGGGATAGCTATCCTCTCACTACTACAAAGATGTATTAGGAAGACAGGACAAATAACAAAGGCATCTCCCTTATAAAAACTGCTTCCCTGATAATGTTTGCAATGATGACAGCTCAGTTTTTGGATGTTTCTTTTGGCCAAAACAACAGTTTATCCATAAAGGAATTAAAAGGAAATCATTACATTGTTCTACATGTTTCATCCAATTTAAGTTTTAATATTTAAAAAATATTGCAAGGTCAGCACTGTGCGATCAAGGCTTCATAGTTTATTGTCGCTTAGTATATACTCTGTGTCTGGGATTGCAGGTCACGCCCTTTATGCAGCCCATGTGCAAGTATGACAGCGGACAACCCATTTAATGTTATTGGATCCAATGAAATCAGTGGGATCAGCTGACAATTTAACATGAAGCCTAGACTCACACATCACAGAAAAATTAGTTTGGGACCCGCCTATAATTCTGTACCTAAATTCAAATGTAATGTAAAATGTGTTTTATGCAGATTTCACTGTTGATTCTGATGCAGAAGTTAGCCACGGATTTCATTTGCAATGAATGAAGTCTACAGTGAAAATCTGGAGCATTTCCAAATAATCTACAGCATGCCTCTTACTTGTTCAAATTATATTAACCAACAAAAGGATCCTTCATTTAAACTCAACATGCCAATCATTTTTTCCACCATTTTACTGTACTTTGATGTGAAATTTCAGTGTGGATTCTGCAACAGAAACTCTGCATTAATCATGTGTGAATCCACCTGAAAGAGAAGAATCTTATAACTGACTGGGAGACAGCGCATCTTATGTAGAAGGCCAGATTTCTTGACCTGTCTGTTTTTGGAAATTATTGTATTCTCCATGAAAATAATAATTGTGGAGCACTTTAACTTAGAATAGTATAATCATTCAGCCTACAACTAAAGCCGGCTTTAGACTTCCGCCATTCACAGTCCAAAGCGGACTGCAATGTGAGAACTGGCCGTTGATCTTCTGACCCAAATTCAACAGCCTCATATGCCTGTTGAGCGTGGGTGAGGAGATCTCTAGCTTGCCAGTGAACCACGATCCATACTTGGACCATGAATGTCAGAAGTGTGAAGCTGGCCTAAAAGCCCCTATAGATATTAAATAAGAATCATCCAAACCCACCAATTTTGGCTGGATTTGTTGGCTGTATAATGAGTAGGGGCCTCCAGAATCCCCCCCCCCCCTCCAACAGATAATGTCATTGAGAGAAAGATCTGGCCATTGGAATTTCAACAGCTGATTCTTGTGTTTGATGGTGAGATAAGCTGCTACCAGAGTAGTTTAGCAGAAGCTCTCCCATAGAGAAGACAGCAATGCTCAACAGAGCATTCCTGTTTATGAGGGAAACAAAAGCTCTTTCAAGCAACAGCTATCTTATGGGTATGGAGGTCCTTAGGGTACAAACGTTCCCACGGTCAGTAATAGGCAGCGCTTTGGATGCAGCATATGTCCGCTCCATCCAAAGCGCTGCCGGCTTTTGAACGCAGGTGATTCTGCATGTGTTCATTGAACCATGCGGAATCACCTCATCCAATACATTGTACGGGGACACCTATCTTGCGGAGACTGAGCATCTCTGCAAGATAAATTGACATGCTGCGGTCTGGAAAGATGCACCGCATGTGCGTCTCCGCAGGGAAGCCGCCTGTTCCGATGCATGCACAGTGGAGATGGGATATCTTCAAATCCCATCCACTATAATGCTGCAGATGTGCGCAGCATTCAACCCGCAGCGTTTACGGACCCTGTGCACAGACCCTTAATAATAATAATCTTTATATAGCGCTACCATATTCCGCAGCGCTTTACAGTTTGCACACATTATCGTCGCTGTCCCCGATGGGGCTCACAATCTAGATTCCCTATCAGTATGTTTTTGGAGTGTGGAAGGAAACCGGAGTGCCCAGAGGAAACCCACGCAAACACAGGGAGAACATACAAACTCCTTGCAGATGTTGTCCTAGGTGGGATTTGAACCCAGGACTCCAGCACTGCAAGGCTGTAGTGCTATCCACTAAGCCACCATGCTGCCCCTTGGTGTCTCTAAAGAAATATCCATTCTCCCTGTATCTGAAAAAGTCTGTTGACTCAATGGAGCTGGGATGAGCATCTGCTATGTGTGTCTGGTACACTTATCTCCGGGAATATAATCGATTGGAAAGGAAAATTCTTTCTTGTTAAAATTTACTAATGGCAGCTTTCTGTGACTTCTCTGCCAAACCACATGAACAGTAAATCTCAAATTCCCTGCTTTGCATTTCAGATTCAGTGCTCCACATAGGTGACTACCATATATCTTTGAGACCCCTGAGATAGCTGGTCATTGCTGCTGAAATAGGTGAAAGATTCACATCAGTCAATATACGGCAGCTCACATATTTTGGCATTTGTTGATCTACAACAGAGGTCTTGCCACAGTCTCTCTGAGTGTAGAGGAGCAAGTGATTGTAACTGACTCTTATGGCATTTCTCCGCTGGAAAAGATAACATTAAAAGGGGTTGTCTAGCCAAGAAAATGTATTTTTGAAAAAAAAAAAAATAAGAATGTACCACAAAAAACAAAAAAAGTCATACCCACCTTATCCATTCCTATTACTTCCAATTCAACACTTTTTGCCTCCCAACACAGACCTCTGCAGTTAATCACTCTTTCCCTGGGATGAAAAAGAAAAAAAAGAAGCAATGCTTTAGTATACAAACACATGCCCAACTTGTCTTACAGTAATCTCTTTTCAAGGCTTATTTGATATGATATAGAAGTCCACAATGGAATCCTCCAGTCATCTGTAGTAAATCCACATGCATTGCTATAGACTAGGTGCAAGTTGGGGGACATCCATCACCGTATCTCCTCTTATATTATAAAAACAACCTTTATTATAGCCGTTAAAAATACCGGAGACCTAAGTATATTGTCTTCATCTTTCTAAGATCTGAGTATATAGTTGGGGGATATAAGAATTATATTAAAACTAGCCCACACTTCATGAAGACACAAAACAACTTTACTCTTCATCTTTCTCCCCTACCATTTTTCATTTCTATCCTCACCCCCTGCCACCTTAGGGC
The DNA here is from genome assembly GCA_033576555.1 of Oophaga sylvatica. Classification (NCBI taxonomy): domain Eukaryota; kingdom Metazoa; phylum Chordata; class Amphibia; order Anura; family Dendrobatidae; genus Oophaga; species Oophaga sylvatica. The sequence continues at coordinate 102,161,314 of JARQOD010000006.1, forward strand.
CCTTTAGGGTGAGCAGGGTGAGCCGTCGAGGAGCGGGGGCGCCACTGCGCAGGATCTAGGGTGCCAACCTCCGCTGGTAGGTAGGGTAACACAGGCCATTGTAGGGATAAGCACGACCCTCTGGTGTTTTTTCACTTATTTAACCCCTTCATGACCCAGCCTATTTTGACCTTAAAGACCTTGCCATTTTTTGCAATTCTGACCAGTGTCCCTTTATGAGGTAATAACTCAGGAATGCTTCAACGGATCCTAGCGATTCTTAGACTGTTTTTTCGTGACATATTGGGCTTCATGTTAGTGGTAAATTTAGGTCGATAATTTTTGCGTTTATTTGTGAAAAAAATGGAAATTTGGCGAAAATTCTGAAAATTTTGTAATTTTCAAATTTTAAATTTTTATTCTGTTAAACCAGAGAGTTATGTGGCACAAAATAGTTAATAAATAACATTTCCCACATGTCTACTTTACATCAGCAAAATTTTGGGAACAACATTTTTTTTTGTTAGGAAGTTATAAGGGTTAAAAGTTGACCAGCGATTTCTCATTTTTACAGCAAAATTTACAAAACCATTTTTTTTAGGGACCACCTCACATTTGAAGTCACTTTGAGGGGTCTATATGGCATAAAATACCCAAAAGTGACACAATTCTAAAAACTGCACCCCTCAAGCTACTCAAAACTACATTCAAGAAGATTATTAACCCTTCAGGTGCTTCACAGGAACTAAAGCAACGTGGAAGGAAAAAATGGACATTTTAATTTTTCCAACAAAAATTTTCTTTTAGCATCAATTTTTTCATTTCTACATGGGCATCAGGATAAAATGGATCATAAAATTTGTTGGGCAATTTCTCCTGAGTACACAGATACCTCATATGTGGTCATAAACCACTGTATGGGCGCACGGCAGGGCTCAGAAGGGAAGGAGCGCCATTTGACTTTTTGAATGGAAAATATGCTGGAATATTTAGCGGTTGCTATGTCGCATTTGGAGAGTCCCTGTGTGCCTAAACATTGGAGCTCCCCCACAAGTGACCCCATTTTGGAAACTAGACCCCCTAAGGAACTTATCTAGATGCATAGTGAGCACTTTGAACCCCAGGTGCTTCACAAATTGATCCGTAAATAAAAGAAAGTACTTTTTTTTCACAAAAATTTTCTTTTAGCCTCAGTTATTTTCATTTTCACATGGGCAACAGTATAAATTGGATCCTAAAATTTGTTGGGCAATTTCTCCTGAGTACACAGATACCTCATATGTGGTCATAAACCACTGGTTGGGCGCACGGCAGGGCTCAGAAGGGAAGGAGCGCCATTTGACTTTTTGAATGGAAAATATGCTGGAATATTTAGCGGTTGCTATGTCGCATTTGGAGAGTCCCTGTGTGCCTAAACATTGGAGCTCCCCCACAAGTGACCCCATTTTGGAAACTAGACCCCCTAAGGAACTTATCTAGATGCATAGTGAGCACTTTGAACCCCCAGGTGCTTCACAAATTGATCCGTAAAAAAAAGAAAGTACTTTTTTTTCACAAAAAATTTTCTTTTAGCCTCAGTTTTTTCATTTTCACATGGGCAACAGTATAAATTGGATCCTAAAATTTGTTGGGCAATTTCTCCTGAGTACACAGATACCTCATATGTGGTCATAAACCACTGTTTGGGCGCACGGCAGGGCTCAGAAGGGAAGGAGCGCCATTTGACTTTTTGAATGGAAAATTAGCTCCAATCGTTAGCGGACACCATGTCGTGTTTGGAGAGCCCCTGTGTGCCTAAGTTTAGAGCTCCCCCACAAATGACCCCATTTTGGAAACTAGACCCCCTAAGGAACTTATCTAGATGCAAAGTGAGCACTTTGAACCCCCAGGTGCTTCACAGAAGTTTATAACGCAGAGCCGTGAAAATAAAAAAATCCTTTTTTTTTCTCAAAAAATGATATTTTAGCCCACTATTTTTTATTTTCACAATGGTTACAGGAGAAATTGGACCCCAAAAGTTGTTGTTCAGTTTGTCCTGAGTACGCTAGTACCCCATATGTGGGGGGGAACCATTGTTTGGGCACACGTCAGGGCTCGGAAGGGATATAGTGACGCTTTGAAATGCCGACTTGATGGAATGGTCTGCGGGCATCTTGTTACGTTTGCAGAGCCCCTGATGTGCCTAAACAGTAGAAACCCCCCACAAGTGACCCCATTTTGTAAACTAGACCCCCAAAGGAACTTATCCAGATGTGTGGTGAGCACCTTGAACCCCCAAGTGCTTCACAGAAGTTTATAATGCAGAGCCGTGAAAATAAAAAATCATTTTTATCCTCAAAAACTGATTTTTTTAACCCGCAATTTTTTATTTTCACAAGGGTAACAGGAGAAATTGGACCACAAAAGTTGTTGTACAGTTTGTCCTGAGTACACTGGTACCCCATATGTAGGGGGGAACCACTGTTCGGGCACACGTTGGGGCTCGGAAGGGAAGTAGTAACGTTTTGAAATGCCGACTTTGATGGAATGGTCTGCGGGCGTCATGTTAGGTTTGCAGAGCCCCTGATGTGCCTAAACAGTAGAAACTACCCACAAGTGACCCCATTTTGGAAACTAGACCCGCAAAGAACTTATCTAGATGTGTGGTGAGCACTTTGAACCCCCAAGGGCTACACAGCAGTTTATAACGCCCGGGCATGAAAATAAAAAAATCATATTTCTTCCATAATCAGGATCTTTTAGTCCCTAATTTTTTTATTTTCCCAAGGGTAACAGGAGAAATTAGACCCCAAAAGTTGTTGTCCAATTTGTCCTGAGTACGCTGATACCCATAAGTGGGAGAAAACTACTGTATGGGCGCACGTCGGGGCTCGGAAGGGAAGTAGTGACGTTTTGAAATGCTCACTTGATGGAATGGTCTGCGGGCGTCATGTTACGTTTGCAGAGCCCCTGATGTACCTAAACTGTAGAAACTCCCCACAAGTGACCCCATTTTGGAAACTAGACCCCGCAAATAACTTATCTAGATGTGTAGTGAGCACTTTGAACCTCCAAGGGCTACACAGAGGTTCATAACGCCCGGGCATGAAAATAAAAAAAATCATATTTTTTCCACAAACATGATCTTTAGTCCCCAATTTTTTTATTTTCCCAATGTTAACAGGAGAAATTAGACCCCCAAAGTTGTTGTGCAATTTTTCCAGAGTACGCTGATACCCCATATGTGGGGGTAAACCACTGTTTGGGCATACGTCGGGGCTTGAAATAAAGGGAGCACTGTTTGACTTTTTGAACGCAAAATTTGCAGGAATCAATGGTGGCGCCATGTCGCGTATGGAGACCCCCTGATGTGCCTAAATAGTGGAAACCCCTCAATTCTAACTCCAACCCCAACACACCCCTAACCCCTACACACCCCTAACCCTAATACAAACCCTAACCATAACCCTAACCCCAACACACCCCTAACCCTAATCCCAACTCTAACCATAAACCTAACCACTAGCCTAACCCTAATCCCAACCCTAACCCCAAAACACCCCTAACACTTATCCTAACTCTAACCCTAACCACAAACCTAACCCTAATCCCAACCCTAACCCTAATTCCAACCCTAACCCAAATTCCAACCCTAACCCAAATTCCAACCCTAACCCAAATTCTAACCCTAACCCTAAGGCTGGGTTCATATTGCGTTTTACCAGCCCGTTCAACACGTAACGTTGACCGGCTGGTAATGGTATGGGCATAACGCGATCGCGTTATGCTATACCCGCTAGTGCAGATGAATCATCAGATGATTCATCTGTGCTAGCGGTGATGGAGCCCAGATGCTGCAGCCCGTGTCCGAGGCTCTGTCACTGAATGACAGCACGTCGCGAACGCATGCCGCTTTACGGCATGCGTTGCGATGCGCACACAAATGGGGTGAATGGCAGCGTTAACGGACTGCGTTACACCGCGTTATACCGCAGTGAAACGCAGTCCATCTAACGGACTGCCATAATGCAATAAGAACCCAGCCTAACCCTGAGGCCCCGTGCACACGTTGCGGATTCACTCGCGGATTTTTCTAAAATCCGCAGGTAAAATGACCTGCCTTTTACCTGCGAATTTAGCGCAGATTTGCTGCGGTTTTTCCCTGCGGTTTTACAACTATAATGGAATAGGTGTAAAACCGCTGCGGAATCCGCACAAAGAATTGACATGCTGCGGATTTAAAACCGCAGCAAATCCGCGCTGAAAAATTCGCAGCATGTGCACAGCGTTTTTTTTTTTACCATTTATTTGCATTGTACTGTACATGGTTTCTGGATCTGCTGTGGATCCGCAGCGCCAAATCCGCTGCGGATCCGCAGCGAAATCAGATGCGGATCAGCAGCGAAATCCGCTGCGGATCAGCAGCGAAATCAGCTGCGGATCAGCAGCGAAATCAGCTGCGGATCAGCAGCGAAATCAGATGCGGATCAGCAGCGAAATCCGCTGCGGATCAGCAGCGAAATCAGCTGCGGATCAGCAGCGAAATCCGCTGCGGATCAGCAGCGAAATCAGCTGCGGATCAGCAGCGAAATCGCTGCGGATCCAGCGAAATAAGCTGCGGACCCGCAGCGAAATCCGCTGCGGATCAGGGGCGAAATCCGCTGCGGATCAGCGGCGAAATCCGCTGCGGATCAGCGCGAAAACAGCTGCGGATCAGCGGCGAAATCAGATGCGGATCACGGCGAAATACGCTGCGGATCACGCGCGAAATCCGCTGGGATCAGCGGCAAAATCGCTGCGGATCAGCGGAAATCGCTGCGGATCAGCGGCGAAATCAGCTGCGGATCAGCGGCGAAATCAGATGCGGATCAGCGGCGAAATCGCTGCGGATCAGCGGCGAAATCCGCTGCGGATCAGCGGCGAAATCAGCTGCGGATCAGCGGCGAAATCGCTGCGGATCAGCGCGAAATCAGCTGCGGATCAGCGGCGAAATCGCTGCGGATCAGCGCGAAATCAGCTGCGGATCAGCGCGAAATCGCTGCGGATCAGCAGCGAAATCGCTGCGGATCAGCAGCGAAATCCGCTGCGGTCGAATCTAGCAGCGAAATCCGCGCGGATACGCAGCGAAATCCGCTGCGGATCAGCAGCGAAATCGCTGCGGATACGCTGCGAAATCCTCGCGGATCAGCAGCGAAATCCGCGCGGATCAGCAGCGAAATCCGCTAGCGGGATCAGCAGCGAAATCCTCTGCGGATACGCAGCGAAATCCCTGCGGATCAGCAGCGAAATCCGCTGCGGATACGCTGCGAAATCCCGCGGATCAGCAGCGAAATCCGCTGCGGATACGTAGCGAAATCCTCTGCGGATCCGCAGCTAAATCCGCAACATGTGGACAGGGCCTAAAAGGAAAAAAAAAAAAATTCTTTATTTTATTTTTTGTCCCTACTTATGACAGGGGGGGTTAATTTACTTTTATTTTGATCACTGTGAGAGTTTTTCACAGTGATCAAAATAAATTGTAATTTGGAAGGCGCACTGCGCATGCGCCGGCCGGCGCACTGCGCATGCGCCCGCCATTTTCCAAGATGGCGGCGCCCATGAAGAGTCCCGGGCGGCCGCCGGGACGGATCAAGAGGCCGCAGAAGACTGGAGGAGGTGAGTATATTGGCGGGGGGTGATCGGAGGGCGGGGGGGAGCGGAGCACACCGGAGGGGACAGGATCGGAGCGGCCAGCAGATGATAGTAACGGCGGTGACCGTTCGCCGCCATGAATCGGCGGCGGCGGCCGATCACCACCGTTACTCGTTGTGGGGAGGGTGGGAACACAGTGTCCAGCCATGGCCGATGCTATTGCTGCATCGGCCATGAATGGATTGTAATATTTCACCACTTTTCAGTGGTGAAATATTACTAATCGCTCTGATTGGCTGTTTCACTTTTAACAGCCAATCAGAGCGATCGTAACCACGTGGGGGTTAAGCCACCCCCACTGTGGTGATGCGCAAGGGGTCCAGTGCCTGCGGGTCGGATGACCTTTCAGTGATTTCGGTCCCCCGACCCGCAGGAACATGATTTATAGCATGACGCCTACGTTGGCGTCATGGGTCGGGATGGCACAGGTTTTCATGACGCCAACGTAGGCGTCATGGGTCGGGAAGGGGTTAATGTATGATGTCTGTTTTTGCCATTTGGCTTAGTATTGTTCTATTTTTAACGGCTATAATAAAGGTTGTTTTTATAATATAAGAGGAGATACGGTGATTCTAGTCAAATTGATCTCTTTCTGATACATTTACATTACTGTGATACATTGGGGGACATCCATAATAAATCAATAATAAATAAATGCTTCAGATTGGAAAACACTCAGATTTGCACTGATTTTTTCCACTGCATCTAAATGAGGTTTTCTAAACCCTATTCATATTCATTGTACAGTAAGGGCTCATGTAGAAGTCCGTGACACTCAGTTCAACCACAGACTGTCTGTGGGTCTCTCAAACCAAACTTGATAACTTCATATATGGCTATGAGGTAGTTGAATAAAGGCTGCGAGACTCGCAAATAATCTATGCATTGCTGTCTGTGCTCAGACTGAGCTTCACGGATCTCTGTTAGAGTCCTACAGATGTCTGATGTGGAATCTGCATTGAAAAATTTGCAAAAAAGACAGTACATGTGAAATGGCCTAAAGATTTTTTAATACTATATCCTAGACCAATATCAGACGTTTTTGCATCAGTGGTATATATATCATATATAAATAAAATATTACATTTAATCATACAATGTTAATCAATGGGAAAAAAAATTGCTGTGCACATGCTGCGGAATATTCCGCATGTAATCCGCAGCGGTTTATTTTCCGCAGCATGTCAATTCTTTGTGCGGATTCTGCAGTGTTTCTATACCCATTTCATTATAGAAAACCGCAGGCCAATTATATTATGAATGACACATACAGGGATGCAGCATAGAATAACTCCACTCGCTGGCACTAGGGAGGGCCCAAACAGTGAGTTTCTCACCAAACAAGTTACAAGGAACACCTCCATGGACAAAATGCATTCACTGATCTATGTGCAGGGGTCAGAGTATGACAAATAGATTAACAGAACACCAAGGAGAGAATCCATGTGTCATGCCCCCTCAGGTTCTCTACTAGGAATCAGTTTTGTCTGGTATGTCCCAAAAAAAGGCTCCCACTCATTACTGGAAGTGACATGTGAGCACTGAGCAAGTATCTAACCAGATGTCCCTGCCTACCCAGCAAAGACCTATGTTGAGCAAGAGCTTGGCATGGTATTAAGTACTAAATATTCTGAACCGAATCACCTTATACATTACATTCATCAACATTGAATTTGCAACCCCAAGAAAAAAAAGTTGTGGCGTTATGGAAATCACAGGATTGAAAGACATGTTAATGATAGGCAAATGATAAAAAAATGGAAACATATGTTCAAAACATCGATTTATTCAGTAAGATTAACACTCACAGAAATACATGTCTTGGCATGCTATGAGGTCATTACATTTTTTAGCAAAAAAGGAACAGACCAGACAAAATGTTTGACTATGGAAACCTTGTAGAAGCTGGTGAACTTAGCAGCATATTTTGAAGTGGTTGTCTGAAACTGTGAAATTCTACTATATTGCTAATTAGTATAATAATTTAACCACTTTTATAATATGGTTCAATTGAAAAATCCCTCCTGTTCCCTGACTACTCTAACTTCCTGGCTTTATTTTTTATCTTACTTACAATAACGATTTGTTTGAGTCTCCCAGCATTTACTAGGTATTCTCAAATGGATCGTCACTGGGGGCTGCATTTTCCACTTTGGAACAGTCATCGATGAACGGCGCTGCAGTCACTTACTACAGCTTCTGTCACCGCTGTACCTTTATGACATCCTTTTTTTAGTAACAGTGATGAAGACGTGACCACAGCTTATATCACGCCGCCCTGCATCATCAGTCCACATTGCTTCTGACCAGAGATGAGCGAACCCAAACTTTAGATTTTAATGTTCGGAGTTCTAGACGAAGAAACGAGACAGAGAGAAAGCGCGAGTGCGCGAGACAGCGAGAGAGCGCGCGAGACAGCAAGAGAGCGCGAGACAGAGAGCCGCGAGACAGAGAGCGCGAGAGACAGCACGCGATAGAAAGCGCGAGACAGAGAGAGCGCGCGAGACAGAGAGCGCGAGACAGAGAGAGACAGAGAAGAGAGCGTGAGACAGAGCGCACGAGACAGCGAGAGAGCGCGCGCGAAACAGAGAGAGAGCGCGCGACAGAGAGCGCGAGACAGAGAGAGCGCGAGACAGAGAGAGAGCGCGAGACAGAGAGAGCGAGACAGAGAGAGTGCGCGAGACAGAGAGCCCGCGAGACAGAGAGAGAGCGCGAGAGAGAGCGCGAGACAGAGAGAGCATGAGACAGAGAGAGAGCGCGAGACAGAGAGAGCATGAGACAGGGAGAGCGCGCGAGACGGGAGAGCGCGCGAGACAGGAAGAGCGTGCGAGACAGGGAGAGCGCGCGAGACAAAAAGAGCGCAAGAGCGCGAGACAGAGAGAGAGCGCGAGACAGAGAGAGCGCGAGACAGAGAGAGAGCGCGAGACAGAGAGAACGAGACAGAGAGAGATCGCGAGACAGAGAGCCCGCGAGACAGAGAGCCCGCGAGACAGAGAGAGAGCGCGAGAGAGCGCGAGACAGAGAGAGCATGAGACAGAGAGAGAGCGCGAGACAGAGAGAGCGTGAGACAGGGAGAGCGCGCGAGACAGGAAGAGCGTGCAAGACAGGGAGAGCGCGCGAGACAAAAAGAGCGCAAGAGCGCGAGACAGAGCACGAGACAAAAAGAGAGCGCAAAAGTGCGAGACAGCGAGACAGAGAGAGAGCGTGAGACAAAAAGAGAGCGCAAAAGCGCGAGACAGAGAGCGCGAGACAGAGAGAGCACGAGACAGAGCGTGAGGCAGAGAGAGTGCGCGAGACAGGGAGAGCGCGAGACTAAAAGAGAGCGCAAAAGTGCGAGACAGAGAGAGAGCGAGAGCTCGAGACAGAGTGAGAGCGCGAGACAAAGAGCAAGAGCGCGAGACAGAGCGCGCGACAGAGCGTGCGAGACAGAGAGCGCGAGACAGAGTGAAACAGAGCGCGAGAGAGAGCGCGCGACAAAGCGTGCGAGACAGAGAGAGAGAGAGCACGAGGCAGAGTGCGCGAGACAGAGCAAAAGCGTGAAACAGAGAGAGCGCGAGACAGAGAGAGAGCACGAGACAAAAAGAGCGCGAGACAGAGAGAGTGCAAGACAGAGAGGGAGAGACAGAGAGAGAGCGCAAGACAGAGAGAGAGCGCAAGAGAGAACGCGAGACAGAGAGAGCGCGGGACAGAGAGCGTGAGACAGAGCGAGAGCGCAAGACAGAGTGCAAGAGAGCGCAAGACAAAAAGAGCACGCGCGAGACAGAGAGAGCGCGCGAGACAGAGAGAAGTGTGGCGGCGTGATAAAAGCTGTGGTCACTTCTCCATCACCACTGCTGAAACAGGATGTCTTCAGGGAATGGCAGTGAAAGAAACTGAGGTAAATGACTGCAGTGTCAAACCCTGATAAATCTGTTTCAGGGCAGAAAAAGAAGCAGTGGGAGTGACCATACGTTTGAGACTCCCCAGTGCATGCTGAGAGACAATCAAATTGCAGTCAGAATTTAAAAAAAAAACAAAAAAAAACACAGTCAGGAAATTAGTGTAGAGATGAAAAGGTAGGTAGTAGTGATAAGCGAGCACGCTCAAGTAGGGTCTAATAGAGCATCTCCGTGTCCGGCGTACTAGAATACTATGCTCAAGTCACCGTGGCTGCATGTCTCGCAGCTGTTTGACAGCTGTAAGGCTGTGGTTCCACGGTCCGGAACCACAGCGCTTTGGACGGAGCGGAAATTCCGCTCCGTCTAAGCCCCGCCCCCTTTCTGACGCGCGCTCTTTCCGGAGGTGTTCAGGACACCTCCGGAACACCTCCGGAAAGAACGCAGGGCTGCATAGCCCTGTATTAAATTCTGTTGCGGCGACGCTAGGACATGCTGCGGTCTGAAAAGTCCGCCTGCGTGTTGTTACGCATAGTGGAGACGGGATTTCTTGAAATCCCCTCCACTATGCTGTAACATCTGGACGCTGCGTGTTTGGCGCTGCGCCAGCGCACAGCGCCAAACACGCAGCGTTTCCTGACCGTGGAAACTCACCCTTACACATACAGGGATTGCCTAACAAACGGGCATGGTACATCTAGGACCCGTTGGATTGACTTGTGCAAAGCCTGTCCGCGGAAACCCTATTAAATAGGACCTGTCACCATATTTTTTATGTTGGACTGGGCACGCAATGTAATAGTGGTTGGAGAGCAGAATAAAACTTCGCCTCTCAATTGCGGAGATGTTAGCAATCAAACTCTCTGGCACCTAATGAGTCAGCTTTAATTTTGTCCAAGTGGGTGTTTTCACTGGAGGCGGGTATGTATTCTCCCTATATGAATTGCTATCTCATAACACCCACTTCAACGTAAGTTTTTTAAAAAAAATGTTTTTATACCGATTCCCAGCCACAATTACATTGTGTATCCAGTTCAACATGTAAAATTTGGTTAGAGGTCCACTGGCTACTATGAACAGAGCTACATTACAGATCGTTTTAAAGAGCACACTGAATTCAAGGTTTGTTTTATAAGAGGATGCTACTGTTGTAATAAGACAGTTTGTGGATTATTTAAGAGGGAAGAAATTTCACAATCAACTGTAAGTGCTATTATTGAAAAATGGAAATGTTTAGGAACCAAAAACCATGTAAAGTTACAGAACAGGGTCGCATGACTGCCGAGGCAAATAGTGCATAATTATCACCAATGCTTTGCTGACTCAATAACTGCTGAGTTGTAAACCTCATAGCATGGGTTTCTATGATGTAACAACTGAATGCAACCTTAACATCATCAAGCACAATGCCAAGCATCAGATGTAGTGGTGTAAAGCATACCGATTCTGGGCTCTGGTGCCTTGGAAATATGTTTTGTGTAATGAAGAATCACGCTTTGCTATCTGGAGCCTGATAGATGAGCCTACGCTGCGGAGAATGTCAGGAAGACGTCTGTATAGTGCTGGTAGAGCAGGGATAATGCTATGGTGTCTCATGGGTTGGCCTAGGAGGCACTTAGTTACAGTAGGAGATATCGTAATGCTTCAACATAGCAGGACATTTTGGACAATTATGTTTCCAACTTTTTGAGAAAATTTTGGGGAAGGGTCTTTTAAGGTCCTGCATGACTGTGACTCAATACACAAAGAAAGGTTTATAAAGGCATGGTTGGTAGGGAGGGGGAATGGGAGTACTGTCTTAATCCAAATAGAATTTTGATAACAATCTTATCGAACACATTTCGGATGAAATGTAAATGGAGATAATAAGCCAGGTCCTCTCATCCAACATCAGCATCTAACGTCATAAATGCTCTTCTGGATGAATAGGCAAACATTCCCACAGGCACTCCAAAGTCTTATAGAAAGACTTTCTAGAAGAGCAGAAGCGGTTACTGATGAAATGGGAGAGGGGGTTGATCTTCACATTATTATTATTACACATTTATATAGCGCCATTTATTCCATGGCGCTTTACATATGAAAAGGGAAAATATAGACAGGTACAATAAACGTGTGCTAGACAAGGGACACACAAGTACAGGAGAGAGGACCCTGCCCGCGAGGGCTCACAGTCTACATGGATTTAGAATGGCATATAATTAATATTCCAATAGGCTGGTTCATACATTAATACATATGTTAATTTGTTTCCTTTTCTATCCTTTGCTTTATTGTGCTTGGATATTAACAAAAACTGCATTGCATATGTGAATACAGTCCTAACTAATGCGGTTATGACATATACTGGAGTGATGTGAATGAGACTCGAAATCCACATTAGGTGACATAATTATGTCCTTTGACAGTCATTAATGTCTCCTAACTGTTGTGACTAACAGCCCACACCCATTTAATACCATTGCAAGCCACTTCAGGAAAACATGAAGCCAGCAAGAGGTACAAGGGAGCTGTCATTTGAATTAGCATTATGCAAACAGCTCTCTCGACGTCTGTAGGAATTGCTATTTCAATACTTTTCTAACTTATAGGTTTGGTGCAGGTGTTTTTTCAATGCCCTTAAGATGAATTGTCATATTATAGTGTCCAAGGATTTACAATTAGCTGAAGTTGCTGCAGAATTGTGACTGTACTCATTATAGAAAAGGCACAGGTCTGAGGCAGCTAGGCTTACTCCAAAGAGGTGGAAATGTTTTTTAACCGTTTCTTTCTTCTTTTTCTGTCCTATTTTACACAGGCCTCAACAAGTACTGTGCATGCAATAGAATGGCGGTTTCACTTCCTTTATTGGTCCCATTATTCAGGCAAAAAATCATGTGATTGCTGCGATACTTGCCCCTTGTTACAGCAGCTGGGTCTAATAAGATCCTGCACTACTTTGTCACAAGGTCAGGGCAGCTTCCTCCTGTGAATGTTTACAGGGAAAATCTATATTGCAGCACAATGCAAATGTTCACCTTTTCTGGGTGATATTGTGTAAAAAAAAAAAGCATTGAGCCCTCTCACTCCTGCCAACAGCTCTACACACATTTTACAAGCATATGTATTTGCCATATTATTTGTCAAAATATACAGAATACAATGAGCCTATTCATTTTCACATTTGTACCTTATTTTCTCTAGTTGTTGGTGTTTTTTTTTCTCCCGATTTCCATTTGCGACTTTTTTAAGTATATTTTATATGGGTTTGCCTGTTATTTTTTTTAGGTTTGTTTTTTTTAGGTGAGGTTTGGGGTTTCCAGATAATTTAGCCGATACATCAATTGCGACTTTTTAGAAATGTGCAATATTTTTGTGCAGACACTCCAGTCTCCCCTGGAATTATTTTTTTGTACATTTTCCCCTTGCGTAAATTTTGCAATATTTTAGCAGAAATGCTCAATATAACATTTCTTTCTTCATTTTTTTTTTATATAGCGCTAACATATTCCGCAGCGCTTTACAATTTGCACACATTATCGTCGCTGTCCCCGATGGGGCTCACAATCTAGATTCCCTATCAGTATGTTTTTGGAGTGTGGGAGGAAACCGGAGATCCCGGAGGAAACCCACGCAAACACGGGGAGAACATACAAACTCCTTGCAGATGTTGTCCTTGGTGGGACTCAAACCCAGGACTCCAGCGCTGCAAGGCTGCAGTGCTATCCACTGAGCCACCGTGCTGCCTGTATTTATATGTTAAAAAAAAAAAAAAAAAAAGTTGCTGTTCATATTTTCAGTCGAGAGTCTTTTAACCGCTTTAGGTTTTCAAAGTGCCAATTAGTTAACCCCTTACCAGCATTTTTCCCGGCAACTATGTGCCTAACAGCGCCGAGTTGAGTAAAAGTTCAAAGATCTGCAGTGACTTTTTCTCACGGTCCTGAGCTCACCGCAGTTCAGCTTGGCTAGGAACGCAGCCTCAGTGACCCGCGGTAACCTTGACGATGTCACCACTGCTCACTGAGGTTGCGAGCAGCTCATTCACTAGTGGTT
>JARQOD010000006.1:102174969-102210459 GCA_033576555.1 Oophaga sylvatica
AAATCCTCTCAGTTCTAGTACCAATCACCACCTCCGCAGGCACGAGAAACTGAGAGGGATTTGGGGACGAAATACACACTCCCAGGTTAACTCCTTTGCTCAAAGAGGCCCGGGATGGACACCCCCCAACAAAATGTCCCTCTCTCCCGCAAAAGAAACACCTTCTAGTCTTGCGGTGCACCGCCGATTCCCTCCTACAAAATGATGTCCCTCCCAACTGCATGGGCTCCTCAGAACAGACCAGGGGAACCTCAGTATAAGGGACTTTAGTAGTAGGTGGATTCATCACGGGAGGCGGAGTTACCTCGCGTCTTCCCCGAAGTCGTCTATCAATGCGAATAGCGAGGGCCATAGCAGCCTCCAGTGATGGAGGAGAATCATACTGAGCCAACACATCTTTTAATTTGTCAGACAACCCTTGACAAAACTGGCTCCTAAGAGCTGGGTCATTCCACTGAGTATCTGTTGCCCATCTACGGAACTCAGAAGAATATTCCTCCGCTGGACGATTTCCTTGCCGTATTTTACGTAACTTTGTTTCAGCAAGGGAGACTCGATCCGGATCATCATATACCAGACCCAGGGCAGTAAAAAATCGATCCACTGACTGGAGATCTGGGGAGCCTGGAGGAATAGAGAACGCCCAAGATTGAGGGTCCCCTTGTAAGAGCGAGATAACAATTCCCACCCTCTGCTCTTCACTCCCAGATGACAGAGGCCGCAGCCGAAAGTACAATTTACATGTCTCCCGGAAGGTAAAAAATTTGTCCCGCCCACCAGTGAACCTGTCCGGGAGAGCAACCTTAGGTTCAGATCTGGTTTGCTCCGGGGGGGACAAAACCTTGGACTTAATGTCTGCAAACTCCATGGACAACCCCTGCAACTGCCGGGCCAGCTGGGCTACTGGATCCATGACAGCTGGGGAGAATCTTTAGTATGGGCCGGTGAAAATGTCACGCTGTATAGCAGATATATATATGTGATGACAGTAATCTATATCAAAAGGGCAACATACTATATAACATGCGCATAGATATATGATAACATAGAATTACCTGACAGAATGTCCAGTGGGTCAAAACAGAATCCGTTATACGCTGTCTCCGGCTAGAGGGTGACCGGGGTCTATGCTGACCCTAAACTGGGGTCCTGACTAATCCCTCTACCTGGAGGTACTGTTAAAGGTACAGAGGTCCAGGCCACCAGCGTAAACCCTGTCTCCTATCAATCCCTGCCAACTGTAATCTAGTCCTAAGAAGGACCCTGATTACCACCAAAGGGAATGAACAGGTAACGGTTAATAAACAGAAAGACATACAAGAAAGACAAGAAATAACGTAAATAAAGTCTTACATACAACACTCACACACAGTAAGAACACCTAAGGTCTCAGAGATAAACTATAAGCTGTAAGAGTAAAAACAACTAAGGAGCTCTTAGCTTAAGTATTCTCAGAACCGCTCCAGTCTGCTAGACTACATGAATGCTTTCACCGGCGTCTAACACCCAGACTGGCAGGGATATAAAGGAAACTAATTAGAACATAATCAAAAGCAGCCGGGCGAGGCTGGACCTAGTCTTAGCAAAGAGCTAGGTAAAATTAACTCTCTCATTACCAAACACAAAGAAACAGCAGCTCAGCTGTGAGAAGTCAGAATGTGCAATCGCGACGATCTTCGTGGCGATGCACCCATGACACCCGTCTCCACTATGCGTAAAAACACGCAGGTGGCAGACCTGCGTTAACGGACATGCGACGCGTCTTTTCAGATCGCAGCATGTCCTTTTCCCTTGCGGCGACGGTCCATCGCCGCAAGGGAAATAACACAGGCCTATGCAGCGCTGCGGTGATTCCAGATGTGTTCAATAAACACCGCGCTTTCACAAGGGGGCGGGGCTTTGGGCGGAGTGGACTTTCCGCTCCGTCCAAAGCGCTGTGGTTCCGGACCGTGGAACCACAGCCTTAATATTTAAAGAAAATCTGACACAAGGGTCTTGAAGCCTGACCCGATGGCAGTATAAAGGAGTGACAAGAAGTGGTACTTTTTTCTTGCAGCCATTTTCTTTACTATCATGTGCGCATGCCGAGAAGTCCTTGATATTCACCATCTGCACCTCCCCCAATAAACCCACCACCGATTGAATTTTGTTCTCTACATACAGTACAGATATTTCTTTAAGAAAAAAAGTGAAATAAAAACAATATGAACTGTCCATGACCAAACAGAATTATAAATTTTCTTGAAAAGGTGTTTTGAGATTTCCTTTTTGTTATTTAAAGGGGTTGTCCACTACTAGGATAAACCCTTCTCATTCCCCATGTTTGGCCCCTTTAAAATAAAAAAACAGCTATACTCACCTTCCATACCGGCGCCTTGTCTACTCTGCACAAGTGAGCCGTGCGCCCAACCATCGCTGGTGTCACTGTCCATGTCTTCGGATGTATAAGTAATGAAGAGGAAGTCAGTTGTCAGCTCAATGTAAAGAAAGAGAATAATTGCTTCATGGATATATACAGTACCTCGAGCAATGATAAGAATATGTACATCAAGAGCTAGTATATTCTTATTGTATATTTTATTTTATTCTCTTATATTGCGCTATTAACTTCCACAGCGCTTTATAGTCGTCATCTTCACTGACCCCATTGGGGCTCACAATATAAAATACCAGTGTGTCTTTGGTGTGTAGGAGGAAACCGGAGAACCAGAATGAAATCTACTCAAACACGGGAAGTACATACAAATTCCTTTCAGATGTTGTCATTGATGGAGATGGAACAACTAAAGGCATGGTATTAGATATTCTAAAACCAGTGTTATTTTAAACATGATTATTTTTGCTAAATTAATACAAAATTGCAGAAGGAAAAATCCTCAAGGCTTCTATATGACCTTTGTGTCAATGTTTATGTTGCAAATTGGTATTAGGAGAAACAATTGTGGCAAACATGGTGGTCAAAATATTGTACCTTATATATAAAGATGGGATTTGTTCTCAGAACATTGACTGTATTATATAACCCTTGGCGTTCTCTTAATTATTATCAAAGAGTTCATTATGATCAAATATAAAAGTGAAATTGAAATTACATATTCTGCTGATACTCTTTGGCATAGAAAATAGGATAAACTGACTTGTGCCCATAAGGGAAATTGCTCTTTAAAACAAATTGTGCCACTTCTGCATATTGACATGTCTGATTCAAGTGAAAAATTGGAGGAAGTGAAGTGAATGTTTAAACGTATAATACGGTAGCTTTAAGGTTAGGGGTTTTTCCTATTACTAAATGTTTTATAGATGTACACAAAATTGTAAAAAAAAAGAAAAATTGTAACATACCAACCTTTTAGATTCATTTCCAATTCAACATCACCAGTCACATCACTATTGATGCCTTTTTTTCTCAATTTTGTTTTTATTAAGCTCTTAGGCTTGCAAAAGGTTGTATGGGATAGTTTTTAATAAACTTGACAAATGATAGGAAACTCAGTTGTAAGTTGCATGACAGCAAAGTACAAGAAAGCTTTTAAAAGCGAATAATAATGCGAGTGAGTGAGCTTGACTTGTGAATGTTTACCTCCAAAGGGTGTTTGCCTTAAAGCACCACTCCATTTTTTTTAATTTTATCGCAGCATTGGAGTGGTGCCATTAATGTAAGTTCACTACCCCTAATCTTATATTTACCAGCCACTATCTTCATCTTTTATCTGCTCCACTCCGGTCGGTCTCCAGCAGTTTGTGACCTGCTGGATCATTTCATTGGTTGCTGAGTGATACGGAAGTCAAACCCCAATCTAAGTTTATGAAAGCCAGAATGAGGCCAGAGCGAGATTCTCATAGACCTACATTGAGAGGTTGTGTCTGATACCTATGACTCCTGGTTAGTTACAAGATGGCAGCGTGGTGCGGAAGCAGAGCCGGGAAGGGCTGAAGACAGCAGCTGGTAAATATAAGACTATGGGAAGGAAACTTTGATTAGTAGCCACACTCCAGTGCTGAAATTAAAAAACCCCGCTGGAGTGGTGCTTTAAGTGTGTGACTTGAGATCCACTGACTTTGGATTTAGGGACTTCAGAAGGAAGTGCTTTGTATTAATTCACTGATTTAATTAATTTGTATGTATTTCTATTTTTACCTTTGCTATCATCATTAGCAAAATAGGGTCCATTTTTAACAATGTCATCCAATGTACATCTTGTTGCACGTATGAAAACCTTGAACTGCCCTTTAAGGTTACATACTGCTGCACAAGATGTGTGCACATTGAGCACATGGACGTCAAGATAACGGATCTAAATGAGCAACTTGAAAAAGAGATATTTATTGCCAACATGGAAAGTTTTCTGCTCACTGTACATGTGCTCGCTAAAGAAGATATGGAGGGACGATAATAACATGGAGGTGCAGAACAATAAAGCAGCTAACTGGATGATAGAAGGCAAGATATTGGGATTCAAGGTGGCTAGTCCTGATCTGGCGCACATCAAAAAGTTTTCTAGGAAGGCATATGAAGGGGTTCTAAAGTTGAGTGTCTCCTCTAGTAAAGAGGGGAAAAGGAGCACAGAGCAGGCCAGACAGGTGCTGGTAGTTGGGGAGTTAATTACTACTGTAATCTGAAACAAAAATCATTTAACGATGTGTCATCTTCCCTGCGTTTGAGACCAACAGATCATAGATCATATTAATATATTACTGAGAGGAGCTTGTGATGACCCAGCAGTCATGCTGCACATTGGCACCAATGACAAAGTTTGAATTGGGTGGAAGATTCTTAAAAATTATGCCAGTGGTTTAGACTAGAAACTCAACCACTTAGCAACATCCACTGTACATTTACAGTCAAAGAAATACAGCTGTGCTCAAAAGTTTACATACCCCGGCAGAATTTTTGCTTTCTTGGCCTTTTTCAGAGAATATGAATAACACCAAAACTTTTTCTCCACTCATGGTTAATGGTTGGGTAAAGCCATTTATTGTCAAATTACTGTGCTTTCTCTTTTTAAATCATAATGACAACCCAAAACATCCAAATGACCGTGATCAAAAGTTTACATACTCTGGTGATTTTGGCCTGATAATATGCACAGAAGTTGACACAAATGTGTTTGAATGGCTACTAAAGGTAACATCCTCACCTGTGACCTGTTTGCTTGTAATCAGTGTGTGTGTGCATAAAAGCTGAGTGAGTTTTTGGGATCCAGACAGACTCTTGCATCTTTCATCCAGCCACTGATGTTTCTGGATTGTCAGTCATGGGGAAAGCAAAAGAATTGTCAGTGGATATACGGGAAAAGGTAATTGAACTGTATAAAACAGGAAAGGGATACAAAAAGACATCCAAGGAATTGATAATGCCAGTCAGCAGCATTCAAACTGTGATTAACAAATAAAAAATCAGGAGCTCTGTGAAAACAAAACCACAGTCAGGTAGACCAACAAAAATTTTGTCCACAACTGCCAGGAAAATTGTTCGGGATGCAAAGAAAAACCCACAAATAACATCAGCTGAAATACTGGAGTCTCTGAAAACTAGCGGTGTGGCTGTTTCAAGATGCACCGTAAGGAGGCATTTGAAGAAAAATGGGCTGCATGGTTGAGTCGCCAGAAGTAAGCCATTACTGCACAAATGCCACAAAGTATCTCACCTACAATACACAAAACAGCACAGATACAAGCCCCAAAACTTCTGAAACAAGGTAATTTGTAGTGATGAAACCAAAATTGAACTTTTTGGCCACAACCATAAACATTACATTTGGAGAGAGGTCAACCAGACCTATGATGTAAGGAACACCATTCTTACTGTAAAGCACTGAGGCGGATCGCTGATATTTTGGGCATGTGTGAGCTACAAATGCAAAGGAAACTTGTTCAAAGTTTAAGGAAGGATGAATGCAGCACGTTATCAGCAAATACTGGAGGAAAATTTGCAATCATCAGCCCGGAAGCCTTAAAACTTCTGGAACCAGGTAATTTGGAATGATGAGGCCAAAATTGAACTTTTTGGCCTCAACCATAAATGTTACATTTGGAGAGAGGTCAACAAGGCCTATGTAGAAAGGAACACCATTCCTACTGAAAAGCACAGAGGTGGATCGCTGATGTTTTGGGGATTTGCGAGCTACAAAGGCACAGGAAACTTGGTCAAAGTTGTAGGTAAGATGAATGCAGCATGTTATCAGCAAATACTGGAGGCAAATTTGCTATCATCAGCCCGGAAGCTGCGCATGGGACGTACTTGGACATTTCAACATGACAACAATCCAAAACACAAGGCCAAGTTGAGCTGTCATTGGCTACAGCAGAACAAAGTGAAGGTTCTGGAGTGGCCATCTCAGTCTCCTGACCTCAATATCATTGAGCCACTCTGGGGAGATCTCAAGTGCAAAGTTCATGCTAGACAGCATAGGAATTTACAGGAACTGGAGGCTTTTTGCCAAGATGCATGGGCAGCTTTACCATCTGAGAAAATAAAGAACCTCATCCAGTTAGAGGGGGCAATACACGCTATCAAGAAGTGGGGTATGTAAACTTTTGATCAGGGTCATTTGGATGTTTTGTGTTGTCATGATTTAAAAAGAGAAAACACAGTAGTTTGACAATAAATGGCGTCACCCAACCACTAACCATGAGTGGAGAAAAAGTTTTGGTGTTATCATTCATATTCTCTGAAAATAGGCCAAGAAAGCAAAAGTTCTGTTGGGGTATGTAAACTTTTGAGCACAACTGTAATTATTTGATCCCTTGTTGATTTGATTTTGTAAGTTTGCCCACTGACTAAGACATGAACAGTCTATAATTTTAAGGGTAGGTTAATTTTAACATTGAGAGATACAATATCAAAAATAAAATCCAGAAAATCACATTGTATAAATTATATTAATTTATTTGCCTTTTGTATTTGATCCCCTACCAATCATTAAAGGGTATGCCACACTAAACAGCGCCGCTAACGAGATCGCTAAAAAACGTCACTATTTAGCGATCCCGTTAGCGACGTTGTTGTGTGCGGCATCTAGCGACGACGTGGCCCCTGCTGAGATCCTGCTGTGATCTCGTTCGTCGCTGACATCGTTCCGGACCCTATTTTTATCGTCGGCGTCCCGCTGGTAAGATATATCGCTGAGTGTGGCACCTTTTTTTTTAGCGATTTAGCGGTATTTTGTACCGCTAAAGTCGTTAAGGAGATCGCTAACCGCGATAGCGTCCTTAACGACATCACTAAATTAGGAAGCCACTAGCGATATTATAACAATCACGCTAGCGATCTCATTAGTATGCGATGTTAACGAGATCGCTAGCGGGATTGTTTAGTGTGGCAGTACCTTAAGAGTTCTGGCTCCTACACACCAGACGCTCCTAATCATCTTGTTATCTGCATTAAAGACAGCTGTCTTACATAGTCACCTTTATAAAGACTCCTGTCCGCAGACTCAATTAATCAGTCAGACTCTAACATCTACAATATGGGTAAGACCAAAGTGCTTTATAAGGATATCAGGGACAAGATCATAGACCTGCACAAAGCTGGAATGGCCTACAAAACCGTAAGTAAAGGGTATGCCACACTAAACAACATCGCTAACGGGATCGCTAAAAAACGTCACTATTTAGCGATCCCGTTAGCGATGTTGTTGTGTGCGGCATCTACCAGCGACGTGGCCCCTGCTGAGATCCTGCTGTGATCTCGCTCGTCGTTCTCATCGTTCCGGACCCTATTTTGATCGTCGGCGCCCCGCTGGTAAGTATATATCGCTGAGTGTGGCACCTTTTTTTAGTGATTTAGCGGTATTTTTGTACCGCTAAAGTCGTTAAGGAGATCGCTAACCGCGATAGCGTCCTTAACGACATCGCTAAATTAAGCCGCTACTAGCGATATTGAAACTATCCCGCTAGCGATCGCATTAGTATGCGTCATTATTGTGATCGCTAGCGGGATAGTTTAGTGTGGCAGTACCTTTAGACACTGGGTGAGAAGGAGACAACTGTTGGTGCAATAGTAAAAAAAAAGGAAGAAATACAAAATGACTGTCAATCGACATCGATCTCGGGCACCTTGATTATGAGGAAGGTGAGAGATCAGCCTAAAACTACATGGGGGGAACTTGTTAATGATCTCAGTCATGAAGAAACCCACAGCTAACACATTACGCCGTAAAGGTTTAAAATCCTGCAGTGCCCCCAAGGTCCCCCTTCACCCTGCTTAAGAAGGCACATGTGCAGGCCTGTCTGAAGTTTGCCAATGAACACCTGGATGATTCTGTGAGTGATTGGGAAAAAAACAGCAGAAAGAAGGCAGCAATGTTTTACCTGCCTATGTTATGTTCTGCTACAAGCACTAAGGAAAGAAAGGGATATCTGTCCCTACAATAGAACTAAGCTCAATCCCTACGATGTAACGGGGAACCTGATCCTGCGATCAGACCCGCTAAAGTCCTCAGCTAGTCTGAACGAAGACCTATAGATGCGAGGAAGGGATCCCTACAAGCACTAGGAACTGGGAGAAAAGATGGACACCTCCTAACAGAAGTTGTAGCAGTAAAAAGAAAAACAAAACAACATAGAACATAGAGGTCTGAAGACCAAGCAAAACTATTTGAGTAAGGTAACAAAGCACCCGGCCTAGCTTAAGAGTAGAAATTACAATGAAGTCCAGCAAAGCCAGAAGGGCGGAGCAGGATTAAGTAGGCAAAAAAGGTCATGTGACCAGTAAGATAGAAAAAACCTAACAGGAGAGTTCTAACAGCCTAGGCCTCCAGACAAATGCACTCTCAGGGTGTTCACACAATGGTAATGCACAGCATCCAGGTTAACAGCCTATTAGTGACACCCATACTATTAGATCAGGCAGGCTGCCCAGCACAATCCAAATGCATCCCATATGAACAGGCACCACAGTTTAACCTGGATGCTGTACATTACCATTGTTTGAACAGCGCCGCATACATGTCCTCATTGTGCAATAACATACTAAGCAGCCACCCCCTTCATGGATTGGTAGGCAGTGAGTGGCTGTTTCATCAGTATTTTTGCACCTGTGTTACTGCCATCTTAACTACAGGGGCCTGCTGCACCCTGAGAGTGCATGCCACACTGTATGCCACAAATCGCTAGCAGGTGCATAGAGTGGGCACTCCGGGTGAACCTGATACATACTTGGCAGATAATGGCTGTGAAAAACAGACAAGACCTAGCTGTAGGTGCAGCAGAGCCTGTTCTTGCAACTGTCAAACTGCTAAATGCTGCTGTGAAACTCTGGCATAGGGGTGCATCATTCTATGAACCTATCGATACCTCTTTGACGCAATCTCGGGGAACTGATTGTTTGATACGACAGTCAGGCGTCTGTTGAAGACCTCCATACCTATTATCATGGAGCTCCTTTGAAATCCAGCCTGTGATCGGACTTCAAAGGAGACCGCGATTTTTACTATATGCAGCAATACTGTGGTATTGCTGTACATATGTGGTCAAAATTATTGGTACCCTTCATTTAACGACAGAAAAACCCACAATGGTCACAGAAATAACTTGAATCTGACAAAAGTAATAATAACTAAAAAATCCATGAAAATTAACAAATAAAAGTCAGACATTGCTTTTCAACCTTGCTTCCACAGAATTTAAAAAAAAATAAAACTCATGAAATAGGGCTGGACAGAAATGATGGTACCCTTAACTTAGTATTTTTTTGCACAACCTTTTGAGGCAATCACTGCAATCAAACGATTCCTGTAACTGTCAATGAGACTTCTGCACCTCTCGACAGGTATTTTGACCCACTCCTGAAGAGCAAACTGCTCCAGTTGTCTCGTGTTTGAAGGTTGCCTTTTGCAGACGGCATGTTTTAGCTCTTTCCAAAGATGCTTAATAGGATTTAGGTCAGGGCTCATAGAAGGCCACTTCAGTATAGTCCAATGTTTTCCTCTTAGCCATTCTTCAGTATTTTTAGCTGTGTGTTTTGGGTCATTATCCTGTTGCAAGACCCATGACCTACTATACGACTGAGACCAAGCTTTCTGACACTGGGCAGCACATTTCTCTTTAGAATCCCTTGATAGTCTTGTGATTTTATTGTACCCTGCACAGATTCTAGACACCCTGTGCTAGATGCAGCAAAGCAGCCCCAGAACATAACAGAGCCTGCGCCATGTTGCACAGTAGGACAGTGTTCTTTTCTTGATATGCTTAATTTTTCCGTCTGTGAACATAGAGCTGATGTGCCATGCCAAAAAGTTCTATTTTTGTCTCATCTGTTCATAGGACATTCTCTCAGAAGCTTTGTCGCTTGTCAACATGTAGGTTGGCAAATTCCAGTCTGGCTTTATTATGATTTTTTTTCCAAAATGGTGTCCTCTTTGGTCGTCTCCCATGAAGTCCACTTTGGCTCATACAACGACGGATGGTGCGATCTGACACTGATGTTCCTTGAGCTTGAAGTTCACCTTTAATCTGTTTAGAAGTGTTTCTGGGCTCTTTTGTTACCATTCCTATTATCTGTCTCTTTGATTTGTCATCAATTTTCCTCCTGCGGCCACGTCCAGGGAGGTTGGCTATAGTCCCATGGAGCTTAAATTTCTGAATAATGTGTACAACTGTAATCACAGGAACATCAAGCTTCTTGGAGATGGTCTTATAACGTTTACCTTTAACATGTTTGTCTATAAGTTACTTTCTAATCTCCTGAGACAACTCTTTCCTTTGCTTCCTCTGGTCCATGTTGAGTGTGATACACACCATGTCACCAAACAGCACAGTGAGTATCTGTAGCCCTCTATACAGGCCCACTCACTGATTCCAAGATTGTAGATACCTGTGATGCTAATTAGTGGACACACCTTGATTTAACATGTCCCTTTCGTCACATTATTTTCAGGGGTACCATAATTTCTGTCCAGGCCTATTTCATGAGTTTTATTTTTTTTTAATTTAAGCATGGTTGAAAAGAATTGTCTGACTTTCATTTGATCATTTTCATAGATGTATGATTTATTATTACTTTTGTCAGATTCAAGTTATTTATGTGACCATTGTGGGTTTTTCTGTCATTAAATGAGGGGTACCAACAATTTTGACCACGTGTGTATATAGCAAAAGTGATGAGACCGAATGCAGGTTCAAGTTCCCCAAGAGGACCAACAAATCCAGTAAAAAGTTTTAAAAAAAGTTTTAAAAATATAAAAAAAACCAAAAGCTCAAATCACCCACATTAACCCCTTACTGACATCGGGCATACATTCACGCCGATATTGGACTCCCTCCCTCTGATGTGGGCTCTGGTGGTGAGCCCACATCTTTCCTGGGACATGTCAGCTGTTTTGAACAGCTGACAAGTGCCTGCAATAGCTGCGGGTGGAATCTCGATCCACTCATGGCTATTAACTAGTTGAATGCTGCTGTCAAACGCTGACAGCGGCATTTAAATGGTGCTTCTGAAAATGGCGCCGGAATATGCACACCAGTGACCTGCGTCACATAATCGCGGGTCACCGGTATGTCGGCATGACAACCCGTTGTCTCCTGGAGACCTCTATGTTTGTCAGTGCCAGCTTGCTGTGAGCGCCACCCGGTGGTCGGCTCTCATAGCATGTCAGTAATTCAGCTACATAGAGGCGAACTGATTATCGCCTCTATATAGGTGGGCCAATCGAGTTGTGGTAGCTTCTAGTCTCCCATGGAGACTATTAAAGCATGCCAAAAGTGAAAAGAAAATGTTTTAAAAATATAAAATATACATAAAAGTTCAAATGACCCCCCTTTCACCCCATTTAAATTAAAACAATAAAAAAAATCAAACATACCCATATTTGGTATCACTGCTTTCAGAATCGCCCAATCTATCAATAAAAAAAAGAATTAACCTGATTGCTAAACGGCGTAGTGAGAAAAAAATCAAAACGCCAGAATTAAGTTTTTTGGTCGCAGCGACATTGCATTAAAATGCAATAACGGGTGATCAAAATATTGTATTTGCACCAAAATGGTATCAATAAAAACGTCAGCTCGGCATGCAAAAAATAAGCCCTCATCCAACCCAAGATTACGAAAAATGGAGTCGCGACAGGTATCGGAAAACTGCGCAATTTTTTTTAAACAAAGTTTGGAATTTTTTTTCACCACTTAGATAAAAAAAACCTAGACATGTTTGGTGTCTATGAACTCATAATGACCTGGATAATCATAATAGCAGGTCAGTTTTAGCATATAGTGAACCTAGCAAAAAAGCAAGACAAAAAATAAGTGAGGGATTGCACTTTTTTTGCAATTTCACCTCACTTGGAATTTTTTTCCCGCTTTCTAGTACAGGACATGGTAAAACCAATGATATCCTTCCAAAAGTACAACTTATCCATCAAAAAACAAGCCCTCACATGGCCATATTGACAGAAAAATAAAAAAGTTATGGCTCTGGGAAGAAGGGGAGCGAAAAACAAAAACGCAAAACCGAAAAAAGCTCTGGTCATGAAGGGGTTAAAAGTAAAGATCATAATTTTTTTCTAAATATACATAAATGGTATCAAGTCCAGGAGAGTCTGATCTATCAAAATGTAAAAATAATTAACTTGATTGGTGAACACCGTAAACAGAAATAATATTTTGGTTGCCGCCATAGCACAAAAAATTCTGTAAGAAATGATACAAATGTCATATCTATCCTAAAATGGAATCAATAAAAACGTTTTGCCCAACAAAAAAAGCCCTCACTGAGCTCCACCGACTGAAAATAAAAGCATTAATAGTCTTGGAATATGGTTACACAATAGAAAAACCTTTTTTTTTTACAAATGATTCTGATTCCACCACTATAAAAATAAAAAATTGGACAAGTTTGATATCGTACCGATGAGGAGAATCATAGTGCTAGGTTATTTTTACCATGCAATGTATGCTATAAAAACAATTCCCAAGAAACAATGTCACAATTACGGTGTTTTACGGAATTTTTTTACTATTTTCCAGCACAATATGGGTAAATCAAATGTCATTCAAAAGTACAGCTCACCATGCAAAAAGAAAGCAAATGTGTCGCCCGCCAGGGCTTTGGGGTACTCGGCACCGAGCCCGTTCACTTCTATTGGGGATGTCACGGATAGCACAGCTCGGTCCGTGGCCCTGGGGGCTCACCTTAAATGTGGGATATTTACAGGGGAATAAAGTATTTACAGTTTGTTCGTGACGCCACCTGTGGTACCTGGTCAGGGTGACCAGCGCTGCAGGGTAGATCCACTGAGGGGTTGTTACTGGGCAGCAAGGTGTTAAGTCTTCCACAGGCAAGACTGGGTCCCTCAGGGTAGATGGCAGTGTAGGGGTGCAGGACGGAGAAGGGGCTTTCGGCCACAGGAGCAATAATGCAGACACACACAAAAGTCTCTTTCTGCACCTTTACTGATGGTAGTTGCAGGCACATCCCGGGAAGCTGGCAGGGTGGAGGATGCACGTCCAGTATTCCTACTGAGTAGGTGTAGGGCCTCCTTACTCCTGTAGTGTGAGTTTCTGACCTGTATGAAACGAAGTCTAACTCTGTCTTCACTTATACGCCCGGCTGACTTTGTGGTGGAGCCTTCTCTTGGATAGAACAGTGTCTCTGTATGCAGCGTCCTGCTAGACCCCGTCTTCCTGACCCCGGTTACGTATCAGCACTCCTGGGCCCCTGCGACCTGTAGTCCACCAGGGTCTCCGGTATCTCCTACTAGTCGTGTAGATGCTAGCAAGCTCGGACCCGGTGTCCGGTATTCAGAGTAGAGTTAAGCTATCAATGCTGTTTCAACCTCTGTTACTCTTTTCTTCACTTCCACTCGCCTTTCGTCCTACTCTGACCCTTAACATAAGCACACCAGCAGTAGATAGCTGATTCTTCCTTCTCTTCACCGCTCTCAAAGCGTCGGCACGCTAACTCACTGAAACTAAACTCAGTTGACTCAGTTCTGACCAGGCTGAAGTGGCTATCTTTCTCCACTCGTACTAGCCTCCACACAATAAACTAAGCTCAAGCTGTAGTCGTCAGGTTCTCTCAGTCACTGCTGTTCCCTTTCCTTCTTTCTTTCTAATGCTCTTGCTGAAGCAGCTATCAGGACCTTCCGTCGACTGATCTGTGCACACTTCTGGAGCTAACTCTCCACACTCCAAGGGAACTAACAGCGTCTCTCACTTTCTGAGGTAATCTGATCTGTCGGCTGTCTAGGCGTAGACTGATCTGAACTCTCCCTCTCAGCTCATCTGAGGTAACTCACTAACTGCTGTGGCTTCACCATCCTTATATATATACATACTCTACAAGGGCTCCCTCTAGTGGCTCCAGGGATTGGTGAAGCTGTGAATGAATATCAGGTACGTGTGGGGGTTACCTTTAGTGCATCCTCCTCGGTAATGTGGCTCCAAGCGCAGCTGGGCTACACACAAACATACAACACATCAATGTGAGAGAACATATCCGGGTGAAGTGTCACTTGATGCGCTGCTGATAAATATATTAAACAAATATTTTCCTTGAAAATGTTATTTTAGCAGGTTTACAGAGTTAACGCATTTCGAGGTAAACGCAGGAACTCTTCATGAGAACAAAAACCTAGGTTGGTCTGCAATTTTTCAATTTTCCTACAATATTTACAAAACCAATTTTTGTAAGGAGCACATCACATTTGAAGTGACTTTGCTGGAGCTATACGACAGAAAATACCCCATAGTGAAACCATTTTAAAAACAAAACTGCACACCTCAAAGTGCTCATAACCGCATTCAATAAGTTTATTGACCCTTCAAGTGCTTCACAGAAGCTAAAGCAATGTGGAAGAAAAAATGAAAATGTTACTATTTCCCTCAAAAATATTGATTTAGCCCCAATTTTTTCATTTTCACAAGGTTAACAGCAAAAATGGACCATACAATTTGTTGTTCAATTTCTCCTATGTACGCCGATGCCCCATATGTGGGGGAAAACTACTGTTTGGGCGCACGGCAGTGCTCAGAAGGCAAGGAGTGCCATTTGACTTTTGGAGTGCAAAAATTGGCTGGAATCAATAGCGGACGCCATGTTGTGTTTGCAGAGCCCCTGATATGCCTAAACAGTGGAAACCCACCACAAGTGACCCAATTTGGAAACGACACCCCTCAAGTAACTTATCTAGAGAAGTCATGAGCACCTTGGACCCACAGGAGCTTCATAGAATGTTATAGCATTGAGCTGTGAAAATGAAAAAATATTTTTTTTTCTGCAAAAATGTTGTTTTTGCTCAAAATTTTTAATTTTCACAAGGGTAACAGGAGAAAATGTACCATACAATTTGTTGTACAATTTTTCCTTAGTACTCAGATACCCCACATTTGGTGGAAAACTACTGTTTGGGCATACAGCAGGGCTCAGAAGGGAAGGAGTGCCATTTGACTTTTGGAGCACAAAATTGGCTGGAATCAATAGCTGATGCCATATCACGTTTGGAGGATCACTAATCTGCCTAAACAGTGGAAACCCCCCCACAAGTGACCCCATTTTGGAAATTACACCCCTCAATGAACTTAATTAGAGGTGTGCTGAGCAACTTGAGCCCACAGGTGCTTCACAGAATATTATAATATTGAGCTGTGAAAATACAAAAAAATTTTTCCAGCAAAAATGTTGTTTTTGCTCCAAATTTTTCATTTTCACAAGGGTAACAGGAGTACGCTGATATCCCATATGTGGTGTAAAACTACTGTTTGGGTGAGTGGCAGGGTTCGGAAGGTAAGGATCCCCATTTGATTTTCAGAGCGCAAAATTAGCTGGAATAGATTGTGGATGCCATGTCGTGTTTGCATAGCCTCTTATGTACCTAAACAGTGGAAACCCTGCACAAGTGATCCCATTTTGAAAATTATACCTCTTGAGGAATACATCTAGGGCTGTAGTGAGCATAATTGTTTAACATTGGGCTGAGTCAATGGAAAATTACCATTTTTCCACTAAAATGTTGCTTTAGCCCCAAGTTTTTAATTTTCAAAAGGGATAATAGGAAAAAATGAACCATATAATTTATTATGCAATTTCTCCTGACTACGCCAATACCCCATATGTGGTTGAAAACTACTTTCCAGGCACATTGCAAAAATGAGAAGGGACCAAGCACCATTTTGGAGTTTGTAATGGTTTGAGGGTGCCATGTCACATTTGCAGAGACCCTGAGGTGCCAGAACATCAGGACCCCCTTAAGTGTTCCCATTTTACAAACTATATCTCTTCATTAATACATGTAGGGGTGCTTTGAGAATGTTGACACCACATGTGCCTCACAGAATATGATATCATTTTGGTGGTGAAGAAAGAATGATTATTTTTTTACCACTAAAATGTTGTTTTAGCCACATTGAAAGACTTGTGATTGAAGGAGCGCTATTTGACTCTTGGAGAACAAATTTTAGTTTGCAAAACTCCATATATGGAGTCCCTAAGTGCCTCAAGAGCAGAATCCCCCCCTCAGGGGACCCCATTTTGGAAATTACACCTCTCTGGAAATGTATCTACTGGTGTAGTGACAATTTTGACTCCATTTATATTTTCCAGAAAGCAGTAGTGAATGTTGCTGAGTAAAAATTACAAATCTGAAATTGTAGTGCCCGTACATTATAGTACCCAGTACATTGTAGTGCTCATACACTATATTGTGTCCAGCTTGTGCTTCTGGAGACATGGCCTCATAATTTACATGGACCTCAGAAATTAGGCATTCTCTAATCACTACAGAAATGCCAAACATGTGGACTCTGGATGTGGTTAAGGCACTCTTTGGGGTTCAGAAGGAAAGGGGCATTTTAATTTGGGAGTGCAGAATTTGCTGGATTTCTTTTGGGGGAGAGGAGCCATAGTGATTTTCAAGAGCCTTAGTGCTACCAGTAACATGGCAGCCCCTATATTTCCATTAAAAGATGAGTGGGGACTTGTTTTTTATGGATTGTGTTGAAGCTTTTGTTGGGATCATTTAACATAACATTTTGCATCACGTTTATCTTGTGCTCTATGCTGAGCACTTACATTGGGGTTTCCAACTAAATATCAGGATGACGTGATTCAGATGAAACACCAGAGGGACTCCAAAGACCCTGTGAAAACATCACAAAACATTACCAGACCCCAATCAGAGGGCAATAAAACTTTCACACTCCTTATCTATGAACTGTTCCAATATTTATGTTCATCTCTATCTCCCATAATGACAGTTCTGCTTCACGTCACTTGTCTTACCTATTGCATTTTTTCTGTGCTGTGTGGTGTATAAATATGTGATTTTTCAGATCTTGTATTAGTTTAGCCTGATGAAGAGACCTGAGTAGTCTCGAAAGCTTGCAATTTGTTACCATCTTTTCAGTTAGCCATTAAAAGGTATCAACCACTGATGACTCCAAAAAGATTCCAAAATTACCCCCGCACATGCGCAGTGTGCTTTGCCCAACAGTGGGCAAAGCATAAAATCATTACAGCGCATGCGCAACTATTGTCATTCACTTTCCTTGCCCCGGAAGTCGTCCAAGGCAAGCAGTCATTTCCGGGCAAGGAAAGAGTTGCGCATGCGCTGTAATGATTTTATGCTTTGCCCAAATGTTGGGCAAAGCACACTGAACATGCGCGGGGGAATTTGAAAAGCGCAATCGTGGGAAGCAAAACTCCGTCTGTGCGATTCACTGACGGCCATACGCAAGAAATGCAGAGGAGCGGGGAGGGGGGAGAAGAGAATTCGTCGCCCTCTGGACCGGACCGCCCTGATTTACAGAAAAGAATCCCAACTTTGCAAAAGTATTTTGCTATCAAAACGGGGGTATCTGGATATAAGCTACATACCGATAGCTTGCTTATGGGACGCACTATTCAGTCATATCTTTAGCTGATATGACTAAAATGGGGTGACAGATTCCCTTTAAAGATAAACTGCTACAGACCGAATTCTGACAATTCACATGACAGGCCAGGACCCGATGAAGTATAGCTAAACGAAAGAGACCAAAGTGCAAAAATAAACTCATCTTTACTTACCAAACTTGATTAACATATTTATATTAGATAGCAGGCATGACACTTTAAGGATGCATCATCTGCACAATCCAGAGGCAGGACTTCATGGTTTCTTGTGGTGGTACATTTCTTTGTTTACATGTTGCACTAAACCAGCAAACTAAAATGGGAGTCTCTATCTTCCCTTGTGAGGGCCACACAGATCAATGTGGATCGCTATGGCATCTCACAGCTCTTCTTATCTTCAAAGTAATGTGGACCACATGCCCCTTGGTGTTCCACTGCCTCTTCATACCTGTTCACAGTTGTTACAATCCCCTTAGGAGAATACATGTCCCAGCCTGGCCAGTCTTCTATATGACCCTCAAGTATAGATAAAGCTTGCAGAATCCTTCAGCCTCTTAATATTTGTTCACTTCAGAACTTGCTAGCATGGTCTCCTTCTTTCTTCACATGCAACACCCTTAAAACAATAACGGTGTGTGAATAATAGGAATATGTAGACTATGAGCCCTCGCGGGCAGGGTCCTCTCTCCTTCTGTACTTGTGTGTCCCTTGTCTCGCACATGTTTATTGTACTTGTCTATATTTTCCCTTTTCACATGAAAAGCGCCATGGAATAAATGGCGCTATATAAATGTATAATAATAATAATAATAATATAGGTCCTTTTTTTTGCTTTCCACACTCTACCTAACAAGAGGAATTGAGTTCCTTTTGCCCATGTAATGCCCCTCCCATTAATTAACCCTATCCACAGACTATCTAAGTGCTGCAGACCACAAAATAGGTCAAATAACATATCAAAACATGGCAATGCATTATATCACTGTAAGGGTACCATCACAGTCAGCGACGCAGCAGCAATCCCGACAATGATACGACCTGGCAGGGATCGTTGCTGCGTCGCTATGTGGTCGCTGGTGAGATGCCAAACAGTCAGATCTTCAGAGCAACGATCGGCGACCCGTAGCGACCTGTGTAACAATGTGTCTCCTATGTGTCTCAGTGCTGAGTCGCTAGCGAGATCATTGGTAAAAGGTGTCAAACACACCGATGCATCCTACCCAGCAGGACCTCAACAACAAAAGAAAGGTCCAGGCATTTCTGACACGACCAGTGATCTCACAGCAGGGGCCTGATAGCTGGTAAATCCCTGTTGCGTCACAAAACTTATGACTCAGCAGAGATCTCGCTAGCGATCTCGCTTAGTGTGATGGGGGCTTAAGATCTTCAAGGAGGGGTGTCCACAACTTCTCACTTCTTTACATGCAGATGACATTAAGCTTGGCAGGTAATTTAATGTCACAGAGGAATTTGGAGAAGCTGGAGACTTGGGCCTAGAAATGTCAATTAAAGTGTAATATGCATAAATGTAAAGGTGGGCACTTGGATGGATAAGATACTGTAAAACCTCATCTAGTTTGCTGTTACACAGTAGATTTTCCATTCTCAGATCACATGTTCTTCTATTTGGCTTGAATGGAAAATCACGTTTGTCTCCGACAAGTAAGCATATATATCAGAATGTTCTAATAAGTACTTAAAATTATTACCTTGGCAAGCAAAGCTCTTAAATCTAAAGATCAAAAAACAGAACCTGTGGATGATTAACTTTCAGATTACATTTTAGTAGACACAATCTGTATAAATTTACCATAATAGCAATCTGAAAATGTTTTATATGCAGAAAATATGATAAATGGAGAAATCATATTGATATATCTACACGGAAAGTTCACATGATGAAACATATTTGCCTAATTGTGCATATAATACATTGGTTCCATCTCTTTTCTGTCTCAACGTGGTGAACTCATTCTGGTACTTAGGGCATTCTAGCAGTTTCTATGGAAACTGAATAAAATGTCCACATACAATTAAATCATTATCTCTCAATTCATTAGATGCGTTCTTCTGGCTGGCATAGTTAGCTTACTCTAAAAGACTGTTTCTTATTTCTCAGTGTATCTTGTTTTTCCTCCAGCTGAACTTATCTATTTTCTGTTGTAGCATTTGAGCCTTTAATATGTGACTCATGAAGTAGGGAGGTCACCCAAAACTAGCTGGCAGACAAGGGTCTAAGATCATAATGGGCTCATTTTTAACACATCCATTGGATTTAATGGGAAGCAACTAGCTTTGTCCTGGGTTATGTAATGAGGAAAACTATTTTTTTTTAATATATAACATTAATTATAACATGGCCTTGAAGGTGATTACAAGGCAAACATTCCTATTTATACTGAGAGCAATATATTCTGTAAAAACTTAAATTGGTCTTGTCCTCTTTCCTGACATGCCTTATTAAATACCGATATTCTCCACACAAAAAAACACTACAGGAACATCTTTGTACCATTCCTCTGTTATACCTCCAGGAAACATATGAGTATAGTGACAACTAATGATTCTACCTGTCCTTACACACTGTGACACTGTCCCATCGGTAATGGCAGTATTATAGCTGACAGGTACTTTAAAATATGTGAAACATGCCATAAATAATGGGGATTATTTTTTTGTAATAGAAATCAGAATAGGTTGAAAAATAGGCAGCTAGAGCTGCCTACTAATGCCATTTATCAGTCATTCAAGTGCATGGGGTTCTGATAGTTGGACCCCCACTGATCTCATATTAATGACCTATCCAGGTCATCGATTGTAAAGTTTCTGAAAACCTTTTAAATCGTTCGTGCCTAATCATGACAAAGTCACTGGCTTGATGTAGCAGTTGCATTATTTTTGTTTTTCCATGACACCCCATAGGGGTGCACAGACACATTATAGCCTCCATTTATAAAGGTCACATTTGAGTAAGGGAGGTGTAGCTATAGACCATGTGGTCACAATAAAAAGAGCTAGATTAATAGAAGGCATGTGAAAACAGCAGAGCAGTAAGATCCAATGCTCACCAGTATGAGCATATGTCCCAGTGTGTATGTCTGCAGCCCCAACGCGGGTTTTAAATTGGCTTCCTAGTGGGACAGTGTGAAAATGTGTGTGTTGAAAAGTGTCCTAAAAGGGGCGCATGCGTCCCAGCATCTCCGTCGTTGGACCGTGACTTCCGGCCATCCCAGTGACATCTCAGGTCAAGAAAAGTTTCCTGTGATGTCAGTGACCCATGATGCCCATGTGGATGCCATTGGCAACGGGAACAATCAGGAGTGTTAGGCAGCATCCGCGCCAGCAGGCGCAATATTTAAAATGGGATAAAGTGTGGGAAAACTCCCAAAAATGTATGTGAGAATACATATAGTATAGGAAATGAAAACACATAGAAATATACTAGTGCAATACTGCATGAATGAAGGCGTGTAAGTGTAATGTAATAATTAGTGCCAAAATAATGGACACAGTATAAACAGCATAAAGCATGAGAATAAAAGATGATGAATGAATACAGAAAATGAATGAATAATGCATACAGAAAATGAATAAATAATAAAAATAAATAAGGAAATTAGTGAAAAAAAGGATAATGAAAAATATTATTAATAGTAAAAAAATAGGGACATAAACAAAAAAATATGAAAAAAACATAAATAGCATGAATATAGATATAGAAAATATATAATAGATTAGACAGTAACCGATGGACGGACATGATGCACAGTTGACGTCTTGAAATGTAGGAAAGAAATCCCTTGTCTGATCATCAAGGGAATTACAAAAAACAATAGCAACTCCTAAAAATAAATGAAGGATAAAAACAAAACATAATTTAAAAAATCAAAAACAGAGATATTTCTACAGGAAGGAAGCAAAACTAAGTTTTTCATCCAGGCCAAGAGTGGTCATAGTGTCCAGTTTCACAATCCAACGGCGCACAAGTTGTGCCAGGGTTCAATTCAGACCTCCTCCCCTGATCCCACAATGAACCTGGTCTATGCCACGTATTTTGAGATCATTGGGATTACAGTTATGGCACAACTTGAAGTGTCTTGTTATGGATTTTAGAGTCGTGATGTCATCAACTGTTTGTGGTACCAATATATTCCTGACATGTTCCGTAGTGCGTTCATGTAGCTTACGTGATGCGAGGCCCACATATATCAGCTTGCAGGTGCATGTAGCATAGTACACTACATGCATAGTACTGTAAGAAATATAATTTTTAACTTATTATCGCCCTATGATGCAAAAGATGTAGACCGTAATATAATTTGACATGCCACACAGGAACTATAGGGATAGTAGCCCCATTTCCACTTACTAGAACCAAAGAGACAGGGTTTTTTTGACATTTAATGGATCTTTTTTATTATTATTATTTAATTATAGCACCATTGATTCCATGGTGCTATACAGGAGAAGGGGTTACATACAAATTACAGATATCACTTACAGTAAACAAATTAATAATTTCAGAATAATACAGAGGGGAGATGACCCTTCCCATGCGGGCTAACATTCTACAGGATAGTGGGGAAGGGGACAGTAGGTTGGGAGGTTGCAGCAGCTCTGGTGTTGGTGAGGCGGAGGCTCCGGTAGTGGTGAGGAGGTAGCAGGGTCATTGCAGGCTGTAAGCTTTCCTGAAGAGGTGGGTTTTCAGGCTCCGTCTGAAGGATCCAAATGTGGTTGATAGTCAGACGTGTAGGAGCAAAGAATTCCAGAGTATGGGGGATATACGGGAGAAGTCTTGGAGGCGGTTGGGTGAGGAGCGAATAAGTGTGGAGGAGAGAAGGAGGTCTTGGGAGGTCCGGAAATTACATGAGGGAAGATATCGGGAGATTAGTTCAGAGATATATGGAGGAGACAGGTTATAGATGGCCTTGTAGGTCAGTATTAGTAATTTGAACTGGATACGCTGAGGGAATGGGAGCCAGTGAAGAGATTTGCAGGGGGGAGAAGCGGATGAGTAGCAAGGAGAGAGATGAATTAGTTGCACAGCAGAGATAAGGATGGACTGGAGAGGTGCGAGGGTGTTAGCAGGGAGGCCACAGAAAAGGATGTTGCAGTATTCAAGGCGGGAGATGATGAGGGCATGCACAAGCATTTTAGTAGATTGAGGGTTGAGCAAAGGACGGATTCTGGAAATATTTTTGAGCTGGAGGCGACAGGAGGTGGAAAGAGCTTGGATGTGTGGTTTGAAGCACAGGGCAGAGTCAAGGGTTACTCCGAGGCAGCGGACTTCTGGTACAGGGGAAAGCGTGATGCCGTTAATTGTGACCAATTCTTGACCAAGATATCCTATAACATTTTTTAGTTTACCTGGCAGTAAGTAGTGGGTAGTGAGGAAGTGTTTTGCTCAGAGTTGGCTCCGTTTTAAGAATGGGCCAATGTTAGGTGTAGTTTCCCATTGGTTGTTAAATGTAGAGATGTATGGAATGGGAGGATGTGTTAGGATAAGAGGATTGCACTAAATAAAGTAAATAAAGTGCAATCGCAATACGGGGTCCACCGTGCAGAGATGTATAACTGCTGCTAATATGAACAATGACGGTATGGAGTAGCGAGCATTCACCTTAAGCACACTGTGTTAACGCCACACAGTGAACGGAACTCAGAGTACCAAGCTCTGTTACTTCTTGGAGAGATACTGCTCTAAAGAACACTAAGTGCTATACCCTGTTAACGCCACAGGGAAAATAGCACGAGGGCTGTTCAGGCTCTGCGACTACACTGTGTTAATCCGCACACAAGAGTAAGGCAGGTGCTGTGCCTAGAAACTAACACAAATGACTCTAGGTACAATATCCTGTTGCCCTCTAGCTAAGGGTTGATCTTGCTCTGTGAATGAACCGTGCTAATAGCACATGTGATTGATACAGACGTCAAGTCAAGGTAATAACCCCAGTCCCTAAGCTGCCTCTAGCTAAGGGTTGATCTTGCTCTGTGGCTGAACCATGCTAATAGCACACGTGAATGATACAGACTAGTGATGGGCGAGCACTAAATTGTTTGGGTGCTCGTTGCTTGGTTCGAGCAAATTGGAATACTTGGGTACTCGGACAGAACAACGAGACCAATGTAAGTCTATGGGAAACCCGAGCATTTTTACCGCGATCCCCCTGGTGGTCCTTTAAGGTCTAAAAATATGTGAAAATGATAAAAACACTGCTCAAAAGACACGGGGACATCATGGGGATCACCCCAGGAAGCATCCCTTACTTCTAGTTCACAGCTTTAAGCAATGTTGTCAGAGTTTCATGCCAGTTTTTATCGGTGCACCAAAAAACATACCAAAACTAAACCAAAACGGATTTTGCTGAGAAATATGTTAAGGCACATCCTTTCCAGGTTAATGATTTGTATATAAGGCAAAATAAATAACCCCAGACCAAAATATTCCTCCACCACTTGGGCTATGTTCAGACCAGCGTTTTTTAAGCCTTTTTCAACTTAAACATTGCTTTCAACCAAAACAAATGCATTCACTGGGAAATGTCATTGTAACATTTACCAACCCTAGCTGGCCATATGGTGTGTGACACATAAGCAGTCATATCTTGTTTCATTTATGAAGGAGGGACTCTTAAAGTCACAGAGCCTATTTTTCAGGGGCATCAGGCAGCATTAATCTGCTTAAAGGGCCATTATTAAACAGTGGGTCTCCAAAACTGTTATAGCCTATTCAGTGAGTGGATGGGCTGCCAAGAATTACGACGCACCCAATACCCCTTTCACGAGATGTCCATGATGGCTTCCATAAAAAATGTTGCATTGAATGCAAGGCCTGCCCTGCTACCAAGTCATATGCACCCCAATAAGCCTTTGAACCCAGGTACTGGATGGGCCCAGGAAAATCCACTTCACATAATTCATTTTGTACTCCCATTCTGTTTTCTTATGCATTGACTGCAAGGCCTGCCCTGCTACCAAGTCATATGCACCCCAAGAACTCCAGTCCCCCCTTGGAAGAAACAGGGAGGAGGGCCTCTTACCAAAAAAATGTACCATTAAAGGAGCGGGTCTCCTAGACTTGTAATGCCCATACACTTAGTGTATGGGTTGGCAAACATTTCCCCTGTGGGGTACACCTAAACCTTTTCCAGAACAAGTCTTTTACGCACAGCCTAACCACCCACCCTTGTTAAAATGCGACACTGGCTGTAGCTGCACGGGACACGTAAACCCTTTTGATCTAGTGGCAGTGGATGGTCAGACGTGGAGGAAAGCCTGATTAAAAAATAGGCCCAATTTCTAGGAGCGGGTCTCCTAGACTTGGAATGGCCATACAATTATTGTATGGGCTGGCAAACATTTCCCCTTGGGGGTGTACATATTTTTTGTATTTTGGAGACGGGCATCATAACCATTACCCAGTGGTCCTCCTCAGCCATGCACACAGACGGGCACACACTCGACCTGGTCTTCACCCGTCTCTGCTCCCTATTTAACTTCACAACCTCCCCTCTCCCCCATCTGACCAACATCTACTCACTTTCTCATCCCTGTCCTCCTCACCTGTCACCCATGTACAGCAACATGCGCACCCCGTAGAAACCTTGCTCACCTAAACACCCACAAACTCTCTGACTCTATTCTACCACTGGAATTCATATCCTCACTCCACGACACAGAAACTGCCACTAGTTTCTACAATGCCACTCTTGCATCAGCCATCGACTTGGTCGCCCCTGTCATGCATAACAGACTGCGACAAATCAATAGACAACCCTGGTACAATAACACCACAAAAAAGCTTCGGCAAGCATCCAGAATTGCTGAACGGCGCTGGAAGAAAACGCATTCACAAGACGACTTCACTGCACTCAAACAAGCAACACTTGCATTCAAATCAGCTCTCACCTCTGCTAAACAGGCCTACTTTACATCCCTTGTATCTTCCTTATCCCACAACCCCAAACAATTGTTCATTACTTTTAACTCCCTCCTCCGCCCACCACTGCCCCCTCCTACCTCCCTTATCTCTGCTGAGGACTTCGCCATGCACTTCAAAAACAAGATAGACCAAACACGGCAAGTCTTTATTATTCAACCACCACAACCCCTTTGTATATCTGACCAATGCCCAAACCCCATAACCTCCTTACCCAACATCACGGAAGGGGAGCTTGCTCATCTTCTCTCCAAATCACACCTCACCACTTGTGCACTCGACCCCATCCCATCCCACCTCCTCCCCAACCTCGCCACCACTCTTATCCCATCACTAACCCACCTCTTCAATCTATCACTAACTTCTGGTACCTTCCCTTCTGCTTTCAAACATGCCACAATCACGCCTATCCTCAAAAAGCCAACCCTTGACCCAACCGCTATGTCCAGCTATCGCCCAATATCGCTGCTCCCACTCGCTTCCAAACTCCTGGAACAGCACGCCCACGCTGAACTTTCCTCCCACCTCTCATCTAACTTGCTCTTTGACAATCTACAATCTGGTTTCCGCCCCCATCATTCCAC
Source organism: Oophaga sylvatica (assembly GCA_033576555.1). NCBI lineage: Eukaryota > Metazoa > Chordata > Amphibia > Anura > Dendrobatidae > Oophaga > Oophaga sylvatica. Next base: position 102,201,320 of record JARQOD010000006.1, read on the forward strand.
TGAAACAGCCCTGACCAAAATTACTAACGACCTACTCACAGCCAAAGCTAACGGACAATACTCTATACTCCTCCTTCTTGACCTGTCCTCTGCTTTCGACACAGTTGACCACTACCTTCTACTACAGATTCTCTCCTCCTTTGGCATCAAGGACCTTGCCCTATCCTGGATCTCCTCATACCTTTCCAACTGCACATTCAGCGTCTCCCACTCCCACACTACCTCCTCGTCCCACCCTCTCTCTGTTGGAGTCCCCCAAAGCTCTGTTCTAGGACACCTACTCTTCTCAATCTATACACTTGGCCTGGGGCAACTCATAAAGTCCCATGGATTCCAGTACCACCTTTATGCTGATGACTCTCAGATCTACCTCTCTGGCCCAGACATCACCTCTCTGCTGTCCAGAATCCCTGAGTGTCTATCAGCCATATCCTCCTTCTTCTCCTCCCGCTTCCTCAAACTCAATGTGGACAAATCTGAACTCATTATCTTTCCCCCATCTCACAAATCTTCCTTACCTGACCTATCTATAACAATTGACAACACCACGCTTTCCCCCGTACCGGAGGTCCGCTGCCTCGGAGTAACCCTTGACTCTGCCCTGTCCTTCAAACCACACATCCAAGCTCTTTCTACCTCCTGTCGCCTCCAGCTCAAAAATGTTTCCAGAATCCGTCCCTTCCTCAATTCTCAATCTACTAAAATGCTTGTGCATGCCCTCATCATCTCCCGCCTCGACTACTGCAACATCCTTTTCTCTGGCCTCCCTGCTAACACCCTCGCACCTCTCCAGTCCATCCTTAACTCTGCTGCCCGACTAATTCATCTCTCTCCTCGCTACTCCTCCGCATCTTCCCTCTGCAAATCTCTTCACTGGCTCTCATTCCCTCAGCGAATCCAATTCAAATTACTAATACTGACCTACAAGGCCATCTATAACCTGTCTCCCCCATATGTCTCTGAACTAATCTCCCGATACCTTCCCTCACGTAATCTCCGGTCCTCCCAAGACCTCCTTCTCTCCTCCACACTTATTCGCTCCTCACCCAACCGCCTCCAAGACTTCTCCCAAATATCCCACATCCTCTGGAATTCTTTGCCCCAACACATCCGACTATCAACCACTCTCGGATCCTTCAGACGTAACCTGAAAACCCATCTCTTCAGGAAAGCCTACAGCCTGCAATGACCCCACTGCCTCCTCACCACTACCGGAGATATCGCCTCAACCAACACCGGAACTGCTGCAATCCCCCAACCTGCGTTTTCCATCCCCCATCCTGTGGAATGTAAGCCCGAATGGGCAGGGTCCTCTCCCCTCTGTACCAGTCTGTGATTGTTAGTTTGTTTACTGTAAGTGATATCTGTAATTTGTATGTAACCCCTTCTCATGTACAGCACCATGGAATCAATGGTGCTATATAAATAAATAATAATAACACCCTTGCCAAAACATAGAGTGGCCGGAGCATGACTGAATACTTTCACCTTGGTGTTCAAGTGGTGGATGGTGAGGATGAGAAGGAGGAGGAGAACACCAAATAGCCAAAATCAGGAAGCGTATATCAATGTTTGGTCGTGAAGAGGTTCATGGGAATACACCTCCCAAAAAAACACTACATTGGAGTTTATGCTTTGCTGTCATCATTTGGTGGTATCGAGAAGTCAGGCCCAATCCATCCCTTGTCAGCCTGTCTGCATTTTCTGTAGAAAGGTGAATACGCTTATCTGTGATAATTCCACCAGCAGCACTAAAAACCCGCTCGGACAAAACGCTAGCGGCAGGGCAGGCCAGGACCTCCAAGGCATAGAGAGCCAGCTCGTGCCACGTGTCCAGCTTGGATACCCAATAATTAAAAGGCACAGAGGAATCACGGAGGACGTTGGTATGGTCAGCAAGGTACTCCCTCAGCATCTTAGAGAAGATTGCATTCCTTGTGAGATTACCCCATGCCTCAGTGCATGGGCGATGGGAGGGTCTTAGAAAACTGTCCAAGAACTTTGCTAGTGTTCCCCTGCCTCTGCTGGAGTGGACTTGTCTCTTTCTCGCCTCTCCTGCTTGGTTGGCCAACGAACTGTTATCTCTGCCGCCAGCGTTTTGAGATAGGAATTTTTTTTAATAATTCTGCAACAATGGCCCTATGGTACTGTATTATTTTGGTACACCTGTCTGCCTCTGGAACAAGAGATTGAAAGTTATCCTTGTACTGTGGGTCTAAAAGTGTCACTAGCCAGTAAAGACTGGTACCCAATATTTTGACAATACGAGGGTCACGGGAAAGGCAGTGCAACATAAAGTCAGCCATGTGTGCTAGACTGGTAACAGGCAAGACTTCTGTGTCCACATCAACAGGACGGCTGACCAAGGTGTCCTCCTCCTCTTCCTCTTCTTCCCTGTCCTCAGGTTATCCACGCTGAACAGACGGTATGACAGTTGTGGTTGTAGTCCTATCTATAGCGCATGAAAGTAGCTTCTGTTCTTCCTCCTCCTTCTCTTCCTCATTGTCAACCAATTCACGTTGGTATGACACAAGGCTGGTCTGTGTGTAATCACCCTGTATGGTTCCTTGATCCATGTCCTCGTGCTCCGCCTGCAATGCCTCCTCTTTCATTGTGAGCAGAGAGCTTTTCAGAATGCAGATGAGCGGGATGGTGACGCTAATTATGGCATTATCGCCGCTCACCATCTTGGTGGACTCCTCAAAGTTTTGGAGGATGCTACATATGTCTGCCATCCATGTCCGCTCCTGAGGTCTTATGTGTGGAGTCAAACCTGACAAAAAATGGCCTTGTTGATGCTGATATTCAACAACTGCCCGCTTCTACTCACAAATCCTTTCTAACATATGCAGTGTAGAGTTCCAACATGTGGAGACATCACACACCAGTCGGTGAGACGGAATCTGCAATCACTGCTGAAGCACGGCAAGGGTGGCTGAAGCTGTAGCTAACTTTTTGAAATGTGCACACAGGCGGCGTACTTTAACCAGCAGATCCGGCAGCTCCGGGTAGCTTTTTAGAAAATGTTGAACAACGAGGTTCAGCACATGGGCCTGGTATGGTATGTGTGTCAGTTTGCCTCGCCTCAAAGCCACCACCAGTTTCCTGCCATTGTCACACACAACCATGCCTGGCTGGAGATTTAGCGGTGTCAGTCACACTTCTGCCTGCTCTTTCAGAGCTGTCAACAACTCTTCAGCATTGTGTGGTTTGTCACCTAAGCAAATTAGCTTGAGCACAGCCTGTGGTTGCTTTGCTTTGGCGGTGCTGCAGTGCTTCCAGCTTGTGACTGATGTGCTCATTTCTGACATGGAGGCTGAAGAGGAGGAGGTGCCGGAGCAATACATAGTTAGGGCAACCCTGATTGACGTAGGGCCCGTAATCCTTGGCGTTGGGAGGACGTGTTCCATCCCAAGGTCTGACTGGGTCCAGGCTTCCACTATATTAACCCAGTGTGCCATCAGCGAGATGTACCGTCCCTGGCCACAAGCACTTGTCTATGTGTCTGTGGTTAGGTGTACTTTCCCAGTAACTGCATTGTTGAGGGCATGGGTAATGTTGTGGTACACGTGCTTGTGTAATGCCAGGACGGCACAGCGGGAGAAATAGTGGCGGCTGGGGACAGAGTACCTTGGGACGGCCGCCGCCATCAGGTTGCGGAAAGCTTCCGTCTCCACGAGACCAAAAAGGCAACATTTCGACCAAAAGAAAACGAAAAATATGAGAATTAAGTACTGTGGCCTGTGGGGCATTGGCTGCATATTTCCGCTTAAGTTCCAATGACTGAGGTATGGACAACTGAAGGCTGCACTGGGACAAGGACGTGGACGTGCTTGATGATGGTGCTATTTGACTGTGGTCAACGGCAGGTGCAGGGCAGAAGGCATCTTCGCATGCACCGTGGATAGGGGATTGGCTTGCACGCACAACAGTGGAACAAGCAGTGGTGTCACCCGCAGACACTGTTCCTGGAGCCCACAAAATCGGGTGCTTTGCTGCCATTTGCCTGATCATGCAGGTGGTGGTAAAGATGGTAGTTTTGCTACCCCTGCTGATGCTGGCATGACAGGTGTTGCAAATGGCCTGTTTAGGGTTATCGTCAGAGTCTTTAAAAAATAACCAGACTCTGGAATACTGACAACATCCATCAGGTTGGTGTTACGGGGAACGGTTGCCTGCCTTCTGTCTGCAGCGACCACACTGCTTCTTCCTACCTGGAGTGGTGCGGAGCCTACCTCCCCCTGTGTGCTGCTGTCCTCGCTCTGCATGTCCTCCTGCCAGGTTTGGTCTGTTACTACATCATCCACCACCTCATCTTCCACTTCCCCACCCTGGTCCTCATCCTGACTTTCCGGCAATTGTGTCTCATCATCGTCCACCTCTTGTGACCGTGGCTGCTCAAAGATTTGTGCATCGGTTCATGGAATATCATCTTGCCCCGCTTCTAGTGGAACGGGCGAGAAGCACGAATCTCCAAATGGAAAACTGAACAGCTCTTCGGAGTGTCTGAGTATGGGATCAGTTGTCTCAGGGCACTCAGCATGGTGGGAGGAAGGAGGATCAGGGTAAGGAATATGCTGTCCAGATTCACGGCTATTGTGATTTGACCATGTTGAAAACAGGGTGCTGGTGGTGGATAAGTAACTGAAAGTATTATCTGCTATCCAACCAACAACCTTTTCACACTGCTCGAGCTTCAATAGTGCTGTCTTGCCGCGGTCCCCTAGGACTTCGGACACTAAGGTCCAGCGAAAAGATGTGGGTGTTTTATCACCATCACGTCCACTCCCCCATCCCTTGCCAAGCGCCTTGCCCATTGTAAATGGAATAGAATATTATACACGTTCACTACATAAGGGTTATTTGGGAGTCAACTTGTATGTGATACGTGTACTTGAAAACCACACTTTTACCTATCTAGACTTTAGGTAAAAAATGTATTTGGCCTTAGCAGATTTAATAATTACATTAACAGACTGCAAAAAAAATACAATGTTTTGGCCTAAACTGGCCAAACTTTGAACACACACAGATATCAGCTGGCATGGCGATACCACTACGACAAATGTGTGCCCTGTTTTTTTTTTTATTTTTGGGCTAACTAGTGCTGTATATCTGTACTGTGACACCCAGGACAAAAAAAGGAAAAACCGGCCTAAACTGGCCAAACTTTGAGCACGCACAGACATCAGCTGGCATGGATGCACCACTACGACAAATGTTTTTTTTTTTTTTGGCTAAATAGTGTTGTATATAAGTACAGTTTCACCCAGGACACAAAAAGAAAACCACCATAAACTGGCCAAACTTTGAGCACACAAAGATATGAGCTGCCACAGAAATAACACTACGACAAATGTCTGCCCTGTTTTTTTTATTTTTGGGCTGACTAGTGCTGTATATCAGTACTTTGACACCCAGGACAAAAAAAGGGAAACTTAGTAGTTAAAGTAGCGTGTGCACTGCTAGGTAAATATAAAGGTGCCGGATTAGGGTCCCAAACCAGTATACATTAAATGAAATCAGGCACTCAACTTGGTGTGATGTGGATAACTGTTGCTGTTTATTGTGGACAACTAATACGGTTTTCAAAATGGCAAAACGTTTCGGCATATAATCTGCCTTTGTCAATTGCCTCCTATTACAGGTAGTGAAACCTTGAAAATAAAGATTCAAAAAATAGAAATAATGTATATACAAATAGTAACATAATATTGGTAACCTGACATATAAGATTCTATTTGATTTTGGAATTTAAATCAAGGCACAAACCAAAGAATCATGTGAGAAATCACAACATACCGTGTCAGGACTGAGGAAATATATGTGATCAAGTATCAAGTCTTCCATAAACGGATATTTATCTGGAAAGAAATCTTATATATACAGAAGAAGTTGGTAAGTGATAGCAAGTGAACCGTGGAACCAGATCAATCAGTCCTGACACGGTATGTTGTGATTTCTCACATGATTCTTTGGTTTGTGCCTTGATTTAAATTCCAAAATCAAATAGAATCTTATATGTCAGGTTACCAATATTATGTTACTATTTGTATATACATTATTTCTATTTTTTGAATCTTTATTTTCAAGGTTTCACTACCTGTAATAGGAGGCAATTGACAAAGGCAGATTATATGCCGAAACGTTTTGCCATTTTGAAAACCGTATTAGTTGTCCACAATAAACAGCAACAGTTATCCACATCACACCAAGTTGAGTGCCTGATTTCATTTAAAAAAAGGAAAACTGGCCTAAACAGGCCAAACTTTGAGTACGCACAGCTATGAGATGGCATGGAGATACCAGTACGACAAATGTTTTTCTTTGTTTTTTTTTTTTTTTTGGCTAAATAGTGCTGTATATAAATACAGTTTCACCCAGGACAAAAAAAGAAAACCGCCGTAAACTGGCAAAACTTTGAGCACACACAGATATGAGCTGGCACGGAGATGCCACTATGACAAATGTTTTGTTTGTTTTGGCTAAAGTGATGTATATAAGTACAGTTTCACTCAGGACACTAAAAAGCAAACCACCGTAAATTGGCCAAACTTTGAGCACGCACAGCTATGAGATGGCATGGAGATACCAGTACGACAAATGTTTTTTTTTTTTTTTGGCTAAATAGTGCTGTATATAAGTACAGTTTCACCCAGGACAAAAAAAGAAAACCGCCGTAAACTGGCAAAACTTTGAGCACACACAGATATGAGCTGGCACGGAGATACCGCTATGACAAATGTTTTGTTTGTTTTGGCTAAAGTGCTGTATATAAGTACAGTGTTGAAATAATGCATATTGATTTGTATGTATTGCAACAACTACTAATGTACTGTTTGATATGTTGTGCATATTGTGAGGTTGTTAACAAAGTTTTGCTAAATAAAAAAAGAAAAACCTCACTCACAGACAGGATGCCTCCTCCTTCTCTTCCTGTGTTGTTGTAATGTTTTTCATGCTGCAGCCATAGCAGATATCAGGCTGATCACATTTCATGCTGTGTTGTAAGCTGTCTATACTGGATGTCTACATTCTCTGTTGCTGATTCCGGATGTTACGCTGGTTAATCCGCTGCTAACAGGTTATGGGCCCAGAGTTCCCAGAGTGCCCAGAGTCCTAGAGTCCCAGAGATCCCTAGCTATGACACGCTTGTGACCGTACTAGATGCGCGCCCAGATGATGAGCTTACTCTGGAGTATGTAAGAGGGAAGCTTATAGATGAATATAAACGGAAGGCAGAATGTATAAGCACCAAGACAGAGTCTGCTTTACAAACACAGAGTCTATATGATAACAGAAAGCACCTAAAAGAAACACGTGAATGTTTTGTTTGCAAGAAATCAGGACATTTGAAAGCCGACTGCAGAGTTTGGAAAGCTAGAATGAATCAGCCGAAAAAGCAAAACAGTGAGCAAAGGGTTAAGAGTGCTGTGTCTGGAGAAAATGATTCTGTGAATACTGAAATTGCATTTACTGTCAGTGCAATTACATCAAAGCATGCATGGTGTATAGACTCTGGAGCAACTAGTCACTTGACTAATAACAGAGACTTCTTTTCTAAGCTTAATCAAAATAAGTCAGAGAAAGTGATTATGGCTAATGGTCAGTACATGAGTTCAGAAGGCATAGGAGATGGTTATATTGATTGTCAAATCTCACCAACACAAAGCAGGAAGATCCCAGTAAAAGATGTGCTCTATGTGCCTAGTCTTGAGAGTAATTTACTATCTGTGAAGAAACTCACAAAACAAGGAAATGAAGTTACATTTAAGCATGATAGCTGCATCATCTCAAAAGAGGGTCACACACTAGCAGAGGGAAAAATCACAGATGAACTTTATCAGCTGAAATGTAAAGAGTGTGTGTATACTGCTCAACAAGAAGAGCACAATAACTGTATTCATGTATGGCATAGGCGTCTGGCACACAGAGACCCAGAAGCAATAAGAAAGTTAGTTCAGAAGCAACTAGCTGATGATATCACAATTGATCTATGTAACCAGACAATGAAGTGTACTAGCTGCATCAAAGGGAAAATGTCTAGAAAAGCTTTTCCTAAGAGAAGTACTACAAGAACAGAACAGCCACTAGATTTAATACACACAGATGTCTGTGGTCCAATGAGCACTCAGACTCCTGGGAAGAAGAGATATTTTCTCACATTTATTGATGATCATTCCAGATATACAGTTGTCCATCTGCTTCACAGCAAGATAGAAGTTCCAGAGAAACTTGAAATATATCTAGCTGAGGTATATAATAAATTTGAAAGAATGCCAAAGATTCTTCGTGCAGATAATGGGACTGAATATACAAGCAATGAGACACAGAGCATTCTAAAGAAAAATGGAATCCTATTTCAGACCACTGTACCGTACAACCCTGAGCAAAATGGTGTTGCGGAAAGAAGGAACCGAACACTCTGTGAAAGTGCAAGAAGTATGTTATTTGATGCAAATCTGCCTACAACATATTGGGGTGAGGCAATCATGACAGCTTGCTATCTTCAGAACAGACTACCAGGTAAAGCTACAGAGAAAACTGCATTTGAGCAATGGAACAGCAGAAAGCCAAAACTGCACCACATAAGAATGTTCGGAAGTAAACCATTTGTACATATTCCCAAAGAAAAGCAAACTAAGTGGGAATCTCACGCTAAAGAAGGTATCCTGGTAGGCTACAGTGAAACCCAGAAAGGTTATAGGATTCTACACCCAGAAACAAGCAAGGTCACAATAAGCAGAGATGTAGTGATTGATGAGAACTTTGTATCACCCAAGTTTTGTGACATCACGCCAGTAGTCCAGCTGAAGTCACAATTACAAGACAACAACAAGGAGGATGTAGAAGTCTGGCTGGATTCTTCAACCACTAAAGGAACAACAGAAAAATCAGAAGAATCTGAAATCAGAAGATCGTCAAGATCAAACAAAGGTATACCAGCTAAACATCTATCCTACATTGTCAAGACACTACCTGAGTCAGAGCCGCAGTCATGGGATGAAATGCAAGGACTACCTATCCATGAAAGAACAAAGTGGATTGATGCCGCTAATGAGGAAATCAAGTCGCTTCATCAACTCCAAACTTGGAAACTCACCAAGCTACCACAGGGCAAAAAGGCAATCAAGTGCAAG